>VDFB02353493.1:142640162-142713999 GCA_007258455.2 Sequoia sempervirens | reverse complement strand
ATAGTTTAATAAAACACTATTTTTATAAGAAGGATTGACATTAGGAATATAAGTGTTACTTATAGTTTAATAAAACACTATTATAGTTTTATCAACATATAATATTGTATGATTGCATGGCTTATTAGTTAATATATGGGGAGACAGAGATAGATGGGGAGAGAAATAGAGAGAGATAAAGATATATGGGAAGAGAAAGAGAGATGGAGATATATGGGAAGAGAAAGGAAGAGAGGTGGAGATAGAGAGTCGATGGATAGGGGGGATAGGGAGGGAGAGATGGTGAGAGATAGAGAGGGGAGATATAGAGGGGAGGAGAGAAGGGATATAGATAGAAAGAGATAGAGGAGTAAGAGGGAGATAAAAGAGAAATAGAGATAGAGATATAGAGTAGGAGAGATGGAGGGAGAGATGGAGTGAATGAGAGAGAAAGGGGGGAGAGGGAGAGATAGCTCAATAGATAGAGGGGGGAAGAGGTGGGAGTGACATAGATAGTGGGAGATATAGAGATCTAGAGAGGGATAGGGAGAGATATATCAATCACCCTCCCTATATCTCTATCTATTCATCCTCATCTCTTTATCTCTCTACCCCTCTCTATCTCTTTGTCTCCCTTTCTATTTGTATGTTTTTCATTATCTCCCTCTCTCTCTATATATTTTCTTCCCTATATTTATCTTTGTCTCCCTTAAGTGTAATGGGTACATTGAAGAGGTTCCTAAAGGAGAATACTACATCTTGATCAAATGGCATGCTACCTTGAGCATAATTCCCTCAAGGACACATGCCATCCCCTGATTGTTGACATGAAACAACCAATCAAAATTTAGTTTCTCTCTCATATTAATATATATTACTATTATATTAAATATATATTATATTAATTATATTTTGTATTATATAAAAATATACTTATTATTAATTATTAATTATAATAATTTTATACATATTTATGAATTTTGTTAAAGAATATAATATATAATTATAATAAGTTGAATAATTATATTATTTATTATGTAAAATATAGCTAATATATACTTAACTATATTGTAGAAAATTAAAACCTAGCTAAATGGCACCAAAATTTTCAACTTAATTAACATACTGTCAAACCTAACGAAACCAGGTTGTAGCTCATCAAATTGGAGAAGTGAAAGGTCAATACCAGCGCCGAGGAAGAGTTTGGAGTAGTGAAAACAAGGTCATTGCCAGCGCCGATGAAGAGTTTGGTGTAGTGAAAACAAGGTCAATGCCAATGCCAGGGAAGAGTTTGGAGTTAAAACAAGGTCAATACCAGTGCCGAAAAATAGTTTGGAGGAGTGAAAACAAGGTCAATATCAGTGCTGAGGAAGAGTTTGGAGGAGTGAAAACAAGGTCAATACCAACGCTGAGGAAGAGTTTGGAGTTAAAACAAGGTCAATACCAGCATTGATGAAGAGTTTGGAGGAGTGAAAACAAGGTCAATATCAGTGCCGAGGAAGAGTTTAGAGGAGTGAAAACAAGGTCAATACCAGCACCGAGGACGAGGTTGAGGGCACTCAGGGAAAATCGACGACCAAGGGGCAATGAGTACTGTAAGTTTGGTACCCCCATTCTCTTTAACCTTCAATTCTCATGCCTAGTTTCCAAAGATCTTCTCATACATTGGCACCCCCATTCTCGTAAAATGGTATAAGATAAGACAAAAAAAAAAAAACTTAGTCTTTCACATTTTTATCCACCAGCCTCAGGTCTTGGCAAAAATTCCATAATCTACCCACATCTTGCTTGAGGTCTAGGATTTAATCACACATAGCCTTCATCACATGAGTTTGAAGCAATTGTAGACTTAGCCCAAGTATATGCTAGGCTAAGGTAGATCTAATGAATTGAAATAGAGGCATACAATTCTTCTTTAATACCTCCACCACAAACATATGCAAGGTGTTGGTTGTTTTTACGGTAAGTAGGTTGATCTTCTAATCTACCTATGGAATTTCTAATTCCAATAAAGGGCAACTCGAAGGACCTAGACCAACTGACGAGGATTTGAAATACCTCCTACACTTTGGGCTCTGGAAGACTCGAGAGGGTGATCCATTAATGCATTTACAACCTCTGCACCATCATCATAAACAACATTAACAACAATAGATAATCTCATTTAATAGCTCAACATAATAGGATAATACCAAATAGAATTGGATGTTTATCAATAATATCAACTATTTGGAGCATGAGATAACTACAACATTTCATAGTATAAAATAGTCATTGAATTTGCAATTTGTAGCAAGCTCTAGGTAAAGGAAAACAAATATTGAACCATACAAATAAGTACACTTAGACCAGTGCCATATATCCATTGGAGGAGTCAAATTTATAAGCATCTAAGGGTTTATGACAGATTTAACACATAACATATAAGATCCTTGATAACATTTCTTTACAATCTCATCAATATGTATTCTAACCCAATACTACTTATCAAATCCTTATACAAAACATATCCACCTACAATCCCATTCAAGCATTTTAATTAATTCTTTGAATTAAACCTAAAACAAGAATCATACACACCACAACAGTGAGATGAATGAAACAACCCTTGATCATTTTATTCAAAATTCAGATATAATTGTACAATGGAGAGACATGAGTTTGAATTAATCATATCAATTCAAATGCCAGTACTCTCATAAAACATCAAATCCCTATGAATTCAAAACCTACTACAGAATGACTCAAAACCTAAATTGCATTTCCCCTAAAACCATCTGACTTTCCAATTTTCTCTGCAACTTCATCTAGACTCGACAAAAAATATCTAACTTGCTAACCCATACTTTTGGCCTTGAAATCCTTCTTATAGAAAAAGGAGAAAACAAGCATCAGGCCATAAAGCACACGTGTCACTAGCCAATTGGACCACCTTGTGATATTCCAAAATTTTTTTACAACAACAATCTCCCCAGAGAATCTTCTTGTTCATTGTGCCCATTGAGAATGGTTGATGCAGCAACAAAAAACTTCAAGAATTCTGCGCCTAGATTGTCACCAAAAAAAAAAACTGGAATCTGTTGTAATTGCAACAACTAATTTTTCAATCGTTAGCAGCCTACTCCTTTTCACTCATCCTCAGTTAAATAAACATTTACCCATTTCTGGTACTCTTCATCAGTTGGCCAATCAAAATTGATCACCTCATTCACCTTGACACTATAAGGTTTGTACTTAACTACCACCTAATTTGCTTCTCTTCCAAAAGACTCCAAGAATGAGCTAGTGCTAATGATTTTGTCCATACAGCTCACCAACAAATCATAATCTGAGTTACCTTGTTTTTGAGGGTTTTGTAGTCGAAACATGATATAAAGGGGCTCTTACACTTTTTGTGATTACTGTAGCTTGTGTAAGAGGCCCCATGGATACTGTTGTAATTGTAGGATGCATGAATAGGGCGTAGGATGAGACATAAAGAAGGTATAGCTGCTGTCCTCAATAGTTTTGTGAAGAAAAGCATGTGAAATGAGAGGTTCAAGCCTAGGTTTCAACAAAACATGTATGGGAGATCTGATTTCATGAATTTTTATCTATGTGTAGACCTAATGGGTTGTTTCTTAACACTGAATATAAATGATATACACACATATACACATATATACATATATATATATATATATATATGTATGTATGTATGTATGTATGTATGTATATGTATTTTTAAATGTAAATGTAAATGCAATTACTAGATGCTCTCCTAGAACAATAAATGCAACATATCATTAAAGAAATCTATATCTATGTATATAAATATGTATTTCTAAATGCAAGTGTAAATGCAAAGAGCATATGGTTTTGTAGTGTTATAGATACAACATATCCATAAATTAATGTAATTGAAATTCTAAAGTCTTCAACACATATAATATGAAATCGATCAAACTATTAAACTACATGAGAAATAAATGAAAACAGTAAATGCATATGTATGTGTATTTGTAAATGTAAGTGTAAAATAAATAAGAATAATGAAAATTATAAAAGAATACAAGGAAAGGTCTCCTCCCTTCTTGGTAGTGATAACCTCCTCCACACACAACCCTTAAAAATTATGAATAAGGAATATAATCTTTGAAGAACTCAAAGTTGATTCTCTCCTACTTGATGCAATTAGTCATTTTATCCTTACAAACATTTATAGTGATTACTAGAGGCACATAGACCAATTCTTCATAATAGAAGAATTTGATCATACTTTTCTAATGATGGCATTATGAGAAAACCTTAGGTTAAATGAATAATTCCTAGCTAAGTTCATTAAATCATGTCCAACCGTATAAGAGAAGACTGCTGCTATGTGTACCTGGATACCATGGAGAAAGGCTCTTTAGGCTCTTTCATCAATCATCCTACCTTAAAACATACCAAAATTTTCCTAGCAATTAGACATAGGAAGATTTAAGATGACTTAAATTTTTTTTATTGCGAAAGCATAAACTTATGATGACTTAACTAGGCCTAGTCACACTCCCTCCCCGTTAACCACTTAGACATATGGAAATTAAATGTAAATTTGCTGCTATTTTTAGTCATGTAGGTGTCCAATAAACCACTTGGTGGTGTTTCCCTTGAAGTTTATTTCCTTGAATGAAGAGAAAAAGTCCTTTGATTACAATTAGAGAATACATTTGAGGCCTTGGTTGCGTAACTGATGGACCATTGTCACATTTAACACTTGTTACAAAGTTTGGGAGTTAAAACGTTACGTAGATTTGATTTTTGATGGACTTATTTGGATGGTAGTAAAAATAACTTGCAATCTATCAAGACTTGATTACCTTATAACCTATAAAATTTTAGCGATGAAATGATAGATTAATCATAATGTCACCTTGGGATCACTTCACCATGAAAGAACTTCATCCAACATCCTTATGAGTGCAGGTACCACCAAATAGGTATTTTTCAGATCTGTCTTCCTTGAGTGAGGGAAATTCAGGAAGAGAAGAGGAAAGCGAGACATGTAGTATGTCTAAAAGAGGGAGATCAACTAGAGGTCAAACGATTAGAAGAAAATTATGTAAACGCATGGAATTTTTTCTTGCTAAAGGGGGGTCATGTTCTTATGATGATGAGAGCATAGGTGACGTTGAGGTGCCCTTGAGGTACAAACATCTACGGAAACAATGGGTACCCAAGGAACCTCCTCCAATAAACACTAATTTTTGTGTCAACGAGAGGATATATCACATAACACCATCGTCATTACATGGTTTGGGCCTATTTTGCATGGATGGCATAAAGGTCTGTTACGACAGAGTTATTGAATTGATGGAGTATGTCATACCCTATTACAGTTACAAAGATTGGATGCAACTGGTTCGATATACATGAAGTATGCATAGGTATGCACTGTCAATAAATTATATACAGCTAAAAGATAAGGATCAAAATAAAGAAGTGGCTATGTACATTGATGGAAGGCCAAAAACATCAAAGAATATTGTAGGGTTTATAAATAGTACACGACCTGGGTCAACAAATAAGCAACCCAATTGCATATTCGAGGTGTGTGAGGGAAACTGTGTATTCGTATGTGCGATAAAATCAATAACTGTAGGGGAAGAGTTGCTAATCGATTACAATTTGAATCACTTAGTTACAAACACAATTATTATGGGGGTGGTGAGTAATATGTACCATTTTACCCAACCTCCAATTAATAACTCCAATATACCATTTTACTCTTATGTTTTTTTTGGTAAGTCTATTGGTTTCATTTCAGTAATGTTTTTTTATATTTAATTTTTTGTCACAGCGGGACATTGATCGTACGGAGAAGGCTCTGACCCAGAGCACAGATCATGAATTATCTTCATGCACTTCTACCCGATAGGTTTACCTCATTGTAATTGTAAAAAATAGATATGAGCAATTTTTTTTATTATTATGTTGTTTTGACAAGTTTAATGGGTTAATTTCGATAATGTTTTTAATATTCTTGTTGCAGTCAATTGATCGGGGAAAGGCACCAGCAGTAGACGAGAGCATCGATAGGGAGGTGCATTCAATATTATGTGATGATGACATTGCTTATGAAGAAATCCTTAAGTTGTTATTCATAGTGCCTCAAACAAATGAGATAAGAGAGAGGGTTAAAATATTGCATGAGAGATCACAAAACTTGCAAGTAAGTTGTCATGAGGTCTTTAATTATAACATAAGTTCATTCATGGTTTTATATTTTGTACTGTTTTATGTCATGAACTAAAATATGTGTTTTTTTTACAATATTTTTTGCATCCTCATGATGCTCTTGGCCATGATCAGGGTACTGCAAGTGTTGCCCGAGGAGTAGGGGTTGGTACAAGTGTCCATCTTGATCTTCTTGTGCATACATCACATCATCTGACCCCATCATCCGTGCCTATATTGTCGTCTGAAATGTCGTCAACACATACCATGCAGGCATCCATTAGTGCACCCTCTGGTGGTGAACACATGCCAGAACATGTGTCAGGAGATGTACCTGGGGATGCAGAGGCCACTACTACTAGTGATATTTTAGCAACATTTCCTTGATCTTCCTGTATTACTAGTATGTGAACATTGCCGGTCACATTTGTGGTGACCGAGGATTTCGTTCCCATAAAGATAGAGAAGGTTCCAGGTACTTTAAAATGTTTTAATTATTATTATATATAATCCAATTGAAATTTTCTTATTGATCGCTCTTTTTAGACTATTGATCCCATGATCATTTTGCAGGAAATGATGTTTTTTATAAACATCTAAGTGATATTACATTGGAGCTCTTCGGGCCCACCATACGTACACGGTGGAATGACCAAAATCAAGATTTAAAAGATGAGTTTATTAACCATTTATTTGTGCTCTTCGATGATAAAACATTCAACCGAACCAAGGTCCTTAAGAAATCTGGTACCTATCTAAAGTATGTGAGGGACCAATATAGGTCACATTTAGAGAAGAACAAAAAGTATGAGCATCCCCCCATGATTCCAGAGAGGGAGTGGAAGGACCTGGTGTCAGATGGAAAGGAGAAGGCTGAAAAGAAAAAAAAAAGACACCACCGGGCGGGGAAGGTATGTGATACTATCAACAATGTAATTATATACTGATTAATCTTTCTTTTTACATAATCTAACGTATTTCAAACTTTTCATAGGCTTCCCGACACATCGAAGGCAACAAAGGCAAGACTAGAAAAACACGGGCAACACAAACTTGGCTCTGGTGGTTATATGAAATTAGTTGCACGAATTGTAAGTATCAATAAATGAAATATAGTATCCAAATAATAAATTGAAAACAATTTTGGTTTTATCACACCATCGAAGCAAAATTCATGATCTTATGCAAAAATGTAGGGCCCTGAATTCAACAGAGTTCCCACAGAAGATGACTTGAAGATTTCCTTCTAGCAAGGCTATGGAGCCATGGCTGAATGCCTAAGAGTCTTGACTGGGCAAACACAACCTTCCACTACATCCGACAAGCAGGTAAATAAACTCAATAAAGTTTATTTAAAATTGAATACTTGTGCAATCTATTCAATATTAATTTCCACCATAAAGTAATTACATGCCTATTTATTTTAAACATTCAAGCAATGATAATACTACACATGACATTGGAAAGCCTGGTGAGGGTGGAGTACAACCTACAGATGAAGGTCATGGTGTGCATCCCGACTTTAGAGAATGTAGAGCATAATCGCTAGCAAAGATCAAGAACATGATGTGGCCCCATCAAAGAGGACCACTCTAAAGTTATTTTAAACATATTTAATTGCAATTGGTGTATTAATTAATGTAACCTTTCATGTTTCAACTTTAGAGCATGTAGAGCTATCAACATGTTGAGCATGATCAGGCTAGAGAATATTAGGAACATGATGTGGCCCCATCAGGTAAAGAGGACCACTCTCATGTTCTCTTAAACATATTTAATTTCAATTGGTGTATTAATTAATGTAACCTTTCGTGTTTCAACTACAGATCAGGATTTAGAGGGTGTTCAACATGTTCAACATGAGTCTATAACAAAAGTTTAGGAACATGATGTGGACCCATTAGGTAAAAATAACCACTCTAATGTTCTTTTAATTAATGAAATACTTGTAACAATAATAATAAAACATATAAGTTTAACATTTCTTTCTTATTGTAGCAGACCCCCCTTGCAGTGTCATCCACGTCCTGAGTAGATGACTAGGCGTACATTAAGATCATGAGCAGAGGAAAAAACAACTAAAGGGGGGAAATATATTGATTTAGAAAACGATACTCCACTTCAGATTTTTGTAGCTTTAAAAAAGAAACAAAAAAAAGTGATTGTAATCATATCATGACAACCATATTTTTGATAATATGTAAAAACTGAAAGAATGAATATTATATGTTAATGAATGAATGTGAATATGTTAATTAATGAATGTTATATGTTAATGAATGAATGTTATATGTTATTAATAGATGAATGAATATTATATGTTATTAATGGACAAATCAATGAATGTTATATGTTATTAATGGATGAATGAATGAATGTTATATGTTATTAGTGGATGAATGAATGCATGTTATATGTTATTAATGGATGAATGAATGATTAATGTTATATGATTGGGTATGGGGAATTGAGAGTGATGTGAGGGGGGGGAAGGTCCAAATGAGCTTCCACCGTCACGTGGTTGGCCCTATTAAGTAGAGAATATTAAACTATTCTCGAAACAAAGAGAAGCTCAATAAGCTAATGCACTTTTCAATATAAGAAATGCATCATTTGAAGCATCAAACCAATATGCAAAGATGAAAGAAAGTGCTAACTTTTCATTATGACGGCAAAAAAATGATTCTTTATACCTTGAATCCATGCTCTGCATCATAATTTAAAGTTGCTTCCATTCCAATGTTCTGAGTTTAGTTTGTTTGTATGGATTTGTATGAATACCACATTGTTTTGTGCGTGGATTTGGTTTCAAAGCTCTGTTTCTTCTATTTTTAGTGGAGACATAACTCTAAAATTTTACTTTTGTGCATAACAGGTTAGTGGAAAAATTGATAGCTCTAAAGGGTTTAGAGGCTCACACATATATTTGGATCTTGTTGTTGATGGGAGGCTTCGACTTAACCATGAAATTTTGTACCATCTACAGGTATGAGAAAATTTCTCTACTTACATTCATTCTTGATTATAAATGTTGTAAATGATATTAATGCTTCAAGCTTAAGATTCGTTTCATTGTTATAATGATAAAAATGTTATACTTTGCTATACATTCAAGAATTCTCTTGCCCCCTACCCTTTTCTCTCCCCCCCTCCTTTTAAAAATTTTCTTTGTCATAAAAGATTCACATTTCTATCTCATTTACACAAATTTATCTAAAGCGCTAGGAGTGAATAAAGATATGTAAAAGATGATGGATTATGTCTAAACAACAACTTTCCATCTTATAGGTAATTAAATCCTTAATATTTGAATAGTTTAGAGCTTGAATAATGCTTGTATATGCATGTGTAGCAATAAGGGAGGCTATGTGAAGATTGAAATTTAAAACATCACTTTGGTATTTTTCGTTAGGCAATGAAATGATATTTTGAGTAATACAAACCTACACACACATTGATATTTTTCAGCATTGCATTGAAGAATTTTTTTCTCCTATACCTACCCTCGGCTAGACATGGAGGTATATAATATTGGTTTCTGGGTTTATTCTGTAAGTAGTTAATTTCACAGAGTAAGACTAAAATCTTCTTAATTTCCTGTCAGGTGTGAAAGCATATGAATCACTTGCTGAAGGCACCATTTTGTATTCATCCAAAAATTGGTTTGTTCTTTTTTTTATGTTTCTTGCATGTGTTTTTTAAGGCTCTAGAGATGTAGCTCAGCTCTTTCCTTTGCACTTTTCATCTATTTTGATGATTACAGTATATTTTCCTCATAATTTTTCATGTAGATCTATTTGTAACCTTATTTTCTACCAATCAATTTGCAAACCACTCACATATTAAGGACCATTTCACTAACTTGTAGTCATCCATTACTTCATATGTTGCAGGTTGTGTCTATGTGCCAATAAATCCTAATGATTGTGAGAACTTTAATCCTACAAGTGTACCCAATCTTTCTCAAGTAAAAGTCTTACCTTATTTTATAGTACTTTAAATGGTTAATTGAAGGTGCTTCTTTAGATCTAAGATAGTTGAACCCTAGATTAAAATATGGTATTAGATGGGTAGTATAATGATAAAACTGAGGTCCCTTGAACACAAATTATGAACATAATTTACTGGACTATGAAAACTGCTACAATTATAATTATTTCTCCCTTACCTACCTCTGTATTAATGAAAAAGATAGCAAATATTGGAAGTTCATTACATGTCTCATGTATGTGTTAGTATTTTAATTTTGTTTAAGTGGTTCAAGAGATTGATTAGGTCAATAATATGTTCTACAAGCTCTGTTCTCTTGACACTGCTCAGCATTTTCCCTACACATTTTCTCTTCAATCCAGATGTTTCTTAACTCCTTCCCTTACTAGCCCTTGGTTGTTCTCAAGTGTAATGCTTTTTCTATGCATCTTGTAGTTTGTATGTATGATCAGTCATCTCTTATGAAACATGGATAACCTTTCATGGAATTGTTGTTGTAATTAGACAATTGCCATTGTGAGAATAAACATTTAATTTGTATGGAAGTAAGTCTTTTTCATATTATTTGACTTGGTATTGTAAACTTGTCTTTGCAGGATTCTCTCGGGGGGAACAACAGAACTGTGATGATAGGTAGATTTGTTTCTTAACTCCTTCCCTTGTTAGCCCTTGGTTGTTCTCAAGTGTAATGCTTTTTCTATGCATCTTGCAGCTTGCATGTATGATTAGTCATCTCTTATGAAGCATGGATAACCTTTCATGGAATTGTTGTTGTAATTAGAAAATTTCCATTGTGAGAATAATCATTTAATTTGTATGGAAGTAAGTCTTTTTCATATTATTTGACTTGGTATTGTAAACTTGTCTTTACAGGATTCTCTCGGGGGGAACAACAGAACTATGATGATAGGTAGAGTTGTTTCTTATTTCCTTCCCTTGTTAGCCCTCGGTTGTTCTCAAGTGTAATGCTTTTTCTATGCATCTTGCAGTCTGTATGTATGATTAGTCATCTCTTATGAAGCATGGATAACCTTTCATGGAATTGTTGTTGTAATTAGACAATTGCCATTGTGAGAATAATCATTTAATTTGTATGGAAGTAAGTCTTTTTCATATTATTTGACTTGGTATTGTAAACTTGTCTTTGCAGGATTCTCTCGGGGGGAACAATAGAATTGTGATGATAGGTAGAGTTGTACAACACCATAAATCATTTGGAATTATCAATATATTGCTTATAGAATACTTTATGCAAGTAAAATGGAATGTGCAATGACAATTGGTCTTGAATTCAAATCTGAATATAAGTACATTATACACAAGAAGATGGTATCTATTCTATGATTTAAAGAACCCCAAAATAAGAAAATTAATAGGTTCCATTTGTTTACTTGCTCTTAGAAATTGTTTAATCGGTGAGACCCTCAAAATGTCTTGCTAATAACCAGCAGTGTTCAAAACTTCTGAAGAGGTCAGATCGGTGTGACATTGGATCTGTCTTGCTGACGGAAGTCATCGGCAAGACATGGACTGTCAGAGTGAGTTTTCTATCCTGTGTCGATGATTGATCTCTCACCGATGTGTTGGCTTTGGTGGTCATCGCAAAGAGCCTTCGCAATGGTACATTTCAACGAATATTTTTTTTAAAAAAAATTGCATTGTTTCGTCACAATTTCGACGAAAACCACCGACGAATCACCGAAAAGGTCCGACGATGTTGTTATAGCTGTGACAAAGGCTTCTTTGTAACTCCTTTCCTAATTCATCAAAATTTTGACGAAGTCCACCGACGAATCACAAAAAAGGTCCGACGAATTTTCTTAGCTGCGATGAAGGCTTCATCGTAACACCTTGCCCATTTCGTCGCAATTTTGACGAAGGACACTAATGAATCACATAAAAGGTCCGATGAAGTTGCTTAGCTACGATGAAGGCTTCATCGTAACTCCTTGCCAATTTTGTTGCAATGTCGACGAAGGCCACTGATGAATCATAGAAAAGGTTCAACGAAGTTGCTTAGTTGCGACGAAGGCTTCATCGTAACTCCTTGCCCATTTCATCACAATTTTGACGAACGCTACCGATGAATCACATAAAAGGTTCGACAAAGTTGCTTAGCTGCGATGAAGGCTTCATTGTAACTCCTTGCCCATTTCATCGAAATGGTGATGAACTTCTAGTGTTGTTTCGACACTTCAGAAGAGCCATTGTAATTGCATTTTGGTTGTAATTCGTCGATGGATACACGAAGTTTTCGTCGATATTTCAACGAACATCTGAGTCATTTTATGATGCCGACGACTGATGAATCTGTGCTGTTATTTCGACATTTAATGCGTCATCAGAATTTTGATGAAAAAATAGCGATGAAATTGTTTTCGTCATTTTGTCACTTTTTCAACAAATATTTGTTGAACAACCGACGAACGTTCGTCGGAAAATGGAGCCAAATTCAGTAGTGATCCCATATTTCTTGCTATCTGATAACCTTTATTGCTAAGATCCATAGGAAGGCGATGCAATTGTTCTTGTTCCTCTTATTCTTGTTTGTACATCCATGATGAGAGGTCCTCTTTGAATACCACTTCATCCTTCATGTCTCCCCACTTGGTGAAGATAGTGGGTTTGACTTCATATGTGACCGCTTGCACATGATTTATTTCCTTTAGTCACCCATTGGATTTTGGTGATGGGGGAAGCTCCCCAATGTAGAAGGATTATTTGAAATGGCATTCTCCATAGCCCTTATCAAGCACTGGGATCTTGAGTTCATATTTATAAGGATTAGTTGATGTAGATGGAGTTGAAGATGAAATAAGTGATGTTGGGTTGACATGGAAAAATAAGTGAAATGATATGTCGTTACTAGGTATTTGAAGGAGATTTTTGTACTTCTCTAAGTTTAAGCAACAATGAAAGGGTTCAGGATTGGTGTAACTTTAACTTTCTTACCATTGTAAGGAAATTTTAAGCATTGGTAAAAGTTTTAAGGGATTGCTTTCATTGCATGGATCTAGGGAAAACCCAAGAGAAGGCTATATGGAAACTCAAAATCTAGTACCTGAAAAATTGTTTCTACTATAGCTAGACCTAATTGTATTGGAAACTATCTTATTGTACCCTTGTAGTTCCTCTCCATATCATCATAAGCCTTTATGGTGATACTCTTGTTCTTTTCAATTACGTCATCAAAATATCCCAATTACTTTACCATTGTTAGGGTACATATGTTTAAACCTGCGCCCCCATCTATTAGGAATCTCTTTATTTTGTGTTTATGGACACAAACCTTGAGATACAAAGCTTGATTGTGAAAGGATCTTTATGGAAGGTCTTTTTCAGAAAATACCAAGTAATGGGGTGAAGTGATGGTACCAACCATGGCTTGAAATTGATCAGTGTCAAGATCGTTAGGCATTGATGATTCAATGAGAGATTTCTCTAGGATCTCTTTATGTGTTGGTGATAATTTCTCTTTATGAGAGATTTCTCTAGGATCTCTTTATGTGCCATTTTATTATGAACATTGTGACAAATAGATGCATTCTGACAAGGTGCTAATTAGATAAAATCCCTCAAGGATTTGGCTGTCCCCTACACAAATTATTATCTAAAGTAAGGAATGAGTGATACTTCATAACACTTTACTGCAATTAAAGGTGTATAAGTGATTTTCATTTTAGATTTGTGTTCTTGGTTAGGTACAAACCGAATCATTTGAATCCAATATGGCCAAACTAATAGACCAATTTTTTATCCATGGGCAACAGATTCATAGTTGTAACAAAATGTAATACATTAGCAATTCAACTCAACATTTATAGGGTATTGATATATTGATTTTCAATACACAACTCATTATATCAAAAATAAAAACTACTTAGTAATCCTTGAATTCCATCTCACAAACCTATGATTTCATTAAAGAATTTAATTAGTTCTTTGAACTAAAGTAGAAAGGAAAACATACATTCAACCAAAGCGATTGAAGACAAATAAAATATCCTTGATCATTCTATTTATAATTTGAGAAAAAAATGTACATAGGAGATAACTTGTTCTAGAATTTGCAGCTTTCATTTATATGTTGTTGCTCCTGTAAAACTATTAATCCTATTACAAACTAGAATGTATACCCTAGACTTCATACTATTCTATTCATCTATGATTGACTAGAAAAAATTCTCTTACATGAGCTCGAATTTTCTCCAACCAAAGACCACTAGAACCCCCTTGTAATTGGCCTTGAAATGCCATTTATAGAAACATGGGAGCAAAAATCTTTGGGACAAATTACAATTTCAATCACATTTACATTTGTCATTCATTTCACTTCAATTTCAAAACTTCCCAAGTGGTTACATTTTCACTTTATAGAAAGGGGGAAAGCACACAAGACAAAAATTATTTTCCATCGCTAAAGATTTACTTTCCTTCCAAAAGGAATCTTTCATCGTTGCAGTAGCATCAAAACCTCTCCTCCACGTTAGCCACAAATGTTCTCCACATCAGCACCTAGGACCAAAACTCCAAGCTAGGACTCTGTTTCTGCAATGGTTCATCATCTTCAAAATTAGAGTATGCATATCGCCCTTGTGATTTTGTTGAAACTGGAGAATTTTTCTTTGCATCATCAGAGTCTTGTAGACCTGCAAGTGTAAGGAGATACTAGGCATATTCTGGATCATCTTCTACCTCCTCTTCCATGGAAAAATCAGACTCCCCCATATAAGAACCATAAGCATTGTGGTCCTTATCCTTCTTTTTCTCCTAAGACTTTGTCAATTCCCTTGACTTAGTTTCCTGCTTCCTTGTACTCTTTTCTTTCAGGAACACACCACTAGGATCACACTAGTCACAAATAACAACTCTACTTCTCAAGTTGTAAGTCTTCTTGACTTCACCCCTCATGAATATGGAAAAAACTCTCTTCACTGCCTCTGGCTTCTCAAACTTCTTAGACATGTCTAGCTTAATTATAGGTGTGTCATCCTGGGTTTTAGGCCTCTTGACATATTTTTGTTTAGGTTTCCTTTCTATTTTAATTCTTGAATCACTTGGCTTACTCATTCTCATAGAATAACATGAGTAGGGTTTATAGATTTTCAATTATAGAAGAGCTTCACTGGTTTATGCTCTTAGAAACAAACTTGTAGAAAAAAAACCCCCCAGACCATGCATAATTCCTACCAACCCAATGAATTTTGCAAACAACCAAGCCCTTGCAAACTAAAAGCACCTAAAGCTTATAAAACTATCAATAATCCCCCAAACTAGCCAACTTATGCACAATTGACATAGAAGAAAGTGCATACCTGCTTACCTGGGAAAATTTCTTTAATATCTCTCCAATAGCTCGCCTAATCTCCTCACACCTTATTTTCTGGATCTAGACCAAATCCTCAGCTCTCAACGATTGCAATTGTGAAAGAAAATCAGTTGGTAACCATATTTATGGCAAATTCATGGAGTGTTTCCACCATTAATGTTCAAAGAGAGCTCGTGCAAGTGAACTGACAAACAACCAAACAAGTTTGAATCTTGGTCATTGATCCTTTTGATTTAAAAACCAATCAATGATGATCCTCAACCATTGTGTCATGCTTTTACAAATGTTATCTAAAATAATGATGACACATCAAATAGCTAACACATAGCCTGTTATTTACCTTAATCACCTTTTATCTGATATCCATCGCACATAGCAACTTCGGTTCGTGCTCCTTTTAGTGAATCTATGATTCATTAAGACCTAGTGATGAGGGGAATATTCCATTTCTCATCATTGATATATGTTTTGAAACTTCATTTGAAACTATGATGGATTTAGGTGGCGCGATGGGTGCAAGGCACAACAATTCTATCGCTCATTGTTGATTCACTCTGTAATAGTAAAAAAACATTAGCAATGGAGAACTCTTAGTGATCAATTAGGGTCATACAATGTGTCCATATGACAAGATCAAGGGCAGAGAAAGCATCACCCTTAATAATATTTTATATCAGTGATGGAACATTTGAACAAAGGGCCTCATTACACATCATTGATTTATGACTGAGAACTCATAAGCAATTAGAAATAGTGAGAAAATTTAGTGATACAAAAGATATTGCTTACATTGCTCATCTCTAATTGAAACTCAAGATTAAAACTGTATCAACGATGAGTGATAGAAAGGAAAGTTGTTCATCGCACATCGCTAATTTGAGGCCAACAATCTAAAGACAATCTGTGATATGCAATATGAAAGGTGATGAATGGGAACTTAAGTGAATCAATTATGCATGTGCTTACATGTTATAATGAGGGGACCTCCTAGGAAAACATAAGATAGGGCCATAAAAGGAATTAAACCATTTTTCACAAAGGATGTAAAGGCCAAACAAGTCTGATTAATCAACCTTATAAAATAAAAGAATTCTTTGGACCTAAGCACATGGAAGATTTAGGTGACAGGTACATAGGAAACCTGATCATGAGGGGCCGGTTACTTCATGAAATTCAAGACATAAGTTGCTTCTAACATGACTAGGAATTGACCACAGTAGGTCAACAAAGGAATAGATTGAAAGACCAAGGGTTTAGACCAAGAAGAAAATTTTCTAAGTAAAACAACTCCCCACATAAACCTTAAACCCTAACCTTTGATAGACCAAGAGGATACCAAAGACAAATTATTTTAAGACTAGTGGAACATGAAACCTTGGTTCTACCAAGTGGATGGCTTGATGGTTGATTTGGTTGGAAGTGGGGATCCTTGGATTGTGACTTTTCTTCTTTGTGTAGTCACATTACATTAAGAGCTTTTTCCTAGTATGGTCATGACATTGATATTTCGATCGGCTTGGTAGATGGTTCCTATGAATTCATTGTAGGTAAAGTTGAATTTTTGATAATCTTTCCCCTTACCTTTTCAATCTCCCCTAGAATGATCAGGGAGGGAATCCATGTAGGGATTATGCATTCTGGAAGACAAAGATGGAAAATTTTCTAGTCTATCTTGGATATGATGTCTAGAAATCTGTTAAGGATGGATACACTGAACTTACAAATGGTCTAAGTATTGTTGATGAGATCAGGGCCTATGAAAGAAATGGTAAATCAAGGTATCATCTCTTAAATAGTCTTACAAATTTTGAATTGGTGAAAGTGATGAGTATGAAAATTGCTAAAGCAATTTGGGATAAGTTAAAAAGCATTTATGAAGGAGATGATAAGGTCAAAGAACCTAAGATGCAAAATATGAAGATCATGTTTGAGAACCTGGGGATGTCTGAAGAAGAAAATGTTACAAGCTATATGCAGAGGGTAGATGAAGTTGTCAGCTCCATCAGAGGTCTTGGAGGCAAACTCAAAGAACCAGAAGTGGTAAATAAAATTATCAGAACACTTCCTAAATCCTATAGTCATAAAGTGCTTACTATTGAATAATTTTCAAATATGAATCAATATACCAAAGATCATTTGTATGGCCCTCTAACTACTTTTGAGATGAGAGAATTTGGAACAAATAGCGGTGCAAAAATTGAGATTGCTTTTAAGGCTAGGAAATCAAAGGAGAACAAGGAATCATATCAAGAGGATGTTGATGATATAGAAGCTAACTTTGTAAGGAGAATGATGAAGGGTATTGGTAAGTACAATGGTTGTATACACCTAAAAATGGTCACATTACAATAGTTTGGTAATTAATTAAATATTTTTAATATTTAATTAAATCTCTGAATTCAATCTGCGTATAAATAAATCTAAATAATTTATTTATATTGTTCATTCTTTCATTTCGATTAAATAAATAAGTTTATTTAATCACTTTTCTTATCCATTTCTTAATTAATTAAATAAACATTATGATTTATTTATATTAATTATCATATAATCTTGGCTTGAATATTTTATTCAAATAAAGATTAAATATTCTTTTCTTCTAAAAAATCTTCTAAATTCCATTCACAATTAAATATTCCAAATATTTAAATGTCTATTCACATCAAATATTTCAAAAATATAATAAATCCTCAAATTCACACAAAATTAAATAAATTTATTTATTTAATTTTGATTATCTCCAACAACTGTGAAACAAACTTCAAAACAAAAAATTAATTTCTCTGTTTTTGAGCAAGCTTGTTCCCATGGGTTGAAGACAAACCTCCATTCTTCTCTCCAACCTCCCAACATCTTCCATCTTCCTCTCAACCTCTCCATCTCTCACCATTCAAATTTACCAGACAATTTCACAGCCATTGATCTTTGCCAGCTAGGCTCTTGCCTGTGAAAATCTATAAAAGGGACTGTCGGGTCTCTGAAATGGATAGAAGCTTTTGTACGGGAAAACTATAGTCAATCAGTCTTCCAGCATCCATAGTCTATAGATCATAGCATAGCATACCCCAACATATTAGCATTCCATATCATGGCCTATCATCCTCATATCATAGCTTTAATAGCATCCATAATCCACAGCCCCTGTGCATAATTTATAGCCCCTGTGTATATCTGTATATCAACATTTCACTCCACCAACATATAGGATAGAGAAGTATTCTCCCTTTGCATACTCGTTCTGTAGGTTGCCATTCTGAGAAGCCTTGCTTATACAATCTGAGAGCAACAACTTCAAGAAAATCATTGGAGATAGAGGACAATGGAACGATTCTGAAGAAGCTTTGTTTGATCTCTTTTCATTTTATTTAGCTTTCTTTAGTTTAATGTTGCATTGGTGTGTTTTTATTATCTTATTTTGATACTAAAATTTCCCACACACATTTTTGGCATCCACCGTGGGGCTTTTGCCCCAATTTTAACATCTTTTTGCAGATTTTTCTGATAGGTTACGGCTAGAAGAGCGTATTAACGCATCAAACACGTTTCAGCATAGTTCACACCCAATTTAGTGCTCTTTAACTTTTTTATAGCGCTCTGTAAGGATTCCTCAACACCCATTAAGTATTCCTCATCGCCCATTAAGTATTCCTCAGTGCCCATTAAGTATTCCTCAACACCCATTAAGGATTCCTCAGCGCCCATTCAGGATTCCTCAGCACCCATTATAGATTCCTCAGCGCCCATTAAGGATTCCTCAATACCCATTATAGATTCCTTAGTGCCCATTGATGATTTCTTAGCACCCATTACAGATTCCTTAGCACCCATTAATGATTCCATAGCACCCATTAAGGATTCTATAGCGCCCTTTAATGATCCTACAATGCTCTTTAACTCTGTTTTAGCGCTCTTGATGTCTGTTTTAGTGCATTTATTTTTCTTAGCATAGAATTTGTAAATCTACAACTGTAATCTGTGACTTAAGTAAGATTTGATTGCATTCAATGCGACCGTGGCTAGTATGAGCTTTAAAACAATGAAGCAATCCTAGGATAGTCACTTAATTGGAATGAAGCAATCCTAGGATAGTCAGTTCATTTTCTATTTTGGACTAAAAAGAACTCCATGTCTTTGTGAAGCAATATCTTCACCTAGCATAGAAAACTGTTTATTTGGGCTTAAAATTGAACTCTTGCTTGCTTTGATTAAAAGGTGATAGGCCTATGCTCTCCCCTTAACTGGGTGATCAAAATGCCAGAATCATCTATTTTATTTCACACAATTTTAAGCTTTGTTAATACCTTGTAGAAGGCCTGTCGTAGTGGGAAAAAGAACTCACGCTACAGGAACGACCTAAGTGGGAACAACTAAAGCCAAGTTTTCCAACCCACTTTAATCAAATGCGGATGGTTGATGAAAATCCCATTTGACGGTAGTATGCATTGATAACCATCCCCAAAGCCTTTGTTCTAAAGGTTGGGAGGTCTCTCAAGGGAGTCTATCATTTGCCACACCGAACTGAAACCCTTAATACGAACTTAGTGTAGTATCTAGCCAAAGTCAGTTTTCGAACATCATAATAATCACAGTGCAGGGGAGGGAAGAATCTACCCCCAAGATACTCACCATATAACTGCCAAGGACCGTTTGCTCAGGGGATCTGGTATCCACTTCCATCACTCTGAGTACGCATCTGGAAAAGGAAAAAACATGAGTGCCCCTTTGGGGGTGACAAGGTTGTGTGAGTCGACATAGTTCTAAGATGTGGGCTGTTGATTATTACGGTGACCTACCTAAGGACTAAGAGTGAGTCTGCTTGAACTATCTGTCATGTGTAAAACCTGTGAAATTTTTTTTTGAAAAACATTTTGATCATACACTTGATGTTTAGTATAGGACTTAAAAACAACTATTCTACAACTTGCTTGATGTGTTTTCAAAACATTAATTCAGTAAAGATCATCCAAAACTCACAATTACATTGATTATTCTCATGTTAAGAGATTGGAAATCCACAACCTTTGTTAAGAGATCCATTCTCAAATGAATCAAAAATCCAAAGAAACCACTTAGCTACAAGAAACTATTGAAGAAAAGACGATTCTTATACCAAAGTCGAAAGGTTTTACTTAAACATAGAAACTTTATCCATCGATATCATGACTGTGTTAGAGGTTTCGCTAATGATTATGTTGTAGAACCATTATACTCACAGGCTTTCTTTCAAAGAAAAGCCCTTTCTCAAAGGCACAACCATAGTCAGCATATTCGTTCTTCTTATATTCCCCAACCTGTAATTGAATATTCTACTTGTCCAAATCAATTTCTGCAATAGAGAACTCAATCACATTAGGTATTTCTCACAAAACCCATCTTTTTACGAAGCTACGATCAAACTTCATAAAGTGCAAAATCATTTCTTCTTGATCTTTTGCTTAAATTCCCACCAATAGGATTTTCATCCTTTCAATTAGGGAAAAACATGAGCTAAAGACTAGAAATCTTTTAAGTCATAGAATCTTCATTCTATCCTGACTTTCATATCCATAAAAAATTGCACTATTTCATTCTTTTGATCAAAAGCTAGTAGAATTTGGGGCAAAGCTTATGCCTGTTGTCACGAGATCTCGAAAGCACATAGAAAAAGATGAAAGAAAGAGTACCACAAGAAAAATGGGTGATAATAGTGAGAAGGAAGAGAATCCATTTCATATTGAAGAGATAACAGAAGAAAAGCTTCAAGAAGTAGAGCAGGATCCCTAATTCCATACTCTTATGGAAAGGATCTTAGAATGAAAAAAAGAAAGATATTTTCTTTCATTAGCTAACCAAGGAGCTAAGTTACCTTCCAATTTTGATATAGAAGGAATTAAAGAGAACCTTGAAACTCCTCCTAATGATTTTAGTGCCCTTACTCAACAGGATAAAAGAATTACAAGGGAAAATAAAGGAAATGCAAGGGGGTGCAACAAAGAAGTATGTTTTGGAAGACATATGTCCTTATCCATTTGATAGGAGTCTTCAAATGATCCCTTTTCCAAAACATTGCGAAATCCCTAAATTTGATAGGTACAATGGGAAAACTGACCCCATTGAACATGTGAGGGATTTCTGAAATATGAGTCTAGAATTCGCTTATGAAGATACCTACTTAATGCGATTGTTTCCACAAAGTTTGGGTGGGAAATCCATGGAGTGGCTTTCCAAGATCACTCCCCCCATCAAAACCTTTGAGGAGTTAATAAATCAGTTCATATCACAATACGCCTACATCATCCAACACCAGATAACCATGCTTGATCTTTGTAAAGTGAAACAAAAAGTGATGCTTTGTAATATTCCCGTCCTGTTCCTGAAAAGGAAAAGATGGATATCTTCATCAATAGCCTAGATCAAGAATTAAGCTACAGGCTTAATCTTCATTGTCCTCCTAACTTTGAAAAATTGATTGAAAACATAATCACCATTGAAGGGGCCTTGGTCAAAAGAGGAGTGATAAAACTTGATAATCCAAGTTCATCCAACTATAACAACAATGATAAAACAAGGTTTGGGAATAGAAATAAAAATATTGTTAATGATGGTATAGTTGATGCAAACAATCTATGAACAAGATCATCTATCTTCAACCTATCAAGTTCTCCACGAAACAACCAACAAGGAAATACCAACCAACAAGGAAACAACAATCAACAAGGACAAAACTCCAATCAAGAAAGCATGACCAATCAAAATACCAAGGAGAATCGTGGTAATTTCAATAAAAATCTTGGTAATACCCAAACATCAAATCCATCCAGATCTCCATTCTTTTCAAATCGAAAGAATTTTACCACTTTGGGTCAATCTCTTGAGTCTGCTCTCAAGGAGCTTCTTGATAGTAAGGTTATCACCTTACCACCATAAAGAGATTATGAGCCACGAGTCAAACCACCATCATGGAATGACTCGTATTATTGCAATTATCATCGATGTAAAGGTCATAGAACAAATAACTATCAAGCCTTGCAAAATCTAGTATAAGATTTACTTGATAATGGCACCATCACAATTGAAGGACATCATACCAATGATGATCATCAAGCATTCAAAGATCCTTTACCAAACTATCAAAAGGGAGAAACATTAGATACCAAAGTGAAAAGCATAAATAATGTTGAAGACAACATAATCTGCCACATCTATGCAGATGATCAACGGGTTAATGCTATCAAAATCAAGGAAAAACAAGAATATCAACAGGTTAATGTGACTACAAGAGGACAAGCAAAAGTTGTTTAAAAGGAAGTTCATCTAAGGCAGCTATTCCTCCTCCAAGTAATTATAATCTAGTTGATCAACTAAGAAAAACATCAACTCAAATTTCCATCCTTGAACTTCTTAAAATATCCCCCGTACACAAGAATATTTTAGAAGAAGCTCTTGTAAACACAACCGTCGACATCGATCTGGATGTAAACAAATTTCAAGCCATGGTGGGACATTTGTCTTCCCCCACTTGTCTTTCATTCTTCAAAAAAGATGATGCCTCCATGACACATCCGCATAATTCATCACTTTATCTTGAAGTCATGATCCATAAACACCGAATCAGACGTGTCTTGATAGATGGAGGAGCCAGTTTAAACATTTGTACCTTAAAGCTAATACATGCCTTAGGAATATCAGAAAATTCCATTGATCCATGAAGAAAAATAACTATCAAGGCATATGATGATGAAGAAAGAGCTTCTAAAGGACTAATAATGCTACCTATCAGAGTGGGACCTGTTTTGAAAAATACCTTTTGTAAGGTTCTAGATCGTGATCTTTCCTATAACATACTTTTGGGTCGCCCATGGATTCATGATATGCAGGCAGTACCATCAATGTATCATCAATGCCTCAAGTTTCCATATGATGGACAAGAAATAACTATACAAGCTGATTACAATAGCACCCAAACTTGTTCAAATCTTTGAGCAACTCAAGACGTCTTTGTACCACACAATAGGGAGGCTTTTATTGCTTCTTCCAATCTACAAGGCCAACTACAAGAATTGACAAAGAATCTTGACACCAAGTTACATTTTAAAGACAAAGGAGTAGGCAAATATTCTCTATCCCTTTCTAGCTTACCTCCTTCTCCAAGGTCACATGGTCAGCCAAACCTATCAAATCACAAGATCGCAACAGCCTCTACATCCCAAGCTTCTGTACCAATCACAAAGTTTGATGGAAAATTCATTAAAGCTAACACTACCAAGGAAGAATCCAAAGATAGGGACATCCTAAGATGGCTATACAAAGATGAATATGAATCTCTCTTGCACATCAAGTTACCTACCGAACAATATGGAAAAGGGTATACCATCATGCAAAGAACGTGCTATGAAGGAAATGGTCCTATAGGAAAAAGAAAAGAAGGAATCATTGAGCCAATTCAACTTATTTCAATACGTCCAAAAGATAAAACAGGACTTGGATATGGTAAAGATACAGAAGAGTCAACTTTACAGCAAGCACAACAAACTCATGAAGGAGAATCAATTTCAGATAAACCCCATGAAGATGTCACTCTACAAAAAATTTATGAATCAGTTTTCCAATTGCAAAATAGTTCAGACACTGATTATAATGAATATGAATGGGATGCCATTTATAATGATGAATTTTGGAGAGATAAACAAGTTGATACCATACACAAATATGCACCCGTTCTCATACAAGGAGAAAGCTCGAGAACACAATCACTTGAATTTGAACCACGATATGATGATGACTCAAGTGAGGACAATTCAGATTTTCACGAGATTGATAATCAACAGGAGAATACCATCATAGACCTTGTCCATGATGAAAATGACAACCATATCATGACTTTGACAGCTCAAGACCTTACCCAACCTAATGATTCCATGCCTTTAGTCTATCCGGAACTTATTGATTGGGACAATGATGGACCTATCCATATCCCTACATTCCATGATGATGAGGATATTGTAAATTTCCTTTGTTCATCTAATGAAGAAAACAATTGTTTCGTCCAAGAATCTCATACTCAATATTTTGATAGGGAGGGTGTCAAGTCTCTTAGCTGCAAAATAAATGAAATAAAAGATGGATCTATCGGTGAAAACCAAAAAACTACAGTGGTAGATCAAAACAAGAGAAAAATAAAGAGTGAATCTAATGGTGAAAACCTTTTTGAGGCACTGAAGGATGAGAAACTTGACACTCTTCCCAAACATTATCAAGAAAGATCTTTTATTTTGATTGAGCCCACAGAATCAATCAACATAAGTACAACAGAACAACCAAAAATCTTGCAACTTGCAGCATCATTAACAATTGAAGAAGTATTCAAATTCATAGAGTTCTTGAAAGAGAATCAAATCAACTTTGCTTGGTCATATGCCGATATGCCAGGTTTGGATCCTAATCTGATAATGTATCATCTATCTATAAACATAGGGGAAAAACCTGTGAAGCAAAAACTCAGAAAAATGCATCCACATGTTGCATTATTGGTTAAAGGAGAGTTAAAGAAGCTTTTAGATGTTGGATTCATTTGGTCTATTGACTATGCAGAATGGATCTCCAATATCGTACCTATTTCAAAGCCAGATGGAAGGATTAGAATTTGTACAGATTTAAGGGATTTGAACAAAGCATGTCCCAAAGATGACTTCCCTTTTCCAAACATAGATATGATTGTTGATTTAACTGCTAGCCATGCAATGTATTCATTAATGGATGGATTTTTAGGATATAACCAGATAAAGATTGCACTAGAGCTTAAAAATGCAGGAGCGACTTATTATTGGAATGTCATGCCATTTGGGCTTAAAAATGCAGGAGCGACTTATCAAAGAGCAATGACCACCATTTTCCATGACATGATGCACACCTTCATGGAAGACTATGTGGATGACTTATTAGCCAAATCCAACACAAGAGAAGGACATCTAGAAATCTTGTCAAAGATCTTTATTAGAATGGAGAAGTTCAATGTTCAACTCAATCCAAAGAAATGTGTCTTCGGCATTAAATCTAGAAAACTCCTGGGATACATTGTTTCAGAAAAGGGCATAGAGGTTGATCCAGAAAAAGTACAAGCTATAATGGACATGTCGCCACCATGAAATATCAGTCAGCTTTGATCACTACAAGGATGACTACAATCCATCAGGAGGTTTATAGCTCAACTGGCAAACAAAAGCTTACCATTTACACATCTATTGCATAAAAATGTCCCATTCAAATGGGAGGAAAAGTGTGAAGCAACATTTAATCAGATCAAGCAATATCTCATGAATCCACCAGTCCTAATCCCACCAGTTCTAGGAAAGCCACTCATACTCTATATTTCAGCAACAAAATTATCTTTGGGAGCATTACTAGCACAGGAGGATTATACAGGCAAAGAAAGGGCTATATACTATATCAACAGAACTTTAACAAGTCATGAACTAAACTACACTTTCATTGAAAAAGCTTGCCTAGCAGTAGTGTTTGCTTCCCAAAAGTTGCGACACTATATGTTGGCTCATACAGTTAACTTGATAACCAAAATCAATCCACTAAAATACCTCCTAAGCAAAGCTACCTTAACATGAAGACTTGCAAAATGGGTAATGATCTTAAGTGAGTTTGACATTCACTATGTAGATCGAAAATCTATAAAAGGATAGGTCATCACAAATCAGTTGGCCAAAGCACCTTTACAAGAAGAAAACCCAATGCACATTGAATTTTCTGATGCAGACATTTTTACAGCAACAATTAAGAAATCATGGACATTATACTTTGATGGATCCTATATGCAACAAGGCTCGGGGGCAGGGATTCTTTTTGTCACACCTGAAGGACATACTATTCCAAAATCATATCGGTTGATGTTTCCCTGCACAAATAACATAGCTGAATATGAAGCATTGCTCATAGGAATGAAGATAGCATTGGACTGGCGGATTACAGAGCTGCAAGTCTACGGTGATTCACAACTTGTCATTAATCAAATCAATGATGATTATCATACTAAAGATGATAAGTTGCTACCTTACAAGAGCATGGTGGACGATTTTAAAAAGTATTTTGTGGTAATCAAGTTTTCACAAATCCCAAGGATTGATAATAAAGCTGCAAATGCAATGGCTACAATTGCTTCCTTGTTGAAATTATTAGAAAATAAAAAATGGTATGAATTCTTGGTGGAACAATTGTTTTCTCCTGCCTATGATAATCCTAAAACCCAAGTCATATGCCATTTAACTGGTTCTGATTCACCTTTATATGGCAAGAATTATACCTACCTGAAACATAACGTCTTACCTCTGGAATTATCCTGAAACCAAAAAAGGAATTTCATACGCCAATCATCCCGCTATACCTTGATCACCGATATCCTTTACTGACGTGGTCTTGATGGTATGCTCCTTCGATGTCTTGAACATGATCAATCTGAACAAGCCTTACAAGAGGTTCATGGTGGTATTTGTGGAACTCATTCAAGTGGTTTAACCTTAGCCAAGAAACTTGTTAGAATGGGATATTATTGGCCTACCATGGAGAGAGAATCTTTTACTTTTGTCAAGAAGTGTTCTAAATGTCAAATCCATGGGAATCTTATTCATGCACCTGCACAGGAACTACAACCTTTCACTCCAACATGGCCTTTTTCTCAGTGGGGACTAGATCTTGTTGGCAAAATTCATCCTTCATCATCAAATGGACATAAATTCATCATCATGGCTACAAAGTATTTTACAAAATGGATCGAAGTTGTTCCTTTGACGACCATGACCGGTAAACAAATCTCTTCATTTATCTTGAATTACATCATCTGTCGATATGGAATTCCTAATTCTATCATCACTGATAATTGGAGGCCTTTCAAAAATCAGGATGTTGATGAACTTTGTGAAAGATTTCACATCCAACACAGGTTCTCTACACCTTACTATCCACAAGGAAATGGTCAAGTAGAAGCTTCAAACAAAACAATCTTGAAGATCTTGAAGAAGTCGGTAAATGGTGTCGGTCGTGATTGGCATGTCCAATTAAATCTAGCTTTGTGGGCATACAGAACTAGCATTCACACACCAATAGGAGCCACCCCATATGCCTTGGTCTATGGGGAAAAAGTGATCTTACCATTAGAGGTTGAAATACCTTCACTTAGGGTCTCACTAAAAGGATTGATAAATGATGAAGACTACTGAGTATCTCGTCTGCAAGAGCTAGAACTGTTAGATGAAAGATGTCAACATGCAGTTGATCATTTGAAGGGTTATCAACAAGTTATGTCTCGTAGCTACAATCACAGGGTTAAACCATAGACATTTCAAGTAGGTGACTTAGTCTTGACATAAAATTCACACAATCAACAAGACAGAGAAAAGAAAGGAAAATTTGAACCAAATTGGCTTGGTCCATTTGTCATCATTGCAGCATACAGTTCTGGAGCATATCAATTATCTACATCAGAAGGGGACCTGTTTGAAGAACCGATCAACAACATTCATTTGAATAAGTTCTATGTCTGAAAAATACAAAAAAAAAAATCAGAAAAAGTCCTGAAAAAAAAAAAAAAATCAGAAAAGAAGAAAACAAAAAAAATTCATATGATCTAGAAAAGTGTAATAAAAACAAGTGGTGGAAACCTAGTAAATAGGCACTACTTGTGATCAAAATGGGCTCCTCTATCTATTAGCTTATGTCTTCCATTCGCTTTAGGACATCATCTATCCATTTCTATCATCTGTACATATCTATCATATCCATATCATGCAACGGGGATCCTTGTGTTTCATCATGGCTTGATGAAATTTGTACATATCTATAATATTTAGGTTGTGTTTACACTGGGGGTAGAAACACAGACTACACAAGAGAGGGGCTACGAGCTTTTAGAACATCACAAATGGAAAAATAACAGTTTGACAAAACACAACATACATTGATGCATCAAATCAACCACAACACCAAAACGATCACTCAATGCCAATGGAATCAAACAACATGGTCCAAACAACGTTAATTAAAACACAAACATCAATGTTGATAACCAAGTTGGATGATCTTAATCTGAATAATGTTTGGAATACTTTAGGAAAATTTTGAATTGTTGGTTGATTTTTTATCATATCTTTGGAGCAATTTGATGATGTATTGAACTAGAAAAGCAAGGAAGGAGTATGATTTTTCTTTGTCTGCTGTTTGTGAGTGAATCATTAGTACTATGCAAATTGGTCGCGAGACATGCTCTACTAAGTATCATTGATGACATTTCAGAATTTCCATGGGAAACGGGTTAACTCTTGTCTATTTATGCAAGCGATACTCAGGTCATCTCGGTTCAATTATACCTAGATGCTTGTATTAACTTGCTATATCAAAATTCATGAAAGCAATACTTAGGTCATCACTGGTGCTAACATACCCTTTGATGCTTGTATTAACTTTCAGCATTTCAATGCTCTATGATGACACAAAAAGCACAAATAAGCTCTTAGAATGGCAATATTGAACAGATACCCTGCATGGTTAGTATAGATTACATTTATTTTAGAATATGCATTTCACATTTATAGATTTTCCCAAAAGCTAGCAAAGTATCAATGTTTCATATCTTTTTGAATAAAATGATTGAGTACATTTTGACATTCACAAAAACATCATCACATACATTTTTCATACATATTTGCATCAAAAAATCATAAAAACAAAGCATACATCATAATCAAAACATTCATGGGCATTCATACATTATACCTTTCATCATTTTACATTCATATTCATAAAGTCATTCATCAAATAGATTGCAATCACATCATAGCATTGCACTTTCATTTTCATATCTAAAAATCATGCATACATATACATCATGAGCATAACATCATGCATATAGAAAATAGACACAATCATCACATAAGGAATCATCGCTGCATATCATATATTTCAAAAATGAATGTCAAAATGTACAAAGATGTCAGCTATGCATGACATAACATCATCAAAAATGGGATCATATCGGTGTGTATACAAATGTCTCAACAAAGTATCAATAAGACATATAAGCCATCATGCAAAAAGCACTACGAAGTGCTATCCTCTGATGCTTTTGGTCTGGGACCTGCCCCACCTGTACCTGATGGTCCTACTCCACCTACCCCTGGTAACCCTCCTAGAGGTAATGGCTAAGATACACCCCTACTGGTAGCCCGAGAGCAACTATATGTAGACTGAGACTATGTATAACTCATTATTTGCTCGGGTGGCACTGCATCATGATACTTGGTCCTATAGAACTCTACCTCCCAGGTGGCCCTGGTCACCTCTCTCATCATGTCACCAATCGAGGTACCTGCTGCTACTCTCTATAGACTGTCAGCTAGGGCCATGGCCTGCTCACCTTGCTGTCTGGCTGTATCTCTCTCAGCCGTAACTGTGGTCAACTGTCCCTGTAGCTATGTAACCAAGGCTTGTGCCTGTGCTAACTGATCCTGTAAGCTCTACACTCTACTCTGCAAGGTAGCTATCTGACTCGACACCACAGGATCTACTGAAGACGATGGAGCTAAATTTCTCATCCACGGTCCACCTCTGCCACCACCTCTGCTACCACCTTTGCCGCTACCTCTACCACCTCTGCCACCTCCACTCTCCTCATCACTGCTATCTCCATCCCCATCTGACTCATCCTCATCATCCTCCTTAGAGTCATTACCCTTTGAAGCCGCCTCTCGTTGTCGCCTATGTCCCCCTATATGTGCTCTCTACTCTACAACTAGAGCGGCAGGCTCATCAGGATCAAATAATCGTGGCGCAGGATGTTCCAACACATACTGACCATACTCTGGAGTCATCCCCCCATCAGGAATATCAGTTTTGTACTCCCACATCTGTACTCCCAAACCGGTGAACTCTTCCACTGTTACATCATATGAAATCTGCGGACCCCACACTGTAATCTCTTGCTGCCGATGTGCACAAATAGATGAACCTTGTGGCATACCCTAAGGCCGACCATACTATCGCCATACATGGCCAAGAAGAAACCTCTCAATAATCCCAGGAGTACAACCAATCAGATATCTGGAAGTAAAGACAAAGGGCATCTCCCTAGCATCCTCTGGCCATGCCTCACAATCTACGTAGGGCCGCCAGCATAATGTCTCAAGATCATCCAGAAGACACTGACAATGATCTAGTTTTCCCAGCCTTAGCTAAGCAATGACATCGGTATATCTAAATCTATACGATCGACCGAAAGGCTGTCGTCCTTGAGTCAATGGTTGCATAATGACAAAGTGCTCCCATGCCCATATCTGTAAAAGTGAACAACCAACAACTAAACTCTGGCCTCCACAATACACAATATGGTGTAGCTCATCATATAAATGTGCAAGCATGCATGATCCCCAAGCATATCATGTACCCTGCATCACCATACTCTCAAGTACATGACCCCACCCGACTGCAAAACCCTTCGACCTATGGTCGAGGCACAAAACACGTCCAATGAAGCCTGCAAGTATAGAGGGTAAGGGTGTATACGAATCCGTCATCTCTACCCATGAGATATAATATCTTGCAATATGATCATCTCTGAATATCCACCTCAAGGCATCGATACCTCCCACCTCCCAGTTGTCAAATCTCACTATCTCACCCATCACTAGAATCCTCAAGATGCTATATACATCCTCCAGAGTCACGGTAATCTCTCCTGTCGGCAAATGAAAGGTGTTCGTGTCTTTGTGCCACCTCTTTGCAAGTGTTGTCAATAAGGCTCTGTTGAGATGCACCTCAGGCATCTCAAGTAATGACGTAAGTCTACATGCCTCGATAACATCTTTATCTTCTTGTACAAGCTATGGAATCAATCTCCATGTCTTTGGGAATTTCTCCCATAACTGCAAGACGCCCAATCTCTCCTGTTGAATAGGAAGAATCATCAAGACAAATCAATCAAATCTGAATATCAAACAATTTTTTTTTCATCATCATGGAAAGCAAATTTATCACAATCATGTTTGCTTTTAACAACTTTAGAAGCAAACTTATCAACAACTATTTGTTTTTCATCATCATGGAAAGAAAATTTATCAAAATCCTATTTTTTTTAACAACTTTAGAAGCAAACTTACCAAAACTATTTTGTTTTTCATTTTCATGAAAAAAAATGTATCAAAATCCTATTTGTTTTTAACCTTAGAAGCAAACCTATCAACAACTATTTGTTTTTAACAACTTTAAAAGCAAATTTATCAACTATTATTTGTTTTCCAACAACCTTGGGAACAAATTTATCACACAAAACAACATCAAATCATGGGCGTTGCATAAATCATAATGGGCACTGAAGAATGAAGGGCGCTACAAAAATTATCATGGGCGCTGCAGAAATCTTAATGGGCGCTACAGAATGAAGGGCGATATAGAAAACAAAAAGGGTGCTACAAAAAGATTAATGGGCCCTAGAAGAATGCATGAAGGTACATAAACATGAATAAACGTGCCCTAAACGGAAAATTTTCAAACACTAAAAGTTTAACGAGGTACATACCGCGGATCCATAGTGTGTCAGCCACTGATGTCGTCAGATGCACTCGAAATGGTGCTGGTGGATAGGAAGTGCCATCTTTTTCACTCCAGAGCTCAAAAATTACAATTTTTACTAGGTTAAAATGGAAAATGACATGGAAAATGACATTTTTAACCTATTTAAAGGCAAAATTGGGGCATTTTATCACATTCTACCATTGCAGGGGAAATTTAGGTCATCAATTTTTCATCTCTTAAACATCATAACAATCGAAAAATTCCAAAAAAATCTAAAACTTAAATTTTTTTCAGAAAAATCAAAATCTTATCAATTCATCGTTCGCGGGGGCATATACCTATCAACATTTGACAATCACCATCTGGGGAAAATTTCAAAATTCTTTGAAGCAATGCATAAAACACATCACTTCAAAGAGGGGAAAAATGTATACACCTAAAAATGGTCACATTACAATAGTCTAGTAATTAATTAAATATTTTTAATATTTAATTAAATCTCTGAATTCAATCTGCGTATAAATAAATCTAAATAATTTATTTATATTGTTCATTCTTTCATTTCGATTAAATAAATAAGTTTATTTAATCACTTTTCTTATCCATTTCTTAATTAATTAAATAAAAATTATGATTTATTTATATTAATTATCATATAATCTTGGCTTGAATATTTTATTCAAATAAAGATTAAATATTCTTTTCTTCTAAAAAATCTTCTAAATTCCATTCACAATTAAATATTCCAAACATTTAATTAATTCTTCTAAAGTCTATTCACAATTAAATATTCCAAATATTTAAATGTCTATTCACATAAAATATTTCAAAAATATTATAAATCCTCAAATTCACACAAAATTAAATAAATTTATTTATTTAATTTGGATTATCTCCAACAACCATGAAACAAACTTCAAAACAGAAAATTAATTTCTCTATTTCTGAGCAAGCTTGTTCCCATGGGTTGAAGACAAACCTCCATTCTTCTCTCCAACCTCCCAACATCTTCCATCTTCCTCTCAACCTCTCCATCTCTCACCATTCAAATTTACCAGACAATCTCACAACCATTGATCTTTGCCAGCCAGGCTCTTGCTTGTGAAAATCTATAAAAGGGACTGTCGGGTCTCTGAAACAGATATAAGCTTTTGTATGGGAAAACTATAGTCAATTAGTCTTCCAACATCCATAGTCTCTAGATCATAGCATAGCATACCCCATCATATTAGCATTCCATATCCTGGCCTATCATCCTCATATCATAGATTTAATAGCATCCATAATCCATAGCCCCTATGCATAATTTACAGCCCCTGTGTATATCTGTATATCAACATTTCACTCCACCAGCGTATAGGATAGAGAAGTATTATCCCTTTGCATACTCATTCTGCAGGTTGCCATTATGAGAAGCTTTGCTTATACAATCTAAGAGCATCAGCTTCAAGCAAATCATTGGAGATAAAGGACAATGGAACGATTCTAAAGAAGCTTTGTTTGATCTCTTTTCATTTTATTTAGCTTTATTTAGTTTAATGTTGCATTGGTGTGTTTTTATTATCTTATTTTGATACTAACATTTCCCACACAAAATGATAAGTTACCTTTCAAATGTTTTAGTTGTGGAAAGATAGGTCACTATGCTTCAAGATGTCCAAATAGAGTTTTGAATAACAAAAAGGAGAACAAAGGTAAGATGATTAAGAAAATTTATTATGTTAGAGAAGATGCAAGTATTTTTGATGATGAATCTGACTATGGAAATGATGATGATGAATTATTTTTCATGGATTTTAAAGATGAATATGTTTCTACTAACTCTAAGAGATGTGTGAAGGAAATCCCTTCGAAGATAAAGGATAAGACTAAAGGTACTTTGGTATCTACTTTTCATGCTAGACAAGAGAAGAATTACTGGATCGTTGACAGTGGATGCTCTAATCATATGACTGATGACAAGAGTAATTTTGCTAAAATTGAAAATTATGATGGAGGATGTGCTGGATTTGGTGATGATACATCTACTAAGATATGTGGAAAAGGTTCTATTAGTTTTAATGGAAAAAATAATATTGATGATGTTTACTATGTTAAGGGTTTAAGGCATAACCTCTTGAGTGTTGGAAAAACGTGTAGCAAAGGATACAACCTTATGTTTCAGGATGATGGATGTGAGATTAGAAAATGATCCAAAACTATGGTTGTTGTTGGAAGAAGGATAGATGGAAATGTTTATCAACTTAAGGGTGTTGATAGTCACTGCTTTATGACTCAGATTAATTAATGTTGTCTATAGAATAGAAGGATCTACCACATCAAATTTGATAGCCTAGTGAGGATAAGTTCAATTCAAGCTGTGAGAGATCTGCCAAAGATTACAAAGCCTATAAATGTTGTCTCTAAGGAATTTCAAATTGGAAAGCAAGCAAGAAGAAGCTTCAAAGTCAAAGAAAAATCTACTACCAGACTATTGGAATTAGTGCATATAAATATATATGGTCCTACAAGAGTTAGAAGTATTCAAGGTGATAGGTATTTGATTCTTTTAATTGATAATTATTCTAGAATGACCTGGGTTACTTTTCTCAAACAAAAACCAGAAGCTCTAGACAGGTTTAAAGAATTCAAAGTTATGGTTAAGAATGAAATAGACATGAAAATAAAATGTTCAAGGTTTGATAGAGCTAGAGAGTTCACCTCTAATGATTTTAAAATCACTTGTGAAAATCATGGCATAAAGAGGCACCTGTCTACCCCTAGGAATTCTCAACAAAATGGAGTGGTTGAAAGAAAGAATAAGAATATTCAAGAAGCTAAAAGAACAATGATGAGAGAGGAAAATCTAATGGAAGTCTACCAGAGAGAAGCAATTCATATTGTTGTTTATATACTTAACAAAGTTCAAACAAGAGCAAACAATACAAAGACTCCCTATCAGCTATGGTATAGAAGGATTCCTAGTGTCAAGTACTTCAGAGTGTTTGGAAGAAAATGTTATATTAGAAGAGATGAAGATAACTTATGAAAGTTTGATGCAAGGTCTGATGAAGGTATCTTCCCTAGATATTCTACTAGAAGCAAAGCTTACCAGTGCTACAACAATATATTGAGAAAGATTGTTGAGAGTGAAAGTTTCAAGGTTGAATAAGATTTATAGAAGAATACAATGATGATATATGAATATGAATAAGATGAGTCTTGTTGCAAAGAAGAAGAAAAATTTAAAGAAATATTATATATTGAAGAGGAAGAAGCTCTAGAAAAGACTCCTAAAACCCCTAAGTATGTGTAGAAGAATCATTCTGAAAATTAGATCATTGGAGATAAGAACAAAGGTGTACTGACAATAAGGAAAGCTGCTGAAAAATAGGTAAATTGATGTTTACTTTATAAATTTGAACCTAAAATAATGATTAAGGCATGCAAAGATGAATATTAGATCAAGACTATGAAAGAAGAATTGTTGCAAATTGAGAAGAATCAAACTTGGGAACTTGTCCCAAGAACTACAAAAAAGAATGTGATTGAAACTAAGTGGATATTAAAAAAAAAACTAAATGAGAATGGAGAAGTGGTAAGGAACAAGGAAAGGCTTGTGTAGAAAGGCTACTCATAAGCTGATGGAATATATTTTGAAGAGACATTTTCTCCGATGGCAAGAATGGAAGCTATTAGGTTATTTTTGGACTTTGCAGCACATAAGGATTTTGAATTTTATCAAATGGATGTAAAGTATGCTTTCTTGAATGGAGAATTGGAAGAAGAGGTATACATAGAATAATCCGAAGGATTTTAGTTATTAGACAAATCGGATATGGTATACAAATTGAAGAAGTCATTGTATGGATTAAAGCACGTATGCAAGTTTGGATAGATATTTGATACAAGGATTCAAAAAAGGTGCCACAAATAGAAATATTTACTTTAAATTTGAAAAAGATCAAATCATGATTATGATTGTATATGTTGATGAAATAATATTTGGAGGCAATAAAGATATGTGCAAGAATTTTATAGAGGAAATACAAAAATATTTTGAAATGTGTATGTTTGGGGAGGTGAATTTCTTCTTTGGATTACAAATAAATTAGATAGATAAAGGTATTTTCATTTCACAATCAAAGTATGTCAAAGAAATGTTGAAGAAATTTGGAATGGAATATTTCTAAATCAGTGTGTATCTCTATGATTACTAGTTACAAGTTGAGCAAGAATTATGAATCTCCTAAGGTTGATCAAAGAAAGTATAGATCAATGATTGGTGGACTGCTATATCTAATGGCTACTAGATTGGATGTCATGCATGTAGTTTTTCTTGAGGCTATATTTCAAGAAAATCCTAAAGAGTCACATGTTGTAGCAGTGAAGAGGATATTTAGATACTTTAAGGGAACTCCAAATCATGACCTGTGGTATTGAAAGGATACTGATTTTACTTTGAGTGCTTACATAGATGCAGATTGGACTAGTTGTGTGGATGAAAAGAAAAGTATAAGTGGTGGTGCATTCTTTCTTGGATGCAGATTAGTGTCATGGCTAAGCAAGAAATAAGATCCATATCTTTATCTACTGTAGAGGTAGAATATATTATAGCAACATCTTGTTGCACACAAGTGTTATGGATGAGACAAACATTGAAGGATATCAGAGTAGTATATGATGAACCAATTTCTATCTTTTGTGATAGTAAAAATTCTATTAGTATTTCAAATAATTTGGTAATGCATTCAAGGACAAAACATATCTAAATCTGGTACCACTTTTTGAGAGAGAAGGTTGTATAAAATGAAGTTAAGCTTGAGTATGTGCCTATAATGGATCAAGTTGCTAATATATTCACTAAGGCTCTTCCTAAGGATACATTTGAGTATCTTCATAAGTTAGGGGTCATTGCTCCTCCTTTGAGCTAGATACCTAAGGAGATGCATCAATCTAGTGGATTTTCAGATCTATTCTTTTGTTTGGACTGATGTTGGTGGCTACCTCTCAAGGGGGGTAGGTAGTGACATTTTTCATTGTTATAATCAAGGGGAGTAAGTGTTGTCATTTTGAAATGGTTGTTGAATGGTCCAGTGTGGTGTGTGCTCCTAAGGGGGAGTATAATGAGCATTGAAGGAAAGAAAGTTACATATTAGTTGTGAAAATGATAAATGATATCAAAGGGGGAAACATCAATGATACAAATATTTTATCCTTTGCCATTGATATCAAAGGTGGAGAGAGTCATGTCAAAAAGAATACAGATAAGGGGGAAATAATAATTATATATGTAAAAAGGAAAAGATATGTTGAAAGGGAGATAGTGAGTAATGAGAAAGAGAAAAGGAAACATGTATGGAGCAAAGTTGTTGTATCTTTGATGGTTTTTCACATCATGTGTTGCCATCAATGAAAAAGGGGGAGATTATTGCAAGTATGAGTATATTGGTGTTGTAATTGATGTAAATAATCTTGTGTTGTCATTAGCCTCAACTGTAGGAGAAGAAAATTATTGTTGGGGGATGTTGTTGCATTGATGATGCTTTGATTAGTTGCATTATGTTGTCATTTGTAAGCTATTAATGCCAACCTCTAGTGTTTCTTTGATAAGATTTTGTCTATGGATAAATGGTTGAGTTTCTATGTTGTAGTTGGATTGGTGGTGATGAGGATGTGTCTTTGATTCTTGGTTTTCAAGTGCTTTTAAGAAAATTTGATAAAAAGAGGAAACAATGTGTTGCAATGTTGTTTTGGGTTGTAAAGTAGTGTTCTAGTTTTGCTCCCCATTTCTTCTAGGATGAAGACTTGCCTATGCATTTTGGATATGTAAATTAGATGTGTTTGAAGATGTTGTATTCAAAATTTGGTGTGTTGGATCATTGTGTAGAAGTTGTGTTCACTAGTGTGTGAATAGTGTATTGTAGAGGTGTCTGGGAGAAATGTCCTCACTTCGCATTTCTCTACAAAGTGGTTTTAGGTCTTGCAGATTTGAAGGTGTGTTGATTGTGTTGATATTTTTGTTCAACCAAGGTGGTTTGAGGTTTGTTGCTTCATAATTTGGTTTCTTGAGTTACAATATATGGTAGAGTTATCTGAGTGTGTTCATTTCTCAGGTGGAAGTTGCTACGAAATATTTTTTTGGATTTGATGGTATTTTTTGAATATTCCAAGTTATGTTCAACTGACATTTGTTGTCTATGAGTTGTTGGATTAAATGAAGTGTGTACTTAAAAGGTTAATGGTGTTTACATGGGTAATGGTCAAACTTGGTGTTTACACTAATTATTTTGGATATTATTTATAGAAGCATGTTGTAGTGTGGTGTTATAGATTTGGGTCCCAAATAAGGAATTGTGTGGTACACCTTCACTTCTATCCACCACAAAAGTGTTTTGGTGTCAACCTAATTTAAATTTTCACGGTTGATGTGCATAGCCGACCTTGGAGAATTGTTTTAAGGTTGAAATTGGTATAAATAAGAGTTGAATTGTTGAGGGATGATGAGATAGGAAAGAAATATGTGAATGATGTGAATTGTAGACTAGTAGAGTGTGAATTTGAAAAGTGTCATGCAATCTTTCATGTGTTAGATTGTTGGATGTAGTGAATAGAAGGTGCATACAATTCTTCAGTCATTCTATGAACGAGTTGATGATATTGTGGTGGATTTCTCTATTGCATTGAGATGGATTTCTTTGTGTAACATTCTTCTCTATCTTCTTTTCTTTTTTTGCAGTGAGCCTTTCTTTCTTTGGGTAGGGAGCCCTCCGATAGTGAGCCTTTCTTTCTTTGGGTAGTGAGCCCTCTGGCAATGAACCTTATTGTATTCAACATTGAAGTTACTTTATATTGTGATCTAATCCTCACTATGGTTTTTCCCATCTTGGGTTTTCCACATAAATCTAGTGTTCTCTAGTGCATGGTGTTGATTAGTTTCAGTTTTTATTATTTTCCTTTCATGCTAAATCATTATAAAAAATTAAGGGTTAATTGTATTAATGTGGATCTGAATGTGTATCAGGGTTTTGAATTTTTAAGGTACAGTTGATTCACCCCCCTCTCAGTTGTCTTGTGCATTCAAAACACACCTCATAGCACTTCCTTTCATTCAAATTTATTTTCCTATAGCACTTTCCGCATTACATTTTATCCATACCTGTAACCACCACCACTTACCTTCATATCATGTAGCATATTCATTCCAACACATGTACAATGCAACAATAAATTCCACTCTTCCTAAAACATCCTTTCCATAGCCTTTTATACACTATTCACAATTCTTCAACACATGCTATAACTAATGCTATGTTACTTTTTCATGTAGGATAGCCCACAATAATTCACTATCAATTCCTATCATTTCAAATAAATTTCACCAAGATGTGTGCCAACATTTAGTCCTATTCACGTGCATCAACTTTCTAATCACTCCATGATCATAGGTACTCTTTGAGTTAACTATCAATAATTAACATTTAAAACTGCTAATTTCACACACATTCATATTCATGCACATATTTAAAATTTAATGTATCATAATTCAAATGCTTTACAATTATCCTTCTCATCATTCCCATGCTTCCTATTTGGGTTAAGTTGGGGGGAAGAAAAAATATTTTTATTTTTATCACATAACCTTTTAGGAACTATACATACCACTTTCAATTTCCTTAACTTCCCTCTGTTTGTCACAAAAAAAAGAATCAGATCATAAAGCAACATAGTATAAAAACAAAAGGTGATAGAGGTGATTGACTCACAGCAATGGGAGGGGACATTGTAAGGAGATAACCTACAACTCATAATTTTTTATTGGAAGATAGGCAATGTTTTCCAATTTTCCAACAAGTAGGGTGGATGGATTACTTTCTCTAGCTTATTGAATACAATGAGCTAATGAATCAACAGTTGCAAGAAATTTATAGAATGACAAATCCATTATAAGAGGATTAAGGGTTAATGCTTTGGAGGTAGCTATAGCAGAAGTGTTAGGACTACCATGAAAAAGGGAGGAATTCCCAGTGAGTGCATATACAATTACTACCATGAATGAGTTCTCAATGCTTGGAGAAAATTTAGATTCTACATCCCAAGGTACAAAATTCCTCTCTTTACCTTGGATTTAGGCCTCTATTGCCACTTACATTTTTAAATACTTAACCTACAATGGTAGGAAATCACTTTTATACACTATATATTTTAAACTTCTTAGCCATTTACACCATCAAAGGATTGTGCATGTACCAAATTTCTCTTACAATCTTTTAAAAAGAATTTCTACTGAATACAAAAATAAAAGAAACTAGTCTACCCTATCACATTTTTGTTTGGTCACTCTATTGATTAAAAGAAGCCTCAAAATACAATTTCTCAACATATGTTGGGAATATTTCTTAGCCAATAACAATGTCAATAATACTCTTCTAAGGAAAAATGTAGAGCAAAACAAGAAATAGGAGAACCATCTATGGTTGCAACAAAGGGAAACATACCCTTTGGTTCCTTTATTGCCTCATCTACTTGCATTATTGAGGAACATGTAGAAAAAGAAGAGCAGGAAACTCAACTTGTAGAAGAAGGAACTATAGAAACCCCTACATATCTCAAAAGACCTTCTAAGACAAATAACATAAAAGGTGTGGACTCTACTTCTAAACCTAAGAAGAAATAGAAAAGGCCCACACAAACAATGAGGTAATCACATCACCTCAAAAGAAAAGGGCCTATAAAAGGGAATGCAAAAACTCAAAAAGAAAAAAATGTTGTGGTGGAAACTAAAATAGATTTTGATGAAGAAAATATTCCTCATAGTGACACAAAACTTAAAATTTTACAACCTTTATATATGAATAGTAGCTCTAATTTAGATTCAAAGGATTTATTCACAACTATGAAGAAAAACAAACCTCAAAGAAGCCCTACTTTTAGAGAAGGGTTTGTACCATCAGAGGAGGTGGAAGAAGAGAAGTTTTTGGAAAAAGAAGAAGAGTTTCTTTTGAAAGGAAAGGATGTAAGGAAGGTTTTCAAGAGGCCTTGCAAAGAATTAAGGAACTAGAAGAACAACTAAAATGATACAAAAAATGGAGGAAAGTTTAGACAACGAGATTCAAGAATTGGAGGAAAGGTCGCTTGCCTTTGACCAAAAAAGGGAAAGTTTAGATAGGCTGGTGTAGTTGGCCATTTATGAGGTAAATAATAGAACTCCACACCCAATAAATCAGACTACAACCCCCAGAATGCCTAGAATCCCTTCTATGGTAACCCTTGGAATTCAATTGTGGAATAAGATCAAAGAATTCTCCCAAAAATATAAGGACTAGGAGATGGAAAATCTTGAATTTATGACATCCCATGTCAAAGAAATTGAGATGAAAGAGACAAAAATTAAGAAATTAAAGGTAAAGATAGATGATTTGGAAAACAAAATAGTCCAATTATATAGGTATAGACCTCCAGCCAAGGTATATACTCTATTTCTCCAAGAAAAATTTCTCAGTTTCCAGATTAGCCAGATAATTAATAACTTCCCTATAGTAGTAAATTCACCAACACTATTTTTAAAAGTTTTTCAATGGTCCACACTAGAAACGTAGGGTTAGTTATGTGAATTCTATTTACACAACATAATTCTTCCCTATAAAACTACATCAAACCCACTTATGTTTGTGGGAGATGTCCAGCTCAAAGCATTAGCTTCTTACATCTAGAATGAACATATAAGGGGAAAATTACAAGAAGAATATCAGAAAAGGGGAAAATCATCCCTCTTTAGTTGAGGGAAGAATTAGGAGAGCCCGACATAGTGGTGGGTAAATGGATAGAACTTATAGACAAAGAGGGAGTGACAGAGAAAATAATGGAATGTAGATCAAAAGACTACAAGAGGTTCCACAAATTTGCATCACTAACAATTAAGTAGGCACTTGAATTTTCCTAGAAAAAATGGAGGGAGCTTACCCCAAAACTCAAAAAGAAGGATCCCCATTACATTTTTAACTGTGGTGGTAGTCAAAAGATCACATAAGTACATTATAATTGCCCTAAAGAATGGAATCACTTGGATTCCCATCACCTTTCATCATCCACTACTTTTGTTTCCTATCCCATATTGAACAAGAAGGAAACCATAAATAGATGTAACAGAGGAAGATAGGTGTACAAAGATATCAAATCAACAAGACTTTTAATTGAAGTAGGGAACATGGGTTACTAGTACAACATATTATAGGGAAGTTGTATTGTAGTATAATCTAAGGCCATAAGTTTCTAGGGGACAAGTGAGAACTTAAGTTGGTGGGATGATGAGTCATGATAATGTCCTATTTCCTTGCTTAAGTCACATAATTTTATCTTTATTTTTTGCTAAAATCTAAGACATTACTAGACCTTTTATATAACTTTAAGTAGTTTAAGCATTTGAAGTTGAAACATGTTATATTGATATGTATGTATGAGTTATGAATGTTCATAATTTAGTAGGATTTTATGTTTAATTATAGTTGTTAGCTATTGGAAATCAAGGTATAGCTTGCAACAATATGAACTTATTAAAGTGGTTGCAAATCTGAAATTATATATTCAAGATTACCATAGAAAGATTATGTGATTGATAATTACAACAATGAAAGAAAATTAGCAATACCACAAGTCATAAAACATAAGTGACACAAGATATACATGGAGAAACCCTTGCACAAAAAAATACACACCCCAAAGAGATCCAATGTTTGTATTAATGTTCAAGGAAGTACATCAATATAGCAATCCTCTCTATAATTTGGTAGCACTTCGTAGCTTTGAAAACCTACAAACAAACTCTTACAAACCACCATCTCAAGGCTCCAATTATAGAAGTTTGTGGGAGATAATACCACAAATGGTATCCCAAAAAAACAAGCAAAACCACCTGGAAAAACCCATGCCCCCCTTAGTGGATAGCCCATAAACATGGAACAAAATATTAAATTATCACATGGAATTCACATAGATGCCTAACTCATATCTAACCAGAATTGGTCAACCCTGAGTGCTCCAATGGCTGCATGCAAGAACATGCACCAACATGCAAACCTAGGTGCCCAACAATTCAAGAGCATGCAAAACATGCAAATAACATTCAAGGACATGCACACCAAAGTAGTCCCCACTCACAAAGTTGGACACCCAAGAGGAATATCCTCCCAAAAATCTTTGTAACCGCCACCATAAAGGGTCCACCTCTTTGAATGTAATTACAATTTTTCATAAGAAAATAAATTATTATTATTTTGTCCCTCATGTTCCCTAAAACACTTTCCAAAGAATGTGGAGACACATAAATCAACTTAGGATAAAAAATTTAATGTCACCTATCCTAACATTCTCCCACTTGACATTATGCATTGCAATTCCATACATGAGATATAAATAAAACATATAATCAAGTATAGTGATCAAGGCCCATGGTCTTCCTACACCAAGACAACTTATCCATGGTCACTAGCTTTGTGAGAGAATCTACAACATTATCCAAAGTGTCAACATTCTCAATCAATACCTTACCATTCTCTACCATTTCTCGTGCAAAGTAACACTGAACATCAACATGCTTAGTGCGAGCATGATACATAGGATTTTTGGGAAAATATATGGCACTCTAACTGTCACATCCAATCTTCACTATCCTGCAATCAAAACTAATGCCATTATGAAGTCTCTATAAACATACCACCTCCTTAAAGGCATGTGTAGCAGCCATATACTCTACTTCAGTGGTGGAAAATGCAATAGTAGGTTGTCTCTTACTCATCCAACTCACTGCACCTCTAAACAAAGTAAAAACATAGCAACTAGTGGACCTTCAACTATCCAAGTCACTTGCCCAATGTGCATCAACAAAACCCTATATTTCTAATGACTTATCGACATCATCAGTACCATGATAAACCAAAAATTAATGTGAATTAACAAATAAATATATAAACACCCTCTTAACAAAAGTCCAATGCTCTCTACTAGGGTTAGACATAAACCTGTTCAAAACTCTCACTGCTTGGGCTATATCTGGTCTAGTGCAAACCATTGCATACATCAAAATACCAGTAAGACTAGCATAAGGAACTTTAGAAATCTCTTCAATATCATCATCAAAATTAGGACACATACCTAAATTCAATATAGTACCAACCAGAAATGGAATATTTACTGGTTTACAGTCATGCATATTAAACCTCTGTAAAATGGTATCAACATACTTACTCTAACTTAGCCAAAGATTTATGTGAACCTGATCTCTATTGATCTCCATCCCAAAAATATATTTTACAGCCCTAGAATCCTTCATATCAAATGTGCCAAAAAGATGAGTCTTAAGATCCCTAATCATTACCTTGTTGTTACCTATAAACAACATGTCATCAACATACAAGATAATGATTAGAATTTGATCATCAATAACCTTACTATAAACATAATGATCCTCCTCACTTCTAACAAAATCCAAATTCAATGAAAACGCATCAAAATTTTAATACCACATCCTAGGCGACTATTTCAAACCATATAAAGATCTCTTTAACCTGCAAACTAAGTTTTTTTTTTCCTTTCACAACAAAAGCATGAGGTTATCATATATAAATCTTTTCCTCAAGATCCCCATGCAAGAAAGTAGTTTTAACATCCATTTTCTCTATTTCAAAATCATAAAAAACAACAATAGATAATAGGAACCTAATAGAAGTTAACTTAGCAATAGGAGACAAAATTCCACTAAAATCAACTCTCTCTCTCTGAGAGTATCCCTTGGCCACCAATCTAGTCTTGTACCACTCTAATTGACCATATGCTCCAAATTTATTTATAAATACCCACTTGCAACCAATGGGATTGCTTCCTTTTAGAAAACTCACAAGATCCCAAGTATCATAACTATCTAAAGCCATCATCTCCTCCTGTGTGACCTACATCTAAGGCTCACTCTCTTCTAAAGAAAGAGTCTCCTTGTAGGATCTAGGTTTATCGTCAGTACTCAACAAAGCAAATACACAACAAAAAAATTGGATGAGCTAACCTATCCACTGGATTTTGTTGTCTTGTGGGTCTTTTCATGGTAGGAGTAAGGGGTTCTTGATGCTCTTCTTCTTCTACATGCTCATCCTACACAATATTTGAACTCTCTAAACCCCATTCTTCTCCATCCTCTAATCCATCTAGTTGTTCTTCCAAATGTGCATCTTCCTATTTTTCAATCTTTGTCTCAAAGTGTATTTTTTTAAATCTTTCTCCTTTGGTTGTTCTTCACCTGAGTAAGCTCAAAACTCCCTAAAAATCACATCTCTAGAGAAAACCATTTTACAGGTTAGTGGATTTCAAATATTATAACCTTTTTCATTCTCACTGTAACCAACAAAGATGCATTTCTATACTTTTGGCTCTAATTTAGAACACTTCTCTTGAGGAAAATGAACAAAATCCTCACAACCAAAGACCCTTAAATGTGAAACAGAAAGATTTCTACCTATCCACACTTCATAAGGAGTTTTATCAACAAGAGTTGAACAATGAGATCTATTAACCAAATAACATGCAATACTTACATCTTCTACCCAAAATAATCTATCAAGCTTAGCACCACTCAACATGATCCTAACCCTTTCCATCAAGGTTCAGTTCATTCTTTCTACTACCCCATTTTGTTTACGTGTATAATGAGTAGTATTTTGTCAAACAATACATGCATGCTTACAGAACTCATCAAATTCCATAGAACAATATTCATCCCCATTGTCAGATGTCAACACCCTTATCTTATAATCCATTTTCTTCTCAACTAAGGCTTTAAATTCCTTAAACTTATTGAAAACCTCAAATTTTGTATGTATAAAATAAATCTAGGTATATCTTGACACATCATTAATGAAAGTAACATAATAATAAGATTTTCTAAAAGAGTCAACATCTATTGGTCCAAACACATCCAAATGAATGATCTCTAATAATCTCTTAGCTTTATTGGTCCCATTCGTAAATGATGATCTATTATGTTTACCAAACACACAATTCTCACAAAAAATATTTTTGTAAACAAAATAATCAAAAATACCATCAACCAAATTTTTATTCTAAATATTCTTAAGATCCTTTTCACTTATATGACCCAATCTATGGTGCCACAACATACATGCATTTTCAATGCTAGTTTCATTACAAAATTACAAAAAGTTGAAGCACTAAGCATAAAAAAAGTCCCAATTTAAGATCCTTTAGCTATCACCAAACTCCCTCTTACCAACTGTAGTGTAGGAAAAAGTATCCCTTTTTCACACTTAATTTGGAAATAATTAATGATAAAATCAGCCTAATGTTGCCTTAATTTAGTGTTGTAATATGTCTTTCATATTCACATTAAGTTTAGGTATCTTTTAAATAAAATGGACTTAATTGTTCCTTGTTTTTGGTGTTGGAAGATGTACCTTTACACTTTCACACTAATCTAGGGCTTTATTAATTGATTGAGGTTAATTTTCCTTAATTGGCCCCTTTAATTCAATTCCAAGCCTAATTAATTGCAAATTTTGAGGGATAAAATCCGACATTCATAAATGCCATTTCACCACTTAACTTTGGAAGATGTGTGTCCTAGGTAAGTGGCCTAGGACCCATTCACCATATGGTGAATGGGTCCTCACTTAGTCCTCTGACCCTGATTTTACATAACATTTCACCTTGTCTAATGTGTGTCCTAGGACCCATTCTTCATATGGCGATTAGGTCCTCACTTGGACCCACGAACCCTCTTTTGGATATGTTTTTGGTGGTATTTTAATGATTTCAAATCTATAATTCAATTTTGACTTGTGATATTTGAATTTCTGGAATTAATCTTAAGACATGTATAAATAAGAGGTCATTTCACTATGTTTCACTAAGCAATTTTGGTGAGAGCATCCTTATAGAAAAGTTTATGATCAAGATTATTATCAAGAGCATTATGTTGGTTCTCCAAATTGAACAATCCAATGAATCCTATAGACTAGTCACTTTCTAATGATCAGACTCAATGGTGGATTTGGTCAATTGACAAGATTCAGTCAAAGACTGAAATATCCTAGACTTCTGGCTTTGTAGGACCAAGGTGGTTGAACCTATACAATGCCTGAGAATTTAATTCACTCATACATAGACATTGCTTTTTATAGAAGATAACTCCCAATGAAAATAAACCAAGGAGAGCATTGACAACCTAAAATATGGCTGCATTCTTGGTATTTAAATACTCACTCAGCAATTGGGAGGCAAAACTCAACACAAAACTCAAACCAAACAACAGGAATTAAAATGATTTTGAATTTATAAATGTTTCTGAAATGCATTTAGTTGAATGAAAAATCAGTGCCTAATTTTGGGCCACAGAGTCAAATACAAAATTATAAAGACAACCTCATCAATAAACAAAATTCAACTAGTGGATTTAAAAATGCTAATACTTTGCACTAACAGATCCACTTTGGTTATCATTCAAATTAATTTTACAAATCCACCCTGGACACTTAAAATCACAATTATCTGCTCAAAGTAATCTAACCATTTCTTTGAAATAGAACCATGAACAAATAACACAATCTCAGGGAAATTGAGATGACAAACTCAAACATCTTTGATATATTGAATTTATATGATTAAATGTGTATAAATCTATAGACAATTTGATGACATTCATATTCTATTTGCATAAACTGATTGACATTTACTCATGAAATCAACTATTACAATTTGCATTATCAATCCATGACTCAAACTCAACATTTCTCTATCTACCCAACCCATACAAAAAACCATAACCCTTTACAATGAGAGAAGAATGAGAATAAGAAGAAACAAAAGAATCCCTAAGATCAATCTTTAGAATACACTTGGCAACTTCCTTCTCCATCCATAAAAAAAAAAATTAAACAAATCCTCTCTCTTCTCACTTCCTTTGAACAAACTTTTGCCCCTGATTTTTTCCCATTTTACCTTGATTCTTCAACAGTAAATTCATCTACCCATTAAAATATGCAACTCCATTGTTCATTTTACCCTTGTAGATGAAAATAACTCCTCCATGAAAGCCCTCTATTTTTGCTCTTTTACCTTGCTGCACATTGCATACTTATCTCCTCACTTTATCTTTATTTCAAAATGAAGGTTTTAAAATATTTTATATCTGTTGTATAAAGACTTTTACATGTGCCCTCTTTTAAAATGTGCCTAGCAATCAAAATATTTCTCCTCCATTTAAAAAAATTTCTTAGTTGAAGGTTTTTCACCCCTTTACATTTAAAATGTATGCCTTATAAAACGATGGATTTTTAGCACACCCCTAGAGTCACATGGGTAGTGCCCAGAAAACCAAAAGATTAACTAACATGGGCCAAACCCAGAAGTCCATGAGTACAAAAACATAAAATGGGCCATTAAGTGGCCATAGCAGTGCCAACAGAGCCAAGAGGGTCTCTATCATCCAAACATTTTCCCCATACATGAATGGGGTCAGTGACGTTAGGAGGAGGACCCCAACCATCATTAGCATCTTTAACTTTTTCTTCTTCTTTATCCTCGCGCTAGGGCGAGATTGCAAGCGCTAGATGCAAAAAGCATTTACTAGTATCTGGCCATATAGACGCATAAGTAGGAGTGTCATCAGAGGGCCAGCCAGAGCCATCACTGCTGCTCCTCGAAGCGCCACCAGAGGGCCACCCTTGACCATCCTGCGATGGAGGAGAGCGAGTCCACCAAGGACGGTAAGAATCCTGTCAAAAAGGAGGCTAAGAGCAGGGGCATGTAGAACCACTCCGCTGTCATCCCCGAGAGGGTGACCGGCCACAAGAAGACATGGGTGAAGCAGGAACCCAAGCAACAGTGCAAGGGGCATTGCCCCAGTGATCCAACAACACTTGCAGGTGAGAAACTTCAAGTGCAACTTTGTTAGCTTGCACTTGGATCTGTAGAAGCACATTAGAACAAATAACTGCTTTAGCATATAAAGAAATAGTAACATCTATTTGAGAATGAGCAAGTATGCAGGGATTTCTATCTTTCCAGATATTCAAAAGGATTTCCACCCTGAAAGTGTGCCAAAGTTGGGTATACTTAGCAAGAAATTTGGGCGAATCTCCCAGCAGAACCATATGCCAGGAGAAAAGCTTCGATTTGAAGGGTTGAAAGAAGTCATGAATCCAAGTCTAAAGCTACTGAGCTCTTGAAAAAAACCAAAAAAGATGCTTAAAAGTCTCAGCTTGCCCACAAAAAGGGCATCGAGGGTCCTGGACCCCCAGGTGAACAAGCCAAGAACGCATAGGCAAGCCTTGGCAAAGAATATACCAAGCAAAGTAGGAAAGTTTTGGCTCAACACTTGCAAACCAAGTGGCAAAAAATATTTTACGCCAGACATGAGTGGGAGATTGAAGAAGCCACCTCTGGTTCAAACTTTGAATCATAGGAAAGTGTGGTGAAAGCCACCTGTAACCAAGTTGAGGCTTTCAATTTCTGAAAGGGGCGTCTGGATACCACTTCCAGTCTTTCCACCAGGGTTTGGTCCCATGAATTCCAACCTTATGAAGCATCTTTGCAGGGATGGCAGCCAATAGACCATCAAAAGTAGCATGGTCCTAGTTATGAAGCCTATACAGGGCACATAACTCTTCCCATTGCATGATACGCATAATGGGTCTCTGAAAAATATGTTGTAGGCTCTGAATTCCCTTTTTGTGAGATCTAAGCGCCCTAAGCCAACAAGATTTAGCCAATGGCTGACCATTGCTAGAAAAAAGGGGTGACCACCAAATATTCTGCTGGTTGAGTAAGATCCCATCACAAAAACTAGAACCAGCCCAGTGAAGCTAGGGATTAATAGCCTCCCAAGCTTTCCAAATTCTCTTAGCCACAAAAGTTCCCACAATTTGGACTGGTTCCTCCATAGCTAATTTTTTTTGAAAACCAATCCACTTCCAGGCAGGTCTTTGTGTAGGAAAACTAGACTGGATACAATGTCTAAGAAGAGTTTTCTAGTTTTCCAGCATTTTCACTTTTACCTTAAATCATAAGACATTGATTTTTGTAATATGGAAGCCCCTTTTAAAAAAATAAACTTAGGCAAGTATGAAAATTTACCTGCACCCCTTTCCAATTTATATGTTTATAAAATTTTCCTTCAAAATCTCCATGGGTTGACTCCCCACAACACATCGCTCATCGCGGGAGCAAATAGGAAAAAGAAATACCAAGTACGATGAGCGATTAAATTTTAATTTCATATTGCCGGTGAAAATATTTTACTCATCTCCTTCATTTTACCCTGTTGCACATTACTATATTCATCTTTGACAAAGAAAATACACTCTATTCATGAGAGCCCTTTACCTTGTTTTACTTGCAGCCAAAAAAACATTTTCGGTGCACACAATATCTGAAATATTTTCAATAAAATATTCCCCTTTGGAATTTTAGACATTCAAATTTTCCTCAAGAAAAAAATTTACCCATACCTTCCAATTAATTCACATTTGATAGCCTTTGTTTTGTGGAGCCCACTAGTCTTCTTTCTAATCCATTGCTTTCCTCCCGTGCATCACTCGTTGGGTGGAAGAAATATGAGGTAAACCAACAATGGGAAATCATCAGTTGAATGGGAAAATGGGGGGAGGGACTAATGATAGTGTAATGGCTAGCGATGGAAAGCATACACCATTGCTTGGTGATTGAAAAAGAGAAGCCTTCATGCGACGATGGGATCTTTCCCACAGCCAAAAGTTTTCCAAAATCGAGGAAGCCATTGAATAACCTTCCCTATCAAAATTTATTGTTGGAAATGTTGCATCACTGATTTCAATAGGGAAATACAAAGCTTTTGGATGACTAGCATGATTTTTTTCTATGCAACTGTGAAAGCTATGAATGTTTCCTCTAGACCAATCAAAGCTAAGAATGTAACTTGTTTGTCCTCCAAAACATTAGAAATGTGTTTTATATTTTCCCCTTTATGTTTGGGAGAAAGCTAACTCCTAGACAAAACACACCTATGTTATATATGTATATAACATAATATGTGTACCCCCCCACATCCCACATCCCACACATGGAAAAAATGACACTAATGTAGAGACAAAAGACTTGACAGATGTCATCACGTGTTAGATTCCAGAAAAGCATGTGGTAGTCAACAAACCCTAACTTTTCCCACATTTTATTTTGTTTTGGTTTGCCATTTTTTTTATTTTTTTTTGCAATTTTTGGAGAGGGAGGTGGGATCAGCAAAATGAGTTACAGGCAGCCATGAGGAGGACACGTGAGCAGTGAAATGGAGTTACAGGCGGCGAAAAGTGACGAGGGCTGAATGAAGGCAAGCAACAGAGTCGACTGAATGCACGCGAGCAATAGACGACGATGACCGAATGAATGTGAGCAACATGAAGTAGGTATATCCGCCATTATTTGTGCCATTTCAACCTTCTGCAGGGATTGTGAAGCAGTTGATTGAACTGTGAAATGGGTTTTGTTTGATACAAAAAAAAAAAAATGAAATGGGTTTTTTCTAAAATAGAAATAAAATGTTTTTTTTGGGGTTTTCATTGGGAGAAGGCTTAAAATTTAACATTCTAATGTTTAATCATAGTTTAACTTCCTCATTTCAGACATTGGAGGTCTCAAATGTGTTTTTTGTGACAACATTTTTTTATTTTTTATGTCCTTTCTTGTTGTATTCTGGTTTTCCAATTTTGCCAAATTTTGGAATGGACAAAAACCCCAAAAAACGTGGTCTTAGAAACCAAAAACAAAATTTTGGAATGGATAAAAACCCCCAAAAAGTGGCTTTAGAAACCATTATTTTCAAATAGAAAAATGACGTTCCAAGAATGTAATGAAATTGGAAAACAATAGGTATTATGAAACCTGTAAGGCACAGTGTTATAGATTGTTTTGGAGGGTTGGAAAACAAACTACCCCTTTTTAGTTAGTTTGATATGAAGAGTTTTATTTTGTTATGCTCCAAGAGAAAATTTCATTTCACTTTCTTTATCTGACTGGATCAAATAAATTGGTTGCATTATTTGCAGAGTTGGAAAACACACTGTCTCCTCTCAGTTGCAGAGGATTTTACAACACTATATGGGTTGCTTGTTGCTTAACACCTTACATGGAGACAATGTGTTTTCAAACACTATAAATAATGTCAACGATTATTTGGTTGAATCAGATGAGGAAAGTGAAATGACATTTCAATCTCATGTTACATACATAGGTGCTTTTTGTCTATGAGTTAGCTTTCTCTTGATTGGAACAAATTAATTTCTTGCATTATTTGCACAGTCGGAAAACCCACTGTCTTGCTTCTTGACACCTATGGTTTTGCAACATGCAGTGTTACAAAAAAGTATGGATGTCTTCAAAATAACACCTTCCTTCCATTGTTGTGTTTAAATTTTTCATGATTGAAAAGAAAAAGTGCACAAAATAATTACAATTTGGAAAACACAATGTTGGGTTTTAGTTATTCCTTGTTTAAATGTAAAGGGTTGTCCCATGGTGGGTTGCTTGCTTCTGAACACATATTGTTCTAAAACATTGAATGTTACAAAACAATATGAATGTCTTCTCCCAAAATCAGACTACATTGTTGTGTTTAAATAAAATGCTTGCATTATTTGCAGTTTTGGAAAACACACTGTCTTGCTTCTTAACATCTATGGTTTTGCAACATGGAATGTTACAAAACAGTATGAATTTCTTGAAAATCACACCTTCCATTGTTGTGTTTAAATAAAATGCTTGCATTATTTGTAGTGTTGGGAAACACACTGTCTCCTATCAGTTGTTCCCTCTAATATTGGTATATTATATGAATCAGCCTTTAATAGTAGTATAGTATACCATTGGTTTTTTTGTAGGAGTTATCTTCTCCCCTAATGGTATACTATACTAGTATTAAAGGCCGATTCATATAATATACCAGTATTGGAGAAGCTAACTCCTAGACAAAAAGCAATTCTTTCCATCTTTCCGTTGGTGTCTTTTTGTCCACGCGTGGGATGGGGGATGTGGGGGGGTACACATATTATGTTATATACATATATAAAATAGGTGCATTTTGTCTAGGAGTTAGCTTTCTCTAGTATTGGAGAAGCTAAATCCAAGACAAAAAACACCAATGTATGTAACATGAAATTGTACCCCCATCCCCCATCCCCCATCCCACATGGTGGAAAAAAAGACACCAACAAAAAGACTTGATAGATGCCATCACGTGTCAAACACCAAAAAAGGACATGCGACAATCAACAAACCCTAACTTTTTACATATTTTATTTTGTTTTGGTCTGCCATTTTGTTCATTTTTTTTGTAGTTTTTTGGGGAGGGAGGCGCAAGTAGCGAAATGAGTTATAGGCGGCCATGAGGAGGGACGCACGAGCATTGAAATGGAGTTGTAGTGGTGGAAGACACACTGTCTCCTATCAGTTGTTCCCTCTAATACTGGTATATTATATGAATCGGCCTTTAATACTGGTATAGTATACTATTGTTTTTTGTGTAGGAGTTAGCCTCTCCCCTAACAGTATACTATACCAGTATTAGAGGCTGATTCATATAATAACCAGTATCTAGACAAAAAGCACCTTTGTATGTAACATGATATCATACCCCCATAGTGGTGTCTAAATGGTTTTGAAACATTAGGTGGGTTGCAAGTTTTGTAAAACACATTATTTTGCATCCTAGAATTTTTGAAAACAATATGTATGTATTGAAAAGCTTGGTGTTATTTAGACCGTAGGAGTGCGGTGATACGTATTATTTTCTAGACAACCAGTAAGGTATTTGGCTTCAGTGCGTAGAGGGTTTTACAACATTTTGTGTGTTGGACATTTTGTAAATCATGTTGTCAGCTCACCTCCCATTGTGTTTTACAACCTGCAATCATACTGTGCATGTATATTTAGATCATATTAACAAATAGATATGAAAATTTTATTGTGCATAAGACTTGATATAAGGTTCCTTTTCATTACATTTGTACAGTCTAAATTACATTTATACTGTTTTGTTAAATTCCAGGTTTAAAAACATTGGTTTTTTCCTCCAACCCCTACATGTGCACTCCAACCATCAGCTTTGAATGTGCACACATGAAACCCAAAGTGTTTTCCCCTTTCTTTCTGCAAATTGAAAATGCACATTGATGAGACCATAAATTGTCTCATATTTTATCAAAGAAAATCATCTATTTCTTCTTAATGCATTGATGTTAAAGTGGATTTGAGTGATGATTGAAAGTTATTTAGCTTGTTTAAAGTAGAATATAAAGTAAATGTTTAATTTATTTTTAGTAATTAAATGTGATCCAAATTGCCTCTAATATGTCTCCATGAAGTGTTTAAGATGATATAATGCAGATAAATGAGTTATTAAATAACTCATGGGAAGAAGAAGCTTCATAGACACTTATAGCAGAGAGCTCTAGACACTTGAAGCAATTAACTCCTGAAAGCTTTAGAAGGCTTTGAAGAAGTAATGAGAAGATAGAGAAGACTCCCATCACAATCCTACATTCATGCAAAATCATGGAGCATAAATCATTCCAAAATTAATGGGTTGAGTATTTGTTTCATGTTGAGTTCAAAGATCTCTCACAGTTATTACATTTCATGATTCCTTCTTCCACCAAAGATAAATCAAGATACCACATCAATAAAATGTTATTGCATGATTGTAGCATGTTAATCATGTTAATGATCAATTATTTTGGCAAGAAAATTGAAGAATAATTCCTTCATTCACGTGGAGAACTAAAGACTTCATAAAAATCAGGCATTCAAAAATAGTAAAAAACACAGTCTCAGTAAAACAAGGATATCTCCTTCGTTTCTCAACGAAATTCAAAAATTCAAAATGGTCTGGAAACTAGATTTGAAGATCTAAAAACCATTTTAAGAATTTGGCATGATTTGTAGTAGGGAAGGAAAAATAAGCGTCAGAAAATGACTGAGACAAAAGTGGCGTGATGGAGGACAACAACTTCCATTTTCTTAAAGTTTTGTAAATGACCCCTCAAAAATAGGATCTTGGATCCACATTATTAGTGGATAGATATAGAATATGAATTCTATAAATAAAATGTAATAATTTGATCAAAAGGAGGGGATTAGAAAGGCTTGTTTCAGTCTGAGGAAATAGAATAGATCTAGTTTCATTTACCAACAATGTATTTTCAACTTTCTACAGTAAATTTGAATTCAAACAAGATTTTCATTTCCAACAAGTGTCAATTATTTTAGCCTTTTCAATTCATGCAAGTGTTCCTTAGATTAGTTTCCTTTCATGCAAATAGGATTTAAGATTAGTTCCCTTTCATGCAACTTTACTTTCATGCAAATAGGATTTATTTATGCAAGTAGAATTGGTTGTCAAGCAAGTTTTCTACTTTCTCTCTTGCATACAACCATAGACACCACCTTTGATTGATAAATTAAATGATGAAGATTACAATGACCCCATCACACATGTCATTCTACCTTGAATTCCCATGCTAGAAAAAAAACTCAGAAAATGACAACTCATACTCCAATTGTTTAACTGTCTAAATTGCATTCATATTGTTCTGTAAAATTCCAGGTTGGAAAACACTAGTTTTCCAAAATTTGCAACCCACATAATATTTTAAAACCATTTACAAGTAACAACCCAATTGGTTACTCACCCCTTACCTCAATTTGGTATGTTTTGTGATTGTCTTGAGAGCCTTTTGTGAATTAGATAGTAAGAATGTAATGGGATTGGAAAACAATGAGTTTTAAGAAATATGCAACCCACACAACATTCTAAAGCCCCTTAGACATAACAACCCAATTTTTAAGTGGGGAAATCTGAGCTGACACACCTATGTACATATAGTTGGTTAGAAACCCCTCACCTCAACTCACTTGGTCATCTCCCCTACCTGCAATGTCCCCTTGCTCTCCAACGATTCACTTTCAACCTGCAGAAGGAGAAATCCCATAACACAAAGTGTTTTCCAAGAAGAATACTTGTTACAATCTAAAACGCGTGTCTTAATCATATCAACGCCCTTCCCACGTGTAGTGAACAGATAGCCTCTTGCACAAGGAAAAAAATTGTTCGCGTAATTCGATGCAACAAGGCACCACCTTGCTTTCCTTGCTATGACATTTCCTTTCGTCTGTCGGTTTCGTCACTTCTATCATCCCTCTGGTGGGCCCCGCACTACACCATCTCTTCATGTTATGTATCATACCATGTATGTCATTATGTATGTTTTCGTGTATTTTTGTATGTACATAGGTGCATTTTGTTGGGAGATTAGTTATGTCCGTAGAGGGTTTTATAACATTGTTTGGGTTGGAGGTTTCATTAATCATGCAGTCATCTCCCATGGTGTTTTCCAACGTGCAATCATTCATAGTTTTAATGGTTGTTGTAAAACAATGGGTGTTTATAAAATGTTCCCTTTCATTGCATTCCTACTGCCTAATTAAAAAAAGCTTTTTGAGACATTCCCACCCATGCTCTCAACCACATAAATTTGAATGTAGAGAATGAAATAAATGGAAAACCACATTGTGTTTTCCAACCTGCAAATTATATTGTGCATTTATTTTTAAATCATATGACGAAATTGAATTTCAATTTTTTTCTAGAAGTAAGAGTTGCTATAAATTGTGAAGGTGAATGAACTTTAGTATATTGTTATTGTCTACAAACTTTAAGGTTTTCATTAGAAGAATGTTGTCTATACATACTCGCATGTTGGAAAATGGTATGTGTTATGAAACCTGCAACCCAAATACTGTTCTCAGCTTTGAGAGTATCTTTCTGATTAGATAATGTAGATGTTTTGTTTTTAATAAGTTGTTTGTAAAATTTGTCTACCTTTTCACATAGGACTCTCATATTTCTGTCAAACTAATTCTCTTTTGTGCACTGACATCCTATTATGCCTTCTTTTCATGTTATGTATGTTTCTATGTATGTTTTTTTGTATGGTTTTATTCATTTTTGTATTTATATAGGTGTGTTTTGTCAGCAGAGTAGCTGCTATTTTTGGGTCAATCAAGGTGATTGGCAAGGATTTTGTTGACTTGTTAACCTTTTTTCTTGCAATGAGTTGTATTTTTTCAATCATCTATACAAGCAACGGTTTAGTTTACAATATCATTGAATAATGGTTGTGATACCGATATGTCATTTAGGTGTTCACTGAGATACACAGGATATAAATAGAAGTCTGCTAGTGGTATATGGTATCCTTCTTGTTCTATCTTCTATGTGCTTATTGATTATTGTAAGCTATGGCCTCTTTCATATGTTAGGAGAGATGAGTTTTTTATATATCCGAAATGAATGTTCAGTGCTTCACAGTTCCTGTAGAATGACAGATATAATTGTTGATCTATGTTGTGTCCTCAGCACACACTCCCTGTTTGGAATGGGGACCCTCTTTTCTTTTGCCTTGCCGGGTCATTTTTATCGCTGCCTCATTTTTCGTGCCTCCGTTTTGGTGTCCTAAGTGGTCAGCATGCCCCAAAGTCTCATCTTAAGATTGATTGTGTTTCACCCCTTCAATTTTGTCAAAGTCCTGGTGCCCTGCGGAGTCTCCTTGGCAGTTTGCCTCTGCCAATGGCATTGGGACCTGGTGGGCCTACCTCCATGGGTTTCCCTGGCCGAGTTTCCCAGGGGTGTTCACTATTCCGAATGGTGGAAGGTTTTCGCCTTCTTGGACCCTGAGACCCGGCTCCCTATTTATCATCCAATGAAATTTGTGAATATTTCAGCATGCCTTCGTCTCCTTCGGGCCTGACTATTCAGACTTTTGAGTCTGAAACTCCATGCCACTTTTTCTGTTTGCAACAGCGAACCTTCGATAACGCCCTCCAAATCGGTCCAAAATTTCACCTCATTGCGCTCGTTCATCACCCAGGGGTGTTCATGTCCTCTGGGCCTTGGTCTTCTGATGGTAGTCACAACTTAGAAACAAAATAAACTATCCAAACGGTGATTTTCCCTCTCGAGCCCAGATCCTCGGACCTCCGTCGTCCGATTTCTGTCAAGATTGAGAACTTAAACATTGAAAATTTGGCCTCCGTTTTGGCTTTCCGAGCCTAGGTACTCAGAATTTCATGCCCGAAATTCTGTGATGCTTTCTCAATTGAATATGGCAGAGACGACCCATCCGCCTGAGCCCTAGAACCCGCCTTCCCTTTCACCAACCGGTGTTGTGCACAAACCCACCTTCTATCACCTCGCCAAGTCTAGGTCCTTGGATTTCCATTCGCGGACTTTCGCAGCGACTTCGCCATTTCAAACGGCATTTCATGGGCAACCTTCCGTCTCCTAGACCCCAAGCCTATTCACTGCAAGACCAGAAAACACTAAATTTTGACATCCTCACCCTTGTCTGGCTCCACCCCCCAGGATTTTGTCCCATCTCTGCCCCCCGAGATTCCAACCCATCTTCGTCGATCCAAAAGGGAAGAATGCGCCCGCCTTTCTGACCTCCGGGCTCCACCCTCTTGTTTGAAAAAAGAGAGCTTGACATAAAATTTGACGCCCAACCTTGATGCTGGGTCCGGTCTGCCGAGTCACTCCCTCCGGACATTCGTCCGGTGATCGTCGTTCTGAACGGCGAAGGAGGGGCGGCTTCCCGGCTCTCCAGGCCTGAGCGCCTCCAACTACAAAGGAAAACCATGGCCATCCTTGGACCTCCCGAGTCCCGGACCTCAGAATTCTGTCTCCAAAATTCCCTTCATTTCTGGCCATTTCAAATAGCCAACCCTTGACAGTTTTTCGGCCTTGTACCTCCGGATACTCCCAAGATGATCCAAACGACCTCAAATTTGAAATCTGATCTCAACCCACGTGCTCAAATTGATCTTTCTCTTGCATTGACCTTTTAAACCATCAAAATCCAGTCGAAAGAAGTCACCCAGATCGTCCCACCCTGTTTTCCCTTTCAAAACAACATTCCTGCCAGGGAAGTCCGGCCCTCCGAGCCCGGATTGTCTGAAGTTCCTCTTGTTGGAATAGGTGCCTCAATTCTTACTAGCATGTAACTCCTGAAGGGAAAATTCGGTGTGACATTATTGATGTCTGGCCAACTCGTTGTTCTGAATCTTTTTGAAATGTTCATGTTGCCGAGACAATTCTATTGTCTCGCTGATTGTTGTTGTCACTGTGACCTGTTGGTATTCACTATAACCTTTCATCGAATGGAATGTCTCACCGACAGAGCAACATGCGCTTGGTATCGGGTGTCTTCGGTGTGACTCCCAGCAATTGGAGTCATCAGAGTAACACAAGTCATTTCAGCATGAAGTCCCAGCAACTGATGAAGGTCTCGTCGACGAGGATACACTTGGAGTCTTCATGGTAACAAAGACTTTGGTATGAAGTCTTAGCGATTAACAGTGTCTCCCCGATATTATATGGTCTTCGGGGTGACATGTTGTGCTCGCTATGACCTCTCAGTGAAAGAAATAGACTATTCGGTGGAATCCTTACCTTATCGGTATGACATCTCATCGACTCGTGAGGTCTCGCCAAAGGCTATGTGACTTCGGTGTAACATAAGAAGTCTCGGTGTAACCTCTTGGTGAGCAGCAAGTCTTGCTGACGAGTGTTCTTTTCGGCATGACTTGAAGACTTCGGTATGAAGTCTTTGTGAACTGTGATGATCTCATCGATGGCTGTGTGATTTTGGAATAACACATGAAGGCTTGGCGTGATGTCTTGGCGAAAGATGATAGTCTTTCTGACAATAGGAATTCAATGGATGGTGGTGGATTCGGTATGAGGTCTTGGTGACTAGGCGAAGTCTTAGCGATAGCTCTCTGGACTCAGTGTAACCTCTTGTTGATTGAAAGGACTCTTGGCGACTTTGAAAGCTAGCTGTGTTGGCATCAGGGAGACACGGTTAGTGTCTCACCGACATGCCAACACAGGTTGAATGTCCTTAACCGATTGATGACTATCCTATGTGGAATCTCGTAGACCAATCAGAGGAAGAAAAATTCAAATGTTTGGCAGTTGGATTTTTGCAACAATTGCGACGCTAGAGCTGAACTGCATGCAAGGAAAAATCAATGCTCAAGAGGAAAATTTCTACGATGAGGCAATGGCGGATAAGGATGAACAGAAGATAAAAATCAGAATGTGATAAGATTTAAGAAATCGATTCTGAGTTTGAGGTATCGGATTGCTGAGAGCAATTTTTGTAAGAGATTGAACAGTGAATGAAACTACTGTGAACTAATACCAGAGAGTTGTATCTCTGATTTGTATGTAATTTGTTGTTACTGAAATACAAAGAGATTCACCTTGGTGTGGCGGGTTTTTTCCCGAAAGGGTTTCCCACATACATCTATTGTTCATTGTCTTTGAGTATTATTTTTATTTCTATAAATCTTTCATGTGTGTCTTAATTGGATTGTAATTTGAAAATTAAAAGAACTGTCTACATTCTCCCCTATGGTTTTGATGTTAGGATAGTTGTTTCCGCACCTCTGCTTTCCTTACAAGTGGTATCAGAGCCTGGCTAGTTGTGTTATCCTTGTGAGTGGGTTGGGTTTTTTGTGTCAATTATTTTTTAGTGGGAGTTTGTTAGAGGTCTGATAATTTAATTACAAATTAAGATGGCGACACATCTGGAAAGATGGAAATAGAGAAATTCAATCGTAGCAATTTCGAGTTGTGGAAACTATAAATGGAAGATCTGTTAGTGGACCGAGATCTTTGGAATGTTGTGTTTGGAACAAAACCTCAAGACATGAAGCAAGAGGATTGGGTCCTGCCAGATAGAAAGTCAAAAGGGTTGATAAGGCTCTGTTTGGTAGACTCTGTTCTTTTGAACGTTCATGAAGAAAAGACTGCATCTTCCTTGTGGAAAAGACTGGCATCTATTTATCAGGGAAAGTCCTTGGTGAACAAATTGTTCTTGAGGAAGAAGTTGCACTCTTTGAGAATGCAGGAGGGAGGATCTGTTGCTGATCACTTGAATGCTTTCAACATGTTGATTGCACAGTTAACATATGTTGGTGTAAAGATTGAAGATGAATATCGCTACATGCTACTGCTATGTTCTCTGCTTGATTCTTGGGATCACCTGGTGATGGCTATTGGGAGTACGACATCCACTTTCAAGATGGAAGATGTTGCTTCTTTGTTGTCAGAAGAGATGAGAAGGAAATCTTCTGAGATGGCGAAGGAGGCTCTGGCTGTTAGAGGAAGATCGAAGGAGAAAGGCAAGAAGAAGGACAAGAAATCCAGATCAAAATCAGAAGGGAGATCAAAGTCTCCTGGCAAGAAGTCCAAGGTGAAGTGCTGGAATTGTGGGAAACCTGGTCATGTTTGAAAGGATTGCAAGGAGGAGAAAAAGAAGAAGAAGAAGACCTCTTTTGACAATGATTCTTCTCAGAGTGATGCAAATCCTTCATTGCAGCTTTGGCTACACGGGCATTAGATGATATCTAGTTGATTGATTCTGGAGCATCTTTCCACATGACATCTCATAGAGACTGGTTCATGAAGTATGAAGAATACAATGGTGGAAAGGTGTATTTGGCAAGTGATTCATCTTTGGAAATTGTTGGTCGTGGAAGAGTTAGAATTCAATTCCCTGATGGAAGAGTGAAGGGAATCAATGATGTGATGCATATACCAGGTCTGGCTCAAAATCTACTTTCTATAAGTAATCTAAATGATATTGGAGTGCATGCCACATTCTGGAAATGGCTGCAAGATGACTAGATGCTCTATGGTGCTAGCAAGGGGTGGTCGTATTGGTACCTTGTATAAGTTGGATGCACAAGTTATTCAATGCAATAGTGTCTCTACGAAGTCACAAAAAGCTACTCATGGAGGAAAAGAGGGAAACGTTCATGAGAGTGTAAACTCCATGGAGGTTAAACTTCCAGTAGAAAAGACTATGCTCTAGCATCATAGGCTAGGCCACATTGGTGAGAAAGGTTTAAAAACCTTGAAGAATAAAAACCTGGTTGAGGGGCTTCAAGACTGTAACCTCGAATTCGATTTTTGTGAACATTGTATATATGGTAAACAACACCGTGTTTCATTTTATTCCAGTCCTCACAAATCTTCTGGTTTGCTTAATTATATACATTCTGTTGTGTTTGGTCCAGTGAATGTTCCTTCTTTGTCTAAATCAAGATACTATGTGTCGTTTATTGATGATTATTAAAGAAGAGCATTTGTATATTTTTTGAGAAGTAAATCAGAAGTGTTCAGTCGATTTAAGGAATTTAAAAACTTTGTTGAAAATCAGACTGGTAGGAAAATAAAATGTTTAAGGACTGACAATGGCGGTGAGTTTTGTTCAGATAAATTGGAAAGGTACTGTACAGATCATGGGATTAAAAGACATAAGACTACACCTTACACTCCATAGCAAAATGGAGTTGCTGAAAGGTTCAACAGGACGGTAATGGAAAGAGCATGAAGTATGCTAAGTAGTGCTGGCTTGGAGAAGAAGTTCTGGGTTGAAGCAGTCTCTACGACATGTTACTTGGTAAATCATTCTCCTAACTCTGCTCTTGTTGAGAAGACGCCTTTAGAAGCATGGCTTGGAAAGAAGCCCTCTCTAAGACATATTCATGTCTTTGGCTGTGAGGCATATGCATATGTGCCATTTGAAAAAAGATCTAAGTTGGAAAACAAAGCTGTAAATTGTATTTTTATTGGATATAGTGTTGGCATAAAAGGATACAAGCTTTGGAATCCTGAGACTGAGAAGGTTTTGTACAGAAGAAGCGTTATCTTTCGAGAGTTGAAGCCTTCTACATTGGATCTGCAGTCAGAGAAGAAATCATAAAATGAAAAGGATGTAACAAAAATTCCTCCAACACCAGATAAAGAGGAATTGAAAAATCAAAATGTACCTGATACTGAGGAGAGCTCAAGTAGTTCAGAAAGTTCTGAAGAAGATGAAGAACCACCTTAGCCTCAGCCTGTGAGGAGATCAACTCGTGAAAGAAAGCAACCTGATAGGTATGGGTTTTCTTTAATAGAGTCTACTTGTGCCTATGCTTTAATTTCTAGCACTGATGAACCTAGGACTGTGAAAGAGGCATTTAAAATGTCTGATTCAAACTCTTGGTTGGAAGCCATGAATGAAGAAATGGCATCATTAGAAAAGAATGATACCTAGAGTTTGGTGCCATTGCCTAAAGGCGAAAAGTTGTGGGCTGCAAATGGGTATTTAAAAATAAAATTGGTCGGATGGCGGTGTAGAAAAATATAAAGTGAGGCTGGTTGCAAAGGGTTATTCCCAAGTAGAGGGAATTGATTATGGAGAAATATTTTCTCCTGTAGCTAAGCTGACATCTATTAGATTTCTTTTGTCACTTGCAGTAGTGTATGACTTAGAAATTGAATAGATGGATGTGAAGACAACGTTTCTTCATGGTGATCTTGAAGAAGAAATTTATATGTCCCAGCCAGAGCACTTTGTGGAAAAAGGTAAAGAAAGACTGGTTTGGAAGTTGAAGAAATCTTTGTATGGGTTAAAACAGTCTCCTAGAATGTGGTACCAAAAGTTTGACACTTTTGTTTTGTCATTAGGATTTGTAAGATCAAAATCTGATCACTGTGTGTATTACAAAGCTGAAAGTGATCAAGTTTTTATTATTGCTCTCTATGTTGATGATATGTTGTTCATAGGCAATAGTAAGTTAATGATTTCTGATCTTAAGTCTTAGTTGTCTGCAAAGTTCGAAATGAAATATCTTGGTGCAGCAAGGTATATTCTGGGAATGGAAATAGCTAGGGACAAAAAGAATAGAAAACTTTGGCTCAGTCAAAGTAAGTATGTTAAGACTGTTCTAGAAAGATTTTGCATGACTGATTGCAGGCAACTAGTTGTTCCAGTTTTGCAGGGAACAAAGCTATCTGTTGAAGACTGTCCAAAATCTCCTACTGAGATGGAGGACATGACTAGTGTACCTTATGCTAGTGCGGTTGGCAGCCTTATGTACGCAATGGTCTGTACAAGGGTAGACATTTCCCAAGCAGTGGGAGTACTTAGTCAGTTTATGGCTAATCCTGGAAGGACACATTGGGATGTTGTGAAGAGAGTGGTTAGATATCTGAAGGGTACTTAAGACTATGCTTTGTGTTACCATGGCAACTTGGTTCAATCACAGAGGACTCTCAGCATTCAAGGTTATGTGGATTCTGATTGGGCAGGGGACATTGACAGCAGGAGATCCACCAGTGGATATCTTTTCATGATGAATGGTGGTGCAATGAGTTGGATGAGCAAGCGGCAAGCTGTAGTCGCTTTGTCCACTATAGAGGTAGAATACATGGCAGGTACACATGCCTGTAAAGAAGCAATTTGGTTAAAACGTTTGTGTTCTAACATTAGTTTTGATGCAGGAAAAATTACTATTTACTGTGATAGTCAGAGTGCTATATGTTTGGCAAAGAATCCTACTTTCCATGCTAGGATGAAACATATAGATGTATAGTATCACTTTGTATGAGATATGGTGGAGTATGGGAAGGTCTCTTTGGAGAAAGTGGATACTCTGGAGAATGTTGCAGATGCATTGAGGAAGCCTATGAACACAGACAAGTATAGGTGGTGTGCTAGTTCGATGGACCTCTTGGCCCATGAATTTCAATAGTTTTATTATGCTCTGGAGGTGTCAGTAAGATCTTCGTCAAGTGGGAGATTGTTGGAATAGGTGCCTCAATTCTTACTGGCATGTAACTCCTGAAGGGAAAAGTCAGTGTGACATTATTGATGTCTGGCAGACTAGCTGTTCTGAATCTTTTTGAAATGTTCATGTCACCGAGACAATGCTACTGTCTCGCCGACTGGTGTTGTCACTGTGACTTGTTGGTATTCATTGTAACCTTTCACTGAGTGGAATGTATCGCCGAAAGAGCTACATGCGCTTGGTATCGGGTGTCTTCGGTGTGACTCCCAACGACTGGAGTCATCGAAGTAACACAAGTCATTTCGGCATGAAGTCCCAGTGACTGATAAAGGTCTCGCCGACAGGGATACACTTAGAGTATTTGCGGTGACACAAAGACTTTGGTATGAAGTCTTAGCGACTGATAGAGTGTCTCACCGATAGTATATAGTCTTTGAGGTGACATGTTGTGTTTGTTATGACCTCTTGGTGAAAGTGGTAGAAAATTCGGTGGAAACCTTACCTTATCGGTATGACATCTCTGACTTGTGAGGTCTCACCGAAGGCTGTGTGACTTCAGTGTAACCTCTTGGCGAGTGGTAAGTCTTGTCGACAAGTGTTCTTTTTGGCATGACTTGAAGACTTCAGTATGAAGTCTTGGAAAACTACGATGATCTCGCTGATGGCTGTGTGATTTCAGAATAACACATGAAGGCTCGGTGTGATGTCTTGGTGAAAGATGATAGTCTTGCCAACAATAGGAATGCAATGGGTGGCGGTGGATTCGGTATGAGGTCTTGGCGACTAGGCGAAGTCTTAGCAATAGCTCTCTTGACTCGGTGTAACCTCTTGCCGGTTGAAAGGACTCTTGGTGACTTCGAAAGTTGGCTATGTTGGCATCGAGGAGACACGGTTAGTGTCTCACCGACATGCCAACACAGGTTGAACGTCCTTCACCGATTCATGACTATCCTATGTGGAATCTCATAGACCAACCATAGGAAGAGAAATTCAAATGGTTGGCGGTTGGATTTTTGCAATAGTTGTGACACTAGAGCTGAACTGCATGCAGGGAAAAATCAACGCTCAAGAGGAAACTTTCTATGATGGGGTAATGGTAGATAAGGATGAACATAAGATAAAAATTAGAATGTGATAAGATTTAAGAAATTGATTATGAGTTTGAGGTATCGGATTGTTGAGAGCAATTTCTATAAGAGATTGAATAGTGAATGAAACTACTGTGAACTAATACCAGAGAGTTGTATCTCTGATTTGTATGTAATTTGTTGTTACTAAAATACAAAGAGATTCAACTTGGTGTGGTGGGTTTTTTCCCGAAAGGGTTTCCCACGTAAATCTGTTGTTCATTGTCTTTGAGTATTATTTATGTTTTTGTAAATCTTTCATATGTGTCTTAATTGGATTGTAATTTGAAAATTAAAAGCACTGTGTGCATTCTCCCCTGTGGTTTTGACGTTAGGACAACTATTTTCGCACCTCTACTTTCCTTACACCTCCAATAAATGGCTAACAGTAGCTTGAAGAAAACATTTGATTTCATTAGTCATATATTGTCTAAATTGGATTTTGACTAGTGTCCATACCTTTATAATCAATTGTACTCATTGTGTCCATCCTTGCAAGATATATGGAATCGAGTGCAGGGCCCTCAAAGGGGACTGCAGAGAAGGACAAAGGAAAGAAATCAGGAAAGACTCCTCGTGGGAAAGAGGATAAGGACCAGATCAAGTTTTAGTTCCAGGGTGAACCTCTATGATCGAAAATCACCATAGACTAGAAAGAAATAACAGACACCAATATTGGCCAAGTTGATATTGATGAGTTTATGCAAAGGGTCAGAATTCACCTGAGGACTGATAATGCCAGTTTAATTAGGTAAAGTGGAATCGCAAAAGCAATGGGATTCCCCCCATCTCTCATTGCCCTTGAGCTAGTCATGGCCTGTCAGGAGGCCTATCAACCTGAGACAAGGACCATCATTGACAGAGATGGTAATATTCTGGCGAACATGTTAGCTGAGGGCATTACAAAGACCTTCCACATTCCTACTTTTGAAGAGATGGAAATACCCACCATATAGGAATGTAAGGTAGCATGGGACAACAACCCGATGGGCTACAAGAGACTGATAAATCAGCATTGGCTAAAGGAAAAAAGGGGCAGCGCCGCGAAGGTTTCCCAAGAACTCTTCCGTAGCGATTTCCATGAAGACTACCATGACTTGGTCACCATGCTGAGCTAGGTAATGGGCCTGCCCAGCGCTGTGTTCTTCCAGGAATGGATAGTTTACTTTGTTGAGTAGATCCTCCGTAGGAATGAGGATGTCACCACAAAGGCCTCGTTCTACTGGGGAGGCATGATAAGCGACTGCTTCCATGAGCAGTTCATGAACATGAAGAAAAGCTCCAAGTTCTACATGACCTCCTATTTGGTCTACTCCTTGGTAGAGCAGAGGCAGTATAGTGGATTGTTTGTAGCACCCAACGAGGAGCCACAACGAGGATTGAAAGTCTATGATAGACATCCCCAGCTCCAATTTAGAAATTTTAAGAAGGAATATTGTAGGGTCAATGATGCCTTCATTGGCCACGTCATCCAACTACTTGGAGGGGACTTTGAGAGGAGGGTCTCCCATAGTGCATGGGCATTCCTGAAGCAGTATACCTTCTTGTTCCTTCAATTCCCCAAGTTTACCTATATTTGTGCCCAGGGTTTCACTGAAAGGCCGAACAGGTTACCCTAGTACCCTAATGACTAGATTATACTATTGGAACTCTCCCGGTAGCTGCAACATGTCCACACCATCCTCAGCAGCAAGCATTTGTCAAGGGTCTCTTATCCCTGGACCCTCGGTTGGGGCATGTGCAAACTGCAAACATCCCAGTGCCCTGGGAATTCAGAAAAGGAGCTGGTGGAATACCACTTCCAACTACACACTCCTCGCCCACGGATGGACCCATATGGGCATGTAAGAAAAGCACTGGGGATAGAGTACGCCCATTTACATAATGTCGAGGATTTTTGGGGAAATTGCTAGGATGAAAAAGAGGTGTGTGCCAAGCACTATATGAGGATGACTGCATACTTCGTAAGAAGTGTGCAACTATTCCCCATACCGGATCAAGTAAAAGAAGATGAAGGCACTGTCACGGATCCCTAGTATAATGCAGTCGCCAATTTACCGCTGCTTGCAATTGATTGGGATGAACAGGAGGTCGATGACCTTGACATCCTGACCAAACCCATCGTGGCCCAAACTGAAGAATGGGTTAAAGGACAAGTGAGCTGGCTAAAGCAGCAAGGAGTGGTCCTGACATATGAAGGGCTAAAGAGTGAGCCCAGTGCCACTGAAGATGTTGCCACCATGACTTCAATAGCAGGACATCCAAATCTCCTCCAATCATGAGATCTAAGAAGAGAAAAGAAACGAAAATGAAGCAGTCTCCAGATCCCAAAGTATACACAAGGAAAGATCTAGGAGGCTCACCTTCTAAAAGGCTCAAGAAAACAGGAGGCACCATGGAGCAGCCTGTAATCCAAGAGGAAGAAGAAAAAAGTATAGATCAGTTAAAACCTCTTTCGGCTCTCCTTGTTTTGACTGCCCCATCATCTACCTCCCTAGCCATGGTTGCCACATCCCCGCCGATAGTGGAAATTTCAGTCCATCTTTCCCCTTCACCTCCGGCTAAGCCTATAATAGTAATTGACTCTTCCTTTGTCGTAACTACTCCTTCCTCCGCTGCCATGTCACCTACCACATCACTCCCATTAGCTATAGTGATGGCACCAGTGCCAGCTCCCGCCTTGCCTGAGGCCTTCTTGAAACACATGCAGAATTTCCCTTCCGAGCTCTCCCAGATCCTTATGGACCCCACTCTTCAGGCTGCCCTAGCACAGGTCCTCGCTACTGCTTAACCTTTGCAGCCTCCGACAGGACCACCGGCTATGGAGGACACCATGTTAATCTCTGAGGAGTGGGAGAGACGAGAGAAAGAGGCCTCAAAGTTATTTGAAGAGGAAGTCGATGAATACCATGAACACCCAGAGTATGTAACACCGGACAATTGACAAGGTGGCCTATGAGGAAGGAATAGGCTCTTCTGAGAGCAGGGATGAGGAGGGGGATGCCAACGGTAGGGTCATCGTACAAACCTTTGATGACAATCTTGAAGAAGAGATGGCCTGGTAGCTAAAACATGATGAAGAAGAGGTAGAAAGGTCACCTCTCAAAGAAGAGGAGGGCGACAAGACAACAAAAATTGTAGAAACCCCTGCAGGGGAAAAACAACTGGAGATTGTACCACCTCCCACAGAAGAAAAGGACAAGGAAGAGGACCAACCCGAGGGATACATGCACAAAGATGAACAAATTGAAGACATAAAGGAAAAGGAAACTGAGGAAGGAAAGAGTCCCTAAGGATAGTTGATTACTAAGCCTCTTGTCAAGTGCCTCACATTTGTCTTAGATTCTGATGAGGACGAGGGAGATAGCACCAAGGTGAAAGGTGCACAAACGGAGGGCCTAACAGAGAAGGATGAAGGTGATCAAGAGCCACCAAAAGAAGAATCTACCATGCCCAAGTGGTTGTAAAAATAGCTTGAGAAGAAGACTCTCGCTCCTAAGGATCCGAGAGCAAGGCTAGAAGCTCTCCTAGCCCGATCACAAAGCTCAACTAGGAAGGAGAAAAAGCCTAAAGTGAGATCCAAAATAACGGTGGATGCTTTCGGGTCTCGAACTGCATAGATAGCAACACCTGTGGTAGGCCAAGCTGGTGTAAGCTACAAAATTTCGACCATTGACTTGGGGACCACTACCAGAGAGCAAAAGGTGGGGCATCTTGAGTCAGTGGCTATAGTAGTGCACTTGATAAAACAGGACGTCTCGAAGGACGAACTCAAGGCACAGGTAGCCGTCTTGACGGATTACATCTAGCAATGGTCTTCGGTGGATGACCTACCTACCACATCCGCGGCTCCACCCCAACTGTTGTCCAAAGAACAAATTAAAAAATTGGAGAGAAGAAAGAACTTGGACAAGACTACGGAGGGCTAGTTCCGAAAGGTCTTGTACGTCAGGAACATGGGTATTGGTCGGGCCATTCGAACAGCCAACAAGTTCTTGGACCTACAACAATCTCTGGAGAGCATGAAGAAGCTCTGCACCAACTTCCCTGCAACATACGACTCCACCTATCCAAAGATTGAGGCCATCCTCCAGTTACCAAAAGCCACATGGGTAAAGGAGCTTGCATTCAAAAGGGACAATCACTGGCTGATGGATGTGTGGAGGCAGGATTTCGGTAACAGAAAGGAAAGGTTGGAATAGATAATGAGTAAGGTGGATCCAAATATTGAATGGGTCAAGGAAATTAGGGCAGAATGCACTCGATATCTCAAGTTGATGACGGAGTATGACATGCCCGCAGTATAGATGGATCTAGAGAAGATAAAACCTTACTTTCAGAAGAAGGTGGAGGACGAGACATCCAATGAAATAATAGTGGAATTCATGAGTTTTTCCACCCATGCCTTCAACCAATTAGATTTCTTTAGAGATCAGGGCATAAAGTATGATGAAGACTTGAAAAAGATTGAGGATAATGCAAAAGAATGGAGCTACCAGATGCTGCAATATGAGATCATTGAGGTAGACAAGCTCCAACCAGTTATTCTAAAATTCATGGAATATGCAGCTTCGAAGAAGTAGGAGGACAACCCTATTATCAATGAGGAGATCCCAAAGGAATAGCTACAACAAAAGATCAATCAGCAAAAGACAAGATGCTACAGTGCCAGCACTAAGTGACAAAATAGGAAAAAGGGAGTTGAGTTGTTGTAAAGTCAGGCTGCTGAAATTTATAATGAAAATATATTGACTTGGTGTATTTTATGGTTTCTTCACATGTTTCATGGTTCAATCTTCATTGTTAGATGCTTTAGTTAGATTCACATTGATGTTTTAGCTAATTGTATCCTTGCTTTGATAGATTTTGGTCCTGTTGTTATGTGATTATAGAAATTCATGTTGTGTTGATGCCTCCTAGCCCATACTTTTCGCTATTTGTTGCTGGTAAATGGCCTTGCAAAGTTAGCCTGGGCTGAAATTTAAAGCTGCTCTTTGAATCTTTATCTTTGTTCATGCATGCAAATGGTGGAGGAATGGTAAAATACTTGCAGGCCTTTGAAGATAGCATAGATTTCATGATACTGTACACCTCTTGGTTAAGTGGAATCCTGTTTGAAAGGAGTTGTCCATAGAAAAACTTCCATGATCACTGTTCATAGTTAGTTGCAAATCTAGGAACCTTCCATCTTCCCTGTTCTTTTCCCTTTTTTCAAGAAATAGCCTGTGCTAAGTTCATTGCACATTGTAAAGCCAAACTTGAAGAAAACATCAAAGTTTTAGACTGTTGTTCAAACCTATAACAGAGTACACTTTACTTCCCATCTTAGAAACTTCAGATTTGAAGATCCATCCCGCATTCAGCTACGTAAGTCTGCCCTGTGATTACCAGAAAAATCACATCAAAATCAACTAAGGATTTCTATGCAAGTCATGACTTGACACCCGAGAGACCTTGGGGAGATTTTCAGCAGCTTGCAGTTGGAGGTTTCCTTTCAAGAGAGGTAGTGCACCTACGCACTGCTTGTGTTGAAGTGCATAAAAAACACATCAACAATAAATACTACTAGTGTTAGTGTTAGGTTAAATTGGAAATTAAATTCCCAATGTATAGTTTAATATGTTTGTTTATTGTTTGTGCAAGCTGGCATTTTGCACTCACCACAACATATAAATTGTATATTGGTGAAATTTGGAATAAAAATAATTCTTTGTAGCACCAAATGTCTTTAATTTTCCAATTTAATCTATCGCTAACACTTGTCTTCCTTCTAGGTGGTTGATATATTCTAGGAAACAAAATTGAAGAAAATAAGGGCAGGTGGAATGAGAAGGACAGTTTTGGAGACGTGAAGCTTTTGCACTAAATATAGGTGATTATAGTTGTCATAGCTTGAATTGCAAGTGTACGGATCAGTTAAATTTCCAAAATTTATTTTGCATTAAGAAGTTATGATATTTTTATAGATGAGATGCTTACTATGGCGAATGCAAAGAATTTACAGATGAATTTTTTTATTCTGCATAAGTAGAAACAACTATGCATTTCATATGAAAACCATACATGCAAACAAATCATTTTATTTTTCCATCAATGAAAACCATTTTTCTTTAACCAATAACTGTTCAATGCTTTACAGAAAATGTAGACAAAACACAACTATCTACATAAAAAAACAACATAAACACACCTGCAACTCCATTTCAAAGGGCGCGTTGGTTTGGCTGCCTCCCGCCTGCAACTCCATTTCAATGCCTATGTTGTTTTGGCTGCTTGGAACTCCATGTGAATGCTCGTGCCTCCCTCCTCACAGCCGCCTATAACTCATTTTGCTACTCGTGCCTCCCTCCCCAAAAAACTACAAAATGAAATGAACAAAATGGCAGACCAAAACAAAATAAAATGTAGAAAAAAGTTAGGGTTTGTTGACTACCGCACATCCTTTTCTGGTGTCTGACACGTGACGACATCTATCAACTCTTTTTTTCTTTCTGTTGATGTCTTTTTCTCCACTGCGTGGGATGGGGGATGTGGGGGTACCATATAATGTTATATACATATATAACATAAGGTGCATTTTGTTGAGGAGTTAACTTTCTCCCCGATAGCTTTCTCCAACTCGTAGAGAAAAAAGACCTATGTACACACAAAAATGCATGAAAACATACATAACAACATACATTGTAACATACATAACATGAAGAGATGATGTAGTGCAGGGCCCGCCAGATGGATGATAGAAGTGACAAAACCAACAACAGAAGGAAACCTCACCGTTTAAATGTAAAAAGTACTGTTATTGGAAAACACACTGTGTTGTGGGTTTTCTCATTCTGCAGGTTGGAAGCAAAAGGTTGGAGAGCAGTTGGGAGAGATGAAAAACTAATGGAATTGAGGTGAGGGGTTTGTAACTGATTGGGTTGTCACTTGTAAAGGGTTTTAAAACATTGTGTGGGTTGCAGATTTTGAAAAACTAGTGTTTTGCAACCTAGAATTTTACACAACAGTATGAATATTTGTCTCAATTTTTTTTAGATATTTAGACCATAGGAATGCAATGAAAGGCATTGTTTTTAAAAACCTAGTGTTTTCCAAAAACAATTAAAACTCTATATGATTGTAGGTTGGAAAACACAGTGGGATGTGAGAGCATGATTTATGAAACCTTCAACCCACACAATGTTGTAAAACCCTATATGGACACAACTAATCTCCTAAAAAAACACACCTATGTACATACAAAAATGCATAAAAAAATACATAACATGAGGAGATGCCATTTTGTGGTGCCCGCCACGGTGGATGATAAAAGTGATGAAACCAACAAATGGGAGGAAACATCATGGCCAAGAAAGCGAGGAGGTGTCCTCTCACATCAAATTGCGCTGACATTTTTTTCCTTGTGCGGGAATCTATCTGTTCACTTCGAGAGGGAAGGGCATTGATGTGATTAAGACGTGTTTTAGATTGTAACGAGTATTTTTCTTGGAAAACACTTTGTGTTCTGGGTTTTCTCATTCTGTAGGGAGTTGCAGGTCGGGGATATATAAGACTATCCAAATTCACCTGAGGGGTGAGTAACCAATTGGGTTGTTACTTGTAAAGGGTTTGAAAATAGTATTTGGATTATAGGGTTCATAATACCCAATGTTTTTTAACCTATAATTACACATAGATAGTATGAATGTAATGAAAACATTTTGGTAACTTACACTATGAGAACCCAATTGGTTGGTGACACCTCAGTTGATTTTGGATACATTTATGTATCCCCCATCGGCAATTATATTGACAGTTTGAATGTTTTCAGCAACCCTTATTTTCAACAAACATTTCATTTCAATATTGTCATACGTTTAGAATAGAAAATGCACATAAGAGTTGCAGGATGGAAAACACATAGGGTTGTGACTCACTTCTAAATTCTTGTTCAATGAGCACTTTTTGTTATGTAGACTATAACAAAACAATGTTT
>VDFB02353493.1:142571487-142640062 GCA_007258455.2 Sequoia sempervirens | reverse complement strand
TATGTATCATACCATGTATGTCATTATGTATGTTTTCGTGTATTTTTGTATGTACATAGGTGCATTTTGTTGGGAGATTAGTTATGTCCGTAGAGGGTTTTATAACATTGTTTGGGTTGGAGGTTTCATTAATCATGCAGTCATCTCCCATGGTGTTTTCCAACGTGCAATCATTCATAGTTTTAATGGTTGTTGTAAAACAATGGGTGTTTATAAAATGTTCCCTTTCATTGCATTCCTACTGCCTAATTAAAAAAAGCTTTTTGAGACATTCCCACCCATGCTCTCAACCACATAAATTTGAATGTAGAGAATGAAATAAATGGAAAACCACATTGTGTTTTCCAACCTGCAAATTATATTGTGCATTTATTTTTAAATCATATGACGAAATTGAATTTCAATTTTTTTCTAGAAGTAAGAGTTGCTATAAATTGTGAAGGTGAATGAACTTTAGTATATTGTTATTGTCTACAAACTTTAAGGTTTTCATTAGAAGAATGTTGTCTATACATACTCGCATGTTGGAAAATGGTATGTGTTATGAAACCTGCAACCCAAATACTGTTCTCAGCTTTGAGAGTATCTTTCTGATTAGATAATGTAGATGTTTTGTTTTTAATAAGTTGTTTGTAAAATTTGTCTACCTTTTCACATAGGACTCTCATATTTCTGTCAAACTAATTCTCTTTTGTGCACTGACATCCTATTATGCCTTCTTTTCATGTTATGTATGTTTCTATGTATGTTTTTTTGTATGGTTTTATTCATTTTTGTATTTATATAGGTGTGTTTTGTCAGCAGAGTAGCTGCTATTTTTGGGTCAATCAAGGTGATTGGCAAGGATTTTGTTGACTTGTTAACCTTTTTTCTTGCAATGAGTTGTATTTTTTCAATCATCTATACAAGCAACGGTTTAGTTTACAATATCATTGAATAATGGTTGTGATACCGATATGTCATTTAGGTGTTCACTGAGATACACAGGATATAAATAGAAGTCTGCTAGTGGTATATGGTATCCTTCTTGTTCTATCTTCTATGTGCTTATTGATTATTGTAAGCTATGGCCTCTTTCATATGTTAGGAGAGATGAGTTTTTTATATATCCGAAATGAATGTTCAGTGCTTCACAGTTCCTGTAGAATGACAGATATAATTGTTGATCTATGTTGTGTCCTCAGCACACACTCCCTGTTTGGAATGGGGACCCTCTTTTCTTTTGCCTTGCCGGGTCATTTTTATCGCTGCCTCATTTTTCGTGCCTCCGTTTTGGTGTCCTAAGTGGTCAGCATGCCCCAAAGTCTCATCTTAAGATTGATTGTGTTTCACCCCTTCAATTTTGTCAAAGTCCTGGTGCCCTGCGGAGTCTCCTTGGCAGTTTGCCTCTGCCAATGGCATTGGGACCTGGTGGGCCTACCTCCATGGGTTTCCCTGGCCGAGTTTCCCAGGGGTGTTCACTATTCCGAATGGTGGAAGGTTTTCGCCTTCTTGGACCCTGAGACCCGGCTCCCTATTTATCATCCAATGAAATTTGTGAATATTTCAGCATGCCTTCGTCTCCTTCGGGCCTGACTATTCAGACTTTTGAGTCTGAAACTCCATGCCACTTTTTCTGTTTGCAACAGCGAACCTTCGATAACGCCCTCCAAATCGGTCCAAAATTTCACCTCATTGCGCTCGTTCATCACCCAGGGGTGTTCATGTCCTCTGGGCCTTGGTCTTCTGATGGTAGTCACAACTTAGAAACAAAATAAACTATCCAAACGGTGATTTTCCCTCTCGAGCCCAGATCCTCGGACCTCCGTCGTCCGATTTCTGTCAAGATTGAGAACTTAAACATTGAAAATTTGGCCTCCGTTTTGGCTTTCCGAGCCTAGGTACTCAGAATTTCATGCCCGAAATTCTGTGATGCTTTCTCAATTGAATATGGCAGAGACGACCCATCCGCCTGAGCCCTAGAACCCGCCTTCCCTTTCACCAACCGGTGTTGTGCACAAACCCACCTTCTATCACCTCGCCAAGTCTAGGTCCTTGGATTTCCATTCGCGGACTTTCGCAGCGACTTCGCCATTTCAAACGGCATTTCATGGGCAACCTTCCGTCTCCTAGACCCCAAGCCTATTCACTGCAAGACCAGAAAACACTAAATTTTGACATCCTCACCCTTGTCTGGCTCCACCCCCCAGGATTTTGTCCCATCTCTGCCCCCCGAGATTCCAACCCATCTTCGTCGATCCAAAAGGGAAGAATGCGCCCGCCTTTCTGACCTCCGGGCTCCACCCTCTTGTTTGAAAAAAGAGAGCTTGACATAAAATTTGACGCCCAACCTTGATGCTGGGTCCGGTCTGCCGAGTCACTCCCTCCGGACATTCGTCCGGTGATCGTCGTTCTGAACGGCGAAGGAGGGGCGGCTTCCCGGCTCTCCAGGCCTGAGCGCCTCCAACTACAAAGGAAAACCATGGCCATCCTTGGACCTCCCGAGTCCCGGACCTCAGAATTCTGTCTCCAAAATTCCCTTCATTTCTGGCCATTTCAAATAGCCAACCCTTGACAGTTTTTCGGCCTTGTACCTCCGGATACTCCCAAGATGATCCAAACGACCTCAAATTTGAAATCTGATCTCAACCCACGTGCTCAAATTGATCTTTCTCTTGCATTGACCTTTTAAACCATCAAAATCCAGTCGAAAGAAGTCACCCAGATCGTCCCACCCTGTTTTCCCTTTCAAAACAACATTCCTGCCAGGGAAGTCCGGCCCTCCGAGCCCGGATTGTCTGAAGTTCCTCTTGTTGGAATAGGTGCCTCAATTCTTACTAGCATGTAACTCCTGAAGGGAAAATTCGGTGTGACATTATTGATGTCTGGCCAACTCGTTGTTCTGAATCTTTTTGAAATGTTCATGTTGCCGAGACAATTCTATTGTCTCGCTGATTGTTGTTGTCACTGTGACCTGTTGGTATTCACTATAACCTTTCATCGAATGGAATGTCTCACCGACAGAGCAACATGCGCTTGGTATCGGGTGTCTTCGGTGTGACTCCCAGCAATTGGAGTCATCAGAGTAACACAAGTCATTTCAGCATGAAGTCCCAGCAACTGATGAAGGTCTCGTCGACGAGGATACACTTGGAGTCTTCATGGTAACAAAGACTTTGGTATGAAGTCTTAGCGATTAACAGTGTCTCCCCGATATTATATGGTCTTCGGGGTGACATGTTGTGCTCGCTATGACCTCTCAGTGAAAGAAATAGACTATTCGGTGGAATCCTTACCTTATCGGTATGACATCTCATCGACTCGTGAGGTCTCGCCAAAGGCTATGTGACTTCGGTGTAACATAAGAAGTCTCGGTGTAACCTCTTGGTGAGCAGCAAGTCTTGCTGACGAGTGTTCTTTTCGGCATGACTTGAAGACTTCGGTATGAAGTCTTTGTGAACTGTGATGATCTCATCGATGGCTGTGTGATTTTGGAATAACACATGAAGGCTTGGCGTGATGTCTTGGCGAAAGATGATAGTCTTTCTGACAATAGGAATTCAATGGATGGTGGTGGATTCGGTATGAGGTCTTGGTGACTAGGCGAAGTCTTAGCGATAGCTCTCTGGACTCAGTGTAACCTCTTGTTGATTGAAAGGACTCTTGGCGACTTTGAAAGCTAGCTGTGTTGGCATCAGGGAGACACGGTTAGTGTCTCACCGACATGCCAACACAGGTTGAATGTCCTTAACCGATTGATGACTATCCTATGTGGAATCTCGTAGACCAATCAGAGGAAGAAAAATTCAAATGTTTGGCAGTTGGATTTTTGCAACAATTGCGACGCTAGAGCTGAACTGCATGCAAGGAAAAATCAATGCTCAAGAGGAAAATTTCTACGATGAGGCAATGGCGGATAAGGATGAACAGAAGATAAAAATCAGAATGTGATAAGATTTAAGAAATCGATTCTGAGTTTGAGGTATCGGATTGCTGAGAGCAATTTTTGTAAGAGATTGAACAGTGAATGAAACTACTGTGAACTAATACCAGAGAGTTGTATCTCTGATTTGTATGTAATTTGTTGTTACTGAAATACAAAGAGATTCACCTTGGTGTGGCGGGTTTTTTCCCGAAAGGGTTTCCCACATACATCTATTGTTCATTGTCTTTGAGTATTATTTTTATTTCTATAAATCTTTCATGTGTGTCTTAATTGGATTGTAATTTGAAAATTAAAAGAACTGTCTACATTCTCCCCTATGGTTTTGATGTTAGGATAGTTGTTTCCGCACCTCTGCTTTCCTTACAAGTGGTATCAGAGCCTGGCTAGTTGTGTTATCCTTGTGAGTGGGTTGGGTTTTTTGTGTCAATTATTTTTTAGTGGGAGTTTGTTAGAGGTCTGATAATTTAATTACAAATTAAGATGGCGACACATCTGGAAAGATGGAAATAGAGAAATTCAATCGTAGCAATTTCGAGTTGTGGAAACTATAAATGGAAGATCTGTTAGTGGACCGAGATCTTTGGAATGTTGTGTTTGGAACAAAACCTCAAGACATGAAGCAAGAGGATTGGGTCCTGCCAGATAGAAAGTCAAAAGGGTTGATAAGGCTCTGTTTGGTAGACTCTGTTCTTTTGAACGTTCATGAAGAAAAGACTGCATCTTCCTTGTGGAAAAGACTGGCATCTATTTATCAGGGAAAGTCCTTGGTGAACAAATTGTTCTTGAGGAAGAAGTTGCACTCTTTGAGAATGCAGGAGGGAGGATCTGTTGCTGATCACTTGAATGCTTTCAACATGTTGATTGCACAGTTAACATATGTTGGTGTAAAGATTGAAGATGAATATCGCTACATGCTACTGCTATGTTCTCTGCTTGATTCTTGGGATCACCTGGTGATGGCTATTGGAAGTACGACATCCACTTTCAAGATGGAAGATGTTGCTTCTTTGTTGTCAGAAGAGATGAGAAGGAAATCTTCTGAGATGGCGAAGGAGGCTCTGGCTGTTAGAGGAAGATCGAAGGAGAAAGGCAAGAAGAAGGACAAGAAATCCAGATCAAAATCAGAAGGGAGATCAAAGTCTCCTGGCAAGAAGTCCAAGGTGAAGTGCTAGAATTGTGGGAAACCTGGTCATGTTTGAAAGGATTGCAAGGAGGAGAAAAAGAAGAAGAAGAAGACCTCTTTTGACAATGATTCTTCTCAGAGTGATGCAAATGCCTTCATTGCAGCTTTGGCTACACGGGCATTAGATGATATCTAGTTGATTGATTCTGGAGCATCTTTCCACATGACATCTCATAGAGACTGGTTCATGAAGTATGAAGAATACAATGGTGGAAAGGTGTATTTGGCAAGTGATTCATCTTTGGAAATTGTTGGTCGTGGAAGAGTTAGAATTCAATTCCCTGATGGAAGAGTGAAGGGAATCAATGATGTGATGCATATACCAGGTCTGGCTCAAAATCTACTTTCTATAAGTAATCTAAATGATATTGGAGTGCATGCCACATTCTCTGGAAATGGCTGCAAGATGACTAGATGCTCTATGGTGCTAGCAAGGGGTGGTCGTATTGGTACCTTGTATAAGTTGGATGCACAAGTTATTCAATGCAATAGTGTCTCTACGAAGTCACAAAAAGCTACTCATGGAGGAAAAGAGGGAAACGTTCATGAGAGTGTAAACTCCATGGAGGTTAAACTTCCAGTAGAAAAGACTATGCTCTAGCATCATAGGCTAGGCCACATTGGTGAGAAAGGTTTAAAAACCTTGAAGAATAAAAACCTGGTTGAGGGGCTTCAAGACTGTAACCTCGAATTCGATTTTTGTGAACATTGTATATATGGTAAACAAGTGTTTCATTTTATTCCAGTCCTCACAAATCTTCTGGTTTGCTTAATTATATACATTCTGTTGTGTTTGGTCCAGTGAATGTTCCTTCTTTGTCTAAATCAAGATACTATGTGTCGTTTATTGATGATTATTAAAGAAGAGCATTTGTATATTTTTGAGAAGTAAATCAGAAGTGTTCAGTCGATTTAAGGAATTTAAAAACTTTGTTGAAAATCAGACTGGTAGGAAAATAAAATGTTTAAGGACTGACAATGGCGGTGAGTTTTGTTCAGATAAATTGGAAAGGTACTGTACAGATCATGGGATTAAAAGACATAAGACTACACCTTACACTCCATAGCAAAATGGAGTTGCTGAAAGGTTCAACAGGACGGTAATGGAAAGAGCATGAAGTATGCTAAGTAGTGCTGGCTTGGAGAAGAAGTTCTGGGTTGAAGCAGTCTCTACGACATGTTACTTGGTAAATCATTCTCCTAACTCTGCTCTTGTTGAGAAGACGCCTTTAGAAGCATGGCTTGGAAAGAAGCCCTCTCTAAGACATATTCATGTCTTTGGCTGTGAGGCATATGCATATGTGCCATTTGAAAAAAGATCTAAGTTGGAAAACAAAGCTGTAAATTGTATTTTTATTGGATATAGTGTTGGCATAAAAGGATACAAGCTTTGGAATCCTGAGACTGAGAAGGTTTTGTACAGAAGAAGCGTTATCTTTCGAGAGTTGAAGCCTTCTACATTGGATCTGCAGTCAGAGAAGAAATCATAAAATGAAAAGGATGTAACAAAAATTCCTCCGACACCAGATAAAGAGGAATTGAAAAATCAAAATGTACCTGATACTGAGGAGATCTCAAGTAGTTCAGAAAGTTCTGAAGAAGATGAAGAACCACCTTACCTCGGCCCTGTGGGGAGATCAACTCGCGGAAAGAAAGCAACCTGGAGCATGGGTTTTCTTTAATAGAGTCTACTTGTGCCTATGCTTTAATTTCTAGCACATGAACCTAGGATCGTGAAAGAGGCATTTAAAATGTCTGATTCAAACTCTTGGTTGGAAGCCATGAATGAAGAGATGGCATCATTAGAAAAGAATGATACCTAGAGTTTGGTGCCATTGCCTAAAGGCAGAAAAGTTGTGGGCTGCAAATGGGTATTTAAAAAGAAAATTGGTGGATGGCAGTGTAGAAAAATATAAAGTGAGGCTGGTTGCAAAGGGTTATTCCCAAGTAGAGGGAATTGATTATGGAGAAATATTTTCTCCTAAGTGACATCTATTAGATTTCTTTTGTCACTTGCAGTAGTGTATGACTTAGAAATTGAATAGATGGATGTGAAGACAACGTTTCTTCATGGTGATCTTGAAGAAGAAATTTATATGTCCCAGCCAGAGCACTTTGTGGAAAAAGGTAAAGAAAGACTGGTTTGGAAGTTGAAGAAATCTTTGTATGGGTTAAAACAGTCTCCTAGAATGTGGTACCAAAAGTTTGACACTTTTGTTTTGTCATTAGGATTTGTAAGATCAAAATCTGATCACTGTGTGTATTACAAAGCTGAAAGTGATCAAGTTTTTATTATTGCTCTCTATGTTGATGATATGTTGTTCATAGGCAATAGTAAGTTAATGATTTCTGATCTTAAGTCTTAGTTGTCTGCAAAGTTCGAAATGAAATATCTTGGTGCAGCAAGGTATATTCTGGGAATGGAAATAGCTAGGGACAAAAAGAATAGAAAACTTTGGCTCAGTCAAAGTAAGTATGTTAAGACTGTTCTAGAAAGATTTTGCATGACTGATTGCAGGAAACTAGTTGTTCCAGTTTTGCAGGGAACGAAGCTATCTGTTGAAGACTGTCCAAAATCTCCTACTGAGATGGAGGACATGACCAGTGTACCTTATGCTAGTGCGGTTGGCAGCCTTATGTACGCAATGGTCTGTACAAGGGTAGACATTTCCCAAGCAGTGGGAGTACTTAGTCAGTTTATGGCTAATCCTGGAAGGACACATTGGGATGTTGTGAAGAGAGTGGTTAGATATCTGAAGGGTACTTAAGACTATGCTTTGTGTTACCATGGCAACTTGGTTCAATCACAGAGGACTCTCAGCATTCAAGGTTATGTGGATTCTGATTGGGCAGGGGACATTGACAGCAGGAGATCCACCAGTGGATATCTTTTCATGATGAATGGTGGTGCAATGAGTTGGATGAGCAAGCGGCAAGCTGTAGTCGCTTTGTCCACTATAGAGGTAGAATACATGGCAGGTACACATGCCTGTAAAGAAGCAATTTGGTTAAAACGTTTGTGTTCTAACATTAGTTTTGATGCAGGAAAAATTACTATTTACTGTGATAGTCAGAGTGCTATATGTTTGGCAAAGAATCCTACTTTCCATGCCAGGATGAAACATATAGATGTATAGTATCACTTTGTATGAGATATGGTGGAGTATGGGAAGGTCTCTTTGGAGAAAGTCGATACTCTGGAGAATGTTGCAGATGCATTGAGGAAGCCTATGAACACAGACAAGTATAGGTGGTGTGCTAGTTCGATGGACCTCTTGGCCCATGAATTTCAATAGTTTTATTATGCTCTGGAGGTGTCAGTAAGATCTTCGTCAAGTGGGAGATTGTTGGAATAGGTGCCTCAATTCTTACTGGCATGTAACTCCTGAAGGGAAAAGTCAGTGTGACATTATTGATGTCTGGCAGACTAGCTGTTCTGAATCTTTTTGAAATGTTCATGTCACCGAGACAATGCTACTGTCTCGCCGACTGGTGTTGTCACTGTGACTTGTTGGTATTCATTGTAACCTTTCACTGAGTGGAATGTATCGCCGAAAGAGCTACATGCGCTTGGTATCGGGTGTCTTCGGTGTGACTCCCAACGACTGGAGTCATCGAAGTAACACAAGTCATTTCGGCATGAAGTCCCAGTGACTGATAAAGGTCTCGCCGACAGGGATACACTTAGAGTATTTGCGGTGACACAAAGACTTTGGTATGAAGTCTTAGCGACTGATAGAGTGTCTCACCGATAGTATATAGTCTTTGAGGTGACATGTTGTGTTTGTTATGACCTCTTGGTGAAAGTGGTAGAATATTCAGTGGAAACCTTACCTTATCGGTATGACATCTCCGACTTGTGAGGTCTCACCGAAGGCTGTGTGACTTCAGTGTAACCTCTTGGCGAGTGGTAAGTCTTGTCGAAAAGTGTTCTTTTTGGCATGACTTGAAGACTTCAGTATGAAGTCTTGGAAAACTGCGATGATCTCGCTGATGGCTGTGTGATTTCAGAATAACACATGAAGGCTCGGTGTGATGTCTTGGTGAAAGATGATAGTCTTGCCAACAATAGGAATGCAATGGGTGGCGGTGGATTCGGTATGAGGTCTTGGCGACTAGGCGAAGTCTTAGCAATAGCTCTCTTGACTCGGTGTAACCTCTTGCCGGTTGAAAGGACTCTTGGTGACTTCGAAAGCTGGCTATGTTGGCATCGAGGAGACACGGTTAGTGTCTCACCGACATGCCAACACAGGTTGAACGTCCTTCACCGATTCATGACTATCCTATGTGGAATCTCATAGACCAACCATAGGAAGAGAAATTCAAATGGTTGGCGGTTGGATTTTTGCAATAGTTGCGACACTAGAGCTGAACTGCATGCAGGGAAAAATCAACGCTCAAGAGGAAACTTTCTATGATGGGGTAATGGTAGATAAGGATGAACATAAGATAAAAATTAGAATGTGATAAGATTTAAGAAATTGATTATGAGTTTGAGGTATCGGATTGTTGAGAGCAATTTCTATAAGAGATTGAATAGTGAATGAAACTACTGTGAACTAATACCAGAGAGTTGTATCTCTGATTTGTATGTAATTTGTTGTTACTAAAATACAAAGAGATTCAACTTGGTGTGGTGGGTTTTTTCCCGAAAGGGTTTCCCACGTAAATCTGTTGTTCATTGTCTTTGAGTATTATTTATGTTTTTGTAAATCTTTCATATGTGTCTTAATTGGATTGTAATTTGAAAATTAAAAGCACTGTGTGCATTCTCCCCTGTGGTTTTGACGTTAGGACAACTATTTTCGCACCTCTACTTTCCTTACACCTCCAATAAATGGCTAACAGTAGCTTGAAGAAAACATTTGATTTCATTAGTCATATATTGTCTAAATTGGATTTTGACTAGTGTCCATACCTTTATAATCAATTGTACTCATTGTGTCCATCCTTGCAAGATATATGGAATCGAGTGCAGGGCCCTCAAAGGGGACTGCAGAGAAGGACAAAGGAAAGAAATCAGGAAAGACTCCTCGTGGGAAAGAGGATAAGGACCAGATCAAGTTTTAGTTCCAGGGTGAACCTCTATGATCGAAAATCACCACGGACTGGAAAGAAATAACAGACACCAATATTGGCCAAGTTGATATTGATGAGTTTATGCAAAGGGTCAGAATTCACCTGAGGACTGATAATGCCAGTTTAATTAGGTAAAGTGGAATCGCAAAAGCAATGGGATTCCCCCCATCTCTCATTGCCCTTGAGCTAGTCATGGCCTGTCAGGAGGCCTATCAACCTGAGACAAGGACCATCATTGACAGAGATGGTAATATTCTGGCGGACATGTTAGCTGAGGGCATTACAAAGACCTTCCACATTCCTACTTTTGAAGAGATGGAAATGCCCACCATATAGGAATGTAAGGTAGCATGGGACAACAACCCGATGGGCTACAAGAGACTGATAAATCAGCATTGGCTCAAGGAAAAAAGGGGCAGCGCCGCGAAGGTTTCCCAAGAACTCTTCCGTAGCGATTTCCATGAAGACTACCATGACTTGGTCACCATGCTGAGCTAGGTAATGGGCCTGCCCAGTGCTGTGTTCTTCCAGGAATGGATAGTTTACTTTGTTGAGTAGATCCTCCGTAGGAATGAGGATGTCACCACAAAGGCCTCGTTCTACTGGGGAGGCATGATAAGCGACTGCTTCCATGAGCAGTTCATGAACATGAAGAAAAGCTCCAAGTTCTACATGACCTCCTATTTGGTCTACTCCTTGGTAGAGCAGAGGCAGTATAGTGGATTGTTTGTAGCACCCAACGAGGAGCCACAACGAGGATTGAAATTCTATGATAGACATCCCCAGCTCCAATTTAGAAATTTTAAGAAGGAATATTGTAGGGTCAATGATGCCTTCATTGGCCACGTCATCCAACTACTTGGAGGGGACTTTGAGAGGAGGGTCTCCCATAGTGCATGGGCATTCCTGAAGCAGTATACCTTCTTGTTCCTTCAATTCCCCAAGTTTACCTATATTTGTGCCCAGGGTTTCACTGAAAGGCCGAACAGGTTACCCTAGTACCCTAATGACTAGATTATACTATTGGAACTCTCCCGGTAGCTGCAACATGTCCACACCATCCTCAGCAGCAAGCATTTGTCAAGGGTCTCTTATCCCTGGACCCTCGGTTGGGGCATGTGCAAACTGCAAACATCCCAGTGCCCTGGGAATTCAGAAAAGGAGCTGGTGGAATACCACTTCCAACTACACACTCCTCGCCCACGGATGGACCCATATGGGCATGTAAGAAAAGCACTGGGGATAGAGTACGCCCATTTACATAATGTCGAGGATTTTTGGGGAAATTGCTAGGATGAAAAAGAGGTGTGTGCCAAGCACTATATGAGGATGACTGCATACTTCGTAAGAAGTGTGCAACTATTCCCCATACCGGATCAAGTAAAAGAAGATGAAGGCACTATCACGGATCCCCAGTATAATGCAGTCACCAATTTACCGCTGCTTGCAATTGATTGGGGTGAACAGGAGGTCGATGACCTTGACATCCTGACCAAACCCATCGTGGCCCAAACTGAAGAATGGGTTAAAGGACAAGTGAGCTGGCTAAAGCAGCAAGGAGTGGTCTTGACATATGAAGGGCTAAAGAGTGAGCCCAGTGCCACTGAAGATGTTTCCACCATGACTTCAATAGCAGGACATCCAAATCTCCTCCAATCATGAGATCTAAGAAGAGAAAAGAAATGAAAACGAAGCAGTCTCCAGATCCCAAAGTATACACAAGGAAAGATCTAGGAGGCTCACCTTCTAAAAGGCTCAAGAAAACAAGAGGCACCATGGAGCAGCCTGTAATCCAAGAGGAAGAAGAAAAAAGTATAGATCAGTTAAAACCTCTTTCGGCTCTCCTTGTTTTGACTGCCCCATCATCTACCTCCCTAGCCATGGTCGCCACATCCCCGCCGATAGTGGAAATTTCAGTCCATCTTGCCCCTTCACCTCCGGCTGAGCCTATAATAGTAATTGACTCTTCCTTTGTCGTAACTACTCCTTCCTCCACTGCCATGTCACCTACCACATCACTCCCATTAGCTATAGTGATGGCACCAGTGCCAGCTCCCGCCTTGCCTGAGGCCTTCTTGAAACACATGCAGAATTTCCCTTCTGAGCTCTCCCAGATCCTTATGGACCCCACTCTTCAGGCTGCCCTAGCACAGGTCCTCGCTACTGCTTAACCTTTACAGCCTCCGACAGGACCACCGGCTATGGAGGACACCATGTTAATCTCTAAGGAGTGGGAGAGACGAGAGAAAGAGGCCTCAAAGTTATTTGAAGAGGAAGTCGATGAATACCATGAACACCCAGAGTATGTAATACCGGACAATTGACAAGGTGGCCTATGAGGAAGGAATAGGCTCTTCTGAGAGCAGGGATGAGGAGGGGGATGCCAACGGTAGGGTCATCGTACAAACCTTTGATGACAATCTTGAAGAAGAGATGGCCTGGTAGCTAAAACATGATGAAGAAGAGGTAGAAAGGTCACCTCTCAAAGAAGAGGAGGGCGACAAGACAACAAAAATTGTAGAAACCCCTGCAGGGGAAAAACAACTGGAGATTGTACCACCTCCCACAGAAGAAAAGGACAAGGAAGAGGACCAACCCGAGGGATACATGCACAAAGATGAACAAATTGAAGACATAAAGGAAAAGGAAACTGAGGAAGGAAAGAGTCCCTAAGGATAGTTGATTACTAAGCCTCTTGTCAAGTGCCTCACATTTGTCTTAGATTCTGATGAGGACGAGGGAGATAGCACCAAGGTGAAAGGTGCACAAACGGAGGGCCTAACAGAGAAGGATGAAGGTGATCAAGAGCCACCAAAAGAAGAATCTACCATGCCCAAGTGGTTGTAAAAATAGCTTGAGAAGAAGACTCTCGCTCCTAAGGATCCGAGAGCAAGGCTAGAAGCTCTCCTAGCCCGATCACAAAGCTCAACTAGGAAGGAGAAAAAGCCTAAAGTGAGATCCAAAATAACGGTGGATGCTTTCGGGTCTCGAACTGCATAGATAGAAACACCTGTGGTAGGCCAAGCTGGTGTAAGCTACAAAATTTCCACCATTGACTTGGGGACCACTACCAGAGAGCAAAAGGTGGGGCATCTTGAGTCAGTGGCTATAGTAGTGCACTTGATAAAACAGGACGTCTCGAAGGACGAACTCAAGGCACAGGTAGCCGTCTTGACGGATTACATCTAGCAATGGTCTTCGGTGGATGACCTACCTACCACATCCGCGGCTCCACCCCAACTGTTGTCCAAAGAACAAATTAAAAAATTGGAGAGAAGAAAGAACTTGGACAAGACTACGGAGGGCTAGTTCCGAAAGGTCTTGTACGTCAGGAACATGGGTATTGGTCGGGCCATTCGAACAGCCAACAAGTTCTTGGACCTACAACAATCTCTGGAGAGCATGAAGAAGCTCTGCACCAACTTCCCTGCAACATACGACTCCACCTATCCAAAGATTGAGGCCATCCTCCAGTTACCAAAAGCCACATGGGTAAAGGAGCTTGCATTCAAAAGGGACAATCACTGGCTGATGGATGTGTGGAGGTAGGATTTCGGTAACAGAAAGGAAAGGTTGGAATATATAATGAGTAAGGTGGATCCAAATATTGAATGGGTCAAGGAAATTAGGGCAGAATGCACTCGATATCTCAAGTTGATGACGGAGTATGACATGCCCGCAGTACAGATGGATCTAGAGAAGATAAAACCTTACTTTCAGAAGAAGATGGAGGACGAGACATCCAATGAAATAATAGTGGAATTCATGAGTTTTTCCACCCATGCCTTCAACCAATTAGATTTCTTTAGAGATCAGGGCATAAAGTATGATGAAGACTTGAAAAAGATTGAGGATAATGCAAAAGAATGGAGCTACCAGATGCTGCAATATGAGATCATTGAGGTAGACAAGCTCCAACCAGTTATTCTAAAATTCATGGAATATGCAGCTTCGAAGAAGTAGGAGGACAACCCTATTATCAATGAGGAGCTCCCAAAGGAATAGCTACAACAAAAGATCAATCAGCAAAAGACAAGATGCTACAGTGCTAGCACTAAGTGACAAAATAGGAAAAAGGGAGTTGAGTTGTTGTAAAGACATGCTGCTGAAATTTATAACGAAAATATATTGACTTGGTGTATTTTATGGTTTCTTCACATGTTTCATGGTTCAATCTTCATTGTTAGATGCTTTAGTTAGATTCACATTGATGTTTTAGCTAATTGTATCCTTGCTTTGATAGATTTTGGTCCTGTTGTTATGTGATTATAGAAATTCATGTTGTGTTGATGCCTCCTAGCCCATACTTTTCGCTATTTGTTGCTGGTAAATGGCCTTGCAAAGTTAGCCTGGGCTGAAATTTAAAGCTGCTCTTTGAATCTTTATCTTTGTTCATGCATGCAAATGGTGGAGGAATGGTAAAATACTTGCAGGCCTTTGAAGATAGCATAGATTTCATGATACTGTACACCTCTTGGTTAAGTGGAATCCTGTTTGAAAGGAGTTGTCCATAGCAAAACTTCCATGATCACTGTTCATAGTTAGTTGCAAATCTAGGAACCTTCCATCTTCCCTGTTCTTTTCCCCTTTTTCAAGAAATAGCCTGTGCTAAGTTCATTGCACATTGTAAAGCAAAACTTGAAGAAAACATCAAAGTTTTAGACTGTTGTTCAAACCTACAACAGAGTACACTTTACTTCCCATCTTAGAAACTTCAGATTTGAAGATCCATCCTGCATTCAGCTACGTAAGTCTGCCCTGTGATTACCAGAAAAATCACATCAAAATCAACTAAGGATTTCTATGCAAGTCATGACTTGACACCCGAGAGACCTTGGGGAGATTTTCAGCAGCTTGCAGTTGGAGGTTTCCTTTCAAGAGAGGTAGTGCACCTACGCACTGCTTGTGTTGAAGTGCATAAAAAACACATCAACAATAAATACTACTAGTGTTAGTGTTAGGTTAAATTGGAAAATAAATTCCCAATGTATAGTTTAATATGTTTGTTTATTGTTTGTGCAAGCTGGCATTTTGCACTCACCACAACATATAAATTGTATATTGGTGAAATTTGGAATAAAAATAATTCTTTGTAGCACCAAATGTCTTTAATTTTCCAATTTAATCTATCGCTAACACTTGTCTTCCTTCTAGGTGGTTGATATATTCGAGGAAACAAAATTGAAGAAAATAAGGGCAGGTGGAATGAGAAGGACAGTTTTGGAGACGTGAAGCTTTTGCACTAAATATAGGTGATTATAGTTGTCATAGCTTGAATTGCAAGTGTACGGATCAGTTAAATTTCCAAAATTTATTTTGCATTAAGAAGTTATGATATTTTTATAGATGAGATGCTTACTATGGCGAATGCAAAGAATTTACAGTTGAATTTTTTTATTCTGCATAAGTAGAAACAACTATGCATTTCATATGAAAACCATACATGCAAACAAATCATTTTATTTTTCCATCAATGAAAACCAATTTTCTTTAACCAATAATTGTTCAATGCTTTACAGAAAATGTAGACAAAACACAACTATCTACATAAAAAAACAACATAAACACACCTGCAACTCCATTTCAAAGGGTGCGTTGGTTTGGCTGCCTCCTGCCTGCAACTCCATTTCAATGCCTATGTTGTTTTGGCTGCTTGGAACTCCATGTGAATGCTCGTGCCTCCCTCCTCACAGCCGCCTATAACTCATTTTGCTACTCGTGCCTCCATCCCCAAAAAACTACAAAATGAAATGAACAAAATGGCGGACCAAAACAAAATAAAATGTAGAAAAAAGTTAGGGTTTGTTGACTACCGCACATCCTTTTCTGGTGTCTGACACATGACGACATCTATCAACTCTTTTTTTCTTTCTGTTGATGTCTTTTTCTCCACTGCGTGGGATGGGGGATGTGGGGGTACCATATAATGTTATATACATATATAACATAAGGTGCATTTTGTTGAGGAGTTAACTTTCTCCCCGATAGCTTTCTCCAACTCGTAGAGAAAAAAGACCTATGTACACACAAAAATGCATGAAAACATACATAACAACATACATTGTAACATACATAACATGAAGAGATGATGTAGTGCAGGGCCCGCCAGATGGATGATAGAAGTGACAAAACCAACAACAGAAGGAAACCTCACCGTTTAAATGTAAAAAGTACTGTTATTGGAAAACACACTGTGTTGTGGGTTTTCTCATTCTGCAGGTTGGAAGCAAAAGGTTGGAGAGCAGTTGGGAGAGATGAAAAACTAATGGAATTGAGGTGAGGGGTTTGTAACTGATTGGGTTGTCACTTGTAAAGGGTTTTAAAACATTGTGTGGGTTGCAGATTTTGAAAAACTAGTGTTTTGCAACCTAGAATTTTACACAACAGTATGAATATTTGTCTCAATTTTTTTTAGATATTTAGACCATAGGAATGCAATGAAAGGAATTGTTTTTAAAAACCTAGTGTTTTCCAAAAACAATTAAAACTCTATATGATTGTAGGTTGGAAAACACAGTGGGATGTGAGAGCATGATTTATGAAACCTTCAACCCACACAATGTTGTAAAACCCTATATGGACACAACTAATCTCCTAAAAAAACACACCTATGTACATACAAAAATGCATAAAAAAATACATAACATGAGGAGATGCCATTTTGTGGTGCCCGCCACGGTGGATGATAAAAGTGATGAAACCAACAAATGGGAGGAAACATCATGGCCAAGAAAGCGAGGAGGTGTCCTCTCACATCAAATTGCGCTGACATTTTTTTCCTTGTGCGGGAATCTATCCGTTCACTTCGAGAGGGAAGGGCATTGATGTGATTAAGACGTGTTTTAGATTGTAACGAGTATTTTTCTTGGAAAACACTTTGTGTTCTAGGTTTTCTCATTCTGTAGGGAGTTGCAGGTCGGGGATATATAAGACTATCCAAATTCACCTGAGGGGTGAGTAACCAATTGGGTTGTTACTTGTAAAGGGTTTGAAAATAGTATTTGGATTATAGGGTTCATAATACCCAATGTTTTTTAACCTATAATTACACATAGATAGTATGAATGTAATGAAAACATTTTGGTAACTTACACTATGAGAACCCAATTGGTTGGTGACACCTCAGTTGATTTTGGATACATTTATGTATCCCCCATCGGCAATTATATTGACAGTTTGAATGTTTTCAGCAACCCTTATTTTCAACAAACATTTCATTTCAATATTGTCATACGTTTAGAATAGAAAATGCACATAAGAGTTGCAGGATGGAAAACACATAGGGTTGTGACTCACTTCTAAATTCTTGTTCAATGAGCACTTTTTGTTATGTAGACTATAACAAAACAATGTTTTGAAGTTCGCCTTCATATTTTATGACAACCCTTACTTTTAGCTAGCATTCCATTTGAATATTTGTTCATATGTTTCAAACACAAAATGCACATAAAAGTTGCAGGATGGAAAACACAGAGGGTTGTGACTCACTTCTTAATTCTTGTTCAATGACCACTTTCTGTTATGCAGATTGTGACAATAATCATTTGGCTATGTGTTTATAATGTGTATTCTATTTATGTTAATATGAAATATACCAAAAGGCAATGCCACCTGAAGTCTTATTGTTTATGGTAGCTTGCTTATAAACAAAAGAAAAGATTGACATTTAAATCATTTGAGGTTGACTATTTTTCTCATCATGGATAATTTCAAATGAATAGTCATATTAAAAATGGCATTTCACTATCTTCATTTGATTCTAAGAAAAAAAAATGCTCACATTATTTGCAGCATTGGAAAACACATTATCTCCTGTCAGTTATTTTCCTGTCAAAAGTTTTTTGTTTCCTACCCACCAAGAATGTAAGGAAGTCCACCTTCAATTTTTTTTTCTTATGATTCAAAAACTATATGCTTTCTTACAAGAGACGATGCAATAAATTTTCAAACTTTAACTATCTCATAACAGTTGCAACTTTTTTACATATTACAGGCAACCACTAATGCATACATCGAAGGGGAAAGTCAAAGAAAGCGGGAGAAAGGGTAATATTGAAATATTCTTTTTAATGTGTATTTTGATATTTTCAATAAATTTCTTACATGTATTTAAATTTGGTGAGGCGTTTACATTCCTAGAATTAGAGAGCAAGGATGGAGAATGAAGTGGTGGGCACGAGCAAGTTAGTGTCCATTTGGGATAGGCAAATATGCCTCGATAGGGCAACAAGAAGAAAGGGTGCCTACGGAGGAGATTGTGCACTTTCCCTTCTAAAGTATGCATTTTTGGTTGGCTATAATATGTGTCGTTCTAGTTTCCTTTTGGTCTGATTTTAGAGTGTCTTTGTGATTTCATTTAGAAAATTTTATTTCTGTTATGAATATGTTGATTTTGACAGTATATTGGAAAACACACTATCCCTGGTTCTTTCAAAGGAATAAAGTGGAAGAAAGGGTAATTTTGAAATCTAGTTTTGAATGTGTATTTTCCTAATTTGAATGAATTTTTTGCATGAATTTGAATTTGATGTGACATTAAAATTCTTCACATTGTAGGGAAAGGATGAACAAAGAAGTGGTGGGTGTGAAGAAATGTCGTTAATGAGATCGAGGCCTGATTTTATTGATTCTTGACATTAGCCTGCTCAATTTCTCAATTTCCTTCAACTTCTATGAAAGAAGCAAAAAAATAGTCCTAGATTATTAACGAAGTTTCTTGGTCTGTCTGATTTTTAATTGTATTTCTCCTTGAGAGGCTCATATAAATGTGTTACGAAAGTTGTTTATGTTTTTAGATAAGACTTTCATCTCTCCCCCTACTGATTCTCTTTCTCAGCGCTTAGATTTGATGTTGCCTTTTCCTTATATTCATATGTTAATTGATGAACTTAGTCATTTATATTCATGTGTTTCTTTCAAAGGTGTTGAAAGTGCAATGGTCGAAGTAGAGGCTTCCCCAAACCCTCCTGCAAGTGGAATCGCCTATAAGATTTTATTTGACCGTCTCCTCAATTGCACATAAAAGGCACTGTAGGAGAGGATGAAAGGCTGACAATATTCATTTTCCATTTGATCTTTGATCATGTAATTATTGAACAATTATGTTATGGAATTACATTATCTCTGATCATGTAATTATTGAACAATTATGGAGTGGAATTACATTATCTTTGATCATGTAATTATTGACCAACTATTATGTGGAATTACATACTTACTTTGGTATGTTTGAAGACTATGGTCTTCTGCCAATAGTGGCATTGTGTGATTATTAAGTTGTATTATTAATATTTTCATGAAGACTCCAATTCCTTTGGGGTTTAGGGGATGAGGTCCCCCGTTTGTGACCTCACTGGTTCATAGCTCTGGGTCAAAAGCATTTGCTCCTCTTAATTTAAAAAAAATGTAAGATAATTTTCTTGTAGATTTCATGTAAAATTTCATTCTAAACAATGTCAAATGCCATCAAATAATGGTAGGAAATGCCACCTCATGTCTTATTATTTATGTCAAACTTACAAATCCATGTAAGCACATGCAACTAGCACTTTCTGTTATGCAAACTGTAACAAAACAATGTATTCAAGTTGAGCTTCGTATTTTTAAAAAAACCCTTACTTTCAGCAAAACACTCCATTCGAATATCTGTTCATATGTTTCAAATTAAAAATGCACATATTAGTTGCACGATGGAAAACACACTAGGTTCTAAGAAGTAGTTGTAGGATGGGAAAACACAGTGGCTTGTGACTCACTTCTCATGTCTTGTTCAATGGGTGCTTTCTTTTATGTAGACTATAACAAAAAAATGTTTTCAACTTCACCTTCATATTTCTTAAAACCCTTTTAGCAAAACACTCCATTGAAACATTTGTTCATATGTTTCGAACACAAAATGTGCATATTAGGTGCACGATGGGAAACATAGTGGGTTGTGAGAAGTAATTGCATGATGGAAAACACTACGGGTTGAGAATCACTTCTCAAGTCTTGTTCAATGAGTGGTTTCTTTTATGCAAACTGTAACAAAACATTGTTTTCAACTTCACCTTCCTATTTTTTAAAAACCCTTACTTTCAGCAAAACACTCCATTCAAATATCTCTTCATATGTTTTGAACACAAAATGCACATATTAGTTGCATGATGGGAAACACACTGGGTTATGAGAAGTAGTTGCAGGATGGGAAACACAATGGGTTGAGAATCACTTCTTGTGTCTTGTTTAATGAGTGATTTATTTTATGCAAACTGTAACGAAACATTGTTTTCAACTTCACCTTCTTATTTTTAAAAAAACCCTTACTTTCAACAAAACACTCCATTTGAATATCTCTTCATATGTTTTGAACACAAAATGAACATATTAGTTGCACAATGGGAAACTCACTGGATTCTGGGAAGTAGCTGTAGGATGGGAAACACAGTGGCTTGTGACTCACCTCTCCAGTCTTGTTGAAAGGGATAATTGTTACTCCTGTATGTAGATATCCTATTTCAAGTGGGAGCTTTCCTATTTGTTTTGTATCCACTACCACATTACACAAATTCCCTCGTCCACCAACCTTGAATGCAGCTATTATTTTGGCATCTTAAACTTTTATCAGTTGTGCAACAAGACCTTTCACTTTTGACCTATTAGTTGTGCAACAACACCTTCCATTATTGTCTTTGTTTTATGAAATTCTTGTCTTTTAGATTGCAGCTCTCTCTAAACAACATTAAGCTCCTCTTATTTTCACCATGACAACTTCTTTTTGTGTTATAATTCCTTTTCTAAGTGGTTAATTTTAGTGTTCGCTTGTTCTGCTCCACTTTGAGCATTTCCAGCTATTGTTTTTGTAGTGTGTTTATGATTAGAGTATGCAAATGTTTCTTTTCACAAGCTCATTAGGGAGCTTGTCTTCCTTTTCAGATAAGAGTTTCATGCCTCCACCCAACTAATTGTCTTTTTTTTCACTTAAATTTGATATTGCCTTTTCCTTTTCATCCATTTCCAATTGTATTTGTTCCATGGAATTGCTAACTTCAACAATGATTTTCTTCCTTCATTTGTTCAACCCCACTTATAACATAATCTCTCTCTTTCTCTGCTTGCACAAATTCATATGCAATGAAAAAAGCATGTGTAGTATTTACAAGGGGGAAATGGAAATGTAGAAGGGGATTAACTCTAAAGGTTTTCTAATGCATATGAATTTGTGCAAGTAGAGAAAGAGAGAGATGATGCAGAAAGTGGGGTTGGACAAATGAAGGAAAGAAAGAATTCTTGAGGTTAGCAATTGCATGGAACAAATACAATTGGAAAGGGATGAAAAGGAAAAGGCAATATCAGATCTAAGTGTAGAAAAAGAGAATCAATTGGGTGGAGGCATGAAAGTCTTATCTAAAAAGGAAGACAAGCTCCCTAACAAGATTGTGAAAAGAAACATCTACATACTCTAATCATAAACACACTACAAAAACAATAGCTGGAAATGCTCAAAGTGGAGCAGAACAAGCAAACACTAAAATTAACTGCTTAGAAAAGGAATTAAAACACAAGAAGAAGCTATCACGGTGAAAAGAAGAGGAGCTTAATTTTTCTCAGAGAGAGTTGTAATCTAAAAGACAAGAATTTCATAAAACAAAGACAACAATGGAAGGTGTTTTCGCACAATTGATAGGTCAAAAATGAAAGGTCTTGTTGCACAATTGATAAAATTTTAAGATGCTACAACAATAGTTGCATTTGAGGTTGGTGGACGATGGAATTTGTGTAATGCGATAGTGGATACAGAACAAAGAGGAAAGCTCCCACTTGAAATAGGATCTTTGCATACAGGAGTAACAATTATCCTTTTAAACAAAATCTAATCCCATACCATTTCCTCCACAACTCAATAATCACTAGCCAAATTGTTGAGCATTGGAAACACAAGGCTACCACTATCTCTTTTTGCATATGAAGATGGAATTGAACCACCCATGCCATTTTTATTTCCTAGTGCATGAGTTTGCAACAATTCAGATGTTGCAAACGGGACATTTTTGAGCCAAGTGCTCTTTCTATTGGCCGAAGTGAATGGTGATGACGTGAATAGTACACTTGGGGGCAAGAATTTTCCATTCGTAGATACATTATTGATTATCCTATTTCCACTTAGGAATCATATTCATTCATTTATATTCCATGCTATCTACTTTATCCATCCACCTTCCTTTGATCTTGCATAAATTATTGGGCCAAAATACCAAAAAATTGAATCTAATGCATGCTTTATACCATGTGTCTCTTCCATCCTCCATATGTCCTTTGGTTTTCAACTTGACTAAGGAATAACATCTTGTTTATCATTATCATTTAAAATCTTATTTATCATTGCGTTATCATTGTTATGACTAAAACATTTAAACAAACCATAAACTCTTTAACATACTAAAACATTCAGCTTATTGAGTCACAACCCACTGTGTTTTCCATCGTACAACTATTTTGTGCACTGGTCCTTATCATATGCATTAGCATTTGGATTTTTTCATTATCATGATCTTGCATATTTATCATTTTCATACTGCATGCATGACAACTTGTGCTTTATCTTAACTCTCGTCTCTTGTCTCTGTCAATATCATTATCTTTTTATATCTTTTCTTTTGTTGTCACATTTTGAGGAAGCTTGAGGATCTCTACACCTTGTTGTGTACAAAGGAGAGTGAGGAATGGGGCATGAGTTTTTCTTATGTGTATGTATCGAGTCACTCCACCCTATGATGATTACAAAAAGCATAACCAATAACAAAGGGGGAATCGTTCCACTCTATGATGAAAGAAATGATCACTTCATAGCCTTTCCATTCCATTATTTCCATATCCAGCCTTCCATATCCTTTCCTCCCATATCAAAAAAATTTCATAAACCATTTATATGCTTTCCTTGCATCACATCAATGCATTGCATTCCTTTCTTCTTTGGATCCACCTAGGTCATTCATATTTTTATATCTTGTATTTCATTTTCCACCTACAACTCAAAAATGATGAATCAATAGCATTTCCATTCCATTCATTTGCATATCCAACCTTCCATATCCTTTCCACCCATATCAAATACTTTTAGTAAGCCATTTATATTCCTTGGTTTCATTTAATCAATGTGTCACATTCCTTTCTTTGTTGTACCCACCTAGGTCATTCATATTTTTAAATATCTCATATCTTTATCTATGTACAACTCAAACATACCTTCCTGTATCATAACAACATTCACACCATGCCATATGAAGAAAAATATGAAGGAAATATCAAGGTTATGCAATCAAACACTGAGGGCTTGGAAGATAAATATCATAACATAAAGTTGTATTCAAGGGTTTTTTTAAGGAATTTTTTTTCTTGCTTAATTTTTTGAGTTTCCTTTTGTTTTGGTTGTTGGTTGTTGAGAAGAAAGTAAATATTGCTGTTATGAGCACTTGACTTGGCTGTGATTAGTTTCTTGTAATCAATTTCTTTAAACAATTAATGATATAGCTTAAAGGTTACATAACAGTTGCATCATGGAAAACACAGTGGGTTGTGGTTGACTTCTTATTTTTCTGCAAAGTGTAAGAAAAGAATGTTTTGAAGTTCACCTTCTTGTTTTATGACAACCCTTAGTTTCAGAAAAAAATTACATTTCAATATCTATTCATATAATTCAAACATAAAAGTTACATAATAGTTGCATCATGGAAAACACAGTGGGTTGTGGCTCACTTCTTATTTTTCTGCACACTGTAAGAAAATAACATTTTGAAGTTCACCCTCTTGTTTTATGACAACCCTTAGTTTCAGAAAAGCAATCCATTTCAATATATATTCATATGTTTCAAACAGAAAAGTTACATAACAGTTGCATCATGGAAAACACAGTGGGTTGTGGCTCACTTCTTATTTTTGTACACACTGTAAGAAAATAATGTTTTGAAGTTCACCTTCTTGTTGCTTGAAAGAAATGATGTGTTAAATTCAGAAAACACCCTCAAAACCAATCAAAACAAATTTGAAATGAAGCTAACACATATGATTACTATTCTAGATGCAAATCAGTTCAATGGCAACGTGTACATAACCATACCAGGTCTGCAAACTCAGAATTTAGTAGAAAATAACAAGAAATGTAAGGAATTTTATTGAGTTTCTTCTATAAAGCCTTCGACAAGCTCTTCCAATGAGTTAACCACATAGTTATACCTCAAATGACACCTACCAACACCTAAAACTATGTGTACAACCACCTGACCCTTGGCATTCAATGATTTTACATTTTTTTGCAGTTTTACAAAATTGTGTTGACATCATTTTATCAAATTTGCAACATTTATCCTAATAACCACATAATGACTCAAAACCAAAAAAATAATTATAAAAGGGCCTCAGATGGCCTTATTCAACATTATTATGACTCTATCTACCTATTTATACTCTTTTCATTAAATTGAGCAACAAGGTGCTCTGCACCAAGATTGCAACTCTCTCCAAACAATATTATGGTCCTCTTCTTTTAACTGTGACAACTTGTTCTTTTGTTTTAATTCCTTTTCTAAGTGGTTAATTACTATATTACAATATGAAAATTTGAAGGTGAAGAACATCAGACATATGCAATGCAATATCATAGGTACACTTAACAAGGTATGAAGAAGAAAGAACTTTTTAGTAGATAAAGGTCGTGAACATTGAACCAATAGTAGGATAGTCACCACAAGATTTAAGTAAACCTATGGTGAACACTCTCTTTTCCATTATCAATTTTATTCCCAATTTAATCCATGAAGAACTTCGTCAACCTATAGATCTTGCTGCTAGCCATAACTTTGATCCATGATTTTCATTTCTTTCATCAATGAATTCCATATCTTTGATCCATGAAGAACTTCATCAACCTATGCATCCATGAATTCTATATCTTTGATTGGCTATTTCAAGCTTGATGACCTTCATCAAGAATGAGGAGGGTTGGGCTATGCAAAAGTAGGTTTTCAATATGCTTAGCCTCTTCAGGAAGGCTCAAATTTGTGTCACAAGTTAGGCATAGAAAAAGATTGTAGCTAATAACAAGCATACTTTTTCTTCTATGCCAGTCAGGAGCATCACCAAACCCCTCAAATTTTTCAAATTTTTTCCCATGATTTGGTTTCTATTAGCTAGTGTTATAATCTCGTCGTATTCATAGTTGGAATGAATTTCATTCACAAAGTTCGTTGATCTGTTTAGCATGTAAAATAGAATGTCAGTACTCCACTTCTTGAACTCTCTTTCCCAAGGGAAAAGCATGTTTTTTGGAGCAATAATTAAATGCCTACTTTTAAGATTTTTGTAAGGGCTTAAGCAGGCCTTTGGTTATTGCGTCAAAAACATGCTTTTCCCTTGGGAAAGAGAGTTCAAGAAGTGGAGTATTGACATTCTAGTTTACATGCTAAACAGATCAACGACCTTTGAGAATGAAATTCATTCCAACTGTGAATATGAAGAGATTATAAAACTGGCTAAGAGCAACCAAATAATGGGAAATAAATTGAAAAATTTGAGGCGTTTGGTGATGCTTTGTGAGTGGCATAGAAGAAAAAGTGTGCTTGTTATTGGATACAATATTTTTGTATACCTAACTTGTGAGACAAATCTATGCCTTCATGAAGAGGAAAAACATATTGGAAACTTGCTTCTACAGAGCCCTAGCCTCCTTGTTCTTGATCAAGGTCATCAAACTCGAAATAGTTGATCAAAGAAATGGAATTCACGCAAAAAAGGTTAATTGAAAACTACACATTATAGTGTGAAGAACTCTTTTCCACAATAACTTCATAGAGCTTTTCACCACATGTTATCTAGTACGACCCAATTTTGTGAATTTTTTCTTGGGTAATAAAAAATTGAAAGCTATCCTCGACACCTGCTCAAGTTATGGCTAACAATAGGATCTACAGATTGAAGAAAATCTTCATAGATGAAATTGGGAATAAAATTGATAATGGAAAAGAGAGTTTTGAGCATAGGTTTACTTAAATGTTGTGGTGACTGTCCTACTATTGTTTCAACGTTCATGACCTTTATCTACTGAAAGTTATTGCTCATTCATACCTTGTTAATTGTACCTACGATATTGCATTGCATATGTCTGATGTTCTTCACCTTGAAATGTCCATACTGAAATATAGTAATAAGCAGTAATAAAGTAATTAGAGTAATACAAAATACTTCCAATCAACACTAATCATGAGTAATACAAAATAATTTACAACACCTTGTGTTTTACAACTGAGTGGGTTGTTGTTTGTAAAACACCGTGTGTTTTATAATCTATACTTTTACAAAACAGAATTCAAGAATTAAACAATAATAAATAGTAATAAAGAGTGAGAAAAAATACAGTGATAAACACTAATAAACAACAATACAAAATCTCATTCATTCAATTGTAGTGTATCAAAAGAGTAATGCAAAATCAAATTCAAAGTTTTAGTTTCCATTTTTCATTTAACAAGTCTTTCGACATCCTAATCAAATTCACTCTTTACATTTTTTGTCTTTACTTTAATTCCCTCATTGGAATGGCAAGGGCATCCTACACCAAGCCACTGAATAACCCTTTCATCATTTGACGAAACTGGTAAGGGGTGGTCAAGCAGTGCACGTAGGGCAAGATACATTTCTCGTATGTCCTCTTCTACGTGTGGCTCAAGAACATGACCATGTAATCGCATTTCTTGGTCAAAAAAATGATCACCCTAATGTTGTATGGTGTTGCTAAATGTTTGTTGTAGACACCTCATATCTGAGGATGATTGAGGCAATGAATGTGGGAAGATGCCACCAATGAGGTAGACACCCTGATCAACATCATATCTTTCAAATGCTTCCTCAAGCTAAATGTGATTGACCACATGTCTCCAAACATACTTTGCACACAAAATCTGAACTTGAATATGGTTTTTCAATAGGTCCATGCAGTTTGACAGGAAACCACATGCCACATCAGCCTCAGAATATGGGAGTATAGGTTCGGTGGGCTCAAGAAATTTGTCGATCTTGCGAATGGCATCCTCCACCGTACAACAATTAAATTTGAAGGCACGATGCAGCCTCTCTATACTTAAGGGACTGACATTGTCTTCATCATTGTCATGGGGAAGCTACCCAATATGAATTCTTGAGTTCAACATTTTTGGTTGTGCTGTCAAAAAATAAGGGAAAAAAAGTTACTAACAAATAGCGCTGCAAGCATCTAGAAAAAAACTAATATTTACTTTCAACTATTGATTCATCGACTAATTCACAATAGAAATAAACATCACAAAACATTTATGAAAATAAAATCTCTTAGTTAGATGAATACTGTTTGTAAAACTACATATTGGAAAACATAGGGTGTTACAAAAAACTGCAACCCACTAACTCTTGAAATGTATTCCTTTCTGGACTGCGATATACTTTTGAAACTCATCCATAAACATGAAAACTTCATTACCACATGTTTTTCCCTTTATCATTTGAAAGTATTCAATACATTCAAAACTCTATCCCTTAGCAGGTTGGAAAACACAGTGTGGGATGTCAAAATGCACTAAATATTTGTAGGTTGGAAAACACAGTGTGGGATATCAGTACATGCTTTTATGAGTCTCCCAATTGAAATAGGAAATGTACATACATGAGTAATGAGAGTAACGATTATCCATTTCAACAAATCCAAGCCCATACCATTTCCTCCTATGCCATTTGTATTTCCTACCGCATGAGTTTGCAGCAATTCAGATGCTACAAAGGAGACATTTTTCAGCGAAGTGCTCTTCCTATTGGCTGAAGTAAATGGAGAGGAGGTGAATGGTATGTGCTTGGATTTTTTTTAAATGGATAAACATTACTCATGTATGTACATGTCCTATTTCAAGTGGGAGATTCATAAAAGTATGAATTGACATCCCACATTGTGCTTTTCAACCTGCAAATACTCAGTGCATTTTGATTTATCATCATATCACGATTTTGAAAACCACATTTTAGTCCACTGAAGAGTTGTAATAAATTTTTTAGGTGAGTTTCATGAAATTCTCAATGTTTAAAAAACACAAGAGTTTCATTGCAACCATATTGTCTATGTATAATGGCAAGTTGGAAAACACTGTGTGATATACAATGTACAACCCACTGTGTTTTCAATAGGGTTAAAATGTAGAAAGTTTGTTATTGCCTTCGAACCCTACATACAACGTTGGGCATCGACTCAAAGCTGATTTCTTTTCATTATTTGGGTAAAGTTTTTATTATCTCAAATTTGTAACTTAATCCATGTTAGCATTGTGGTTAGTTATTGTCAAGCTTTGTTCATATTATTACAATTGTTGGTTTGCATTGTGTCAAGTGTTAGTTGTTCCTATCATGGTTCAGCTTTCCTTATCATTTGGCAACACAATTTATACTTTCAAATATCTTTATGATATACTATTATGTCAGGACAATAGGCATTTTTTCAAGGAAGCATTGATTAAAATTTGTTAAAAACATTTCAAATTTGTAATTGTTACCTCTTAAGGGACATTTAGAGAAGAAAGTTACTTTTTAGTTTTAAAAAATAATCCAATTCAGTAATCCATATATATATATATATATCCTTCCATGTATTCTTTCGAGAATATGGTGAGCAAAAAATAAGTATTATTCTCAGTTTAGAAATGGAATTTCATTTATTCATATTTGAAATTTATTTGGATAGCACATTCAGTGCTTTGTGAAAATAATCAATTATGTTGTACTTAAACTTTTGCATCTGAATCTTGAGTGATGCGAGATCAGAATATGTTGTAAAAGAAACAGAAGTGATACTCTCTGTATCATTAAAAAATTGATTGAAAATGTTGATATATAGCCAATGAAGCATTGTAAATAGCAAATTCTGAGATTAAGCCATTGAGGAAATTTTTGAGTGGTTTTTCTACCCCAAGAGGGTTTTCCACTCAAGACAAATAGGGTGTTATAGTCTCATTCATGTTTTATGGTTGTCAAGGTTTTTGAATTTCTTTAATATTACTTATCTCAATCTAATGATTGCATACAATTCATGAATATGTTAATCATTGAAATAAAAAGAGCATATATTGTTCAAATTCATTAAAGGAAAAAATGTATCTAAGACATTGAATAAAATACTACTTTCATATTAATGAAGTTTTTAAGTTAATTTTAAATGAATTTCCTCCTGTTATCATATTCGTTTCATTATTTTTGTCTAATTTATTAATTTTATTGATATTTTAATGAGTAGGTGTTACAATGACAATCCATATTGTAGCAGCTGCAATATTCATTGTCATGGCATTCCATCACCACGAGGCCACATTTCTTTGAGGCATTTTATGAAACATTTCACTATGCTACCATAATTTTCATTCATGTCTAAGAAAGAAATCTACAAATAGTTCATTGCCTTGCTTCTATGGCTAAAAGCCTAAAATAGTTCTTTTGAACAAGCTACACATTCTTGTAAAAAATTTATCAAAGCATAATAGTAAATATGGATTTTGATGGCTTCAAACACCAGGGCTAGATAGTAAATATCCATTGTTGAAAAAAATGTATCCAAGCATAATTGAAAATATGGATTGTCATTGCATTCCACCACCATCATCTTTGAGTGCCATGACAAGCCATAGACAAAGAATAGAAATAGTTCATTTCCTACTCTATGCCTTGTCATGGAATTCCAATCACCATGGTGTTGCAATGCCTTGACAATCCATATTTACTATTATTCTTTTGTACTAAACACCAGATGTTTTCCAACAACCATATACATGCACAATAGGATTCCAAGTTGGAAAACACAGCGTGAGGTGACTATATGTCTATGAAAACACAGTGGGAACCCATAGATAAGCAATCATACACATAAAAAATTAATTTCCTTTTCTATGGCTTGTCATGGCATTCCAATCACCATGGTGTTGCAATGCCATAACAATCCATATTTACTATCACGCTTTGATAGTAAACACTCGATGGTTTCCAAACAAGCATATGCATACAAAATACGATTAGAAGTTGGAAAACAAAGTGTGAGGTGAGTTTATGTCTTCCAAAGTGGAAACCCATAGATAAACAATCATACACAAAAATAGTTCATTTCCTTGTCTATGTAAATTGACCTTTATATAGTATTGTCCACCTTATCTTGAAGAGTATGCAATCAACCAATCAAGTTGACTAAGATTTGTTTATGGCATCTATCATTCTCCTAATGCAATGTAGATCCATTGTAAATTGAAAAAGTTACAGTGTAAAAAGTAGCAAATTTGGCCTCCTATAACCTAAAATAATACCCTTATGATACTAGCCACAAAAAAAATCCATTAACTTTGTGCTATGCCTTAGGTTGGAGATGCCATACACTAAGCCTCCATGATTCTTGTTCAGAACTGCAAGTTAGCTTAGACTAAACCTGCTTGGATAATTCTTCGTTGTATTGAGGGATTTTTGAACAAATCCTATTATCAATGCTTCAATGACATACATCATACTATGAACCATGTGGCTGATCAATTGGATATCAAAGCTGATACGAGAACCTACGCAGCTGAACACTTCAATTGGGACTGTTTTAGTTTACAATTTTCTCTTACTTCAGTCCCATTTTGTATGTGATAGATTTATTGTTCTTTCTATTTTCATTTTTCCCTTTCTTGGAGGGCTAATATGTATCTTAATTAGATGGCTTCTATCTAGTTGTACTAGTTATGGCTATTATTTGAGAATAGCCATGGTTCTCTATATTTTTCTCAACAACTTTAATTCAATAAGAAAAGAAAAAAATGTGCTATGCACTTGTTCAAATAGACAACTTTCACCAACGAAAATTATGTATCTTTAGAATCAAACATATAGAATTAAAAAATGAAGCAATATGTATTATGACAATTCTACAACATAAATCCATTAAGTCAATACTGCAGCAGCCCAAAACTGATATCAAGATGACCTTCCATCACACAATTTTGTAACAAGTTATGTCCTCAATCATAACCATAATTATACTCTACATCATTGTTGTACCATCCATATCACAAGAAACTCATTTCTATGCCAAAAGATAAAATAAGGTTATCATTTATGACAAAGACAAATGGAACTTATATTTCAAGGATTTCTTCTATTAGGCTGTGGAAAACTACTTTTCCTGGCATGTAAAACAATGCCATAATTGGGAATTAATAGCATGTAGCAGTATAAAATAGTCAATATTTATTCTAGTGTATACCCTCGCGCATGGACATATTGGATATGTGTATTAAGTTGAAGATTAGAAATACCCATAGATTAACCTAGTTTGAGATTAGCATGCCTTTAAAATCAAACTCCAAATCGATACAACAAAGCAAGTATATTATAAGCTCTGATGTCAAACTTGCATATTTGTATTCCTAATTTACAAATTTCTTCTAGCAGTTCAAACATGAAATATGCAACAAATGGTGTGTTGTTTGGAAAAGAGAGGGAAGAAAATTATTTAAATTAGTTTATAAATGCACCTAAGACTAGTTCCTGCGATCATTTTGCATACATGACACATAGAGGAAATAACAATATCAAGGAAAAACAATGTAAACTAACCCCATAAAATGACAGATTTATTTCAAAAGACTAATCATTTCATTCTAATGCAAGAAATGAATTGGAATACTGAAGAAAATCTTTGAATCTTACCTAGGAGGATATGGGTTTCTTCCCAATCCTCAGCCCATAAAGTTCTAGAGTTATCACATAAATCTAATGCTAATACTAATCTTGTCATTCTAATGCAAGCAATAAAACAAACAATGAAAATGGTCTCTCAATCTTACTTGATCACTATAGGTTACCTTGTAGTCTGCAACCCCCAAAAAAGAATAAAAATGCAATAGAACAAAAACATTCAAGTGCACAATAGAGAATACACTTCTAACAATGATTATGGTATGATGCATGGAAGCTTACACAACACAATGTGCAATGGATTCTCGTTGATAGCTTTAATGAAACCATAGACAATAAAATATCTACAACACTCTAAATTAAATGGTAAAATACATATAAGATAATGGATAGTGTGGTTGCAAGTTGGAAAACACAATGTGAGGTGAGTATATTTCTACCAAAACACAATGGCATGCCCTATATAAGCAATCATGCATAGAAACAATTCACAAGCAATCTCATTCCAATCATCGTGGTGTTTGAATGCCATGACACTCCAAATCTACTAATATGCTTTGATAGAAAACACACAATGTTTTCCAACAACCATTTACATGCATAGTGATTGGAAGTTGTAAAACACAATGTGAGGGGAGTATATGTCTCCCAAAACATAATGACATGCCATAAATAAGCAATCATACATACAAAAAATTCATTGCCTTTTCTATGGTTGTCATGTCATTCCAATCACCATGGTGTTGCAACGCCATGACAATCCAAATATACTATTATGCTTTCATAGTAAACACGCGATGTTTTCCAACAACCATATACATGCATACTGTTATTGCAAGTTGGAAAATGTAGTGTGAGATGAGTATATATCTGCCAAAACACAATGGCAAGCCATACATAAGCAATCATACTTACAAACAGTTCATTGCCTTGTCTATGGCTTGTCACCACATTTCTTTGAGGCAATTTTCAAACTGTTCACTACCTTGTCTCTATTATTGCTTACTATTATGCTTACTAATATGCTTTCATAGACAAGACAATGAACTGTTTGAAAAAATGCCTCAAACAAATGTGGCCTCTTGGAATGCCATGACAAACAAATACAATTTGCAGTTGCAATTATCACTCCAATATGAATGAAATGGAAAACCCTCATGGGTGTTTATAAAACACTGTCTTTCATTGCATTCCTAAGGTCTAAATAACAAAATCTTGTAAAGACATTCATTTTGTTTTCTAAAATTCTAAGATGCAAAACACTAGGTTTTACAAAACCCTAAACCCACTTGAAGTTTGAAAACAATTTACAAACTAAAACCCTCTCTACATTTTAAACCCCTTTACAACTAACAACCCAAATCATTACAAAACTCTCAACTCACTTTCTACAGTCTCCCCTTGCTCTAAAACCTTTCACTTGCAACTCAATGAGTGTTTTAATAACAAAATATTTGAACAAAAATGCAGCTTTAAATCCACATTTCATTACATTCCCACGATTTTAAAAACACATCAAACAATACAAAAACGCATAAAACAATGCATAAAAACCTTCAACATAGCATACAGTCAGTTAGAAACACCTCACCTCAACTCGCTTGGTCCTCTCCCCTGCCTGCGGTGTGCCCTTGCTCTCCAATGTTTCAATTTCCACTTGCAAAATGAGAATACCCGAAGCGCAGCGAGTTTTCCAAGTGAACAATACCCAACAATTTAAACTACAACATTGCCCGTCCACTTCGCCCTTCCCGCACTAACAGTTACCTTCTTGCACAAGGAAAAAAAATGGTGACGTATTATCGGCGACGTGACACCTCCCTGCTTCTCGTGGCCTTTCCTTCCATTTTCGTTTATGTCACTTCTACCATATGTCTAGTGGGCCCCACACTACGTCGTCTCTTCATGTTATGTATGGTACCATGTATGTTTTCATGCGCTTTTGTATGTACATAGGTGATTTTTTTCTAGGAGTTAGTCGGCTCCTTATATTTGCACAATATTTTAAATATTCAAAATATTTTAAATATTAACATTTGAAACTTTGGAAAAACTGTGACTTCTAATTATGCCTGCGGGCCAAATGGAGAATTTATTGTGTGCAAACTGGGACACCTAGAGTCGTGAATTTTTGTGTGTGACCATAATCAATTATTTAGAGAAAACCCATTTCCTCCAATTTTTCCTAGCCTTTAAAATTAAGGTACCTCCTTTGTAAACAAGCCCTCCAAACGTGTTTGCCGCAATAGAAATACATTAAAATAATGTATCATATGACCTCCAATCTTGATGAAAATGGAGTTGTAGAGGTTTTAACAAAAAAAAGAAATGGGTTGTCATTAGAATTGCAAAATTTAACACTTTCTGAAGCACCTTTTTTGGCCATGTTGCGATTAAAAAGCAATTAAATAACCCATTAGAACTTATCCTGGAGGTGCGAGATTGAACAAGCGTGTAGACATTTGACCCAAGAATGGAGTGAAAAAGACATCTTGACAAAATATATCCCAAGGTGAAAGATATTAATTGACAAAGTTGCTCACTCAGGCATTTTCTGCAATTGCACTTGTTCAGAACCAATCAGTGCTCTCAAAGTCACCACTTTGAAAAAATATCAAAACTGTTAGAATCCAAGATCACCTACATGCAATCACCTATCACATGCAAAAGCCATGAAGAACCAAAAATGGTGTTCTGTAAACCTCAAAGTGTAAAATGCATTAAGAGAATCGATTATTACAAAGTGATCAATCCTTATGAAGGAGATCAAGAAACCCTAAAAGGGAAACCCTAAATGAAACCCTAGTGTGCACACTTAATAATTAATCAATTAATTAATTATTAATGTGCCTAAGTTTAGCTTAAGTAATAAAGAGGAATAAGTGACTTAATTAATTAATCAATGTGATGTAATTAATTAAGCATAATAACTTATTACTCTAACACTTAAGATGAACTTAGGAAGAAGCTAAAACACTAGAATAAGATGCATGAAAGCAAAGATGGGTCTCGGCAACTAGGCCTGATCAGGTACCCATTTACAAATGCAAGAATGAGTAGAGAAGGAAAAACCCAGTGGGACAAAACCCCCCTACAATGTGATGACATGCTGCAAAGAAGCACTGGAAGAACTCTGTAGAGTAACACTGGAACCGCAATCTGACAAGCAAGGAAAGATATTTTTGTCTACAACTAAAACCAAAACCGGAATCAAAATAATGTGACAGCAGACCCGATGCCATGGAACACTCGAAAACTCCAAACGGGAACAACCCTGGAATCTATGAAGTAGCAAGCAATTATTGAAAGATGTATTACTAAAAACGAAGTGCAAAGATGCAAGATGCACTCTCCCAACTGCCAAAACATCCAAGTAATCGCCAAACAACCCATCAGGCCAAATCTGGACTAAGTGATAAACCTGGGACAGATACAGAAAAAGTGCATGGACAGCAACCTAGAGCTCCTCAATACCTTTCCAACGCCGCAAACGAGGCGAAAATCGGAGATCGTGGCAAAAAGTTATGAGCTCAGAAGTCAAAAAACAACATCTGACTTCAAACAGCAATAAATGCAGTAAAACAGAAAATTACTGTAAAATAAACCACACCAAATGAAAGTTCTCGGAACCAGCTTTCCAGCGATATCTCATTTGCCCAATTTTGATACAATATGCCCAAGTTATGACCAAAAGAAAAAAATTGCTCTTTTAGAAAAAATAGGGCTTATAGGGCAAAGAGGGGCCGGCCGTACGGATGACCTCACCATGACGTCATGCTGACGTCAGCAGTTCACTGCAAAAAATTTGACGGCCATTTGACCGTCGGGGAAAAAATCCGCCCCCCTTGCCGGAATATGCTTTCTGACAGGGAATATTCCCTGGGGCACCGTGCCGCTGAATTTTCCATTGTTTGCCAGATTCCGGCTGGAGGGTTGCCGAAGTTTTTTTTAAAGGTAGCCGCCGGACGGCTGGGAGCCGTTGCCGGCCGGTGTGGAATGCCATCCAATGCAAAAGGTGGGTACGGCCTGTGCAGGGTACAAACCCCTGCGCAGGTTTCAATTAACCTGTCCCCTTTGCTTTTTAAAAAAAAAAACTCTTAGCCGATTTTTTTAAAACTTTGTTTTTTTTTTTGAAAAAATCTAATGAATTTTTGTAGGTAAAAAATATAATTTAAAATACCTGATATTTTTTTTGAAGATCGTGCACAAGTATGGTACAGAGGTCGTACGGACAAAAAAAATTTGCCTCACAAATAGCCAACGCCGAATATAGGCGAGTTATATGTCATTTTTCATCTCTCGAATGCTCTGGATCTGATGGCGAGGTCCAATCTGCTTGAAAACGCACCAGAAACTACGCAACTCCCAGATCTTGCAAAGGAGATGTTTGTGGAAACCCTTGCATTAGAAACTCACTGAAAAGGCCATATCTTCAGATCACGAACAAGCAGCTGCAGGTCTGGAGCTCTGATACCATGTTAGAATCCAAGATCACCTACATGCAATCACCTATCACCTGCAAAAGACATGAAGAACCAAAAACGATGTTCTGTAAACCTCAAAGTGTAAAATGCATTAAGAGAATTGATTATTACAAAGTGATCAATCCTTATGAAGGAGATCAAGAAACCCTAAAAGGAAAACCCTAAATGAAACCCTAGTGTGCACACTTAATAATTAATCAATTAATTAATTATTAATGTGCCTAAGTTTAGCTTAAGTAATAAAGAGGAATAAGTGACTTAATTAATTAATCAATGTGATGTAATTAATTAAGCATAATAACTTATTACTCTAACAAAAACAACTTCTGAGGGGCTGCCATTGGAAACATAAGCCCATTTAGGTACCCAGAGTATGTACACAAGAGGAATTTCCTTCAATCATCAATCTTCATGAGATATAAGGGGTCAAAGTTGACCACTTTGAAACACTATCAGAAATGCAAATGTAAAACTGAGCAAACTATGTTTGCTTTTGATCTCAAAAAAATAGCAAATAAAATCATGAGGCTCTAAAATCAGACAGGGGAGTACATGAATGTATGGAGAATGGAGAGAAACAACCCTTTTTTCTTGACAATCATCTAGTTGCAAAATACAAGCTCAAATAGGAGGCCACTTCGTAGAACTGATAGTTCACAAATAGTAGAAAAGTGCCAAAACCCTCCAACTTCGCTTTTCAAAACTTTGTCAAAACTCATCATGGGGAGCTGAAAATTGACATTCCTGCTCACAAATATCACATGAGTGGGTCCACAAAATGGTTTTGCATGAAAATAAATAGGCTCCAAATTATGACCTTCCAAAGTAGGTCCCTTAGGCAGATTTTTCAGGTGCACTTCTGAATGTGCAAAGGAAATTCTTTTGAAATGGGCACTTCAAATTTGAAAAATTTGAAAGTACCAACACATTCAAGGGAGGACTTATTAAAAAATTATTGCAACAATCAAGATTGAAGCATTATGTTAAAGTTATGTGGAATCATGCATGTTTTTGGAGCTAATATGTTAATGTAGGTTTCATGATTCAATCAAGTATTCAAAGTACCATTTAAAGCAAAAATTTAAATTCAATATCCACATCCATTTAATCCATTTCATGCATATTGTAGATCTCCATTATCTAGGTTCAAATAAGGATTTAGCTAGTTGTGACATAGAGTTGTTCATTCATCATTTCCTCATGTTTCATTGTTTCATTTCAAGGTTTAATTACCAAGACAGGGTTTGACCAAGGAAAAACCCCATTCACCTAACAAACAAATTTTTTCTCTCTTTGATGTGTTATTGTAGATTTTATGTGGAAGATCTATTGAAGAACAAAAATTGCAAAGTTGTCAAAGTTTTCAAAGTTGTCACCGTTTTTACAATTTCATGAAAACTCTTCTACAAAATTTATTTTCAGCTATTCAATAGTGAAAATTAGGAATCTAGGAGTGCAAACACAGAGGAAAAATATCCAGAAACATATTTTTAGAGCCTTAGCCATGACCCATTTTCCATAGGGTGAATGAGTCCTCGGTGAGCATTGAAAAAGCATTTTTTTGTGAGAGGCATGTAACATTTATCCCTTCCAAACTCTCCCTAAATTCTATAGGTTCCATCAATATTATGTTTCAACTTCTAAATGAACTTTATAGCTTGTAATTTGGAGTTTATTTGATGGTCTTAATCTTTCTCCCCAAAGTGCAATTTAGTTCATACCCTCGTCCTTGCATAGATAGGAAATTTGTTGATTCATACCTTGATTTGACTCACCTTGTGGTTGATAGTCACTTCATTGTTTGGATCTCATTTCCTTGAATGAAAATAGAGAAATAGGTCCATTCATTCCTTTTTACCACCATTTGGGGGTGAACTTATTTTTCCATGTTTCACCAACTTGCAACTAGACTTGTCAAATATCACATGCATTCTAGAATCATTCAACTTGGATATTGAAAATGAATTTCTCACAAGTCCTGGAATATGTAAAACATGATCAAGGGTTTTAACCCTTCCATCACTAAAACACAACTTTACCTTTCCCTTACCAGAAATCTTCTTTGTGCTATTACCACCAAGGAAAAATTCTCCCCCATCATAATCCAAATATGAAGTAAACCACTCCTTGTGAGCAGTCATATGGTAGGAGCAACTTGAATCAATAAGTCATACACCATCACTAATAGTGTTAGCAGAAATAAATAAAGCATTAGAATCACCATCTTTTGTGGAATTTTATGTAGAAGTATCTAAACTCTTTGTCTTGTTTCTACATTCCTTCACATGCCCTCTCTTACCACAATTCCAACACTTTACTATGCTCTTCTCGGGGGTTTTAGATTGTCCTTTAGAATTGTCTCTCTTCTTGTCCTCTTTAGGCCCTCCTTTTTCTTTGGACCTTCCTCACATATGCAAGGTATCTTGGGAGCCCACATTCATGGAATTTCTCCTCATTTCTTTTGAAAGAAGTATTACAATGAGACTATCCATCTTAAGTTCTGTACCAACACCACTTATGGCAAAAATTAGATTTTCCCAAGATTCAGGTAAAGAAAAAAGCATCAAAATACATTTATCTTCCTCTTCTATCTTAACATCTATAGATGCAAGTAGACTTATAATCATATTAAAAGCATTTAAATGTTTCGCAATAGAATCACCATCCTTCATTTTCAAAGAATACAAATGTATTTTGAGATATAACTTATTAGTTATACTTTTAGTTTCGTAGATTTTACCTATCCTCCTCCACAACTTGAATGCAATAGATTCTTATGAAACATTTAGGAGGATGGAATATGCAAGACACAATTGAATGGTCCCTCATACCTTCTTGTTCATTTTCTTCCAATCTTCATCAGACATTGATTCTAGTTTCTTTTCATTTGAAACTTCCAACCATTGTGTTAGCTCTCAAAAACGCAGGCAAGATGCCTCAAGAGGCTGCCAATCTCTTGATACGCTTTAGGATAATAGACAAGGCCAAGAGAGCTCAACCTTCTACTCTTTAGGTGCTGCTAAACCTAGGCAGGTGTACCTTTCTGAATAGTGCAGACTTATCTTATGATTATCCTTCTAAAATGATTTCTCCACAATGGCAGATGACAGTGAACAAAATGAAATCAAACTTGATAACTATCTTCTAATTTAAATCCTAGAATGCTTAATTAATTGATAAAAAGAGATTGAATGAATTCAAATAATGAAATTGCAGAGACCAGTGCCTTGTTGGGTATGCGGAGTCAAATGAAATAGAAGTGGGCAACTTATTCTGGCAGAAAATCAAATTGCAGGCATATGATCTGTTCATAAATTGTATAAACAATGCAAGATTATGACTACTGAGCTCTTCTTTAATAATCCAAATGAATCTTCCTAATTACTGTGATCAACGAAAAGGATTTAATCTTTACTTGAGAGAACTAGTTAATTAATCACACAAATACAGCAAATGTGCATTGACAAACTAAACATAAACTTGTTATGCCAATTTAAACAACCAGAAAGAATCAAATTGGAGACAGCTTCAGCAATACTTTTCAATAAACTCAACAGACAATTGATACCAAAAATAACCTGCCACACCAGCTGATTCCCATTGAATTTTCCATTTTAAAACATGCACATAGTCTCTGATAAGAGAAAATTATTCAACTGTAGCCATTCCTAATCTATTGTATGTGATCTAAATTTTGCCTCTTCAATTACAAGCCGGGTGCCATATATATACACCAGCATTAGAAAATATAACGCTTCAAATTCATGTCGTCCATCGAAGAAATCGGGCTCAAAATCATGTCGGCCTCCAACGACATTTTAGAAAATTTCACATGTGTCGGCCTACAACATTTGAATATGATCTCTGAGCCATTCACTAAAACATTTTGTAAGTATGCCGAAGGAAAAATAACATCAAATGCTATTTTCCCACATTCCCCGTGCTTCTCATTCGTCGAGACACGAGCATATCTCTCACCGATGTAATCCTTTCGTTTTGTTCACAGTCGCTTTAACTCAATAGTATCAGAGAGACCTCATGTAGACTTCATCCTGTTTCACCAAAAGTCATCATTTACCCTGGGTCACCATAGCACCTTGCTTGTTACACCAAGGTCAAAGGATATTCTTCTTATTCTTTAAGTCTCATTGTGACCACACAACATTGGTGAGACTCCATAGCGAGTTAACTTCCTTCTGTCGAAAGCCTCGAGCCATAATATATCGCCAAGACATCAATGTTCTTATACCGATAGAAACCCTTCGTCTCATGTTTGTCACTATAACTTGTACTTGTCAGGGAAACCTTATGTAGATTATACAATGTTTCACCGAAGGCTTCTCACCCAGCTCCGAGTCGCCGAGACAAAGCAGCTCCTATGCCGAAAACCATTCCCCACTTGCTTTCGCCAAGACAATACAGTATCGGCGAGACCTATCGGAGACAACACCATGTCATACCGAAGTACCTTGAAGTCATTCATGTTCACCAAGACCAAAATATTTTCATACTGATGGAGTTTCCATATGCATTATCGGTGAGACCAAAGGTCATTCGCTAAGACAATATATTGAAAGCCCCAACTCACACTGAAATGTATCCCTTAAATGCCAGTCAGTGAAACAAATGGAAATCGTTATGACTTTATACCGAATACCCCCAGTCTGGTTGAAAAGAACATTCAATGTGATTGTCGGTGAAACCACGAGAGCTCACCAAGATGTTATGCAGAAACAAAGTCTTACACCGATAGAAACCCACTTTGACCAGTCGGTAAGACAAAACAATTTCGGTGTGACATTACAACAACGCCCAAACTCTTTCTGAAATATGCATCTTCCTGTCGCTGAAACCCTGTGAAAGCTATGCCGACAACCACCTGTAGATAAAATCTATTTGCTAAGACATTGGATGAGTCTTGCCGATAGGCAATACAGACTCATACAAGCTGAAACAAGCAAAATGGATCAAGGAGACAAAGACCACGATGTGAATCATGCAAGACCCGATGGATACAATGGACGAAAAATGAGCAGAATGATAGGAAAAAAAACCCTAGTGTTTTAGGATGAGGACCATATGGAAACTTAGGGTCAAGCAAAATATGTGAAAATATTGTAGAAATTTATAGCTCCAACAGTGGCTCTGTCTGGGGATGAATGATATTTAGATCATTGCAAGGATCAAGAATCTTGGGTGAGCAGACCAGACACAAAATGAGCCAGTGAGTAGAATGGAAATGGACCAGAAGCATGATGGAATGAATGTGAAATGAATGCAAAATGGGGGTGAACCAGAACCCTAAACTACTATGCATGGAAAAGAATTTTAAAGAGGATAAGCAAGAGTTGTCCATGCACTGGCAACCCTCAATCCTCTATGTGTTAACTTCTCCTGTCTTGAGCTGTTACAATTCAAATCATACTTTCCCCTGTCAAATACCTAGTTTTGTTTTGAGTTCATCAGATTTCTCTTGAAGACACAGATGCAATCCTTCCTGTCACTGTTATCGCAAGTTTTTATAAAATCATCATGCTCAACTTGGACCAACTTCCCAACTGTATTCAGTAGTTTATATTCTCCATCATCAGATAAAACTCTGTTATCTTCAACATACAAAATGAAAACATATTCAATACAACATTTTGTATTATCTTTCTCACTATCATGTATTATGAAACATTCTCCCAGCTGTATTGAAAATTTATCATCGAAGTGCTTCACTTGAGAAACAAAATGTTCTGTTATATCAACACTGTCTGAAACACACAAATCTGAAACCTTTTGCACCTCTTTAGTATCACTATTTGGAATCAACATTAGATCATGACTCATATCCTCAATATCATGCATATGTGAAATAAAATCTGGACTTCTATCATCCTTGGTATGCAAACAAATGTCTTTTCCACATGAGTTAGAAATTCTAGAATCACATACCTCCTTCTGAACAAACACAGAATTTTGATCAACACCAAAAGTATCACCATCATTCCAAGAAATACACAAGGAGTCATAAAAATATTTACACAAAGATCTTTCACTGTCAAAACAAATATTAGTTGGACACAAGTCTTCAAGATCATCATGTGCACATCCCAGGTATTCAAAAGTTAACAAATCTGAAATCTGTTCACTGACAAGTGAACAAATCTCTATATTTTCATCACTACAATTAAACTCCTCACTTTTATCATTATCAAAAAGAAATCCAATACCATCAGAGAATGGGGAATCAGAAACATCATCAACATTGTCATTTATGCCATAAATATTTTGTTTAAATGGAATTATTTCCTCTTTTTCATAGAATGGATTTGGAAATATCTGAAACTCATTCTTGGACATACCTTGGCAAAAAATCGTCTGATCATTACTTAACTCTTCGTCATACAATGAGTTTGAAAAATTTTGGAAACCATTCTCAAATGTACAAACCTCATCATCATTTGTATCTTCATAATAGGTAGATGAATCCCTTGATTGCAGATCAAAATCCTCTGGTTCATCATCATAATCTGAATATTCACTGGATTCCTCACAACATGCACTGCTTTCCCTATCACAATCTATTATGCAAGATAAATCTCTTGTACCTTAATCTTCCTCATGCAAGCTATCACAGGAATCATCTTGATTTGCACATGTGTCATCTTCTATCGGTTGCATCACCTGATCAATTTCTCTATACTCATCAGAAATACAACTATTGGATTCAACATTGATAGTGTTCTCATACCATATTCCCTAGGATAATGCTTGAATGAAGTTAAAAGAGGAGCCTTCTGCCTTAATCCTTTTTCTTTTGCTCCAATGTTTCTCCTTTGTTTCCTTCCTTCTGATCAGCAATAGTTAGTCTCTCTATCTCTTCCTCAGTAAATCTCTTCATACTGTATTGGGCAGGGACCTCAACAGAATGTGGCATTGTATAATCTTCATCATAATCAGAAAGGACCTGTTGTTCAGCCATATGAACATTGTATTTCTGATTTGAAACACAATGTTGATAACCTTCATCCTCCAAAGGTGAGTTCCTTTCCACAACATGGTGAAAGGTATTTGAAGTCAAATAAACTTTGTGATCCTCTTCATTGTTTTCCATCAGCATTCCCTCCTCCTGTATTCTTTGGGCTACAACACAGTGATCTGGGGAATGTGGCTTATCACAAAAATCACAAAAGTAATTGTTACTTACCATATATGTTCCTTTTGTCAATGGATCAGGGGCTTCCTCATCTCTAGGCCTAGCTATTATAGGTTTGTTGTCCTTCCAGTCTGTTTTATAGGGCATGTCGTGCAACCTCAGCCTTTCATTCCTGTATGTGTTCTCTTGTCTGTACTGATAATTTCTACTTTACTGAGGAACCCTAGGAATATCTCTTTTACTGATTATCCCAGCAGCTTTCCTATTGTTTTCAATTATTTGTGCCATCTTTTGTGCTTCAACCAAATCTCTTGGGAATTTATTTCTCAACTCATACCCTGTCTTAGGTTCAAATGCATTCAAATAAATACTCAGTGCTACAGAATCTGGCAACTTAGATCTAGGAGGTATCCTATTCTGTGACTTATTGAATCTCTGATTGAAATCATAAATTGTATCACTTTGATCTTTATGAATGTGCAATAATTCATGAAGAGCATAATCAGGCACACTTAGATTCCCAAACTATTTGAGGAATTGATCTTGAAATCCTTGGAGAGAATCAATAGAGACAGTTGGTAGGTTGTTGAACCAATCCCTAGCATCTTCAACAAGTGATATCATGAATAGCTTCATGCGTAAATCTTCGTAGGGCACATCCAAATCTTGGATGAAAGCATCGAAACTTCTTAAATGATCTTTAGTAGTGATTGCATCACACCCTGTAAACTTTGGAACAATACCCCTCCAACTGCCATCCATTGGATAAGGGGATAATTGAATCCATGCCAAATCAAACTGTTTGATCATTGTTGTACGCTGGTGAGGGGGGGCACTAAGTAGGTACTGATGCTGGTACATTGGACCATAGTACTATGCATGATGATATGGAATATACTGTTGACCATGAGGAGCTCCAGCATAACCTCCCCAGAACTAAGATCTTCTCTCATTCATGTTTGAATAGCTGCAAAATATTCTTTCAGAGTCACCACCTACTTTTCCAAAAGTAGGAAAATCATTATTTCTAATCTTTTTCCCAGCGGAATCACTCTTTCTGAAATTTCTCAAATTACAACTTTTCCTCCAATGACTCTATAATGTGGTCTTCAACCAATTTTTTTGATGTATTCCCCAGCGGAGTCGCCAATTTGTTAGCTCTAAAAAACACAGGAAAGATGCCTCAAGAGGCTGCCAATCTCTTGATACGCTTTAGGGTAATAGACAAGTCCAAGAGAGCTCAACCTTCTACTCTTCAGGTGTTGCTAAACCTAGGCGGGTGTACCTTTCTGAATAGTGTAGACTTATCTTATGATTATCCTTCTAAAATGCTTTCTCCACAATGGAAGATGACAGTGAACAAAATGAAATCAAACTTGATAACTATCTTCTAATTTAAATCCTAGAATGCTTAATTAACTGATAAACAGAGATTGAATGAATTCAAATAATGAAATTGCAGAGACCAGTGCCTTGTTGGGTGTGCAGAGTCAAATGAAATAGAAGTGGGCAACTTATTATGGTAGAAAATCAAATTGCAGGCATATGATCTGTTCATAACTTGTATAAACAATGCAAGATTATGACTACTGAGCTCTTCTTTAATAATCCAAATGAATCTTCCTGATTACTGTGATCAACGAAAAGGATTTAATCTTTACTTGAGAGAACCAGTTAATTAATCACACAAATACAGCAAATGTGATTGACAAACTGAACATAAACTTGTTATGCCAATTTAAACAACCAGAAAGAATCAAATTGGAGATAGCTTCAGCAATACTTTTCAATAAACTCAACAGACAATTGATACCAAAAATAACCTGCCACACCAGCTGATTCCCATTGAATTTGCCATTTTAAAACATGCACATAGTCTCTGATAAGAGAAAATTATTCTACTGTAGCCATTCCTAATCTACTGTATGTGATCTAAAATTTTCCTCTTCAATTACAAGCCGGGTACCATATATATACACGGTCAGCATTAGAAAATATAATGCTTCAAATTCATGTCATCCATCAAAGAAATCAGGCTCAGAATCATGTTGGCCTCCAACGGCATTTTAGAAAATTTCACCTGTGTTAGCCTACAACATTTGAATATAATCTCTAAGCCATTCGCTGAAACATTTTGTAAGTATGTCGAAGGCAAAATAACGTCAATCACTATTTTCTCACATTCCCCGTGCTTCGTATTCGCCGAGACACAAGCATATCTCTCACCGATGTAATCCTTTCATTTTGTTCACAGTCGCTTTAACTCAATAGTATCAGAGAGACCTCATGTAGACTTCATCATGTTTCACCAAAAGTCATCATTTACCCTGGGTCGCCGTAGCACCTTGCTTGTTACACTGAGGTCAAAGGATATTCTTCTAATTCTTTAAGTCTCACTGTGACCACACAACATCGGTGAGACTCCATAGCAAGTTAACTTTGTTTTTCTGAAAGCATCGAGCCACAATATATCACCAAGACATCAATGTTCTTATACCGATAGAAACCCTTCATCTCATGTTTGTCGCTATAACTTGTACTTGTCGGGGAAACCTTATGTAGATTATACAATTTTTCACCGAAGGCTTCTCACCCAACTCTGATTCACCGAGACAAAGCAGCTTCTATGCCGAAAACCATTCCCCACTTGCTTTCGCCAAGACAATACAGTATCGGCGAGACCTGTCGGAGACAACACCATGTCATACCGAAGTACCTTGAAGTCATTCGTGTTCGCCAAGACCAAAATATTTCCGTACTGATGGAGTCTCCATATGCATTATCGGTGAGAGCAAAGGTCATTCGCCAAGATGATATATCGAAAGTCCCAACTCACACTGAAATGTATCCCTTAAACGTTAGTCGGTGAAACAAATGGAAATCGTTATGACTTTATACCAAATACCCCCAGTCTGGCCGAAAAGAACATTCAATGTGATTGTCGGTGAAACCATGAGAGCTCACCAAGACGTTATACAGAAACAAAGTCTTACACCGATAGAAACCCACTTTGACCAGTCGATAAGACAAAACAATTTCGGCGTGACATTACAACGACGCCCAAACTCTTTCTGAAATATGCATCTTCCTGTCACCGAAACCCTGTGAAAGCTATGCCGACAACCACCTGCAGATAAAATCTATTCACTAAGACATCGGATGAGTCTTGTCAATAGGCAATACAGACTCATGCAAGCTGAAACACACAAAATGGATCAAGGAGACAAAGACCACGATGTGAATCATGCAAGACCCGATGGATACAATGGACGAAAAATGAGCAGAATGATAGGAAAACAAACCCTAGTGTTTTAGGATGAGGACCATATGAAAACTTAGGGTCAAGAAAAATATGTGAAAATATTGCAAAAATTTACAGCTCCAACACATTGATCTCTCTCTTCAAGGAGATCCTCCATCTTCAACTTCCACATCTCGTACCCAATGCCATTAAAATTCTCAATATCTAGATGAGAGGTAGAAGCCATGGTTTACAATCTTCTTCACAAATCTCCAAAACCCACAATGCACAAGCTACCACTACAACCAAAAAACATTCAACACTCAAAAGAAAGGCATTCCTCTCTTAACAAAACTATTAGCTTTGATACCAAATGTTGGAAATGAAGGTATAACTTGTAGCATGTTGATTGGTAGATTTTTTTTTTAAGATTAACTTATATTGACTCCATTTTCCCAAAAGAGGACCTAATCAATCACCAACAGTTGGAGAGATCACCATTGCATTGGTGATCTTCCTCTGAATTTTAGTTGAGGTACAACTCCCTCTTTTGATATAATTTTGATTTTTTAAAATTTTAAGAAATCAAGGGTATGCTTTTAACCAGAAAGCAGGAAAGGAAAACTAACATCTATCCATAGCCATGAAATAGATGCGATTGAAATTTATTTAAAAGGACTAATTGTGTCAAAAAGTAAATGGGAAAACCATCAATATCATGACTCACATATCAGACTATCAATAGTAAGCTGGTTTGAATCACACAATTTCAACATTCATTCTAGATATATGAACAAAAAACCAAAGAATAACACATCCTCATAGGGAAGGAATATACATAGCACTTATCTAAGCTCACAGACTTATTCATGAGTATTAAGTATCTCATACAAAATTTAATGCTCAAAGACAATAAACACCTACAACAAATAATTAAAATTGCAAAATTGATCCTTCAATCAAGATCGATTCTCTCTTGTGCATCATAGTGCAAGGGGGATCAAAATTTCAGACCCCTTGTTCTTTGAAGTTTTACAATAAATAGAAGAAAAAAAGGTTACTTTTTAGTTTCTACAACTAACTCTTTCAATTTGGGTGCTCACAAAGTTTTAATAAATTACAAAAATAACTCCCAAAACATTTTTCAATAATTTTTGAATAAAATAATGAACCTTTCCCCTTTTTTATGACCAATGATCAACACCTTTATTCACACCTCCATATATTTCCAATAATGTATCATCCTCTAAAATGGCTCCAATAATCCTTGTAGGAACCTATAGAGCTCCAAAAACTAATAAAAAATCCAAAAAAAAAAAAAATTCCTCTCATTTTTTCTTTTAAAAAGCAGTTGTCGGGACTTTAGATGGTTTTCTAACCTTTTCATGATTTTAGATGGTTTTCTAACCTTGTCGATATTTCAAATGGTTTTATGAATTTTTCAGGATTTTAGATGGTTTTCTAACCTTGTCGAGATTTTGTATGATTTTCTAACTTTATCGAGATTTCAATTGGTTTTCTAACTTTGTCAAGATTTCAGATGGTTTTCTAACCTTGCAAAATTTTAAGAACACAATTTATTTTTGAAACCACATATGATTTTAAAATAGTATGAGTTAAAAATTGAGGCCAACAATTGGCTCTAATTGGGGACAAGGACTAAAAAGGACATAGTAAGGAATCCATAATCTCAAGTATAAAATAGTGCTTAAAATTTGTTGGGCTATAGAGTTAAGAAGGTAACATAGCATGACTAGTAGAGAGAGACTTGATGCAAACTAGGAGGGAAACCAAAACAAGGAACAACAAAAGGACGAAGACCAAAACAAGAAAACAAAACCCCTACTTAATCTATGTATAAGGTAGGGAACCCCACCTCAAATGGCTCCAAGATGGTCATGCAAATCCATTAATAGGTTGGGAGAAATAGCTTCCTATGTGAAATAATACTTGGTGGTTGAAAAGCACCTACAAAACCAACTCCCTACTTGCAACCACTACAATCAGAGAGCTAAGAACAACACCTTGTAAAAAATATTTGAACAAAATGTGATGCTAAAAAATCCACTCTGTATCATAAACCTTTACAACCACTTCATTCATATCAGCATCACCTTGCATATGATCATCAAAATATACTTGTACAAGATCAAATACAACTCCATTCTACCCTTTATTTTTGGTGTCTAAAGAAATCAACCCTCAAATCGGACATCCCTCATAGAAACCATGAGATAGAGATACATTATGAGTGTCATATTTGGAAGTGCTCACCTCTAATGTTGCATTATTTAAAATTTTTAGACCATAGCTTGCAATGTATGCCTCAATAACTTCATTATTGATTTCAATTTCTTCCTTATTTTTATCATCCCCACATAGTGTCTCAAATAATTGGACTAAATTACTTGAGTCTTGTATAATATTATCTTCAAAATGGAAATACTAAAAAATGGGATGATTTATTACCTCTTCATATAATTCCTTATCTTCATAACCTTGATCAATAGATTTGAGCATTTCACATTCAGATTGTATGGATGATGAAGAATGGGTGTTTGATAATTCACCTTCTTCCACTTGAAGCTGATTTTTAATTTCACCCTTAGCTACACAAAATATCAAATGTCCATCAATCTCCTCAAAAGTGAAGGCCATCATTTTTGGAAGAGAAGAATAAATATATGAGGGCTCGTTAGTGGTTGACTCATTTGTATCCACGATAGTGAAATATTGTCCAATAGCTATTGAATTTTTGATTTCATCAAAAACACTCTCTTCTTCAAAGATTAGTGATGAACGAAAATAAACATTATCTCCACACAAAAAATCATTTGAAGCCTCCAGACACCAATTAGGAATGAATATTGTATGATTTTCTTCTTGTTGCATCAATTCTTTATTTTCTTCTTTAAGCTTAGGCTTCATATCAGTTTGAGAATAATTACTTAATAACTCATCTATGTCCTCTTTTTTTGAAAGTTGAACTTCTACATTTGTGTTAACCAAATTATCTACTAAGATTGTATTAATAATTTCAAATGTAAAATCCTCAACTTCTAGATCAAATGAGGGAACCAAAAATTGTTCATTTCTTCCCAAATCCCAAATATTCATACTAGTAAAATATTGTCTAGTAGTTGATGTAGCTAGAATAAAAGAAATCATATTTATTAATTGTTCATGAGTAATCTTCATCACTTGAAGCATCAGAAACATCTTCATTTGCCTAACAATTGAGGTTGTATACTTCAGTACTAAAATATTTAATCCCCATATCACTTACTCCATTATTTTGAAAATTCTCTTGATAAAAAATAGTGAGATTAAAACATTCAATTGCAAGACATAGGAAATTGAATGAATGCATGGGCTAAACACTCAAGGTTTTACACTTTCGTGTCATACAATTTTGTGCATATTCTTCAACATGATTTTTCTTCCATAACCTAGATAGAATCAAACCATCTTCAATATTAACACCTTCTTGTTGTGCTTGCTCAAGACCACACACGTATCTTTTTTTAAAATAAATAAGACATCATGATGCAATACATCATTAAAATTATCAAGCTAGTTTTGCTCACTTGGCTAATTATGTTGAGGAATTTGATTCAAAATCTTGTTAAAATGATCTATGAAGTTTATGATTGGTTCTTCTTCCTTTTAATCTGAAAAATTGGAATAATAAAGAACTAACATCAACCACAGATTTAAATCTACCAAGAAAATTCCCTTTCAAGTTGTCCTAGTCAATTATGCATCCATGTTTCAAGTTTTCATTCAACCACTCTACAACACGTCTAATGAGGCTTTCAACAAACAGTCTCACAAACACATCTTCTTGTACTCCCAGAATTCCACATGCAATAATGAATACCTAAATATGATTATTAGGATCTTGTAAATTATCTCTAATAAACTTAGGAAAGTGTTTTTGAGACCTCCTAGGAAAAACTATATATTGAAGCAAGGCTAATGGTCCAAAGTAATTTCCCCATGGTTGCGATGGAAACAACACCATGGTACAAATATGAAAATAGCAACAGATAAATGAATTTTACAGTCACCAACCTCCATTCAAAAGGAGGTACTTTAATTTTTTTAGAGAATAAAATGTTGAACACCCACAATACTGAGAGGGGGGCTGAATCAATATTCCTTTAAACCAATTTAATATAAGCCATCCAACTATCATAATATATATAATTGCAATTATGAATGAAAGTATGAAGACATCCAAAAAATCACGTGACACATGAACACTAGTATTTTACATGCAAAAACCAAAAAGGGAAAAACCATGGTGAGGGCTAGCTCACAATATATTATATCTGAATATAGTATATTATAGAAAGGCTCACTGCCAGGTGGACTCACTGTCCAAGTGAACTCGCTATCCACATAAAGTAAGAAAGATAGAAAGAAGGGGTGGCCACACAGTCTATTTGAATTGATACAATAGCATCTATCATATGCTAGATTACAGTTCCAGTGAGGTACAAAATGATCTTCACACATATCTGAAACAATACTCTACTCTGCTCACAATCTGGTCAACTTTGATTATATTCCCCTCACACACATGTAGGTGAAGCACCAAATATGTCATATGTCTCTTAATACTCATATACAATCTACACTCTCTAATCCTTCCTCATCATCATCACCACCACCACACACACACGAAAACTCCAAAGTTAATCTCATATATATATATATATATATATATATATATATATATATATATATATATATATATATATATATATATATATATATATATATATCAAGTTTAACTTCAATTAGGTTGGCCTAATTAGAAGTAACACACAAAATTAAACATGTCATCCTCAAAACATTATATCCACATGTCAAGCCATAATTCAAAGTTCAATTCACCTTAAGGTAGGTTGGGATGGACCTAATATAGATCCCACAAGATAAAATTACTTGCTTTTCCTCCATGAAACATCAAACATGTTAGGTTGGCCCAAAAATAAGACCTAAACATAAAACCTTCATATGTACATACAATTTTCCATACGTGTGACTTCAAAACTCAATCTTCCTTTGAATTCCCACTCAACCGACATCTAATAGCTTATCCTCATCATCACAGAACAAAATAATTATCTTCTAAGAAATTTGGAATCTCCCACATTGATACACTATATAAGGAATGACTACAACATATAGAGATAAACTTTGTCATTCATATCTTTTAGAATACTTCACAAAAAATTTATTGTAGATGCATCTGATGATCTCAAAATTGTAGTTAGAATCATAGAGTGATATCTCCACTTGTGGTGGAGTGAAGACCCAAAAACTATTGCATTGAATCACAATGCTATCAGAAGGAATATTAGCCAAATTCCTATATAATCATATTTTCTAGATCAACTTGTTTTGTTCAAATGTCTTCAAGAATGCTTCTAATTCATGCTAGTATAATCATAACAATTTTGAAATCAATGACAACACTGGATTATGTAATATGCACCTCATGCTCATATTTCCAAACAACATCAATAATGACAAACTTCCAGTAGTCTTTCGCTTACATCCAACATAAAGTACACCAATATTTTCAATCCCTAGCAGAGTTGCTAAAAATATGTTGGTTGATAGATTTTCTCTTTAAAAGATTAACATATATTGATTCCATTTTCCCAAAAGAGGAACTAATCAATCACCAATAGTTGGAGAGATCACCATTGTATTGATGCTCTTCCTCTAGATTTTAGTTGAGTTACAACTCCCTCTTTTGATATAATTTTGATAGTTTAGAATTTTAAGAAATCAAGGGTATGTTTTTAACCAAAAAGTGGGAAAATAAAACTAACATCTACTCATAGCCATGAAGTAGATGTGATTCAAATTGATTTTAACTGTGCTGAAAAAATAAATGGGAAAACCATCAATATCATGAGTCATAGATTAGATTATCAATAGTAAGTTGACTCGACTCACACAATTTCAACATTTACTATAGATATATGAATAAAACATCAAAGAATAGCACATCCTCATAGGAAAGGAATATCCATAACACCTATCTAAGCTTATAAACTTATTCATAAGCATTAAGTATCTCATCCAAAATTTACTACTCATAGACAATAAACATCTACAACAAATAATTTAAACTACAAAATTGATTCTTCAATTAAAAATGATTCTCTCTCATGCATCATAGTGCAAGGGGATCAAAATTTTGAACCCCTTTTAAGTTTTACAATAAATAGAAGAAAAAAAAGGTAAATTTTCAATTTTTGTAATTGACTCTTTTTCAATTTGGGAGTTTACAAAGTTTTATTAAATTACAAAAATAAGTCCTAAAACACTTTTCAACAATTTTTTGAATAGAATAATGGACCTTTCCCCTTTTTCATGACCAACGATCAACACCTTTATTCATGCCTCCATATATTTCCAATAATGTATCATCCTTTAAAATGGCTCCAATAATAATTGTAGGCACACACAAAGCTCCAGAAACATAAAAAAATCGAAAAAAAAAACTTTGCCTCTGATTTTTTCTTTTAAAAAGCAATTTTTGGGATTTTGAATGGTTTTCTAACCTTGTCGATATTTTGGATGGTTTTCTAACCTTGTCATGATTTTATATGGTTTTCTAACCTTGTCAGAATTTTCGATGATTTTTTTTAACTTTGTCAAGATTTAGGATGGTTTTCTAACATTGTTAGGATTTTGGATTGTTTTCTAAATTTGTCAAGAATTTGAATGGTTTTCTAACTTTTTCGGGATTTTGGATGGTTTTCTAACCTTGCAAAAATTTAAGAACATAATTTATTTTTGAAACCACGTATGATTTTAAAATAGGTCGAGTTCAAAATTGAGTCCAACACAACAATATGAACTTATTAAAGTGGTTGCAAATCTGAAATTATATTCAATATTATGATAGAAAAATTATGTGATTGACAATTGCAACAATGAAAGAAAATCAGCAATACCACAAGTCATCAAACACAAGTGACACTAGATATACATGGAGAAACCCTTGCGAAAAAATACTCCAAACCCAAAGAGATCCAATTTTTAATATTAATCTTCAAGGAAGTACATCAATACAACAATCCTCCATGTAATTAGGCAACACTTCATCGCTTCAACAATCTACAAAAAAACTCTTACAAACCACCATCTCAAGGCTCCAATATATAGAAGTTTGTGGGAGAGAATACCACAAATGGTATTTGAAAACAACAAGAAAAACCACTTGGAAAAACCCATGCCCCCCTTAGTAGACAACCCATAAACATTGAATAGAATATTAAATTATCGCATGGCCTTCACATGGGCGCCTAACCCATAGCCAATCAAAATTGGTCAAAACTGAGTACTCCATAACTCTTTGATGGCTCCAACAATTGTATCCAAGAGCATGCACCAACATGCAAACCTAGGCACCCAACCATGCAAGAACATGTAAAGCATGCAAATAACATGCAAGGGAATACACATCAAAGTGATCCCCACTCAAAAATTTGGATTCCCAAGAGGAATATCCTACCAAAATGCTTTGTAATTGTTGTTGTCAAGGGTCCACCTCTTTGAATGCAATTATAATTTGTTATAGGAAAATAAATAATAATGATTATGTCCCTCATGTCCCTTAGAACACATTCCAAAGAACGTGGAGACACATAAATCAACTTAAGATAGAAATTATAATGTCACCTATCCTAACATTAACAATGCAAATTCCTTTAAGAATAAAGACTAACATTTGCAGCAAGAAACTTGTTAACCCGCAACAATGGGTTTCTCAACCCGTAGCATAAGGATTATAGTTCAATGCAAAGAAGGAGTCAATCTACTATAGTGTTATTACTTTCAGAGGAAGATGGAGGTGGTAATTTAAGGATCAGATCGTGGATGGCCGAGCATCACTCTTGTCTTTTAATAAGACAAGCAGGAGAAGAAGTTTGTTCCCAATAGGAATATGAATTATAATTGAAAATGTTTTTCCTGGGCACATTTTCTATTATAATGGTTAATCTTGTTTGATTACAAAGTCCTTGTTTGATTTCTATACTCATGTTTTGATAGTTATTATTTTATGTTTGAAGAATTGAGTCCTCTTCCTATTCTTGAAGAAGAGTTGACATCTACTTTAAGTTTGTTTTTAGTTCAAAAATAATTGGACTCCCTCATGGACCCTATGTAGTGGAATACTCTATTAAGGAGAAGATATAGACCATAAATGTGTTATATTGAATAATATTTCTTGTTAGATTTTGTTCAACAATTCTATGTATGATTAAAATGTAATAAAGAAGAAATACCTTGATCTTTTTTTTTGAGTGATTGATTAAAAAGATTTTGTGGATGCAACAACTCAAGCAAGGGCCACTTGAGGTACTATTGAATCACCTTAATTTAGATTGGTAGATTAGATTATACATTGTAATTTTATTTGATAGTTTTCAGTCATGTGATTATGAATGATGCATTATAAATTCTGAATTAGAATCTACAGTTGATACTCTATTTAGTACTCCAGAGGTTAATCAACTTAGGACTTACTTTAGTATATTAGTTAATTAGTTACATTCATAAGCATTAAGTACCCATAGAAAATGGTAGTTGTCTGTGTATGCATCCAAAATTGGTCTGGAGAAAATTAACTAAATACTACTTATTTAATTAATAAAATCTTTATTTCCTCTAATTATAAATAAATTGCAAAATTTATTTATATAGTTCATATTTCTTAATTCTTCTTATCTAAACCACTTTCTTCGTGATTTAATTAAATAAAAAAATTTAACTAATTTGTTTTATTTGATTAATTCCCTCCAACTAAATTTGAATTTTAAAATTGGAATTTAGTCACATTTCTCCATATTTTCTAACCTCCTTCCACCTCATCTTCCACCTCACCATGTGTCACATGAAATTAATTATTTCTAATTTCTAAATGGGAATTTATCCTCAACAATTTTAACAACCTTGGAGACACATGGCTTCTCCTTTCCATTTATTCCCTTCTACACTTGGCAAGCTTGTTCTATTAAAGGGGACAACTTCCTTGATTCTCTCTAACCTCTTCACTTCTCACCATTGATCTCTCCAGACTGAGTCTCGATCGTCCATCACTGCCACATCACTTGATGCCTTGGTAAAATCTATAAATAGAAGCTCATTTACAACTTTTTGGCAATAGAGAGCATAGCATAAATCTACTCTGCAGAAATACTTTCAACATTAGTGAGCTTAGCATTTGCATTTTAGTTTAGAATTTAGCATTTGATTTCAAGTAGTGAACTATAATGGTAATTTCATTTCTAGGAACTTAATTTGTTGCATTATCATTACAACATTTCCATAGCATATCCATTAGCTTATAATTTTTTTCATTTCATCATTTAGCATCATTCTATATACAACATCATATCATTCAACACATCATTTAGCATATCATTCGTCAAAATCCACAATCATGTAGATGTAGGCATAGTTTCCTACATTTTAGTTCAATGGCTTCTTGTTTCTTAGCTTGTCATCCCAGTAGTCTAGTGCATACCTAAAATCTGAGAGCACTAATACAAGATCCTTAAGAATAGAGGATGATGAAATAGCTTTGAGGAATCATTTTATCAATTATTTTGTTAAATTTGATTTCCTTAATATAACGCGTTGCATCGATTGTGTGTTTTGAATTGATTATTTTGATTCCCATATTTTATTCACACATAAATTGGCACCCACCATGGGGCCTAGCCCCTATTATTTTAACATTTTCTAGAAAGTGTGCTTATAGGTTTGGATGTGAATTCTTTCGATGCAACCGCAAATTCTTCTGACACACCCAAAACATTTATCGAGGAATACCCTAATTGTTACGGTGCAACCACAAGTTCCTTCAGCGCATCCAAGCCATTCATCAGTGTATTAGTGGGTTTCTATAGCACATCTAATACTTTATGTAGTGCATTCATTGTTTTCTATAGCGCAATCACTAAATTTTTAGGCACATCTACCTTTTTAGCACATTGAATTACTATAATGGTGCATTTACTTTTCCACTACTGAATTTGACTCCATTTTCCGACAAACATTCGCCAGTCGTTCGACAAACATTTGTTGGACAAATGACGAATTGACGAAAGAATTTTTGTCACCATTTTTTTGTCAAAATTTTGACGACGAATTAAATGTCGAAATAACGGCACAGATTCATCGATCGTCAGCATCATAAAATGACTCAAATGTTTCTTCGGAATATCGATGAAAACTTCGTGTATCCACCGACGAATTATAACCAAAATGCAATTGCAATGGCTCTTCTGAAGTGTCGAAACAACACCAGAAGTTTGTCGCCATTTCGACGAAATGGGCAAGGAGTTACGACGAAGCCTTCATCACAGCTATAGAAACTTTGTCGGACCTTTTCGGTGATTCATCAGTGGCCTTCGACAAAATTGTGACAAAATAATACAATTTAAAAAAAAAAAAATTGTTGAAATGTACCATCGCGGAGACTCTTGGCGATGACCACCAAAGCCAACCCATCGGTGAGAGATCAATCATTGGCATAGGATAGAAAACTCACTTTGATAGTCCATGTCTTGCCGATGACTTTCGTCAGCAAGACAAATCCAATGTCACACTGATCTGACCTCTTCGGGAGGTTTAAATAGACCTACACCATGTCATCGCGGAGACTCTTGGCGATGACCATCGAATCCAACCCATCAGTGAAAGATCAATCATCGGCACAGGAGAGAAAACTCACTCTGATAGTCCATGTCTTTCCGATGACTTTTGTCGGCAAGACAAATCCAATGTCACACTGATCTAACCTCTTCAGGAGTTTTGAACACTGTTGGTTATCAGCAAGACATTCTGAGGATCTCGCCAATTAAACAAGTGTCTAAGAGCAAGTAAATAGATGGAACCTATTAATTTTCTTATTTTGGGGTTCTTTAAATCATAGAACAGATACCATCTTCTTGTGTATAATGTACATATATTCAGATTTGAATTCGAGACCAATTGTCATTGCACATTCCATTTTACTTGCACAAAGTATTCTATAAGCAATATATTGATAATGTCAAATGATTTATGGTGTTGTACAACTCTACCTATCATCACAGTTCTATTGTTCCCCCCTAGAGAATCTTGCAAAGACAATTTTACATTACCAAGTCAAATAATATGAAAAAGACTTACTTCCATACAAATTAAATGATTATTCTCACAATGGCAATTGTCTAATCACAACAATAATTCCATGAAAGGTTATCCATGCTTCATAAGAGATGACTGATCATACATACAGACTACAAGATGCATAGAAAAAGCATTACACTTGAGAACAACCAAGGGCTAACAAGGGAAGGAGTTAAGAAACATCTGGATTGAACAGAAAATGTGTAGGGAAAATGTTGAGAAATTTCAAGAGAACAAGGCTTGTAGAACATATTCTTGACCTAATCAAGCTCTTGAACAACTTAAAAAAAATTAAAATACTAGAACATACATGAGACATGTAATGAACTTCCAATATTTTCTATCTTTTTCATTAATGCAGACGTAGGTAAAGGAGAAATAATTATAATTGTAACACTATTCATAGTCCAGTAAATTATGTTCATAATTTATGTTCAATGGACCTTAGTTTTATCATTATACTGCCCATCTAATACCATATTTTAATCCAGGGTTCAACTATCTCAGATCTAAAGAAGCACCTTCAATTAACCATTTAAAGTACTATAAAATAAGGTAAGACTTTTACTTGAGAAAGATTGGGTACACTTGTAGGATAAAAGTTCTCTCAATCATCAGGATTTGTTGGCACATAGACACAACCTGCAACATATGAAGTAATGGATGACTACAAGTTAGTGAAATGGTCCTTAATATGTGATTGGTTTGAAAATTGATTAGTAGAAAATAAGGTTACAAACAGATCTACATAAAAAATTATGAGGACAATCTACTGTAATCATCAAAATAGATGAAAAGTGCAAAGGAAAGAGTCAAACTACATCTCTAGAGCCTAAAAAAAACACATGTAAGAAACATAAAAAAAATAACAAACCATGAATACAAAATGGTGCCTTCAGCAAGTGATTCATATGCTTTCACACCTGACAGGACATTAAGAAGATTTTAGTCTTCCTCTATGAAATTAACTACTTACAGAAAAAACCCAAAAACCAATATTATATACCTCCATGTCTAGCCGAGGGTAGGTATAAGAGAAAAAATTCCTCAATGCAATGCTGAAAAATATCAATGTGTGTGTAGGTTTGTATTACTCAAAATATCATTTCACTGCCTAAAGAAAAATACCAAAGTGATGTTTTAAATTTCAATCTTCGAATAGGCTCCCTTATTGCTACACATGCATATACAAGCATTATTTGAGCTCTAAACTATTCAAATATTAAGGATTTAATTAGATATGAGATGGAAAGTTGTTGTTTAGACATAATCCATCATCTTTTATATATATTTATTCACTCCTAGTGCTTCAGATAAATTTGTGTAAATGAGACAGAAATGTGAATCTTTTATGACAAAGAAAATTCTTAAAGGAGGGGGGAGAGAGAAAAGGGTATGGGGCAAGAGAATGCTTGAATTTATAGCAAAGTATAACATTTTGATCATTATAATATTGAAACAAATCTTAAGTTTGAAGCATTAATATCATTTAGAACATTTATGATCAAGAATGAATGTAAGTAGAGAAATTTTTGCATACCTGCAGATGGTACAAAATTTCATGGTTAAGTGGAAGCCTCCCATCAACAACAAGATCCAAATATCCATGTATCTATCTCAATCGAGCCTCTAAACCCTTTAGAGCTATCAATTTTTCCACTAACCTGTTATGCACAAAAGTCAAATTTTAGAGTTATGTCACCACTAAAAACAAAAGAAACAGAGCTTTGAAACCAAATCCACACACAACACAATGTGGTATTCATACAAAGCCATACAAACAAACTAAACTCAAAACATTGGAAGGAAACAACTTCAAATTATGATGCAGAGCATGGATTCATGGTATAAAGAATCATTTTTCTGCCACCATAGTGAAAAGTTAGCACTTTCTTTCATCTTTGCATATTGGTTTGATGCTTCAAACGATGCATTTCTTATATTGAAAAGTGCATTACCTTATTTAGCTTCTCTTTGTTTCGAGAACAGTTTAATATTATCTACTTAACAGGGCCAACCACATGATGGTGGAAGCTCATTTGGCCCCTCCCCCCCTCACATCACTCTCAATTCCCCATACCCAATCATATAATATTAATCATTCATTCATCCATTAATAACATATAACATTCACTCATTTATCCATTAATAACATATAACATTCATTCATTAACATATAACATTCATTAATTAATATATTCACATTCATTCATTAACATATAATATTCATTCTTTCAGTTTTTACATATTATCAAAAATATGGTTTTCATGATATGATTACAATCACTTTTTTTTTGTTTCTTTTTTAAAGTTAAGAAAATCTGAAGTGGAGTATCGTTTTCTAAATCATTTGTTTCCCCTTTAGTTGTTCTACACTCTGCTTGTGATCTTAATGTATGCCTAGTCGTATGCTCACGACATGGACCCTGCTACAAGGGAGGGTCTACTGCAATAACAAAGAAATGTTAAATTGATATGTTTTATTATTATTGTTACAAGTATTTCATTAATTAAAAGAACATTAGAGTGGTTCTCTTTACCTGATGGGTCCACATCATGTTCCTGAACTTCTATTATAGACTCATGCTCAACATTTTGAACACCCTCCAAATCTTGATCTGTGGTTGAAACACAAAAGGTTACATTAATTAATACACCAATTGAAATTAAATATGTTTAAAAGAACATTAGAATGGTCCTCTTTACCTGATGGGGCCACATAATGTTCCTAATCTTCTCTAGCCTAATCATGCTCAACACGTTGATCATGCTCTACATGCTCTAAAGTTGAAACACGAAACGTTACATTAATTAATACACCAATTGCAATTAAATATGTTTAAAAAAAAATCAGAGTGGTCCTCTTTAGCTAATGGGGCCACATCATGTTCTTGATCTTCTCTAGCCTGATCATGCTCAACATGTTGATCACGCTCTACATGCTCTAAAGTGTCGAGATGCACACCATGACCTTCATCTGCAGGTTGTGCTCCACCCTCACCAGTGCTGCATTCCAATGTCATGTGCAGTATTATCATTGCTTGAATGTTTAAAACAAATAGGCATGTAATTACTTTATGGTGGAAATTAATATTGAATAGATTGCACAAGTATTCAATTTTAAATAAACTTTATTGAGTTTATTTACCTGCTTGTCAGATGCAGTGGAAGATTGTGTTTTCCTAGTCAAGATTCTTAGGCATTCAGCCATGGCTCCATAGCCTTGCTGGAAGGCAATATTTAGGTCCTCTTCTATGGGAACTCTGTTGAATTCAGAGCCCTACATTTTTGCATAAGATCGTGAATTTTGCTTCTATGGTGTGATAAAACTAAAATTGTTTTCAATTTATTATTTGGATACAATATTTCATTTATTGATACTTACAATTCATGTGGCTAATTTCATATAACCACCAGAGCCAAGTTTGTGTTGCTCGTGTTTTTCTAGTCTTGCCTTTGTTTCCTTCAATGTGTTGGGAAGCCTATGAAAAGTTTGAAATACGTTAGATAATGTAAAAAGAAAGAGTAATCAGTATATAATTACATTGTTGATAGTATCACATACCTTCCTTTGGCCCAAGGGTCTTTCCTTTTTTCTTTTTAGCTCTCCCCTTCATCCGACACCTGTTCTTCCACTCCCTCCTAATCATGGGGGACACTGCACTTTTTTTCTTTCTTAAATGTGACCTATATTGGTCCCTCACATACTTTAGATAGGTACCAGCTTTCTTAAAGACCTTAGTTGGGTTGAATGTTTTATCACCTAACAACACAACTAAACGGTTAATGAGCTCATCTTTTAAATCTTCATTTTGGGCATTCCACTGTGTACGTATGGTGGGCCCGAAGAGTTCCAATGTAATATCACTTAGATGTTTATAAAAAACATCATTTCCTGCAAAATGATCATCAAATCAATAGTCTAAAAAGAGTTATCAATAAGTAAATTTCAATTGGATTATATATAATAATAATTAAAACATTTTAAAGTACTTGGGACCTTCTCTATCTTATGGGAACGAAATCCTCGGTCACCACAATGTGACCGGAAATGTTCCTGTACTAGTGGTAATAGTACGCGTTGATCCGTGAAATGCTGCTAAAATATCACCGCATTCGCGGCCCCGTGATTCCCGTGCGGCTACGTCCTCGACGATGTTCTCTAGCATGTGTTTGCTACCAGAGGGTGCATTAACGGATGCCTGCATGGTAAGTGTTGCCGACATTTCAGATGAAAATATAGGCATGGATGATGTCAGATGATGTGATGTATGCACAGGAAGATCAGGATGGACACTTGTACCAACCCCTACCTCGCAGCACTTGCGCGACTGATCATGGCCGAGCATCAAGGGAGGACGAAAAATCCTGAAAACAACACATATTTTAGTTCATGACATAAAAGAGTAAAAATATAGCATGAATGAACTATGTTATAATTAAAACCCCATGACAAATTTTACTCGAAGTTTTGTGATCTCCCAAATAATATTTTAACCCTCTCTCTTATCTCATTTGTTTGAGGCACTATGAATAAAAACTTAAGGATTTCTTCATTGCATTTTTTGTGGCTCTTCCTTATCATATTGAGAGGCTTTGTTGAATAAGCGATGTCATCATTACATAATATTGATCGCGACCTCCCTATGGATGTTTCATCTACCGGGCCGTGCTCGCATTAGTTGATCGAACAAGAATATTAAAAACATTATCAAAATTAACCCAATAAACTTATGAAAAAACATAATAATAAAATATTTTGCTCGTATCTAATTTGTACAATTACAATGAGGTAAACCTGTCAGGTAGAAGTTCCTGAAGATACATCGTGATATGTGCTCTACGCTGGAGCATTCTCCGTACGATCAATGTCCTGCTGTGACAAAAATTAAATATAAATAAAAACAACACGAAATGAAACCAATAGACTTACGAAAAAAAACATAAGAATAAAATGGTATATTGGAGTCATTAATTGGAGGTTGGGTAAAATGGTGCATAGTACGTACCACCCCCATAGTAACTGTGTTTGTAACAAAGTGATTCAAACTGTAATCGATTAGCAACTCTTCCCCTGAAGTTATTGATTTTATCGCACATACGAATACAGGGTTTCCCTCGCACGCCTCGAATATGCAATTGTGTTGCTTATTTATTGACCCAGGTCGTGTAGTGTTTATAAACCCTACAATATTCCCTGATGCTTTTGGCCTTTCGCAGATGTACATAGCCACTCCTTTATTTTGATCCTTATCTTTTAGCTGTATATAATTTGCTGACAGTGCATACCTACGCATGCTTCGTGTATATCGAACCAGTTGCATCCAATCTTTGTAACTGTAACAGGATCCGACATACTCCATCAATTCAGTAACTTTGTCATAATAGAACTTTATGTCATCCATGCAAATATAGGCCCAAACCATGTAATGATGATGGTGTTATGCGATATATCCTCTTGTTAACACAAAAATTAGTGTTTATTGGAGGAAGTTCCTTGGGTACCCATTGTTTCTGTAGGTTTTTGTACCTCAAGGGCACCTCAACGTCGCCTATGCTCTCATCATCATAAGAACATGACCCCCCTTTAGGAAGAAAAAATTCCATGTGTTTACAAAATTTCCTTCTAATCTTTTGACCTCTATTTGATCTCCCTCTTTTAGACATACTACATGTCTCTCTTTCCTCTTCTCTTCCTGAATTTCCCTCACTCGAGGAAGACAGATTTGACAAATACTTATTTGGTGGTACCTGCACTCATAAGGATGTTGGATGAAGTCATTTCATGTGATGTGATCCCAAGGTGACATTATGATTAATCTATCATTTCATCGCTAGAATTTCACAAGTTATAAGGTAATCAAGTCTTGATAGATTGCAAGTTATTGTTACTACCGTCCAAATGTGTCCATCACAAATCAAATCTACTTAACGTTTTAACTCTCAAACTTTGTAACAAGTGTTAAATGTGACTATGGTACACCAGTTACACAACCAAGGCCTCAAATGTATTCTCTAATTGTAATCAAAGGACTTTTTCTCTTCATTCAAGTAAATAAAATTGAAGGGAAACGCCACCAAGTGGTTTATTGGACACCTACATGACTAAACATAGCAGAAAATTTACATTTAATTTCCAAATGTCTAAGTGGTTAATGGGGAGGGAGTGTGTACTAGGCCTAGTTAAGTCATCATAATTTTATGCTTTGGAATTTATTTTTTTAAGTCATCTTAAATCTTCCTATGTCTAATTGCTAGGAGACTTTTGGTATGTTTTAAGGTAGGATGATTGATGAAAGAGCCCAAAGAGCCTTTCTCCATGGTATCTAGGTACATAGCAGCGGTCTTCTCTTATACGGTTGGACATGATTTAAAGAACTTAGCTAGGAATTATTCATTTAACCTAAGGTTTTCTCATAATTCCATCATTGGAAAAGTATGATCAAATTCTTCTATTATGAAGAATTGGTCTATGTGCCTCTAGTAATCACTATAAATGTTTGTAAAGATAAAATGACTAATTGCATCAAGTAGGAGAGAATCAACTTTGAGTTCTTCAAAGGTTATATTCCTCTATTCATAATTTTTAAGGGTTGTGTGTGGAGGAGGTTATCACTACAAAGAAGGGAGGAGACCTTTCCTTGTGATGGAACTTCAATTTTTTTCTCTTTTTGTTCCATTTTTATCTTTCCTTATGTCTCTGGTCATCTATGGTGTTTGGGAAAAGCCTAAGGTTGGGATTTTACCTTTGTCTTCATGTAGAACCCTAGTGTTTATCTTACGCCTTGGGTGGGATCTTTTGGGTCGTTACTTTTTGGGGAGGGTTTTAAAACAACTTAAGCCCCATCACTTCATCTAGGCTGGGCCCCTTTTGATTTATCATTTTATTTCCTTCGCCTGAATTTATTATTTCTTAAGTCTTGGATGGTCTCATGCTCCCTCATTTAAAAAACAACTTATGTCATTGTTTATCATCGGCCTAGTGATGTCCCCTCGTTCTTTTAATAAATGTTTTATATTTTGCAGAGGGACAAGTTTGTGTGACTGTAGATCAATTATCATTTGATCTTAGTCGTTCCCCACCATCCCGTGATGACTCCACCACACTGTTTTGGTTGATCATGATATCATGGGCAAGTGCCACGTGTCTCATTTAATGAAGCCAAAGAGATGATAGAAATACTTTGATACATTTATCTAGTTTTAATACATTATGTAGTGGGTTACTAAAGTATTTATGAGATGCGCGTGTTTCAAATCAACATAGATGTTATAATCTTGGCAGGAAAGGTGCTTGATGGTTAATGACAAAGCTAGTGACTATGTTGAATGAACAGGATTACCGATGGTTGAGATCCATGGTTGCCCGCCATAGTGTGATCAAAAGTTGTGAGGTCTTTATCGATTGTGATATCACGGGTGACCGCCACATGGATTTCCTTAGAAATGCATAGTATGGTGGGCCCTTATTGCCATGATGGAGATCATGTCAATTTGTTTTGAAGGCAGTCGTTCGATCATCTAACCAAAGTGAAGGATCAATGGCTAGTATTTGAATCTGCATCAAATGCAATTACAAGGTTCTATTATGTAATTTCATATTTTTGTTTAGCCCTCCTAGAGAACTAAAAACTAAAGATTACAGCTGCCCTCCTAGAGAACTAAGTGTTGAAGAGACCCAAGATACATACACCAGACAGATGGCATATAGGTCATTTGTAGCAAACAATGAATTTTGATATACAAAGACTCAGATGCATGTATTTTGATGGAGTAAATGAAGATATCTAAGTTGCGGTTTAAGATTTTGGTATTAGCTATTTGTTAAATTTATGCAGTTATTTGATTGTCTCCATTTTGATGCTTCTCTATTGTTTAAATTGATATAACAAGTTTATACTCAGTTTATCATAGTACATTTGCTATATATGTGTGATCTGGTTATTCGGTTCTCTAAAGTAGGGATTAAAATATTTTAATCAATCACAACAATTGGGAAGTGTTACTTGGATTAATAAGAAGAATCACATAACTAGAATTTCCATTCTATCTCAAGAAGAGTTTGTCAATTATTCACTTTCACGTTTACCATTCCTTTCATTTTATTCCATTTAGTTCGTGTCCATTCCATTCCATACCATGTCCCCCCCTTGCCATTTCTTTTCTTTTATTATTCTTATTTATTTTACCCACATTTATAGATACACATACATATGCATTCTTACATTTTTCATTTATTTCTCATGTAGTTTAATAGTTTGATCAATTTCATATTATATGTGTTGAAGAATTTAAATTTCAATTACATTAATTTATGGATATATTTGTATCTATGCTTTTCTAAAACCATATTCTCTTTTGCATTTACACTTGCATTTAAAATACACATTTATATACATGAATACTTTATATATTTCTTTACAATGATATGTTGCATTTATTATTTCTAGGGAAACATCCTAGTAATTACACACATTTACATTTAAAAATACATATACATACATACACATACATACATATATGTATTATTTGTGTATCCATTTGTATTAGTGTTCGGAAACAATAGCCCATTAGATTTAACACATGGATAAAAGTTCATAATCATATCTCCCATACATATTACATTTGAAACCTAGGCTTGAACTTTCTCATTTTTCCACATGCTTTTCTTTACAAAACTCTTGAGGATAGTAGCTATACCTTCTTTATTTCTCATCCTACTCCCTATTCGTGCATCCTACAATTACAATAGTATCCATGGGTCCTCTTACACAAGATACAATAATCACAAAAAGTGTAAGAGCCCCTTTATATCATGTTTGGACTACAAAACCCTCAAAAATAGGAGTAGCGGAGCTACTTAATAATACTTGAATGTTTTGTATAAGGATTCCAGTAAGTATTATTGTAGGTGGATATGTCCTATATAAGGATTTGATAATTAGTATTGGGTTAGAATACATATTGATGAGATTGTAAAACAATGTTATCAAGGATCTTATATGTAATGTTAAATTTGTCATAAACCTTAGATGCTTATAAATTTGACTCCTTGATGGATATTATGGCATATCTAAGTTGTACTTATTTGTATGGTTCAATATTTATACGCCTTTACCTAGAGCTTGCTACAAATTGCAAATCAATGACTTGCTATCTTATCTTTGTGAAATGTTGTAGTTATCTCATGCTCCAAATAGTTGATATTATTGATAAACAGCCAATTCTATTCAGTATTATCCTATTATGTTGAGCTATTAAATGAGATTATCTGTTGTTGTTAATGTTGTTTATGATAATGGTGCAAAGGTTGTAAATGCATTAAGGGATCACCCTCCTGGGTCTTGCAGAGCCCAAAGTGTAGGAGGCCTTTAAAATCCTCGTCAGTTGGTCCAGGTCCTTCGAGTTGTCCTTTATTGGAATTGGCAATTCCATAGGTAGATTAGAAGATCAACCTGCTTACCGTAAAAACAACCAACACCTTGCATATGTTTGTGGTGGAGGTATTAAAGAATAATTGTATGCCTCTATTTCCATTCATTAGATATACCTTAGCCTAGCATATACTTGGGCTAAGTCTACAATTGCTTCAGACTCGTGCGATGAAGGCTATATGTGATGAAATCCTAGACCTCAACCAAGATGTTGGTAGATTATGGGATTTTTTCCAAGACCCGAGGCTGGTCGATAAAAATGTGAAAGACTAAGCTATTTTTTTTGTCTTATCTTATACCATTTTACAAGAATGGGGGTGCCAATGTACGAGAAGATCTTTGGAAACTAGACATGAAAATTGTAGGTTAAAGAGAATGGAGGTGCCAAACTTACAGTACTCGTTGCCCCTTGGTTGTCGATTTTCCCTGAGTGCCCTCAACCTCATCCTCGACGCTGGTATTGACCTTGTTTTCACTCCTCCAAAATCTTCGTCGGTGTTGATATTGACCTTGTTTTCACTCCTCCAAACTCTTTGTCGGCACTGGTATTGACCTTGTTTTAACTCCAAACTCTTCCTTAGTGCTAGCATTGAACTTGTTTTCACTACTCCAAACTCTTCCTCAGCGCTGGTATTGACCTTTCACTTCTCCAAATTAACGAGCTACAACTTGGTATTGTTAGGTTTTACAGTATGTCAATTAAATTGACAATTTTGGCATCATTTAGCTAGGTTTTAATATTCTACAATATAGTTAAGTATATATTAGCTATATTTTACATAATAAATAATATAATTATTCAACTTATTATAATTATATATTATATTCTATAACAAAATTATTAAATACGTATAAAATTATTATAATTAATAATTAATAATAAGTATATTTTTATATAATACAAAATATAATATATATAATATATATTTAATATAATAGTAATATATATTAATATGAGAGAGAGAAACTAGATTTTGATTGGTTGTTTCATGTCAACAATCCAAGGATGGCATGTGTCCTTGGGGATTTATGCTCAAGGGAGCATGCCATTTGATTAAAGATATGATAATTCTACTTTAAGACCTCTTCAATGTACTCATTGCACACTTAAGGAGACAAAGATAAATATAGGGAAGAAAATATAGAGAGAGATGGAGATAATGACAAACATA
>VDFB02353493.1:142547651-142571387 GCA_007258455.2 Sequoia sempervirens | reverse complement strand
TATTATATTGTTTATGTTCAAAGAAATCCTCGTGGGAAATTGAATTTTTCAGATGACTTCTTTTATAGCATTGCTTTTGTTGCTCATATCAACCAAGGAAGGGCACTTATATTAATTTGGTCTCCATCGCTATTTAATTGAATGACATTTTTCATTGCATGATTGGCTTCCTGAATGTCACTACAAATTTTGACAAATTTTTCTTTGTCATGCCTTCCATCCAATATTTTCCATAATGTTTCTATTATATTCTTTCTAATATGCATTGTATCAAACAAATGCACAATTTTTAGCTGCTCATAGTAGGGCAACCTATGAAATTGTCTGGGATAACTTTCCAGTCCCTGTGGAAGCTGGCCATTCATGCCTTGACGACCTTCATGAAGCATATAAGTTAAAAAAAATTAACAACGACAATCATTGTCAATTGCAACATGAGTAAACACAAAAAAATATAAAAATATAAATTCAAAACATATCATATATGATAGATAAACAAATTGATTTGATGTATAACTTTGACGATTAATTCTATTATATTCCAACTTTCATAGGCGAGGTGTCATTCTTCGTGGTTTTGATGTAGTCTCTTCTTTCCCATTGAAAAGATGTTTTTCAGTAGTTCGATACTTGTGATTTCTATGGAGGAAGTGCCTATACTCATCAAACACCTGCTTTCCTAAACTTGTTGAACGATGAGATTTCATCTTTGGACCACAAATTGGACATGCAAATTTTCCCTTTGTTTGAAGACCTACAAGATCATATATAATTGGATTAAATATGACAATTTTTATAATTATATATAATGAATAGATTATTTTAAAAACATGCATGATATCTACTTCATAAAATTAAATATTTTTAAAGTGCAGTCGAATGTTATAACATACCACATAAATTTGTTAGCCCTAGGGCATCATGAATTGTCCATAGAAGCATTGCATGGAATTGAAATTGTCTTTGTCCTATTGGTCTAGAGACGTCATACATAGTGACGCCATTCCACAACTTTAGTAACTCGTCGATAATAGGCTCGATATATACATTCATATCTTTAACTTGGTACTTACCTAGTTGAATGAACATAAACATTACATAATTATTATAACCATTTTACGGCAATATATATAAATTAATGTACATGACTATTGAATGAATAAAATATAAGTCATTATGCAACAAATAAGACAAATGAGATGTTACTACGTTAAAGAAATTGATGTAAACAAATACCTAGAAAAATCATTGACAACATTATGTGCTCCCTCTTTATTGACATCCATGGAGGAATGTTATTGTTGATAACAAAAATAGGCCACACCAAGTAAATAGATCTCAGCTCTCCAAATGGATTGACACCGTCTGCTCCCAATGAAAGCCTGAGATTACGAGGTTCTTCTTTAAAGTTTGGCCATTTTTCCTCTATGTACCTAAATGCAGAACCATCCACAGACATTCGAAGAATGTCATCTCCACTTCTATTTCGTTCATGGTAATCCATAAATTGCGCTAAGCTTTTGCACCTAAATAATCATTACATATGTGGAATAATGAGAATATAACGAAGAACCTTGCGAGACACCTTTTTTGTTAGTTGATCTGTTCGATATCTACTGATATGACATTCCGGGCATTCTGTTGCAAATTCATGTTGTTTATGATATATAATATGATCATTGGCACATGCATCTATTGCTTGATACTCCATTCTGATATCTTTCATAATGCCAGATAAATCTCGGTATGAGCGAGGTAAAATATTTTATGGTGGTAACAAAAATTCACCAATTAATCTACAACAACAAATAATTTGTTAATATAAAAAATATTAATGGTACATATTTCATCTTTTATTTACTAGTGATGAACTAACAACAATTAAAATAGATGAAAAAAATTGACATATATGACATACCTTAACATCCATGAGATTGCTATGTTTGATAAACCATTCATAAACTTCAAGTTCAACAACAAAAATACAGCAGAGAGAAGAGTTTTTTGGGAGCCTTCATAAAGGGGCTCATATGCCTTCTCAAGTATAGGTAAATCATGAACATCATCAAATTCATCTCGATTTTCATGATCAGCTCTGCCACTAAATGTGTCATGGATCAATGTATCTATACCATCATCTTCAACTATGTTTTCTGGTGCATGATCATCTTCTTCCATAGGATCATTAACTTCATCTTCAATATTCACAACTCCATGTTCGTCCTCTTGCAAAAACACATTCTTCGGGCCGTGATAATCCATATCATGTTTTCTAGGGCGCCCCACCTTTATAATAATGATAGAAACAAATAAACCATGATCATGATCAAGTGATTTTATATATATATATATATATATATATATAAAATGTTAAAATGATATAAACATTTACAAATTCAATCAATATAAACACATATAATGAACAACTTACCAATGGAAAATAATCATGCCCCCTTTCAACATGACCATGTTGCCTACAATGTTTCTCAGTTGTTGTGATTAAAAGTTGTCTCGTCTTTAAGCCCTTGCAATTATTGCAAGGAAAATAACATTTCCCATCACCCTTTCTTTTCAATCTAGCCCACAATCTATCAAGTGTCTTTTCATTTTGTTCTGGACTAATATTATCTGACATGATTTTTCTTTACCAAGCTTGACTATTTAGATCTTCCAAAAATATCAAACTCACACTCCAATAATTTTTATTCATAGACAGGTAACAAAATCTAATAATTCTGATATTTTACACCAAAACAATTTGGCATGCAACCACCCCTGCAAAAGAGAAGATAGTCTGAAGTTAATGACCCAAAAAAACACTTTAAAATGCTAATTCCAAAACTTATTAAATTCTGATTTTACTGTGATTTCCAACCGTTAGACTCCTAAAATTAGAATATTGAACTTGATCGCAAACTTCCTATAATGATGGAAGTAGCGAGCTAGTAAGAGCAAGTGACCCATTCCTAAGGAGCAACAAGTCTAAATCATCATTGGTAATGTCAATACAGATTTATCCTTTTAGTTAAAGATGTGATGTGTCACTTCTTATGACGAGCTTATCCCTAGGGCTCTCAACATTGAGAGAGCCCTAATCGCACAAAGAAGCACACACTAGTAGAATTTGGCAAATAAATGACTAGGTGACTAAAAATTTTAGTCACAACAACTAAAAATGACTAAATTCTGCTCATTTTTTGAAACTCAGCTATAAATGAGTAAATAAATTACTAGTTTGGTCGTTGATTAAAAATTATTTAGTCACACAAATAAAAATGACTAAATAGTTAGTCATTTATTTAGTCACAATCCATTTGAATAAATCATTTAAGGAATCAAGAATATAGCCCACCAAAATACTCTAAAACTTTAATAAACATACCCTAATTTTTTTGTCAAAATCTTATTTGCAGGCATAGCCCACTAGAATGAAGTTTTCAAATTACTAAAAATACTCTAAAACCTTCGTCAAAACATTGTTTTCAAGCATAGACCGCCAAAATGGAGAAGTGTTTCATAGAGAATGGTGAGGAGATGTGCGTGAAAGGAGGCATAGGATTCATTGCTTCTTATCACATTCCTGCTCTGCTCAACAAATCTTACATTGTTCCCACTACTATTTGTAATCTAGGTATTTACTTGACATATATTTGCATAATCTCAAATTCCTTCAGGGGCTTTTGAAGTATCAATGTATCCTATATAGGGTTTAGAATGATTTCTTTTAATTAAAAAAATATATAAATGATGTATTTCCCTGTAATTAGATAATGTGGAGATCTCCTAAATCTGCCCCAGCACACTATCCTCTTTGGCACTGTATTCATTACTCCAGCTACTAGGGTTTTGCATGTGACATCCTTAATATCTTCATGACCATGGCTTTAAAATAGATCTCATTCTTTTCTTTAATCCTTTTCATTGTAACCCTTGAGTTCCATAATCCACCTTCAATCTCTTCTAAGAACGTTGTCTTAAGCTAGACTACATAGTATGCATATAAAGCAAGTCCTTCATACCTGTCATTGTTCCAAACCACCACTCACTTCCTTGCTTAAAATTTTTCCTCCATAAGCATAATAGCATGTTTTAAAATCATGGTTGCCAATGATTGACCATTAAGGTCACCACTTTCATCAAGATACAATGATATTTTTGTCTTCAAACTCAAGGCATTATGCAAGATAACATTGTGAATTGTTTGTTGTGTACGATTTGATTTTCTTGCACATTTACTACTTTGCTAACTTACTTTAAGACTGGCATTGCACCCTCAGCTGCAATCTCAAACAACTCACTCACTATCACTTGAAGATTCCTTTCATGAGCATCCTTCTATAAAATCAAACTATGCCCTATAGACTCCTACTTACTACAAGGGACTCATTGTTTCATGGTATTGTAGATCTTAAGATCCTTCAACCTTATTGACACTACTTCACACCACAAGGTATTATTCACTATTCTCCCATCTTTGATGAGTCTCAAAACACTGCTCAAACATGCAATCCACTACCTCCATTATACAATGGCTAAGAAGAAACATTGAACCTATGATTACCACTGTTACTTCATTTGGACAATCATTCCCTAATTGCATTTTCCTTGTCTAACACTACCAAAATCATTTGAAAAACCATTAAGGTCAGCAAGGGGGTAAGGAAACTCATTGTTAAAATCTCCACTTCTATGCAAGGTTTGAGCTTTATTATCTTGTCACTGCTCAACCTCTTTTTGACTGTCACATATCAAGTGACTGTCATTCTTCTTACCGTAGATTGCATTTACAAATTTCACTAAGCTACATAGTGTGCTTATTATTGGTTACAATATTTAGATTGCAAGATTTTTTTATTAGCTACAATGTCTCAATCTTTCTGGTATTGCAACCTCACTAATCCGCTAGAGTTATTGTTTATGTTTCTACGGAGGCCTAGGTTTTGTACCCTAATCATGCTCTTACCAATGCTTATGTTGGTATTAAAAAACAACCTTAAATCTTGGGTCAGAAAATTAGTTGTCTTGACAGGGTTGTGGAATGATCTTGGATTGTATCCTAGAGTGTGTGGGAAGATTGTGTTTGATCATTAAGGTATGTAAACCTGATCAGGGAAATGTATCCTATATAGCATGGGTCTTGCTTTAATACTTTCCATAATGGTTATTAGCATATCACATTATTATAGTTTGCGGTAACCCAAGATTGCATTCAAGTATGTAACAAACTTGGTTTGTAGTTTAAGCTATACACTTTTAAGTAACATTCATAAGGTTTAGAAAATCTTGATCACTCTCTAGAATAGCCCATTAAACATGGGTTGTGATGAATGCACTACATAATTGATATAACACAACCACTTTGCATATCAACCAGAGTTATAGGCTCTTTATTGCAGCAAGAGGTAATCACTCTTGGATCATGTTATAATTACATCCTAATTTGTTAAACTTGAGACAACCTGAATGCACCCAATGATGATTGACACCTACATTATACAACTTGAATTAACTACATTATATGAGTGCCTCCATTTCTATCACAACATAACCACATTAAACTTGGGTCACACATGAATGCATACTGTATTTGTTATAGCACAACTGTGCCACATGACCAATAGAGTTATGGATCACATAATTATAGTCACAAGAATCTATTCCTTGGTTGTGATCTTATGGTGATCCACACAACAAAATGTGGACATGAAATTCTCAAAACCCTAAACCTCTAAAAATGAACTTTGATGAGATGTTGCTTTAAAATATGGTTTTCAAACCTGGAACTACAAATCTGACTTCACAACTGAATTATGCAAAAAGACAATGACTACCCTCAACCTGGCGATATCTTCTTGATTTTTTTCTGATTTTTCCCAAGAAAATCGTCCTTAGTTCTCCACAAACTGTCTCAAGTAGAGAAAATTCGTAAGTATAGCAAAACATTGTCGCAATAAATCGTGAACTCACTTTTCTTTATGTCGGCCACAATTTGATTTTTTTCTTATTTTTCATGTTTGTCGAAATTTTGACGAAACCCAAGTTCGTCAAAATTTCGACGAACGTCAGGGATAAACTTTTAAAAAATTGAAAATTACACATGAAATTTTACAAGCACCCGACAATACATCAAATTATACATATTTTGTTGAATTTTGCAATCAAATGAGTTAGTGTTCATTACGAAATTCTCCAGATTTTGAAAACTGATGAATGTTTTTTTTTGCTATGCAGGTTTTGTAAATGTTGTCAAAGACTCTACTGAAACCCTTGAATGTTGTCAAAGAACATTTATTGAAAACTACTAATAATTTTGATGTAGGGGCTGGAATTGATTTATTTCCTTTTGGTTAATTTAGGAATCTAGATTAATTAGGAGGGAAAGAACACCATGTTTTTTGTGCTTGATGAATGTTAGGCATATGCTCTCCCCTTAACTGGGTGACCAAAAATCCAGACCCATTCATTTTTATTTTTTTTATCCTTAGAGAGCATGCGTTGTGGGAAAATGTAATCACCCAAGGGAATGACCCAACTGGGAACACGCTAAATCCAAGCGACTTCCACCCAGTATATAAGTGTGGGTACTTGAGGAAAGTTCAAGTATCATGAGGATTGTTCTAAAAAGAAGGGAAACAATGGTCTCTTGTCATATGGATGATCCCCCATAAATGGAATTCCTATACTAGAACCTTTTGTGATAGCAAGCCAAAATCCTATTCTATTTACTAGCACAGAAGGTCTAACCTTTGAAGTCGTCCCACATTTTTATGGCTTTTAGTAGAAATGAGAAGTATGCCATGGAAGATTCATGGGTACTGAAGCTTGGATGACCTGAGAAGTGAGTGTCGTGGAGGGGATCCAGTGTGATCAAGCTTCTAATCATCCACTAAAAGTAGGCAAAGCTGGAGTAAAATCCAAGTGGGAATCCAGTAAATATTGTCTTACACAGCCTTACGAATTGTACATGTTTGGTGTGTTTTAGCAATTTTTTTTGAATAAATTTCAAACAAAACATCACACACTGGAAGTGAAAACCTTGATTCAGAAAACATCCTTGGAGACAAACAATTCCCTGACTGGAAAAAAAAAATCAAACAAACTTGCAAGAAACTATGACATTTTCCCAATTCAACACATCCACTTCTTGTTTTGGTGCATTTACACCATTCTCTGGCACATCCATATGTTGTTATAGTGAATACACTATATATGCTAGTGCATCCATTGCATTTTTTAGCGCATTGACCCATTACTACAATGCATATACCTCATACTTTGGTGCATTCAAGCTATTTTGTAGCGCATCCAACTAATCCTGTAGTGCATCCAAGCCATTCTGTGGCACATCCAAGCAATTCTATAGTGCATCTACCTTTCAATGCATACACTGACTGTTACAACGCATCCACCAGATTTATAACCAGAAAGCTAAATTTGACCCCCTATCTAACATTTTGAACCCCTATTTAGGGATCTTTTCCATAGAGAAGTTCATTCCTTATCCCAACATTTATTTAAACTTGGAAAAATTAGCATTTACAAGTGAAATCATTTACCTAAACTTTGATCGAACATCTAAAAGTGTCCAACCATCATCAAACCTAAATTTGATCATCAAGTTGAGTTTCACCATCAGAATTTGTCATCCTTCATCCAGAAACAACACACTTTACATCAAATTTCATTACCTTAGTTCCATCAATAGAATTCATCATTCTATTCGACCTAGGTATCTCTTTGGCACTCCTAAACAATGATCAAAATTTAGCAAACCTTCATAACTTGCATGCCCATTTTAATAAGATCCCAAAAGAAAAAACTTAAGGATAATGAACTTGAACCTCAGAACACCATGGGTGAACCAGATTAAAACCCTTTCCACAAAATCCCTCAAAATGAAACAGAAGAAATAACAGAGGAGGAAATAGAACAAGCAAACCAAGATCCTAAATTTCACAAATTTCTAGAGAGGATCTTTGAAAAGGGTGGAGAAAAATACCTTCTAATGTTAGCAAACCAAGGGGTTGATTACCAAGTGATTTTGATTTCAACAAATTGAAAGAAACACCAAAGAAAATTGAAATTGAAACACCAAATGCAAATCAAATGGCTTCCCTAACACATCAAATGAAGAACCTTCAACAACAATTACAAGACATGCAAAGAGGGACTACCAAAAGATATTTGTTACAAGATATTTGTCCCTACCCTTTCGATAGGAATTTGAACATGATACCATTCCCACTGAAATGTGACCTTCCAAAATACAACAAATAAAATGGAAAATCTGACCCTATAGACCATGTGAGGGAATCTTGAACCATGAATCTTGAGTTTGCTCACAAAGACACCTACTTGATGAGACTTTTTCCTCGTAGCTTGGGAAGCCATTGTATGGAATGGTTTTCGAAACTACCACCAGGCATAAGCTCCTTTGAAGAACTTGTCAACAAATTTATCACTCAATATTCCTATAAAATTTCACATGAGATAACCATGAAGGATCTTTGCAATACCAAATAGAAACAAGGAGAATCCTTTCTCATATTATTACAAAGATGGAGAAGGTTATTTGCTTGATACACTCGTCCTATACCCAAACAAGAAAAGATGGAAATTTTTATTGACAACCTTAACAGCGAAATGAGCGATAGGCTGAAATTACAATGTCCCCCTACCTTCGAGAAGATGATAAAAAATGGTGTCAAAATTGAAGAATCTTTAGTCAAAAGAGGTGTATTGAAAATTCACAATGAAGGATCAAACAATGCTAGCTCTTCCAATCATCATAACAATAATGAGAAATAAAAATTTTGGATAGGAAACAAGAATACCAATGATGGTGCCACTGAAACACATAATGCTAAACTGGTCTTTAATCTATCAGGAACCACAACCAAGACTAATCAAAACACCAATCAAGGCACTAATCAAAATTTTAACCAACACAACAATAAAAAAAACCACAATCAAAGTAATACCACCTCTAAACCTCCACCCTATCAAACACAATCAAACTATAGAAAATTCACACCTTTGGGTCAATCACATGAATCTGAATTGAGAGAAATTCTTGCAAATAACCTTATAACACTACCTGACACTCGAGGCTTTGAACCAAAAATAAAATTGTCATGGTGGAATGATGCTTATTACTATGAATTCCATCGGTGAAAAGATCATCAAAAAAATAGTTGCATGCAATTGAAACACAAGATACAGGACTTAATAGATGACAAAGTCATACGAATAGAAGGACCCCAAAAAAATGTTGATCACGGAGCATTCAAAAATCCCTTACTGAATTATGAAAAAGGGGAGTCCTCTACAACAAACAACAAAGGGAAGAAGGTAAACTATGTCCATGATACTTGTTAGGGTTAGAGATGGCAGATATCTAACAATTAAATGCAGATTTAAATAATAAATAGAGAAACTAAAACATACACAGAATAAATCATAACACAGAGAATTTAACGTGGTTCACCCAATCTGGGCTACATCCACCAAACCGCAGCCATCCAATATTTTATTATCTAGTGCAAAACCTATTACAATCTTGCGAATAATCGCGTTTTTCCTCATACTGTAACCCCCATCCCAACCCCTTTTAACAAGCTTTTAGAAGCTTCCAGAATTAGGGTTTTACAAAGTCTTTTCTTTTCGATTTTTCCTTTTTCCTGACGACGCGAAAAAAACGGCCCCGGACCCCGGCGAGGATGGGGGGCCGGGTGTACAGATACCATGGTCTATACAGATAGCATGATCATCGCCACATACCAACAATCTCCCACTTGGAGACTGATCAGGCTCCACACCATCACAAACCTCCCACTTGGAGACTGATCTTGGACAACATCGCTGCACTTACAGCTCCCACTGGAAATAAGGACCTTGGACCCTGCTACTTTGTTATACTTGAATTCAACCTTGAAGGCCAACCGAAGCTGAAGAGGAGCTCAGCTTCTCCCTTGTCACCGCCTTCGTAAACATATCCGCTGGACTTCCTGCTAAAACCCTCATCAAGAGTAAAACCTCGTCAAGAGTAACCATATCAAAACATGTCTCTAACCACAAGAGAACACCAAGCCTCACCTAAGTCTCCAAGTATCCATGAGCACCTATAACCGATCAATCCATGCTAAACACCAAGCAAATGATCAATGTACTCAATACAAAGAGAACCAACCAAGATCAAAATCATAGCTCCAACTGCAGAATCAGGAACATAAGCATAACACCATGATCTCACATCCTCTCAAAAAAGATCACATGCATAAATCATCATAACATGTACCATGCCACAACTCTAAACTAGTAATCAAGAGTATACCATGACATAATAACAAAACCATCCTACAACCAATGATCACCTGTCATAACCAACAAGTCATAAATAATACCTCAACATCTCCAACACCTAATGTCAAAGAACTCTCACTGTAGCACACAGAATCCAAGAGCTCCTCCATGACACTAAAGATCACCTGCTGAAGACAACCATCCATAATAACCAATGAATCCACATCATTGCCAAATGCTCCCACTGAACCGTGATACCGAGCAATCCCATGGCACCATGATGCACAAAACCAACAATACTGTCATCCTTCATACCTCAATAGTGGAAGATCAAAAGAATAACATTGAAAACAATGACAACCAAGACATTATTGCAGCCAACAATCCAATTAATGACATTCCAATTGAACATGAACAAGACATCATTACAATTGAAAATCAGATTAATGACATCAAACAAGACATGGCTACAACTAATACTCAAATTAATGTCATTAAAATCAATAGGAAACAAGACAACATGCCAGTAAATGTGACCATGAGAGCACATGCCAAATATGTACTAAAAGGAAGTTCATCTAAAACACTTGTTGCCTCATCCAATCAATATAACATAGTAGACCAATTACAAAAGATCCCCACACAAATATCTATATTGGAATTGCTCAAGATTTCACCTGCCCATAAAGAGATTTTGGAAAAATCCCTAGTGGACACAACAGTACCAATTGATCTGGAAGTTTGTAAATTTGAGGCCATGGTGGGACATTTGACTACACCTCATTGCTTATCTTTTTCAGAAAATGATGACGCATATATTTCTCATCCCCACAATGCCCCTCTCCATATTGAATTCCTAATTCATAAACATTGTGTCAAATGCGTCCTAATAGATGGAGGATCCAACCTAAATATATGTACTTTAAAGCTTGTTTGTGCCCTAGGATTTTCTGAAAATGCAATAGATTCAAAGAAAAAGATCACAATAAAAGCATATGATGATGAGGAAATATATTCACAAGGATTGATTGTCTTACACATTCAAGTAAAACTGATTTAGAAAGATGTAATCTGCCAAGTCTTGGACAAGGATTTGACCTACAACATACTATTGGGTCACCCATGGATCCGTGAAATGCAAGTGGTCCCATCAACATAACACCAATGTTTGAAATTTTCTTGTGGTGGCCAATAAATCACCATCTTGGCTAATTCTAATAGTCCTCAGTATTGAACACCCTTAAATCAGTCCAAGATGTCTTTGTGCCTCATAACAGAGAAGCTTCCACTTCCATCCCTACTACTAATTAAAGCCAATCAAATTCCTTTTCAAAACCGTAGGTCACTTCCCCAAATCATGAAAGTCAATCCAGTTCCATGTCTAAATAGTTTGAGAAAAAGGAAGAAGTTGCTCCTTCTACATCCTCAAATCATGAAACCCAATTAAATGCCTTGTCCAAAAAATTTGAGAAAAAATTCCAAGTCAAAGATAAAGGTGTGGGTGAATATTTCATTGAACAATCTTTATGCCTTTCATAGCTATCTTCCCCAAAGTCATATGGGCAACCCTCAACATCAACGCAACAGTCATCACAACCAGTTACACTTTTTGATGGTCGATTTGTAAAAGAAGGCACCATAGTTGATGAAGCTAAAGACAAAGATGTCCTGAACTAGCTTTATAAGGATGAAGAAGAGTCCTAAGTAGCAACTGCAAGTGTACAAACAACACAATATAGAAAAGGCTTCACAATCTTCGAAAAGATGGGATATGAAGGAAAAGGCCCTGTAGGCAAAAGAAAAGAAGGAACTATGGAAACAATTCAACCCCTCTTAATCAATCCAAAAGACAAGACTGGGTTGGGTTATAAAGAGAAGACAAAAGAAGAGATAACTCATAGGGTGATTGAAAGAATCTTGCAACTACAAGTCAGTGATGATCATGAAACTGATTCAAATGAATGAGTGGGATTCACTATCCGAAGAGTCTTGTCACGACAAGGACATTGATGTGGTATACAAGTATGCACCCCTACTCAAGGAGAGACAAGGTTCAGGTTCTAGACCGCTTGAAATAGGATCACAACACATTGATGAATCCAATGAATACGATCAAACTCAGAGTGAAATGGATAATTTAGAGGAAATTTACCTTATAAACCTCAAATTTTCTATTGGAAAAATCGAAGACATCGCCATCAAAAATCTTACTATTTCTGACCTTAACCAATTTGATGATTCCTTACCCCTAGTACATCCCAAACTCATAGACTAGGACCAAACTGAGTCATTTGATATCCCCACCTTTTCAAATGATGATGCCATCATCAACTTCCTCTGTTTTGATAATCCCAAAATAGATTCCACCATTGAATGTCATAATAAAGCTTCCAAATAGGGGAGTTTCAAATCTTTCAGCTACAAAATGAATAATACAAGAAATAGATTTGATGGTGAAAACCATTCAATGGAAGTATCAGATCCAAAAAAAGTAAAAATAAAAGTACATCCAACGGAGAAAACCTCTCTGAGGCATTGAAGGATGGAAGATTTGACATTCTCCTAGAACACTTTCAGGAAAGATCAAATGTATTGATTGAGCCCACATAGTCTATCAATATAGACAATGCAGAAATAGTGAAGAGTATCCATCTAGCAGCATCCTTGACAAACCAAGAAAAACCAAGCTTCCTCAAATTCTTCATAGAGAAAAAATCAACTTTGCTTGGTCATATGTTGACATGCAAAGGATTGATCCAGATCTTATCATGCACCACCTATCCTTACCACCAAGAGTAAAACTAGTCAAGTAGAAGCTAAGGAAAATGCATCCACATATTGCCCTATTGGTAAAATTAAAGTTGAAGAAGTTATTAGAAGCAGGATTCATCAGACCCATTGACTATGCCAAGTGGATCTCCAACATTGTACCAGTTTCAAAGCCTGACAATAGCATATGCATTTGCACATATTTCTGAGATTTTAATAAGGCTTTCCCTAAAGATGATTTTTATCTACCTAACATAGACATCATAGTGTACTTAACAGTAGGACATGGCATGTTGTCACTTATGGATGGATTTTCTAATTATAATCAGATCAAGATAGCTCCAAAGGATCAAGAAAAGACAACCTTCACATGTCTATGGGGAACATTTTGCTAGAACGTCATGCAATTCAGATTGAAGAATGCAAGAGATACTTATCAACGTGCCATGATGACAATTTTTCATGATATGATGCATACCTTCATGGAAGACTATGTGGAAGATCTATTGGCCAAATCATACACCATAGAAGGACACTTAGAGATCCTACATAAAATCTCTACCAGACTGGAGAAGTTCAATGTACGACTAAATCCAAAAAAATGTGTGTTTGGGGTGACTTCAGCCAAACTCTTGGGATATATAGTTTTAGAAAAAGTCATTGAGGTAGACTCGACAAAAGTTAAAGCTATCATGGAGATGCTGCCACCCAAAAACATCAACCAGCTATGATCTCTGCAAGGGATATTCCAATCAATCTGAAGATTTATTTCACAACTAGCAGACAAGACCCGTCCTTTCACTCACTTGCTACACAAAAATGTTTCTTTCTGATGGGACAATAAATGTGAAGAGGACTTCACCAATTAAAACAATATCTAATGAGTCCACCTATCTTAATACCACCAGTAGAAGGAAAGCCACTCTTATTATACATTGCAACAACTGAGATATCATTGGGAGCCTTGTTAGCACAAGAAGATTCAACAAGAAAAGAAAGAGCAATTTATTACATCAGCAGGATGCTAAATGGCTATGAAATCAATTATACATCCATTGAAAAGGCTTGTCTGGCAGTAGTGTTTGCCACCCAGAACTATGACACTACATGCTAACTCATACCATCACTTGGTTAATAGCCAAAATAGATCCACTAAAATACCTCCTTGGAAAAGCTAATCTAACTAGAAGACTAGCCAAATGGGTTATTATACTAAGTGAATTTGACATCCAATATGTGGATAGGAAAGCAATAAAAGGACAAGCAATCACAGATCAGTTCATTGAAGCACCCCTACCAGATGGTCATCCTCTACACATTGAGTTTCCAAATGTTGATGTCCTCACCTTGGCTACACAACATGGATCAGGGGTCGAAATCCTATTTGTCACTCCACAAGGACATAAAATTCTGAAATAATACAAATCTATCTTCCCTTGTACTAACAACATGGCAAAGTATGAAGCATTAATCATTGACATTAAAAAATTAGTAGAATGGAAAATCCCAAAATTGCAAGTCTATGGAGATTCTCAGTTGGTCATTAACCAAGTCAATGATGATTATCAAACAAAGGATGACAAACTAATGCCCTACAAAAGAATGATTGATGATTTTAAGAAATACTTTGTGGATATCAAATTTAAGCATATTTCAAGAGTGGATAATAAAGTTGTTGATGCCATGGCCACTATTGCTTCCTTATTACAAATTATAGAGAAAATAAGTTGTTACGAGTTCATGGTGGAACAACTATTTACCACTGCTTATGATGATACTGAGTCCCAAGTTATATGTCACCTAGTTGACGTTGATACCTCAATCTATGAAAAAATTTATACCTATCTAAAAGATAACACCCTTCCACCTGACCTATCCCAAAACCAAAAATGAAACTTCATTCACCAAGTCACCCAACATACTCTTATTGTGGATGTACTTTACCAACAAGGTCTTGATAGAGCTCTCCTCTGATGTTTGGAATGCGACGAATCTAAAATGGCTTTATGGGAAGTTCATGAGGGTATTTGTAGAACTCATTCAAGCGGTTTAACCTTAGCCAAGAAACTCCTTCGTTTAGGGTATTACTGGCCAAACATGGAAAAGGATTATTTTCAACTCATCAAGAAATGCCAAAAATATTAGATTCATGGCAACCTCATTCATGCACTAGCATAAGAGCTTCAACTATTCGCATCAACATGGCCCTTTTGTTAGTGGGGATTGGATCTTGTAGGTAAAATTCATCCACCTTCATCAAATGGACACAAGTTTATCATCACAACCATATAATACTTTATGAAGTGGATTGAAGTTGTTCCTCTAATCACCATCACATGAAAGTAAATTTCATCCTTCATCCTCAATTACATCATTTGTCGGTATGACATCCCTCAAACCATTGTCATTGACAATGGAAGACCGTTCAAAAATCAAGACATACAAGAATTATGTGAGAATTTCAATATCCAACATCGCTTCTCTACACCATATTACCCTCAAGGAAATGGTCAAGAAGAGGCCTCCAACAAAACTATTCTGAAAATCCTAAAGAAAATGATCAACGATGCTGGATGTGATTGACACATCCAATTAAACCCTGCTCTGTGGGCGTATCGAACCAGTATTCGTACACCAACAAGAGCCACACCATACACTCTTGTATATGGATCTGAGGCCATTATACCCATTACGGTTGAATTACCATCACTCTATGTGTCATTGAAGGGTATCATTTATGATGAAGACTACTAGGTATCTAGATTGTAAGAGTTGGAATTATTGGATGAATGACGTCAACATGCAGTAAACCACCTAAAAGTCTACTAGAAACGAATGTCCAAAAGCTATAATCATAAGGTCAAACCAAGAATATTTCAAGTTGGTGACTTGGTATTGAAGGAGAATCTATGCAATCAGTAGGATAGATAGAAGAAAGGAAAGTTGAACCAAATTGGTTGGGCCCCTTTGTCATTGTATTAGTCTATGGATCAGGGGCATACCAGCTATCCACACTAGAAGGAGACCTATTTGAGGAGCCTATGAACAACCTCCATCTCAAGAAATTCTACACTTGATTCATCTGATGCACCATAAAAGTCCTGAAGAAATCCAAAAAAATCAGAAAAAAGTCCTGAAGAAATCCAAAAAAATTAAAAAAAGTCCTAAAAAAAAAAAAATAGAAAAAGTCTTGAAGAAATCCAAAAAGAAAATGTCCCAAAAAATGGTTTCGATGAAAACCTGGAAAATAGGCATCTTGGTGACAACAAAAATAAATAAATAAAATAAAAGGAAAATACAAAAAAATCAAAAAGAGAAAAATACAAAAAAAAATGAAAAAGTCAAAAAATTAAAAAAAATCATAAAATCTAAAAAAGTGCAATAAAAGAAAGTATTGAAAACCTGGCAATAGGCGCTATTTGTGATGGATCGACTTCTTCCTCTATTGGAACATGTGTCAACCGTCGGCTCTTTGCTATCATTATCCACATCTATCATTTGAGCCTCACCTACATATCTGGGCATCGCGGTTGTGTCTCACGTTGGCTTAGTGATCATTGTGCATATCCATAATAAATTGGTTTGTTTCCACTGGGGGAAAAATCTTGAACTCACTGGGGGCAATCTATCTTTGAGCTTAAAATGATAGACAAACAATAGAATGATAACATGATAAAAACACAATGATCAAGTGAAATGCTACATTGAACATCAATCATAATCACAAAGCCAACCATCTGAACCAATAACAACAAGATCAAACCAAAACAAATTTTAGTGGATGCTCATCTCTGGAATCAAGGTTTTATCACTTGAACACGTATGTTCAAATTTTTTGCATCATGCTTGTTGTTATCATTTCTCTAGAGCAACTCAAGGATGTCAAAAACTAGAAAAGCTATGATCGAGAATGATATTTTTCTTTGTCTTCTATTTGTGAGTCGATCATTATTACTATGTGAATCGTCATGGGACGTGCTCTACAAAGTATCACTGATGACATTCTGGATTCACATAGGGAAATGATTAACTCTTGTCTGTTTACACAAGAAATGCTTAGGTCATCTCAGTCCAATTATACCTAGATGCTTGTGTAAGCATCATAGAATCATAACGCATGTTGCATTCATATCATAGTCATATAGAACATCATATAGCATACATAAATAAGAAATCAAATGCATCCATCATGATCAACACATATAAGCACATAGATCAACCATCATCATTGCTGCATATATATCTCAAAATAATGTCAAGTGTACAAGGATATCCAAATATGAAGAGGTACATCATCAAAAATGGTAGTGAATCATCAGTATCAATGTATACATGTCCAAGATACAACAAACATCATATATCGGAGCTATGTAGTGTTCCCCCCAGATGGTTCTGACATCTCTAGACCTGTGCCTCCTCCATTTGATGGACTTGTGCCAGGATCTCGCGGAAGTCGCTACGTCACACCCCTACTGGTAGTCCTCATATGAGTGCGACTGGTAGACTGAGTAGCTCTCGCGATGCTCTGGTGGAAAAACCTCATGATATTTAATCCAATAAAACTTTGACTCCTTGGTAGAGTTTTGTACCTCTCTAAAATGATTTTTTGTCCCACTACCCTCCGCGGCCCTCTGTAGTCTCTCTACTATACCCTTCGACTGATCTACCTGTAGTCTTAACCTATCTCTCTTTGTTGTCAAGGTGGTAATTTGTCCCTGTGCCTATGAGAGTTGCACCTGTTCCTGTGAAAGTTGCGCCTATGTCTGTGTCTACACCTATGCCTGTGATTGCAATTGCCCCTGAATCTGTGTCAACTGCCCCTGAAGTGTCAAGACCTAAGCCTGTAGAGTTGCAATCTGTGCCTGATGTTGCTAAGAAGGAAATCGTATCTACACATGCTGCCATCCCGCAACTACTAATGATCACCTCTTCCGAGGCACTCTGACATCTAGTCCTAGATGGGCACCTCCCCCTCCTTCATCTCCCCCTCCGCCATCCCCATCTCCATCTCCACCATCATCACCTCCACCTCCCCCATCTCCTACATCCCTATCACTACCATCTCCCTCCTCCTCATCCCCACAACCTATGTCTTTCCTCCATCTGGGTGCTCTCTCCTCATCGTCCTCCAGTGTCAGCACTGGCTCATCAGGCCTCGAGATCCTAGGAAACGAATTTCCACAAAAGTACTACGAGTACTCCTCTGTCATATATCCCTCCACAATCTCTAGATGATAGTCCCAAATCACTAGTTGTAATCTATGGTAATCATCACAAGCAACATCGTAGGATAAGGTAGGTTGGCATCCTACTGTTGTCATGCATATGTAGCCAATCCCTATGGAATCCCCTACACTCTATCATACTATATCAATATCCTCATCAATAGGAATCTCTCAATAATGAAATGTGTTTGTTCAATGAGATATCTGGCTGTGCAAACATAAGGCATCTTTAAGTGATCCACGACCCACTATTCGCAATCCACATACGATTGTCATGTCACAGAATCCAGGTCATCTAGTATGTGTCTCCAATACTCCAGTTTTCCCAGCTTATGTTGGACAACTGGGCCTGTATAACCATAGGCATAGGGTCTCCCAATCGATCGATACCTATCTATCACTGGGTGTGTCATTGCTATATGCTCTCGGGCCCACGTCTGTAACAATGTCACCCCTACAGATAGACTAGCGCCTCCAAGATACACTACCTAATGTAAATCATGATACAACTACACAAGAATGCACAAATGCCAGGCGTACCGAGTCCCATACAGAATCATCTTCTCTAGTGTCCAACCCCAACCAATAGACAATCCCTTTGACCTCTTGTTGGGACATAGAAAGCCACCGACAAAACTTGCAAGTACAGAAGGTAAAGGGGCATAACTCTCAAACATCTCCTACCAAGGCATCTCATATCCACTAATTTGATCATCATGGAATATCCAACATAAAGCATGTGTCCCACCCTACTCGGACTGATCATATACAACAATGTCACCCATCACGGGAATTTGCAGGATCCTATAAACATCCTCTAGCATCCTAGTCATCTCTCCAGTGGCCAGATGAAAGGTGTTGTGGTCGCTATGCCACCTCTCTGCCAGTGTGGTCAACAATCCCAAATTAATCCTAATCTGGCGCATGTCAATCAATGAAGATAATCCACATCTCTCAATAATATATGTATTAGCCTGTGACAGACGTGGAATCAACTCCCAAGTCTATGGGAAGTACTCTCGAGATTGAAGATTACCTAAATCACTCTCCTATCATTATAACACATCGCAATTAGCATATCAATCAATCAATCAAATCAACAAAAGAATCAACATCAAACAATCAATTGTCCTATCAGCTCAAGTGAGATTTTGAACAAATCTCGTGAACATCTACTTTTGATCCTCGCCTATCATGAGGTCAAATCAACATCATCATTGTTGAATCTCACCTATCATGAGATCAATAAATCATCTAATCTATCAACAACAACAAATCATCGGCTGACGCAATTAAACATCATCAAAATCAAGGAGAAAAACAAAAAATCTTCAACTCTGTCCTCAATGTGCTATTACAGTGCTTCAATGCACCATTTCATTGAATGCGCCATTAAATTATCTCAAAGCGCCATAATATTCTCTTAATGTGCCATTTTAGTCAATATGCTAGAGAAGGTCATCAATGCACCAGAGAATAACATCAATGCGCCACAAAATTGGATGTGTCACTTCTTTTTGCAAATGCGCTACAAGTTTAGTTCAATGCGCTAATACAATGGATGCGCCATTTTAATACCCTAATGCGCTTAAACATTGTTTTGATGCACTAAAATGTCTATGTGCTATTATAGACCTCCTATGCACTACATCAGGCCTTGTACATGCTAAGACTCTAATTCTATGTGCTAACAAATTCATCCTATGCGCTAAAATAGGTGGCCTATGTGCTAAAACGCGTAAATCATGAAATTTCAAAATTTAAAATGCGGGAAAAACAATTCAAAATTCACAAAAGAGGGTTTTGGAAATTCGCACCAGAGGTTCGTATGACGTTGGCTGATTATGTCACTGCACATGCTCGAATAGATGAGTCTTGTAAGGGATCACCATCTTTACCTAAAATGCTCAAAGATTCTCTCACTCCAAAAATTTTAAAATCACAAGTGCACAAATGAGTTTCTTTTTCACTTTTGGCCTATTTAAAGGGGTAATTAAAGTGCGATTTATGATGGGATGTTTTAATTTTTTAGGGATCAATTAATCAAATCGCAGGTTATTTCTTCAATATCGGGAGATAAATCGCTAGGACATCATCATATCAAAAAATTATCATCAACATCATAAAAAATCATCAAAAATTTCAAAATATTTAAAACATCAAAAATTCCCTGATTTATCTCCCGAGGGGGCATATATCCATTATCTCCCAAAAGTCATCGTTTGGGGCATTATCAAAATTTTATTAGCACTAACAAATTTTTCTTTGAAGCAATGTGTAAACACATCACTTCAAAGAGGGGAAAAATGTATACATCCAAAATTGGTCTGGAGAAAATTAATTAAATACTAGTTATTTAATTAATAAAATCCTGATTTCCTCTACTTATAAATAAATTGAAAAATTTATTTATATAGTTCATATTTCTTAATTCTTCTTATCTAAACCACTTTCTTCATGATTTAATTATTTATAAACAAATTTAACTAATTTGTTTTATTTGAATAATTCCCTCCAACTAAATTTTAATTTTAAAATTGGAATTTAGTCACATTTCTCCATATTTTCCAACCTCCTTCCACCTCATCTTCCACCTCACCATGTGTCACATGAAATTAATTATTTCTAATTTCTAAATGGACATTTATCCTCAACAATTTTAACAACCTCAGAGACACATGGCTTCTCCTTTCCATTTATTCCCTTCTACACTTGGCAAGCTTGTTCTATTAAAGGGAACAACTTCCTTGATTCTCTCTAACCTCTTCACTTCTCACCATTGATCTCTCCAGACTGAATCTTGATCATCCATTGTTGCCACATCACTTGATGCCTTGGTGAAATCTATAAATAGAGGCTCATTTACAACTTTTCATAGAGAGAGCATAGCATAAATCTACTTTGCAGAAATACTTTCAACATTTGAGAGCTTAGCATTGGCATTTTAGCTTAGAATTTAGCATTTGATTTCAAGTAGTGTTATAATGGAAATTTCATTTCTAGGAACTTAATTTGTTGCATTATCATTACAACATTTCCATAGCATATCCATTAGCTTAGCATTTTATCATTGCATCATTTAGCATCATTTTGTATACAATATCATATCATTCAACACATCATTTAGCATATCATCCATCAAATTCATCAATCATGTAGATGTAGGTATAGTTTCCTGCATTTTAGTTTAATGGCTTCTCGTTTCTTAGGTGTCATCCCAGTAGTTTAGTGCATACCTAAAATCTGAGAGCACTAATACAAGATCCTTAAGAATAGAGGATGATGGAACGACTTTGAGGAATCGCTTTATCATTTGTTTTGTTAAATTTGATTTCCTTAATATAACACATTGCATCGATTGTGTGTTTTGAATTAATTGTTTTGATTCTCATATTTTACTCACACACATATAGATGAAAATATTCAAGATCAAACTAATTTTTTAGTTGTCATCATGTCACAATACCCAATGAAACAACCTAGTTCTATGTGAAAGCAACATATTTGAACATTCTTTGCTTCATTTGAATTCTCTATGATGTAGACAATGTTCTTTTTTCTATGTAGTTGGATTTCTTTTCCTTTTAGTGGTATGATATGATAAAAAAAATCCATTTGGATGCTACCACCAATTGAAATTGCCTATTTCTTGGATAGTAGCATACCTCATTTCATTGTAAAATCAATAATTATAATGTACATTGAAAAACATTTCCACAAGTATGCAACAATATACACTTCTACAATATTTATTATTCCAATTACATTCACCTCATGAAAATCCATGGAAAATAACTTACCATATGATTCTAAAAACTACAACCAAGCCAACTAATTCATGAATTTTGCAAGTATAAAAATACTATATTCTCTAGAATCTAACATGCAATTATGTACTAGCTAACCTTTAACTAGAAAATATTCATAAAATGGATCAATTATTTATTTATTATTATATTAAACACAAAACCTAAGTAAATCTCAAGTGACCCATGTACATTATGTTCATCAATGTTTCCCTTAAGATAATCAATAGCTTCATTAGGTTGATAAGAAAGAAGAGCAATAATATATAGAAATTCCCTTTCTTTGTGTTTAGGGATCCTAAACAATTCCCTAACTAGCACTTGGATCTTCATTTGACTCAATTCTTTAGCCATATCTATTGGATGATATGTTGGTAAAGGGATTGATAATGAAATAGTCACAACATTAATGTTAGAAATAAAATGCATAACTTGATTATTAATATCAACTTGATTTATGTTTGATGTATTTCCAACCTCTTCAATAGCCTTTTATTTTTCATTTATGTTTTCTTCACTTTATCATGTTTGACATGATTTATAGTCATGCTTGATTTTTCAATGTTGTTTATTAGGATATCAACATTATTATATTTTGGGACATATTTATTTTGCAAGGATTCATATAGCTTATGCATCTTCTTCCTTCGTGGTGACTTTCCTATATCCTAGTTTCCACTTTGTTCTACACTATATCAAATATCAAATATTAAATAAATAAAATCAAGAACTCACAAAGCTTGAGACACCTTAATTCTCAACACTTCTATTATTTTTATACTTTCCACTTGTCCCCTTTTTTCATTTTCCAAAACCCTTATGCATTATCTTATCCACTCATTTATTGCTTCTATGCTAGCACTTATTCTTACACACATTGTCAACTATAATCTAGCCCCTTTTCAATTATTTTATAGTTTGTAGTCATGATATCATCCTTAATGTTGCATATTCATCCTACCGTAACTCAAATTTAACCAACTTCCACCTTTACCTTTTTTCTTGAGGCTAACTAAACACAAGTTTATGTGATATGTTTCTATGTATTTTTATTTAAAGGAATTCACTATATTAATTGTAAGCATTAGGAGATCATCAAATTATACTTGAAGAAACCATTCATCTTACATGCTTCAATTGGTGATCTATAGGGAATCTAGCTATGCACAACCTTTCTAGAGGCATTTACATGACTAGAAATAGTGTTTTTTTTCAAATTATTCAATTTCAAGGGGTTGATAAAGTAGAAATTCCCTAATATATCATTTGTACTACAACCACCTAACAAAGGTATTAATCAATACCACGAACCCATACAAAATATCAAGGAGCACAAAAAAATCAAGGTACCTTGAGTGAAGAAAAGATAATAGTTTACAAATTACACAAGTCAAGTTTATAGATATTGCAACGCCCCTGCTAAGGAACCCCAAAGGACAACACATCACTAGCCAAAAATAAAGGAACAATTTTTTTTTAAAAATAAATAACAATATAACATAACATGATCAACTAATCCTAGGTCCTCCAAGGTTCCTCAACTGCGCTACTCACAATCCAACATCAATATTACTAGAAACATCTCATCAACAATAAGTAATACATGAACGATCTAACATGCAAGGTTCATTTTA
>VDFB02353493.1:142535889-142547551 GCA_007258455.2 Sequoia sempervirens | reverse complement strand
AAACTACAAAAATATGGAAAATGACCTATACTGGGATTCATATGCCAGAACTGGTGTATCAACCCAGTTAGGGTTTTATGAAACTTCAAAGTCTAAATATGCTCCTCAATGTTTGCTATGTCCTTTCCAATTGATTTTTGGATCTGAAACCCTGATTTGCAACCTGCAGAAGTCTTCCAATGATCTTCAATGAAAGGTGACAACTTTAACAACTTTGAACACTTTGAAAACTTTCTCCAAACTTGCTCGTCATTGTGTCTTCAACCTAAACCTACAAATCACACACTAAAGAGAGGGAAAAATGTTGTTTTGTTAGTAGAAAGGGGTTTTCCATGGTCAAACCTTGTTTTGGTAATCAAACCTTGAAATGAAATGAGATAGGAATGGAGAATGATGAATGAACAAAATCGGATGTTGCAACTCACCAAACTCTAGCAATAAAGTGTTGCAAACATGTATGAAATGGTTCTAATAGATGTAGATCTTGAATCTTGCTTGAATGCAATATATCTTGAATTGAATGCTAGCTTGAATCATGAAACCCTACATCACAATTTTTAGCTCAAAAGAAAAAAATGATGCATGAAGACTTTGACATGATGCTTGATGCTTGAATAATGCTCTAAAACACTTGATAACTAGCTCTTGAATGCTCTTGTAAACACTTGAATGCTCTTGTGAACTCAAACATGCTATAAGAATTCTCATTCAACTTGCTAGGTAACTTGATTGCTTGTTAGGTGAAAATGAGTGAAAGAAACTTGTATTTATACTTGTATATGTCAAATTTCCTAAAATTACAACACTACAAGACGACATCAAATCTAGGAGGATAAAATATTGTAAAGAATTTGAATTAATTTTAATTTTGGGCCACTCGGTACTCATACACCCAAGATGATGTATGAGTCCCATTAGGCATAAATTATGGGACCATTTTCAAAAATACTTAGAAAGGTGTAAAATCTAGATCGAGACCCAAAACCCTAGGTGGGACTCATACGCCCAAAGTGGTGTATGAGTCCCAAATAACTAAATCTATGCCACACAACCTAAAAACACCTGAATTATGATTGGATGTTGATTTATGTTAGGATTATCCTTGGAAATATGCATTAAATGAGGCTTGTGGATATAAAATAAGGTCATAAGGCATAAAGAAGCCCAATTATTTAATAAAACCCTAGAAAAGTGTGAAGGTGTCTTACAACACTTTACAACACTCCAAGTTAAGTTCATTTAGTTCATAAGAGCCCAATACCTAATGTGAATATGTTAGACATATTACAACACTAAATCAAGACTATGTTAGGGAGTACTTTTTCCATCATTACACCCAAAATACCACATGTTGGTTTTTGATAAAGAAAGAAAACACACTAACAAAAAAATTAAAGATGAAAACTTAACATAATCAAAACAAGAAAAAATTATATGGTTAGATAGCTAAGAGAGAGCTTAACATCATTGTGGTATTTTTTTATAAATTTTCATTGAAACACATGTAAATCTTATGGAAAGCACAACAAAAAATGTATGTAATTTTTTTACCTTTTCAAAAAAGCACATCTTTGGCATGAAATGGTCATCCAACCCTTTGGGTTGGATGCCCAAGGAAAATCCAACCCAAAGGGTTGGTATTTCCCAATGTAAATCATTTGGCGAGCGCCAAAATTGGTGCTCGCAAAATGAAAATGTATTTTTAGAATGCTAGAGCCAAATTATTTATCTATTTATCTCTCTCCCCCCCACTTTGATTAAGTCTTTAGAGTTTAGGGTTTCACCACGGATAGTTGAGGTTTTACCTTTCACCCCTTCGTCGAAATGCCTGATTCGACTGATTTTGATCCTGCCTGATTTTGAGGATCTCGATGACGCCCCGACGCCTGACGGATTTGATTCTCGATCTGAGGATCGATCTTCGCCTGATCTGACCTGTTTTGATTTCTGGACGATTTTGACTTTGATTTTGTCCTGATCTCGGTCCTGATTTGTTCGCCGGGTCCGCGGAAGATTTCCTTCTCTATTCTTTTGTCTCTCCTCTTCTCCCTCCCTCCCCTCTCTAGGACGTCCCCTCCCTTTCTTCCTCTCCCCCTCTCTAGGGTTTAGGGTTTAAGTATAGGGTTGAGGGTTGATGGATAATGTTCAAGGTTGAGGGTATAGGGTTAAGTGTATAAGATATAGGGCTTAGGGTTGAGGATATTAGGTAAAGTCTTGTGGGAGTAAAATGGATTTTTGAAGAGGAATCTTGGTGGAGTGTTATAGCAATCAAACTGGTTATGAAGGTACATGATTTAAGGGTGTAGTAATTGATGTTGTGCCTCTCAAATCATGTGATGGTTGCAGAATTATTAGTGTCCAATATGAGGCATTTGAGATAGAAGATAATTAACCCTTAAGAGAAAGCATGTGTCATAATCATTTAAGGCCAATACCACCTCCAATGCCATTACCCAACAATTTAGTTGTGGGTGATGTTGTGGAAGCATTTCACATTTATTTTTGGTGGCAACCCATTGTCCTAGATTTCCCATCAACTTCTGATGTTCCTCAATAGAGTTATTTTCTTTATTTTCTAGACACCATAACCTATAGAAACTATGAAGCTAAGGACCTCTGCCCCTGTCAACTTACCATCTATCTAAATATTCAATATATTTAGTTTACTCACTATATACTGATAAATTATAGTCATCATGCCTATATTTTATGTTTACTTATTTTTTAAAAGCAATTTAAGTTTCACCATGGTTGTTTGAAGATTTTGATCTAAACAAGTTAAGTTATGATTTTTTTAGATGGTTCATCTGAAACTAGTCTAATTTTAGATAAACCATCTAAACAAATCAAAGTTTAAAATGTGTCATACTTAAAATAATACAAATTATTATTTTTAATTGTCTCTATTGAAACCAATTCCCTGGTTTTGATACATAAATTAGGAGATAGATAAATTGCCAAACTTCATAAAATGACAATGATAAGGATGAAAAAAAAAGAGTTGGTAAAAAAGAGAAATAACATTGATGAAGCTTTAATTCATAGTTGAAAACTACAGTCATATGGAAATTTTGGGTGTCATCTTCTTTCTATTTTTGCCAATTAATTGTATGAAGAGAAGATATAGTCGTTACACTATAAATGTGATAACACAACAATAAAAGACATAGGTATTCCTAAAAAAATGGACATGTGGCTAGGTACTGTTGAGGCCCTCATAAATGGATATAAATTTTATTTAGCTTAAAATTATTATAATGTATCAAATTCTTTGAAGTATTTATATTTTCTATTTGATTATGATCCCGAACTTTTCTTTCACCAACAAATAATTCATTGCTTATATCCTTTTTCCGCTTACCCTTACCCTAGGAAGAAGCAAGCACTATTTTTTTTCTCCCCAATTTTTTTATCATCTATATTCTCTCCTACTGTCACTTGTTCACCTAATTTTTCAAAATTATAACCCAAAGTTCTTTTACTACCTTTGCAAGCACAAACTACATGATCATTAGAAAGACCACTCCCTTTATTTCTAATATATACATTCAAGTAAGTAAAATTACCAAAAATTGTAGACCTTCCTCTAATGCCTAATTAATTGGTGCTAATTATGATTGTGCACATGGCTTAGTGGACTTGCAGATCCCTAGACTAATTCGTTCATCACTAAAGAGAGGGATTCATCAAATCATCAACTGGAGAGTCATAAAATTCAAATGGTGTTGGCAACATATATGCATCCATGAATTCTAAACATCCTACACTAGTTGAGTATAGGTGAATGGAATATAGATAAATGCAGTAAAAGCATTTAACTAAAATATACTTCTATTTCTCAAAATAGAGTAAATGAATACAAAATGTGTGAGTAAAATATGAGAATTAGAATAATCAATTCAAAACACACAATCGATGCAACGTGTTATATTAAGGAAATCAAATTTAACAAAACAATTGATAAAACGATTCCTCAAAGCCATTTTATCGTCCTCTATTCTTAAGGATCATGTGTTAGTGATCTCAGATTTTAGGTATGCACTAAACTACTAGGATGGCAACCTAAGAAATGAGAAGCCATTGAACTAAAATGCAAGAAACTATGCCTACATCTACATGATTGTGGATTTTGACGAATGATATGCTAAATGATGTGTTGAATGATATAATGTTGCATACAGGATGATGCTAAATGATGCAATGATAAAATGCTAAGCTAATGGATATGCTATGGAAATGTTGTAATGATAATGCAACAAATTAAGTTCCTAGAAATGAAATTACCATTATAACACTACTTGAAATCAAATTCTAAATTCTAAACTAAAATGCAAATGCTAAGCTCACTAATATTGAAAGTATTTCTGCAGAGTAGATTTATGTTATGCTCTATATTACTGAAAAGTTGTAAATGAGCTTCTATTTATAGATTTTACCAAGGCATCAAGTGATGTGGCAACAATGGACGATCAAGATTCAGTCTGGAGAGATCAATGGTGAGAAGTGAAGAGGTTAGAGAGAATCAAGGAAGTTGTCCCTTAATAGAACAAGCTTGCCAAGTGTAGAAGGAATAAATGGAAGGAGAAGCCATGTGTCTTTGAGGTTGTTAAAATTGTTGAGAAAATTCCCATTTAGAAATTAGAAATAATTAATTTCATGTGACACATGGTGAGGGGAAGATGAGTGGAAGGAGGTTGGAAAATATGGAGAAATGTGACTAAATTCCAATTTTAAAATTAAAATTTAGTTGGAGGGAATTATTCAAATAAAACAAATTAGTTAAATTTGTTTATAAATAATTAAATCATGAAGAAAGTGGTTTAGATAAGAAGAATTAAGAAATATGAACTATATAAATAAATTTTCAATTTATTTATAAGTAGAGGAAATCAGGATTTTATTAATTAAATAACTAGTATTTAATTAATTTTCTCCAGACCAATTTTGGATGTATACATTTTTCCCCTCTTTGAAGTGATGTGTTTACACATTGCTTCAAAGAAAAATTTGTTAGTGCTAATAAAATTTTGATAATGCCCCAAACGATGACTTTTGGGAGATAATGGATATATGCCCCCTCGGGAGATAAATCAGGGAATTTTGATGTTTTAAATATTTTGAAATTTTTGATGATTTATGATGATGTTGATGGTAATTTTCTGATTTGATGATGTTCCAACAATTTATCTCCCGATATAGAAGAAATAACATGCGATTTGATTAATTGATCCCTAAAAAATTAAAATATCCCATCATAAATCCCACTTTAATTACCCCTTTTAATAGGCAAAAAGAAGTGAAAAAGAAACTCATTTGTGCACTTTGATTTTGAAATTTTTGAGTGAGAGAGCAACTTGAGAACTTTAGCCAAAATGGTGATCCCTTATGAGACTCATCAATTCGAGCGTGTGCATTGACATAATCAGCCAACTGCATATGGACCTTTGGTAGAATTTCCAAAACCCTCTTTGTGAATTTTTGAATTGCTTTCCCACGTTTTTCAATTTTGAAATTTTATGATGTACACATTTTAGCACATAGGCCACTTGTTTTAGTGCAAAGGATGATTTTTTTAGCACATAGAATTAGGGTTTTAGTACGTACAAGGCCCCGATGTAGTGCATAGGAGGTCTATAATAGCACATAGACATTTTAGTGCATCAAACAATGTTTAAGCCGCATTAGGGTATTAAAATGGCGATCCATTGGTATTATTAGCGATTGAACTAAACTTGTAGCCAGAGATTTGGCAAAAAGAAGTGACACATCCAATTTGTGGCGCATTGATGTTATTCTCTTGGTGCATTGATGACCTTCTTAGCATATTGACTAAAATGGCACATTAAGAGAATATTAAGAGAATATTATGGCGCTTTGAGATAATTTAATGGCGCATTCAATGAAATGGTGCATTGAAGCACTGTAATAGCACATTGAGGACAGAGTTGAAGATTTTTTGTTTTTCTCCTTGATTTTGATGATGTTTAATTGCGTCAGCCGATGATTTGTTGTTGTTGATAGATTAGATGATTTATTGATCTCATGATAGGTGAGATTCAACAATGATGATGTTGATTTGACCTCATGATAGGCGAGGATCAAAAGTAGATGTTCACGAGATTTGTTCAAAATCTCACTTGAGCTGATAGGACAATTGATTGTTTGATGTTGATTCTTTTGTTGATTTGATTGATTGATTGATATGCTAATTGCGATGTGTTATAATGATAGGAGAGTGATTTAGGTAATCTTCAATCTCGAGAGTACTTCCCATAGACTTGGGAGTTGATTCCACGTCTGTCACAGGCTAATACATATATTATTGAGAGATGTGGATTATCTTCATTGATTGACATGCGCCAGATTAGGATTAATTTGGGATTGTTGACCACACTGGCAGAGAGGTGGCATAGCGACCACAACACCTTTCATCTGGCCACTGGAGAGATGACTAGGATGCTAGAGGATGTTTATAGGATCCTGCAAATTCCCGTGATGGGTGACATTGTTGTATATGATCAGTCCGAGTAGGGTGGGACACATGCTTTATGTTGGATATTCCATGATGATCAAATTAGTGGATATGAGATGCCTTGGTAGGAGATGTTTGAGAGTTATGCCCCTTTACCTTCTGTACTTGCAAGTTTTGTCGGTGGCTTTCTATGTCCCAACAAGAGGTCAAAGGGATTGTCTATTGGTTGGGGTTGGACACTAGAGAAGATGATTCTGTATGGGACTCGGTACGCCTGGCATTTGTGCATTCTTGTGTAGTTGTATCATGATTTACATTAGGTAGTGTATCTTGGAGGCGCTAGTCTATCTGTAGGGGTGACATTGTTACAGACGTGGGCCCGAGAGCATATAGCAATGACACACCCAGTGATAGATAGGTATCGATCGATTGGGAGACCCTATGCCTATGGTTATACAGGCCCAGTTGTCCAACATAAGCTGGGAAAACTGGAGTATTGGAGACACATACTAGATGACCTGGATTCTGTGACATGACAATCGTATGTGGATTGCGAATAGTGGGTCGTGGATCACTTAAAGATGCCTTATGTTTGCACAGCCAGATATCTCATTGAACAAACACATTTCATTATTGAGAGATTCCTATTGATGAGGATATTGATATAGTATGATAGAGTGTAGGGGATTCCATAGGGATTGGCTACATATGCATGACAACAGTAGGATGCCAACCTACCTTATCCTACGATGTTGCTTGTGATGATTACCATAGATTACAACTAGTGATTTGGGACTATCATCTAGAGATTGTGGAGGGATATATGACAGAGGAGTACTCGTAGTACTTTTGTGGAAATTCGTTTCCTAGGATCTCGAGGCCTGATGAGCCAGTGCTGACACTGGAGGACGATGAGGAGAGAGCACCCAGATGGAGGAAAGACATAGGTTGTGGGGATGAGGAGGAGGGAGATGGTAGTGATAGGGATGTAGGAGATGGGGGAGGTGGAGGTGATGATGGTGGAGATGGAGATGGGGATGGCGGAGGGGGAGATGAAGGAGGGGGAGGTGCCCATCTAGGACTAGATGTCAGAGTGCCTCGGAAGAGGTGATCATTAGTAGTTGCGGGATGGCAGCATGTGTAGATACGATTTCCTTCTTAGCAACATCAGGCACAGATTGCAACTCTACAGGCTTAGGTCTTGACACTTCAGGGGCAGTTGACACAGATTCAGGGGCAATTGCAATCACAGGCATAGGTGTAGACACAGACATAGGCGCAACTTTCACAGGAACAGGTGCAACTCTCATAGGCACAGGGACAAATTACCACCTTGACAACAAAGAGAGATAGGTTAAGACTACAGGTAGATCAGTCGAAGGGTATAGTAGAGAGACTACAGAGGGCCGCGGAGGGTAGTGGGACAAAAAATCATTTTAGAGAGGTACAAAACTCTACCAAGGAGTCAAAGTTTTATTGGATTAAATATCATGAGGTTTTTCCACCAGAGCATCGCGAGAGCTACTCAGTCTACCAGTCGCACTCATATGAGGACTACCAGTAGGGGTGTGACGTAGCGACTTCCGCGAGATCCTGGCACAAGTCCATCAAATGGAGGAGGCACAGGTCTAGAGATGTCAGAACCATCTGGGGGGAACACTACATAGCTCCGATATATGATGTTTGTTGTATCTTGGACATGTATACATTGATACTGATGATTCACTACCATTTTTGATGATGTACCTCTTCATATTTGGATATCCTTGTACACTTGACATTATTTTGAGATATATATGCAGCAATGATGATGGTTGATCTATGTGCTTATATGTGTTGATCATGATGGATGCATTTGATTTCTTATTTATGTATGCTATATGATGTTCTATATGACTATGATATGAATGCAACATGCGTTATGATTCTATGATGCTTACACAAGCATCTAGGTATAATTGGACTGAGATGACCTAAGCATTTCTTGTGTAAACAGACAAGAGTTAATCATTTCCCTATGTGAATCCAGAATGTCATCAGTGATACTTTGTAGAGCACGTCCCATGACGATTCACATAGTAATAATGATCGACTCACAAATAGAAGACAAAGAAAAATATCATTCTCGATCATAGCTTTTCTAGTTTTTGACATCCTTGAGTTGCTCTAGAGAAATGATAACAACAAGCATGATGCAAAAAATTTGAACATACGTGTTCAAGTGATAAAACCTTGATTCCAGAGATGAGCATCCACTAAAATTTGTTTTGGTTTGATCTTGTTGTTATTGGTTCAGATGGTTGGCTTTGTGATTATGATTGATGTTCAATGTAGCATTTCACTTGATCATTGTGTTTTTATCATGTTATCATTCTATTGTTTGTCTATCATTTTAAGCTCAAAGATAGATTGCCCCCAGTGAGTTCAAGATTTTTCCCCCAGTGGAAACAAACCAATTTATTATGGATATGCACAATGATCACTAAGCCAACGTGAGACACAACCGCGATGCCCAGATATGTAGGTGAGGCTCAAATGATAGATGTGGATAATGATAGCAAAGAGCCGACGGTTGACACATGTTCCAATAGAGGAAGAAGTCGATCCATCACAAATAGCGCCTATTGCCAGGTTTTCAATACTTTCTTTTATTGCACTTTTTTAGATTTTATGATTTTTTAATTTTTTGACTTTTTCTATTTTTTTGTGCATTTTTCTTTTTGATTTTTTTAGATTTTCCTTTTGATTTATTTATTTATTTTGTTGTCACCAAGATGCCTATTTTCCGGTGTTTCTACTGGGAAACCATTTTTGGAGATTTTCTTTTTTCGATTTCTTCAAGACTTTTTCTATTTTTTTTTTTTTAGGACTTTTTTTAATTTTTTTGGATTTCTTCAGGACTTTTTTCTGATTTTTTTGGATTTCTTCAGGACTTTTATGGTGCATCAGATGAATCAAGTGTAGAATTTCTTGAGATGGAGGTTGTTCATAGGCTCCTCAAATAGGTCTCCTTCTAGTGTGGATAGCTGGTATGCCCCTGATCCATAGACTAATACAATGACAAAGGGGCCCAACCAATTTGGTTCAACTTTCCTTTCTTCTATCTATCCTACTGATTGCATAGATTCTCCTTCAATACCAAGTCACCAACTTGAAATATTCTTGGTTTGACCTTATGATTATAGCTTTTGGACATTCGTTTCTAGTAGACTTTTAGGTGGTTTACTGCATGTTGACGTCATTCATCCAATAATTCCAACTCTTACAATCTAGATACCTAGTAGTCTTCATCATAAATGATACCCTTCAATGACACATAGAGTGATGGTAATTCAACCGTAATGGGTATAATGGCCTCAGATCCATATACAAGAGTGTATGGTGTGGCTCTTGTTGGTGTACGAATACTGGTTCGATACGCCCACAGAGCAGGGTTTAATTGGATGTGTCAATCACATCCAGCATCGTTGATCATTTTCTTTAGGATTTTCAGAATAGTTTTGTTGGAGGCCTCTTCTTGACCATTTCCTTGAGGGTAATATGGTGTAGAGAAGCGATGTTGGATATTGAAATTCTCACATAATTCTTGTATGTCTTGATTTTTGAACGGTCTTCCATTGTCAATGACAATGGTTTGAGGGATGTCATACCGACAAATGATGTAATTGAGGATGAAGGATGAAATTTACTTTCATGTGATGGTGATTAGAGGAACAACTTCAATCCACTTCATAAAGTATTATATGGTTGTGATGATAAACTTGTGTCCATTTGATGAAGGTGGATGAATTTTACCTACAAGATCCAATCCCCACTAACAAAAGGGCCATGTTGATGCGAATAGTTGAAGCTCTTATGCTAGTGCATGAATGAGGTTGCCATGAATCTAATATTTTTGGCATTTCTTGATGAGTTGAAAATAATCCTTTTCCATGTTTGGCCAGTAATACCCTAAACGAAGGAGTTTCTTGGCTAAGGTTAAACCGCTTGAATGAGTTCTACAAATACCCTCATGAACTTCCCATAAAGCCATTTTAGATTCGTCGCATTCCAAACATCAGAGGAGAGCTCTATCAAGACCTTGTTGGTAAAGTACATCCACAATAAGAGTATGTTGGGTGACTTGGTGAATGAAGTTTCATTTTTGGTTTTGGGATAGGTCAGGTGGAAGGGTGTTATCTTTTAGATAGGTATAAATTTTTTCATAGATTGAGGTATCAACGTCAACTAGGTGACATATAACTTGGGACTCAGTATCATCATAAGCAGTGGTAAATAGTTGTTCCACCATGAACTCGTAACAACTTATTTTCTCTATAATTTGTAATAAGGAAGCAATAGTGGCCATGGCATCAACAACTTTATTATCCACTCTTGAAATATGCTTAAATTTGATATCCACAAAGTATTTCTTAAAATCATCAATCATTCTTTTGTAGGGCATTAGTTTGTCATCCTTTGTTTGATAATCATCATTGACTTGGTTAATGACCAACTGAGAATCTCCATAGACTTGCAATTTTGGGATTTTCCATTCTACTAATTTTTTAATGTCAATGATTAATGCTTCATACTTTGCCATGTTGTTAGTACAAGGGAAGATAGATTTGTATTATTTCAGAATTTTATGTCCTTGTGGAGTGACAAATAGGATTTCGACCCCTGATCCATGTTGTGTAGCCAAGGTGAGGACATCAACATTTGGAAACTCAATGTGTAGAGGATGACCATCTGGTAGGGGTGCTTCAATGAACTGATCTGTGATTGCTTGTCCTTTTATTGCTTTCCTATCCACATATTGGATGTCAAATTCACTTAGTATAATAACCCATTTGGCTAGTCTTCTAGTTAGATTAGCTTTTCCAAGGAGGTATTTTAGTGGATCTATTTTGGCTATTAACCAAGTGATGGTATGAGTTAGCATGTAGTGTCATAGTTCTGGGTGGCAAACACTACTGCCAGACAAGCCTTTTCAATGGATGTATAATTGATTTCATAGCCATTTAGCATCCTGCTGATGTAATAAATTGCTCTTTCTTTTCTTGTTGAATCTTCTTGTGCTAACAAGGCTCCCAATGATATCTCAGTTGTTGCAATGTATAATAAGAGTGGCTTTCCTTCTACTGGTGGTATTAAGATAGGTGGACTCATTAGATATTGTTTTAATTGGTGAAGTCCTCTTCACATTTA
>VDFB02353493.1:142491195-142535789 GCA_007258455.2 Sequoia sempervirens | reverse complement strand
GGGAAGAGGGGAAGAAAGGGAGAGAGAGGGAGAGAGAATCAAGAGGGAGAAGGGAGAGGCGAAGAATGAGAGAGAGAGAGAGAGGGAGAGGGAGAGGGAGAGAGGGAAAGGGAGAGGAAGTTCCTTGGGTACCCATTGTCTTCGTAGATGTTTGTACCTCAAGGGCACCTCGACGTCGCCTATGCTCTCATCATCATAAGAACATGATCCCCCTTCAGAAAGAAAAAACTCCATGAGTTTACAAAATTTTCTTCTAATCTTTTCACCTCTAGTTGATCTCCCTCTTTTAGACATACTACATGTCTCGCTTTCCTTTTCTCTTCCTAAATTTCCCTCGCTCGAGGAAGAAAGATCTGACAAATACCTATTTGGTGGTACTTGCACTCATAAGGATGTTAGATGAAGTTCTTTCATGGTGATGCGATCCCTGACATTATGATTAATCTATCATTTCATCGCTATAATTTCATAGGCTATAAGGTAATCAAGTCTTGATAGATTGCAAGTTAATGTTACTACTATCCAAATGTGTCCATCACAAATCAAATCTACTTAACGTTTTAACTCCCAAACTTTGTAACAAGTGTTAAATGTGACTATCGTCCACCAGTTACACAACCAAGGCCTCAAATGTATTCTCTAATTGTAATCAAATGACTTTTTCTCTTCATTCAAGTAAATAAACTTGAAGGGAAATACCACCAAGTGGTTTATTGGACACCTACATGACTAAAAATAGCAGAAAAATTACATTTAATTTCTATATGTCTAAGTGGTTAACGGGGAGGGAGTGTGTACTAGGCTTGGTTAAGTCATCATAAGTTTATGCTTTGGCAATAATTTTTTTTAAGTCATCTTAAATCTCCCTATGTCTAATTGCTAGGAGACTTTTAGTATGTTTTAAGGTAGGATGATTGATGAAAGATCCCAAAGAGCCATTCTCCATGGTATCCAGGTACACATAGCAAGGGTCATCTCTTATACGGTTGGACATGATTTAAAGAACTTAGCTAGGAATTATTCATTTAACCTAAGGTTTTCTCATAATTCCATCATTGGAAAAGTATGATCAAATTCTTCTATTATGAAGAATTGGTCTATGTGCCTCTAGTAATCACTATAAATTTTTGTAAAGATAAAATGACTAAAAGCTGCAGGAGAGAATCAACTTTGAGTTCTTCAAAGGTTATATTCCTCTATTCATATTTTTTAAGGGTTGTGTGTGGAGGCGGTTATCACTACCAAGAAGGGAGGAGACCTTTCCTTGTGATGGAACTTCAAAAAATTTCTCTCTGTGTTCCATTTTTATCTTGCCTTATGTCTTTGGTCATCTATGGTGTTTGGGAAAAGCCTAAGGTTGGGGTTTTACCTTTGTCTTCATGTAGAACCCTAGTGTTTATCTTATGCCTTGGGTGGGATCTTTTGGGCCGTTAGTTTTTGAGGAGGGTTTTAAAACAACTTAAGCCCCATCGTTTCCTCTAGGTTGGGCCCCTTTTTCTTTATCATTTTATTTCCTTCGCCTGACTTTATTATTTCCTAAGTCTTGGATGGTCTCGTGCTCCCTCATTTAAAAAACAACTTATGTCATTGTTTATCATCAGCCTAGTGATGTCCCCTCATTCTTTTAATAAATGTTTTATATTTTGTAGAGGGACAAGTTTGTGTGACCGTAGATCAATTATCATTTGATCTCAGTCGTTCCCCGCCATCCCGTGATGACCTCACCAAATTGTTTTGGTTGATTGTGATATCACGAGTGAGCACCACGTGTCTCATTTATTGAAGCCAAAGAGATGATAGAAATACTTTCATACATTTATCTGGTTTTAATACATTATGTAGCGGGTTACTAAAGCATTTATGAGATGCGCATTTTTCAAATCAATGGAGATGCTATAATCTTAGTAGGAAAGGTGCTTGATGGTTAATGACAAAGCTATCGACTGTGTTGAACGAACAGGATTACCAATGGTTGAGATCCATGGTTGCCCGCCATCGTGTGATCAGAAGTTGCGAGGTCTTTATCGATCGTGATATCGCGGGTGAGTGCCACGTGGATTTCCTTGGCAATGCATAGTATGGTGGGCCCTTATTGCCATGATGGAGATCGTGTCAGTTTGTTTTGAAGGAAATAGTTCAATCATCTGACTAAAGTGAAGGATCGATGACTAGTATTTGAATCTGCATCAAATGCGATTACAAGGTTCTATTCTGTAATTTCATATTTCTGTTTAGCCCTCCTACAGAACTAAAAACTAAAGATTACAGCTACCCTCCTAGAAAACTAAGTGTTGAAAAGAGCCAAGATATAGACACCAGACAGATGGCATATAGGTCATTTGTTGTAGACAATGAATTTTGATATACAAAGACTCAGATGCATGTATTTGATGGAGTAAATGAAGATATCTAAGTTGCGGATTAAGATTTTAGTATCAATTGTTTGCTAAATTTATGCAGTTATTTGATTGTCTCCATTTTGATGCTTCTCTATTGTTTAAATTGATATAACAAGTTAATACTCAGTTTATCATTGTACATTTGCTATATATGTGTGATCTGGTTATTCGGTTCTCTAAAGTAGGGATTAAAATATTTTAATCAATCACAGCAATTGGGAAGTGTTACTTGGATTAATAAGAAGAATCACATAACTAGAATTGCCATTCTATCTCAAGAAGAGTTTATCAATTATTCACTTACACGTTTACACAAGTTGTAAACAATTTATGTGCCTGACAGTTTGAATTATTGCCATTATTGAAATCCACATTTGCAAATATTCATTAGACTCCATATACCCAATAAGGCACTAGTCTCCCCTTGTATTCTTTTATAATTTTCATTATTTTTATTTATTTTAAACTTACATTTACAAATACACATACATATGCATTAACTGTTTTCATTTATTTCTCATGTAGTTTAATAGTTTGATCAATTTCATATTATGTGTTGAAGACTTTAGAATTTCAATTACATTAATTTATGGATATGTTGTATCTATAACACTACAAAACCATATACTCTTTGCATTTACACTTGCATTTAGAAATACACATTTATATACATAGATATAGATTTCTTTAATGATATGTTGCATTTACTGTTCTAGGAGAGCATCCAGTAATTGCATTTACATTTACATTTAAAAATACATATACATACATACATACATACATACATACATATATATGTGTGTGTGTGTGTATCATTTATATTCAGCATTCAGAAACAACCCAGTAGGTCTGTACATGGATAAAAATTCATAAAATTAGATCTCTCATACATATTTTGTTGAAACCTAGGCTTGAACCTCTCATTTCACATGCTTTTCTTCACAAAACTCTTGAGAACAACAGCTATATGTTCTTTATTTCTCATCCTACACCCTATTCATGAATCCTACAATTACAACAGTATCCATAGGGCCTCTTACACAAGCTACAGTAATCACAAAAATTTTAAGAGCCCATTTATATCATGTTTGGACTATAAAACCCTCAAAAACAAGGTAACCGGGTTGTATGTAAAGAAGGGAAGCTTTCTAACTAAAATCAATGCCTTAAGCCTCAAATCATATTCAAATCAAAGCTAACACATATCTTCATGACCTGGAATTGATATTACATCAAAATATGGCTGCATGTGACCGTACAATGCTGCATAACAAGAAAAATACAGAAATTTTGAAGAAAAATACAAATTTTTGAATGTCAATAGCTTATTTTTAAATCCTCAACCATCAAAAACCATTACAATGATCACTTTATGCCTTTTAAAGGCCTTTACACATCAACCACTGAACAACCACCTCTACAATAGACTTTTTAATCTTTTATGATCACATGAAACATAAAACACACTAATTTCAAAGTTGTTAACATCACTATTGAATTTTTTTAATTTTTTGACCTTTCTAACATTAAAAAGTACATCATTAAATTAATTATGTAATGGCATAAAAATTAAAAACATCATGAATTAATTATGTAACCATATAAGTCAAATATAATTCTATCAAGAAATTGATATCAAATAGATAATATAATCACATAACTCATACATTTTAGTGTCATTGATCTTCTTCTTCATCCAACTCTTTGTTTGTATCATCCGATCCAAATTCGACATTGTAAGGATTGGTCATATCATCATCGTCGTCATTGATATCAGTTTCGATAATGTCCTCATCCACACGGATATCATCTTCATGAACATTAACTCCTACATCATCATGATCTAGTTCCTCCTCTTCGACATCTTCGTTAGGGACATCATCAACTAACTGTTGATCCTGATCATCATCTACATCATCTTCTAGTTCTTCAGTATCTTCTTCTTCCACCACATTATACTTTACTATCCTTCCTCTTGGATCATGTCTAACAACAAATGACCAACCCATTTTACCTGGAACCTCTGAGTAAAATACCTGCTCACATTGGCTTGGAAGAACATAGGGCTCATTTCCAGCTCACTCGATCAACCTCGTATTAACCATGGTAAATCCATTATCATTTCAATAAAAATTCTCTCAGGATCATTTTCATTCAATCGTAGTCTGTACCATAGGACAACGAACAAAATTAATCTGAAGGACTTAAAGTCACACTCAAGTATATCATCCAAAATCCCATGGTATCAATTTTCTGAGACTTCTGGATGTATGTCACTTCTAGATGAAACATTAGTCACTTGAAAGACTGCAGTTATACCAGAATCACAAGTTTTCTTCATGACATCCAACATTTTAATTTGAAAGTTACGACCATTGCACCACATAGTCTTGTGGTGTTTCACCTGCAATATGTCAAACATGTAAAAATTATTGCAATATTTTCAGTTGATAAACATATTTATTTTTGGCCGAATGTATGCAAAGAAAATAATCTCAACATATATATACATCAATATAATTGAAAATAATTAAATAATATGGGTGATTAATATATTTATACATACATGTTTATCTCTTAAACCATATGTTAAATCAATTTCCTTTTGTGTAACATTGGAATCTCTATTACAATGAGCTTCTTTAACCAATGAAGCCACACCTTCCCATGTTAATGTGTGACTAGATTGTTGACATCATTCAATCCATACCGTCATCCAATCAAGATTGTTTACGACATACAAATGTAGTGCATCCCACTCTCGACCAATTGTATCAAAAAAATTTGAAATTCACAAACGACGTATAATTAGTTAAATGCCATAGTATACGACCTTAATTTATAATTGATGTATACTGAAGATTAAAAATTAAATAAGTACAATATACATAAAAACCATATGTAAAATGTATTCCAATTAATCTCCATGACCATCTTATAATTACCTCTCACTTTCCTCAATCTACCTTACCCCATCAGGTACTCCCCTTCGAATTTTTTAATGGAGTTGGGATCCCAAATGCGATCTACATAGATCTTTGTTGCAAACTTAGGAAGATATTCACTAATGTACACCATGGTTTGGTATACCATAAAACCCTCAGGATGTGCTCTTTGTCTAACTAAAACCTTCAAAAATTTCAAGTGCCCCTCAACCATCCACATTGACCTTATGTGTATAGGTCCACACAATTCAATCTCCTCAACTTTGTGTATGAGGTAGTGTTCTTGTGCATTGAAAAATGTCGAAGGTAGACACTTTTTCATTTCACACATTAGACGAGAAATTTTTCTCTTCCAATAATTTATATCTTCTTTATGGATTTCTTTAGATGACAACCATCTACAAGTGATTCAAAGCGCAAATATATTAACGAGATTTAACAAAAATATACATATATTACATAACAAGTAAAACAAATGGAAATTATAAGATGTATACAGTGAATTGAACAAATATTGCTACTTACCTCATGTATTTTCCAAGATCATATATAACTTGTTTGACATTGTTGTCGAAGTTGTCTGGGAGAGATAGGGGTAGAACGTACTACAACAATTATAAAATGATCTTTTCATTATTTTTCCAAAAGTAGTAAACATAATACACTGAAAAGTACATGCATTATACAAGTGTATATAATATACCAGAATAATTACCTTAATGAAGGTATGCCAATCATGCCTTTTCATCCCTAACCCAAATTCACCTTTCTTTGTTATTATATTGTTTATGTTTGTAGCAAATCCTGTGGGAAATCGAATTTTTCATATGACTTCTTTTATAGCATTGCTTTGTTGCTTCGTTAATAACCAAGGAATGTCACTTATATTAATTTGGTCTCCATCGCTATTTAATTGAATGAAATTTTTCATTGCATGATTGGCTTCATGAATGTCACTACAAATTTTGACAATTTTTTCTTTGTTATGCCTTCCATCCAATATTTTTCATAACATTTATGTTATATTCTTTCTGATATGCATTGTATCAAACAAATGCACAATTTGTAGTTGATCATAGTAGAGCAACCTACTAAATTGTCTAGGATAACTTTTTCAGTCCCTGTGGAAGCTGGCCATTAATGCCTTGACGAACTTCATGAAGCATATAAGTTAAACAAATTAACAATGACAATCATTGTCAATTACATTATGGGTAAACACAACAAAATATAAAAATATAAATTCAAAACATATCATATATGATAGATAAACAATTTGATCTGATGTATAACCTTGATGATTAATTCTATTATATTCCAACTTCCATAGGCGAGGTGTCATTCTTTGTGGGTTTGATGTAGTCTCTTCTTTCCCATTGAAAAGATTTTTTTCAATAGTTTGATACTTATGAATTCTATGGAGGAAGTGCCTATACTCATCAAACACCTACTTTCCCAAACTTGTTGGACAACGATATTTCATCTTTGGACCACAAATTGGACATGCAAATTTTCCCTTTATTTGAAGACCTGCAAGATCATATATAATTGGATTAAATATGTCAATTTTTATAATTATATATAATGAATAGATTATTTTAAAAACATGCATGATATCTACTTCATAAAATTAAATATTGTTAAAGTACAGTTGAACGTTATAACATACCACAAAAATGTGTTAGCCTTCGGGCATCATGAATTGTCCATACAAGCATTGCATGGAATTGAAATTGTCTTTGTCCTATTGGTCTAGAGACATCATACATAGTGACGCCATTCCATAACTTTAGTAACTCATTGATAAGAGGATCAATATATACATTCATATCTTTAACTTGGTACTTACCTAGTTGAATGAACATAAACATTACATAATTATTATAACTATTTTACTGTAATATATATAAATTAATGTACATAACTATTGAATGAAAAATATATATGTCATTATGCAGCAAATAAGACAAATGAGATGCTACTACGTTAAATAAAGTTGATGTAAACAAATACCTGGAACAATCATTGACAACATTATGTGCTCCCTCTTTATTGACATCCATGGAGGAATGTTATTTTTATAACAAAAACAGGCCACACCGAGTAAATAGATCTCAGCTCTCCAAATGGATTGACACCGTCCGCTCCCAATGAAAGCCTAGGATTACGAGGTTCTTCTTTAAAGTGTGGCCATTTTTCCTCCATGTCCCTAAAGGCAGAACCATCTGTAGGCATTCAAAGAATTTCATCTCCACTTCTATTTCGTTCATGGTAATCCATAAATTGTGTTAAGCTTTCGCACCTAAATAATCGTGCATACGTGGAATAATGGGAATATAACGAAGAACCTTGCGAGGCACCTTTTTTGTTAGTTGATCTGTTTGATATCTACTGATATGACATTCTGGGCATTTTGTTACAAATTCCTGTTGTTTATGATATATAATATGATCATTGGGACATGCATCTATTGCTTCATACTCCATTCTGATATCTTTCATAATGCTAGATAAATTTTGGTGTGAGTGAGGTAAAATATTTTATGGTGGTAACAAAAATTCACCAATCAATCTACAACAAATAATTTGTTAATATAAAGAATATTAATGGTACATATTTCATCCTTTATTTACTAGTGATGAACTAACAACAATTAAAATAGATGAAAAAAGATGGCATATATGACATACCTTAACATCCATGAGATTGCTATGTTTGATAAACCATTCATAACCTTCAAGTTCAACAGCAACAATACAGTAGAGAGAAGAGTTGTTTGGGAGCCTTCATAAAGTGGCTTGTATGTCTTCTCAAGTACAGGTAAATCATGAACATCATCAAAGTCATCTCAATCATCATGATCAGCTCTGCCACTAAATGTGTCATGGATCAATGTATCTGTACCATCATCTTCAACTGTGTTTTCTGGCCCATGATCATCTTATTCCATAGGATCATTAACTTCATCTTCGATATTCACAGCTCCATGTTCATCCTCTTGCAAAACCACATTCTCCGGGCCGTGATAATCCATATCATGTTCCCTAGGGTGCCCCACCTTTATAATAAGGATAGACACAAATAAACTATGATCATGATCAAGTGATTTTATATATATATATATAATGTTAAAATGATATAAACATTCACAAATTCAATCAATATAAACACATATAATGAACAACTTACCAATGGATGATAATCATGCCCCCCTTCAACGTGACCATGTTGCCTACAATGTTTCTCAGCTATTGTGATTAAAAGTTGTCACGTCTTTAAGCCCTTGCAATTATTGCAAGGACAATAACATTTCCCATCACCCTTTCTTTTCAATCTAGCCCACAATCTATCAAGTGTCTCTTCATTTTTTTCTGGACTAATATTATCTGACATGATTTTTCTTTACCAAGCTTGACTATTTAGATCTTCAAAAAATATCAAACTCACACTCCAATAATTTTTATTCATAGACAGGTAACAAAATTTAATAATTCTGATTTTTTACACCAAAAAAATTTGGCATGCAACCACCCCTCCAAAAGAGAAGATAGTAATGACCCCAAAAAACACTTTAACATGCTAATTCCAAAACTTATTAAATTATGATTTTACTATGATTTCCAACCATTAGACTCCTAAAATCAGAATATTGAACTTAATCGCAAAATTCCTACAACGATGGAGGTAGCGAGCTAATAAGAGCAAGTGACCCATTCTTAAGGAGCAACAAGTCAGAATCATCATTTATAATGTCAATACGGATTTATCCTTTTAGTCAAAGATGCAATGTGTCACTTCTTATGACGAGCTTATCCCTAGGGCCCTCAACATTGAGAGAGACCTAATCACACAAGCAAGCACACACTAGTAGAATTTGGAAAATAAATGACTAGGTGACTAAAACTTTTAGTCACAACAACTAAAAATGACTAAATTCTGCTCATTTTTTGAAACTCAGCTATAAATGAGTAAATAAATTACTAGTTTGGTCGTTGATTAAAAATTATTGAGTCACACAAATAAAAATGATTAAATAGTCAGTCATTTATTTAGTCACAATCCTTTGAATAAATCATTTAAGGAATCAAGAATATAGCCCGCCAAAATACTCTAAAACTTTAATAAACATACCCTAAAACTTTTGTCAAAATATCATTTTCAGGTATAGTCCACTAGAATATAGTTTTCATTTTAATAAACATACTCTAAAACCTTCGTCAAAACATTATTTTCAAGCATAGACCGCCAAAATGGAGAAGTGTTTCAGTAAAGAATGATAGAGAACGGTGAGGAGATGTGCATGAAAGGAGGCATAGGATTCATTGTTGCTTATCTCATTCCTGCTCTACTCAACAAATCTTACATTGTCCCCACTACTATTTGTAATCTAGGTATTTACTTGACATATATTTTCATAATCTCAAATTCCTTCAGAGGCTTTTGAAGTATCAATGTATCCTATATAGGGTTTAGGATGATTTCTTTTAATTAAAAAAATAAATAAATGATGTATTTCCCTGTAATTAGATAATATGGAGATCTCCTAAATCTGCCCCAGCACACTATCCTCTTTGGCACTGTATTCATTACTCTAGCTACTAGGGTTTTGCATGTGACATCTTTAATATCTTCATGACCGTGGCTTTAAAATAGATCTCATTATCTTCTTTAATCCTTTTCATTGTAACCCTTGAGTTCCATAATCCACCTTCAATCTCTTCTAAGAACGTTGTCTTAAGCTAGACTGCATAGTATGCATATAAAGAAAGTCTTTCATACCTGCCATTGTTCCAAACCACCACTCACTGCTTTGCTTAAAATGTTGCCTCCATAAGCACAATAGCATGTTTTAAAATCATGGTTTTTAGTGATTGACCATTAAGGTCACCACTTTCATCAAGATATAATGAGATTTTTCTCTTCAAACTCAAGGCATTATGCAAGATAACATTGTGAATTTTTTGTTGTGTATGATTTTATTTTCTTGCACATTTGCTGCTTTGCTAACTTCCTTTAAGACTAGGTATTGCACCCTCAGCTGCAATCTCAAATAGCTCACTCACTATCACTTGAAAATTCCTTTCATGAGCATCCTTCTATAAAATCAAACTATGCCCTATAGACTGCCTACTTACTATAGGGGACTCATTATTTCATGGTATTGTAGATCTTAAGATCCTTCAACCTTATTGACACTACTTCACAGTCCACAAGGTATTATTCACTATTCTCCTATTTTTGATGAGTCTCAAAACACTGCTCAAACATGCAATCCACTACCTCCATTATACAATGGCTAAGAAGAAACATTGAACCTATGATTACCACTGTTATTTCATTTGAATAGTCATTCCCTGATTGCATTTTCCTTGTCTAACACTACCAAAAGCATTTGAAAAACCATTAAGGTCAGCAAGGGGGTAGGGAAACTCATTGTTAAAATCTCCACTTTACTATGCAAGGTTTGAGCTTTATTATCTTTTCATTTTTCAGCCTCTTTTTTACTGTCACATCTCAAGTGACTGTCATTCTTCTTACCATAGATTGCATTTACAAATGTCACTAAGCTACATAGTGTGCTTGTTATTGGCGACGATCTTTAGATTGCAAGATTTTTTTATTAGCTACAATGTCTCAAACTTTTTGGTATTGCAACCTCACTAATCTGCTAGAGTTACTCCTTATGTTTCTACGGAGGCCTAGGGTTTGTACCCTAATCATGCTCTTACCAATGCCTCTGTTGGTATTTAAAAACAACCTTAAATCTTGGGTCAGAAAATTAGTTGTCTTGACAGGGTTGTGGAATGATCTTGGATTGTATCCTAGAGTGTGTGGGAAGCTTGTGTTTGATCATTAAGGTATGTAAACTTGATCAGGAAAATGTATCCTATATAGCATGGGTCTTGCTTTAATACTTTCCATAATGGTTATTAGATCACATTATTATAGTTTGCAGTAACCCAAGATTGAATTCAAGTATGTAACAAACTTGGTTTGTAGTTTAAGCTATACAATTTTAAGTAGCATTCATAAGGTTTAGAAAATATTGATCACTCTCTAGAATAGCCCATTAAACATGGGTTGTGCTTGAATGCACTACATAATTGATATAGCACAACCACTCTGCATATCAACTAGAGTTATAGGCTCTTTATTGCAGTAAGAGGTAATCACTCTTGGATCATGATATAATTACATTGTAACCTATTAGACTTGAGACAACCTGAATGCACCCAATGATGATTGACACCTACATTATACAACCTGAATTAACTATATTATATGAGTTCCTCCATTTCTATCACAACATAGCCACATTAAACTTGGGTCACACATGAATGCATACTATATTTGTTATAGCACAACTGTGCCACATGACCAATAGAGTTATGGATCACATAATTACAGTCACAAGAATTTGTTCTTTGGTTGTGATCTTATGGTGATTCCACACAACAAAATGTGGACATGAAATTATAAAAACCCTAAACCTTTAAAAATGAAATCTGATGAGATGTTGCTTTAAAATATGATTTTCAAACCTGGAACTACAAATCTGACTTCACAACTGAATTCTACAAAAAGACAATGACTACCCTCAACCTAGCGATATCTTCTTGATTTTATTTTTATTTTCCCAAGAAAATCATCCTTAGTTCTCCACAAACTATCTCAAGTAGAGAAAATTTGCAAGTATAGAAAAACATTGTTGCAATAAATCAGGGAACTCACTTTTCTTTATGTCGGCCACAATTTGATTTTTTTCTTATTTTTCATGTTTGTTGAAATTTTGACGAAAACCAAGTTCATCAAAATTTCGACAAGCATCGGGGATAAATTTTAAAAAAATTGAAAATTACACATCAAATTTTACAAGCACCCGACAATACATCAAATTATACATATTTCGTCAGATTTTGCAATCAAATGAGTTAGTGTTCATTGTGAAATTTCCCAGATTCTGAAAACTAATGAATGTTTTTTTTTGCTATGCAGGTTTCGTAAATGTTGTCAAAGACTCTGCTGAAACCCTTGAACGTTGTCAAAGAGAATTTATTGAAAACTACTAATAATTTTGATGTAGGGGTTGGAGTTGATTTAATTCCTTTTGGTTAATTTAGGAATCTAGATTAATTAGGAGGGAAAGAACACCATGTTTTTTGTGCTTGATGAATGGTAGGCATATGCTCTCCCCTTAACTGGGTGACCAAAAAGCCAAACCCATTCATTTTATTTTTATCCTTAGAGGGCATGTGTTGTGGGAAAATGTAATCACCCAAGGGAACGACCCAACTGGGAACACGCTAAATCCAAGCGACTTCCACCCAGTATATAAGTGTGGGTACTTGAGGAAAGTTCAAGTATCATGAGGATTATTCTAAAAAGAAGGGAAACAATGGTCTCTTGTCATATGGATGATCCCCCACAAATGGAATGCCTATACTAGAACCTTTTGTGATAGCAAGCCAAAATCCTATTCTATTTACTAGCACAAAAGGTCTAACCTTTGAATTCGTCCCACATTTTTATGGCTTTTAGTAGAGATGAGAAGTATGTCATGGGAGATCCATGGGTACTGAAGCTTGGTTGACCTGAGAAGTGTGTCATGGAGGGGAGCCAGTGTGGTCAAGCTTCTAATCATCCACTAAAAGTAGGCACAGCTAGAGTAAAATTCAAGTGGGAATCCAATAAATATTGTCTTACACAACCTTAAGAATTGTACATGTTTGGTGTGTTTTAGCAATGTTTTTTTGAATAAATTTCAAACAAAACATCACACACTGGAAATGAAAACCTTGATTCAGAAAACATCCTTGGAAACAAAAAATTCCCTGACTGGAAAAAAAAAATCAAACTTACAAGAAACTATGACATTTTCCCAATTCAGCGCATCCACTTCTTGTTTTGGTGCATTTACACCATTCTCTGGCACATCCATATGTTGTTATAGCGAATACACTATCTATGCCAGTGCATCCATTGCATTTTGTAGTGCATTGAACCATTACTACAATGCATATACCTCATACTTTGGTGCATTCAAGCTATTTTGTAGCGCATCCAACTAATCTTGTAGTGCATCCAAGCCATTCTATGGTGCATCCAAGCAATTCTATAGTGCATCTACCTTTCAGTGCATACACTGATTGTTACAGTGCATCCACCAGATTTATAACCAGAAAGCTAAATTTGACCCCCTATTTGACATTTTGAACCCAAATTTAGGGATCTTTTCCATAGAGAAGTTCATTCCTTATTCCAACATTTCTTTAAACTTGGAAAAATTAGCATTTACAAGTGAAATTATTTACCTAAACTTTGATCAGACATCTAAAAGTTTCCAACCATCATCAAACCTAAATTTGATCACCAAGTTGAGTTTCACCATCAGGATTTGTCATCCTTCATCTAGAAACAATACACTTTACATCAAATTTCATTACCTTAGTTCCATCAATAGAATTCATCATTATATTCGACCTAGGTATCTCTTTGGCACTCCTAAACAATGATCAAAATTTAGAAAACCTTCATCACTTGCATGCCCATTTTAATAAGATCCCAAAAGCAAAAACTCAAGGATAATGAACTTGAACCTCAAAACACCATGGGTGAACTAGATTAAAACCCTTTCCACAAAACCCCTCAAAATGAAACAGAAGAAATAACAGAGGAGGAAATAGAACAAGCAAACCAAGATCCTAAATTTCACAAATTTCTAGAGAGGATCTTTGAAAAGGATGGAGAAAAATACCTTCTAATGTTAGCAAAGCAAGGGGTCGATTACCAAGTGATTTTGATGTCAACAAATTGAAAGAAACACCAAAGAAAATTGAAATTGAAACACCAAATGCAGATCAAATGGCTGCCCTAACACATCAAATGAAGAACCTTCACCAACAATTACAAGACATGCAAAGAGGGACTACAAAAAGATATTTGTTACAAGATATTTGTCCCTACCCTTTCGATAGGAATTTGAACATGATACCATTCCCACTGAAATGTGACCTCCCAAAATACAACAAATAAAATGGAAAATCTGACCCCATAGACCATGTGAGGGAATTTTGAACCATGAGTCTTGAGTTTGCTCACGAAGACACCTACTTGATGAGACTTTTTCCTCACAACTTGGGAAGCCATTGTATGGAATGGTTTTTGAAACTACCACCAGGCATAAGATCCTTTGAAGAACTTGTCAACAAATTTATCACTCAATATTCCTATAAAATTTCACATGAGATAACCATGAAGGATCTTTGCAATACCAAATAGAAACAAGGAGAATCCTTTCTCATATTCTTACAAAGATGGAGAAGGTTATTTTCTCAATACACTTGTCCTATACCCGAACAAGAAAATATGGAAATTTTTATTGACAACCTTAACAGCGAAATGAGCTATAGGCTGCAATTACAATGTCCCCCTACCTTCGAGAAGATGATAAAAAATGGTGTCAAAATTGAAGAAGCTTTAGTCAAAAGAGGTGTATTGAAAATTCACGATGAAGGATCAAACAATGCTAGCTCTTCCAATCATCAAAACAATAATGAGAAATAAAAATTTTGGATAGGAAACAAGAATACCAATGATGGTGCCACTGAAACACATAATTCCAAACCGGTCTTTAATCTATTAGGAACCACAACCAAAACTAATCAAAACACCAATCAAGGCACTAATAAATATTTTAACCAACACAACAATCAAAACAACCACAATCAAAGTAATACCACCTCTAAACCTCCACCCTATCAAACACAATCAAACTGTAGAAAATTCACACCTTTGGGTCAATCACATGAATCTGAATTGAGAGAACTTCTTACAAATAACCTTATAACACTACCTAACACTCGAGGCTTTGAACCAAAAGTAAAATTGTCATGGTGGAATGATGCTTATTACTGTGAATTCCATCGGTGAAAAGGTCATAAAAAAAATACCTGCATGCAATTGAAACACAAGATACAAGACTTAATAGATGACAAAGTTATATGGATAGAAGGACCCCAAACAAATGTTGATCACAGAGCATTCAAAAATCCCTTACTGAATTATGAAAAAGGGGAGTCCTCTACAACAAACAACAAAGGGAAGAATGTAAAATATTTCCATGATACTGTCATCCTTCATACCTCATCAATGGAAGATCAAATGAATAACATTGAAAACAATGACAACCAAGACATTATTGCAGCCAACAATCCAATTGAACATGAACAAGAAATCACTACAGTTGAAAATCAGATTAATGACATTAAACAATACATGGCTACAACTAATACTCAAATTAATGTCATTAAAATCAATGGGAAACAAGACAACATGCTAGTAAATGTGACCATGAGAGCACAGGCCAAATATGTACTAAAAGGAAGTTCATCTAAAACACCTGTTGCCTCATCCAATCAATATAACATAGTAGACCAATTACAAAAGATCCCCGCATAAATATCTATATTGGAACTGCTCAAGATTTCACCTTCCCACAAAGAGATTTTGGAAAAAGCCCTAGTGGACACAATAGTACCGACTGATCTGGAAGTTTGTAAATTTGAGGCCATGATGGGACATTTGACTGCACCTCATTGCTTATCTTTTTCAGAAAATGATGACACATCTATTTCTCATCCCCACAATGCCCCTCTCCATATTGAATTCATAATTCATAAACATTGTGTCAAATGTGTCCTAATAGATGGAGGAGCCAACCTGAATATATGTACTTTAAAGCTTGTTCGTGCCCTAGGATTTTTTGAAAATGCAATAGATTCAAAGAAAAAGATCACAATAAAAGCATATGATGATGAGGAAATATCTTCACAAGGATTGATTGTCTTACACATTCAAGTAGGGCAGATTTAGAAAGATGTAATATGCCAAGTCTTGGACAAGGATTTGACCTACAACATACTATTGGGTCACCCATGGATCCATGAAATGCAAGCGGTCCCATCAACATACCACCAATGTTTGAAATTCTCTTGTGGTGGCCAAGAAATCACCATCTTGTCTAATTCTACTAGTCCTTAGTAGTGAACACCCTTAAATCAGTCCAAGATGTCATTGTGCCTCATAACAGAGAAGCTTCCACTTCCATCCCTACTAGTAATCAAAGCCAATCAAATTCCTTGGCAAAACCGCAGGTCACTTCCCCAAATCATGAAATTCAATCCAGTTCCATGTTTAAACAGTTTGAGAAAAAGGAAGAAGTTGCTCCTTCTACATCCTCAAATCATGAAACCCAATTAAATGCCTTGTCCAAAAAATTTGAGAAAAAATTCCAAGTCAAAGATAAAGGTGTGGGTGAATATTTCATTGAACAATCTTTATGCCTTTCACAACTATCTTCCCCAAAGTCATATGGGCAACCCTCAACATCAACGCAATAGTCATCACAAACAATTACACTTTTTGATGATCGATTTGTAAAAGAGGGCACCATAGTTGATGAAGTTGAAGACAAAGATGTCCTAAACTAGCTTTATAAGGATGAAGAAGAGTCCTAAGTAGCAACTGCAAATGTACAAACAACACAATATGGAAAAGGATTCACAATCTTAGAAAAGATGGGATATGAAGGAAAAGGCCCTGTAGGAAAAAGAAAAGAAGGAATTATGAACCAATTCAACCCCTCTTAATCAATCCAAAAGACAAGACTGGGTTGGGTTATAAAGAGAAGACAAAAGAAGAGATAACTTAGAGGGTGGTTGAAAGAATCTTGTAACTACAAGTCAGTGATGATCATGAAACAGATTCAAATGAATACGAGTGGGATTCACTATCCAAAGAGTCTTGTCACGACAAGGACATTGATGTGATACACAAGTATGCATCCCTACTCAAGGAGAGACAAGGTTCAAGTTCTAGACCGCTTGAAATAGGATCACAACACATTGATGACTCCAACGAATACGATCAAACTCAGAGTGAAATGGATAATTTAGAGGAAATTTACCTTATAAACCTCAAATTTTCTATTGGAAAAATCGAAGACATCGCCATCAAAAATCTTACTATTTCTGACCTTAACCAATCTAATGGTTCCTTAACCCTAGTACATCCCAAACTCATAGACTGGGACCAAACTAAGTCATTTGATATCCCCACTTTTTCAAACGATGATGCCATCATCAACTTCCTCTATTTTGATAATCCCAAAACAAATTCCACCATTGAATGTCATAATGAAGCTTCCAAACAGGGGAGTGTCAAATATTTCGGCTGCAAAATGAATAATACAGGAAATAGATTTGATGGTGAAAACCATTCAATGGAAGTATCAGATCCAAAAAAAGTAAAAATAAAGAGTACATCCAATGGCAAAAACCTCTCTGAGGCATCGAAGGATGGAAGATTTGAAACTCTCCCAGAACACTTTTAGGAAAGATCGAATGTATTGATTGAGCCCACATAGTCTATCAATATCGACAATGCAGAAATAGTGAAGAGTATCCATCTAGCGGCATCCTTGACAAACCAAGAAAAACCAAGCTTCCTCAAATTCTTCATAGAGAAACAAATCAACTTTGCTTGGTCATATGTCGACATGCCAAGGATTGATCCAGATCTTATCATGCACCACCTATCCTTACCACTAGGAGTAAAACCAGTCAAGTAGAAGCTAAGGAAAATGCATCCACATATTGCTCTATTGGTAAAAGTAGAGTTGAAGAAGTTCTTAGAAGCAAGATTCATCAGACCCATTGACTATGCCAAGTGGATCTCCAACATCATACCAGTCTCAAAGCCTGACAATAGCATCTGCATTTGCACAGATTTCTGAGATCTTAATAAGGCTTTCCCTAAAGATGATTTTCATCTACCTAACATAGACATTATAGTGTACTTAATAGTAGTACATGGCATGTTGTCACTTATGGATGGATTTTCTGATTATAATCAGATCAAGATAGCTCCAAAGGATCAAGACAAGGCAGCCTTCACATGTCCATGGGGAACATTCTCCTGGAACGTCATGCCATTCGGATTGAAGAATGCAAGAGCTACTTATTAATGCACCATGATGACAATTTTTCATGATATGATGCATACCTTCATGGAAGACTATGTGGAAGATCTATTGGCCAAATCATACACCAGAGAAGGACACTTAGAGATCCTACATAAAATCTTTACCAAACTGGAGAAGTTCAATGTACGATTGAATCCAAAAAAATGTGTGTTTGGGGTGACTTCAGCCAAACTCTTGGGATATATAGTTTCAAAAAAAGGCATTGAGGTAGACCCGACAAAAGTTAAAGCTATCATAGAGATGTTGCCACCTAAAAACATCAGCTAGCTATGATCTCTGCAAGGGAGATTCCAATCAATTTGAATATTTATTTCACAACTAGTAGACAAGACCCGTCCTTTCACTCACTTGCTACACAATTTTTTCTTTCCAACAGGACAAGAAATGTGAAGAGGACTTCAACCAATTAAAAAAATATCTAATGAGTCCACCTATCTTACTACCACCAGCAGAAGGAAAGCCACTCTTATTATACATTGCAACAACTGAGATATCATTGGGAGCCTTGTTAGCACAAGAAGATTCAACAAGAAGAGAAAGAGCAATTTATTACATTAGCAGGACACTAAATGGCTATGAAATCAATTATACATCCATTAAAAATGCTTGTCTGGCAGTAGTGTTTGCCACCCAATAGCTACGACACTACATGCTAACTCATACCATCACTTGGTTAATAGACAAAATAGATCCACTAAAATACCTCCTCGGCAAAGCTAATCTAACTGGAAGACTAGCCAAGTGGGTTATGATACTAAGTGAATTTGACATCCAATATGTGGATAGGAAAGCAATAAAAGGACAAGCAATCACAAACCAGTTCGTTGAAGGACCCCTACCAGATGGTCATCCTCTACACATTGAGTTTCCAAATGTTGATTTCCTCACCTTGGTTGCACAACAGTGGACATTATACTTTGATGGATCACACACACAACATGGATTAGGGGTCGAAATCCTATTTGTCACTCCACAAGGACATAACATTCTGAAATAATATAGATTGATGTTCCCTTGTACCAACAACATGGCAAAGTATGAAGCATTAATCATTGGCATTAAAACAATAGTAGAATGGAAAATCCCAAAATTGCAAGTCTATGGAGATTCTTAGTTGGTCATTAACCAGGTCAATGATGATTATCAAACAAAGGATGACAAACTAATTCCCTACAAAAGAATGATTGATCATTTTAAGAAATACTTTGTGGATATCAAATTTAAGCATATTTCAAGAGTGGATAATAAATTTGTCGATGCCATGGCCACTATTGCTTCCTTATTACAAATTCTAGAGAAAATAAGTTGTTACGAGTTCATGGTGGAGCAACTATTTACCCCTGCTTATGATGATAGTGAGTCTGAAGTTATATGTCACCTATTTGACGTTGATACCTCAATCTATGGTAAAATTTATACCTATCTAAAAGATAACACCCTTCCACCCGACCTATCTTGAAACCAAAAATGAAACTTCATTCACCAAGTCACTCGACATACTCTTATTGTGGATGTAATTTACCAACAAGGTCTTGATAGAACTCTCCTCTGATGTTTGGAATGTGACAAATCTAAAATGGCTTTACGGGAAGTTCATGAGGATATTTGTGGAACTCATTCAAGCGGTTTAACCTTAGCTAGGAAACTCCTTCATTTAGGGTATTACTGGCCAAACATGAAGAAGGGGTCTTTTCAGTTCATCAAGAAATGCCAAAAATATCAGATTCATGGCAACCTCATTCATGCACTAGCATAAGAGCTTAAACCATTCGCATCAACATGTCCCTTTTGTCAGTGGGGATTGGATCTTGTAGGTAAAATTCATCCACCTTCATCAAATGGACACAAGTTTATCATCACAGCCACATAATACTTTACGAAGTGGATTGAAGTTGTTCCTATAATCACCATCACATGAAAGTAAATTTCATCCTTCATCCTCAATTACATCATCTTTCGGTATGACATCCCTCAAACCATTGTCACTGACAATGGAAAACCGTTCAAAAATCAAGACATACAAGAATTATGTGAGAATTTCAATATCCAACATTGCTTCTCTACACCATATTACCCTCAAGGAAATGGTCAAGAGAGGCCTCCAACAAAACTATTATGAAAATCCTAAAGAAAATGATCAACGATGCTAGATATGATTGACACATCCAATTAAACCCTGCTATGTGGGCGTATCGAACTAGTATCCATACACCAACAAGAGCCACACCATACACTCTTGTATATGGATCTAAGGCCATTGTACCCATTGAGGTTGAATTACCATCACTCTGTGTGTCATTGAAGGGTATCATTTCTGATGAAGACTACCAGGTATCTAGATTGCAAGAGTTGGAATTATTTAATGAATGACGTCAACATGCAGTAAACCACCTGAAATTCTACTAGAAACGAATGTCCAAAAGCTATAATCATAAGTTCAAAGCAAGAATATTTCAAGTTGGTGACTTGGTATTAAAGGAGAATCTGCACAATCAACAGGATAGGGAGAAGAAAGGAAAGTTTGAACCAAATTGGTTGGGCCCCTTTGTCATTGTATCAGCCTATGGATCAGGGGCATACCAGCTATCCACACTAGAAGGAGACCTATTTGAGGAGCCTATGAACAACCTCCATCTCAAGAAATTATACACATGATTCATCTGATGCACCATAAAAGTCCTGAAGAAATCCAAAAAAATCAAAAAAAGTCCTGAAGAAATCCAAAAAAATCAGAAAAAGTCTTGAAGAAATCCAAAAAAAATAGAAAAAGTCCTGAAGAAATCCAAAAAAATTAGAAAATGTCCCAAAAAATGGTTGCCCTGATGAAAACCTGGCAAATAGGCATCTTGGTGACAACAAAAATAAATAAATAAAATAAAAAGAAAATACAAAAAAATCAAAAAGAGAAAAATACAAAAAAAATGAAAAAGTCAAAAAATCATAAAATCTAAAAAAGTGCAATAAAAGCAAGTATTGAAAACCTGGCAACAGGCGCTATTTGTGATGGATCGGCTTCTTCCTCTATTGGAACATGTATCAACCGTTGGCTCTTTGCTATCATTATCTACATCTATCATTTGAGCCTCGCCTACATATCTAGGCATCGCAGTTGTGTCTCACCTTGGCTTAGTGATCATTGTACATATCCATAATAAATTGGTTTGTTTCTGCTAGGGGAAAAATCTTGAACTCACTGGGGGCAATCTATCTTTGAGCTTAAAATGACAGAAAAAACAAAAGTATGACAACATGATAAAAACACAATATTCAAGTGAAACGCAACATTGAACATCAATCATAATCACAAAGCCAACCATCTGAACCAACAACAACAAGATCAAACCAAAAAAAAAATTAGTGGATGCTCATCTCTAGAATCAAGGTTTTATCACTTCAACACGTATGTTCAAATTATTTGCATCATGCTTGTTGTTATCATTTCTCTAGAGAAACTCAAGGATGTCAAGAACTAGAAAAGCTATGATCGAGAACGATATTTTTCTTTGTCTTCTATTTGTGAGTCGATCATTATTAATATGTGAATCATCGTGGGACGTGCTCTACAAAGGATCACTAATGACATTTTGGATTCGCATAGGAAAATGATTAACTCTTGTCTATTTACACAAGAAATGCTCAAGTCATCTCAGTCCAATTATACCTAGATGCTTGTGTAAGCATCATAGAATCATAACGCATGTTGCATTCATATCATCATCATATAGAACATCATATAGCATACATAAATAAGAAATCAAATGCATCCATCATGATCAACACATATAAGCACATAGATCAACCATCATCATTATTGCATATATATCTCAAAATAATGTCAAGTGTACAAGGATATCCAAATATGACGAGGTACATCATCAAAAATGGTAGTGAATCATTAGTATCAATGTATACATGTCCAAGATACAACAAACATCATATATCGAAGCTATGTAGTGCTCCCCCCAGACGGTTTCAACATCTCTAGACCTGTGCCTCCTCCATCTGATGGACCTGTGCCAGGATCTCGCTAAAGTGGTTGTGTCACACCCCTGTTGGTAGTCCTCATACGAGTGTGATTGGTAGACTGTGAGTAGCTCTCACGACGCTCTGGTGGAACAACCTCATGATATTTAATCCAATAAAACTTTGACTCCTTGGTAGAGTGTCGTACCTCTCTAAAATGATTTTTTGTCCCACTACCCTCTGCGGCCCTCTACAGTCTCTCTACTATACCCTTCAACTAATCTACCTGTAGTCTTAACCTATCTCTCTCTGTTGTCAAGGCGGTAATTTTTCCCTATGCCTATGAGAGTTGCACTTGTGCATGTGAAAGTTGCACCTATGTTTGTGTCTACACCTATGCCTGTGACTGCAATTGCCCCTGACTCTGTGTCAACTACCCCTAAAGTGTTTGAACCTGATCCTGTAGAGCTGCAATCTATGCCTGATGTTGTTGAGAAGGAAATCGTATCTACACATGCTACCATCCCGCAACTACTAAGGATCACCTCTTCGGAGGCACTTTGACATCTAGTCCTAGATGGGCACCTCCCCCTCCTTCATCTCGCCCTCCACCATCCCCATCTCCATCTCCACCATCATCACCTCCACCTCCCCCATCTCCTCCATCCCTATCACCACCATCTCCCTCCTCATCCCCACCACCTCTGTCTCTCCTCCGTCTGGGTTCTCTCTCCTCATCATCCTCCAGTGTCGGCACTAGCTCATCAGGCCTCGAGATCCTAGGAAACGGATGTCCACAAAAGTACTATGAACACTCCTCTATCATATATCCCTCCACAATCTCTGGATGATAGTCCCAAATCACTGGTTGTAATCTATGGCAATCATCACAAGCAACATCATAGGATAAGGTAGGTCCCCACTCTATAGCATCCTACTGTCGCTATGCATATGTAGCCAATCCCTATGGAATCCCCTACACTCTATCATATTGTATCAATACCCTCATCAGTAGGAATCTCTCAATAATGAAATGTGCCCATCCAATGAGATATCTGGCTATGCAAACATAAGGCATCTTTAAGTGAACCACGACCCACTATTCGCAATCCACATACGACTGCCATGTCACAAAATCCAGGTCATCCAGTACGTGTCTCCAATACTCCATTTTTCCCAGCTTATGTTGGACAACTGGGCCTGTATAACCATAGACATAGGGTCTCCCAATCGATCGATACCTATCTTTCACTTTGCATGTCACTACTATATGCTCCCAAGCCCACATCTGTAACAATGTCACCCCTACAGATAGACTAGAGCCTCCAAGATACACTACTTGATGTAAATCATGATACAACTGCACAAGAATGCATAAACACCAGGTGTACCGAGTCCCATACAGAATCATCTTCTCTAGTGTCCAACCCCAACCAATAGACAATCCCTTTGACCTCTTGTTGGGACATAGAAAGCCACCAACAAAACCCGCAAGTACAAAAGGTAAAGGGGCATAACTCTCAAACATCTTTTGCCAAGGCATCTCATATCCACTCATTTTATCATCATGGAATATCTAACATAAAGCATGTGTGCCACCCTACTCGACCTGATCATATACAACAATGTCACCCATCACGGGAATTTGCAGGATCCTATAAACATCCTCTAGTGTCATAGTCATCTCTCCAATGGCTAGATGAAAGGTGTTGTGGTCACTATGCCACCTCTCTACTAGTGTTGTTAGCAATCCCAGATTAATCCTAATCTGGCGCATGTCAATCAATAAAGATAATCCACATCTCTCAATAATATATGTATTAGCCTTTGACAGACGTGGAATCAACTCCCAAGTCTATGGGAAGCGCTCTCGAGATTGAAGATTACCTAAATCACTCTCCTATCATTATAACACATCGCAATTAGCATATCAATCAATCAATCAAATCAACAAAAGAATCAACATCAAACAATCAATTGTCCTATCAGCTCAAGTGAGATTTTGAACAAATCTCGTGAACATCTACTTTTGATCCTCGCCTATCATGAGGTCAAATTAACATCATCATTGTTGAATCTCACCTATCATGAGATCAATAAATCATCTAATCTATCAACAACAACAAATCATCGGCTGACGCAATTAAACATCATCAAAATCAAGGAGAAAAATAAAAAATCTTCAACTATGTCCTCAATGCGCTATTACAGTGCTTCAATGCACCATTTCATTGAATGCGCCATTAAATTATCTCAAAGCGCCATAATAGTCTCTCAATGTGCCATTTTAGTCAATGTGCTAGAGAAGGTCATCAATGCATCAGAGAATAACATCAATGCGCCACAAAATTGGATGTGCCACTTCTTTTTGCAAATGCGCTACAAGTTTAGTTCAATGCGCTAGTACAATGGATGCGCCATTTCAATACCCTAATGGGCTAAAATGTCTATGTGCTATTACAAACCTCCTATGCGCTACATTGGGCCTTGTACGCACTAAAACTCTAATTCTATGTGCTAACAAATTCATCCTATGCACTAAAATAGGTGGCCTATGTGCTAAAACACGTAAATCATGAAATTTCAAAATTTAAAATGTGGGAAAAACAATTCAAAATTCACAAAAGAGGGTTTTGGAAATTCATACCAGAGGTTCGTATGTCGTTGGCTGATTATGTCACTGGACATGCTTGAATAGATGAGTCTCATAAGGGATCGCCATCTTTACCTAAAATGCTCAAAGATTCTCACTCCAAAAAAATTAAAATCACAAGTGCACAAATGAGTTTCTTTTTCACTTTTGTCCTATTTAAAGGGGTAATTAAAGTGCGATTTATGATGGGATATTTTATTTTTTTAGGGATCAATTAATCAAATCACGAGTTATTTCTTCAATATCGGGAGATAAATCGCTAGAACATCATCATATCAAAAAATTCTCATCAACATCATCAAAAATTTCAAAAATATTTAAAACATAAAAAATTCCCTGATTTATCTCTCGAGGGGGCATATATCCATTATCTCTTGAAAGTCGCCGTCTGGGGCATTATCAAAATTTTATCAACACTGACAAATTTTTCTTTGAAGCAATGTGTAAACACATCACTTCAAAGAGGGGAAAAATGTATACATCCAAAATTGGTCTGGAGAAATTAATTAAATACTAGTTATTTAATTAATAAAATCCTTATTTCCTCTACTTATAAATAAATTGCAAAATTTATTTATATAGTTCGTATTTCTTAATTCTTCTCATCTAAACCACTTTCTTCATGATTTAATTATTTATAAACAAATTTAACTAATTTGTTTTATTTGAATAATTCCCTCCAACTGAATTTTAATTTTAAAATTGGAATTTAGTCACATTTCTCCATATTTTCTAACCTCCTTCCACCTCATCTTCCACCTCACCATGTGTCACATGAAATTAATTATTTTTAATTTCTAAATGGGCATTTATCCTCAACAATTTTAACAACCTCAAATACACATGGCTTCTCCTTTCCATTTATTCCCTTCTACACTTGGCAAGCTTGTTCTATTAAAGGGGACAACTTCCTTGATTCTCTCTAACCTCTTCACTTCTCACCATTGATCTCTCCAGACTGAATCTTGATCGTCCATTACTGCCACATCACTTGATGCCTTGCTAAAATCTATAAATAGAAGCTCATTTACAACTTTTTCAGTAATAGAGAGCATAACGTAAAATCTACTCTGCAGAAATACTTTCAACATTAGTGAGCTTAGCATTTGCATTTTAGTTTAGAATTTAGCATTTGATTTCAAGTAGTGTTATAATGGTAATTTCATTTCTAGGAACTTAATTTGTTGCATTATCATTACAACATTTCCATAGCATATCCATTAGCTTAGCATTTTATCATTGCATCATTTAGCATCATTATGTATGCAACATCATATCATTCAGCACATCATTTAGCATATCATTCATCAAAATCCACAATCATGTAGATGTAGGCATAGTTTCCTGCATTTTAGTTCAATAGCTTCTCATTTCTTAGGTTGTCATCCCAGTAGTTTAGTGCACACCTAAAATCTGAGATCACTAACACATGATCCTTAAGAATAGAGGACGATGAAATGGCTTTGAGGAATCGTTTTATCAATTGTTTTGTTAAATTTGATTTCCTTAATATAACATGTTGCATCGATTGTGTGTTTTGAATTGATTATTCTAATTCTCATATTTTACTCACATAGTTTGTATTCATTTACTCTATTTTGAGAAATAGAAGTATATTTTAGTTAAATGCTTTTACTGCATTTATCTATATTCCATTCACCTATACTCAGCTAGTGTAGGATGTTTAGAATTCATGGATGCATATATGTTGCCAACACCATCTGAATTTTATGATTCTCTAGTTGATGATTTGATGAATCCCTCTCTTGAGTGATGAATGACTTAGTCTAGGGATCTGCAAGTCCACTAAGCCATGTGCACAATCATAATTAGCACCAATTAATTAAGCATTAGAGGAAGCTCTACATTTTTTGGTAATTTTACTTACTTGAATGTATATATTAGAAATAAAGGGAGTGGTCTTTCTAATGATCATGTAGTTTGTGCTTGCAAAGGTATTAAAAGAACTTTGGGTTATAATTTTGAAAAAGTAGGTGAACAAGTGATAGTAGGAGAGAATATAGATGATAAAAAAATTGGGAAGAAAAAAAATAGTGCTTGCTTCTTCCTAGGGTAATTGTAAGTGGCAGAAGCATATAAGCAATGAATTATTTGTTGGTGAAAGAAAAGATTAGGATCATAATCAAATAGAAAATATAAATACTTCAAAGAATTTGATACATTATAATAATTTTAAGCTAAATAAAATTTATATCCATTTATGAGGGCCTCAACAATACCTAGCCACATGTCCATTTTTTTAGGAATACCTATGTCTTTTATTGTTGTGTTATCACATTTATAGTGTAACGACTATATCTTCTCTTCATACAATTAATTGGCAAAAATAGAAAGAAGATGACACCCAAAATTTCCATATGACTATAGTTTTCAACTATGAATTAAAGCTTCATCAATGTTATTTCTCTTTTTTACCAACTCTTTTTTTTTTCATCCTTATCATTGTCATTTTATGAATTTTGAAAATTTATCTATCTCCTAATTTATGTATCAAAACCAGGGAATTGGTTTCAATAGAGACAATTAAAATAATAATTTGTATTATTTTAAGTATGCCACATTTTAAAATTTGATTTGTTTAGATGGTTTATCTAAAATTATACTAGTTTCAGATGAACCGTCTAAAAAAATCATAACTTAACTTGTTTAAATCAAAATATTCAAACAACCACGGTGAAACTTAAATTGCTTTTAAAGAATAAGTAAACATAAAATATAGGCATGATGACTATAATTTATCAGTATATAGAGAGTAAACTAAATATATTGAATATTTAGATAGATGGTAAGTTGACAGGGGTAGAGGTCCTTACCTTCATAGTTTCTATAGGTTATGGTGTCTAGAAATAAAGAAAATAACTCTATTGAGGAACATCAGAAGTTGATGGGAAATCTAGGACAATGGCTTGCCACCAAAAATAAATGTGAAATGCTTCCACAACATCACCCACAACTAGATTGTTGGGTAATGGCATTGGAGGTGGTATTGGCCTTGAATGATTATGACACATGCTTTCTCTTAAGGGTTGATTATCTTCTATCTCAAATGCCTCATATTGGACACTAATAATTCTGCAGCCATCACATGATTTGAGAGGCACAACATCAATTACTACACCCTTAAATCATGTACCTTCATAACCAGTTTGATTGCTATAACACTCCAAGATTCCTCTTCAAAAATCCATTTTACTCCCAAAATACTTTACCCAATATCCTCAACCCTAAGCCCTATATCCTATACACTTAACCCTATACCCCCAACCCTAAACATTATCCATCAACCCTCAACCCTTTACTTAAACCCTAAACCCTAGAGAGGGGGAGAGGAAGACAGGGAGGGAACGTCCTAGAGAGGGGAGGGAGGGAGAAGAGGAGAGACAAAAGAATAGAGAGAGAGGAGTAACAAGGGATGGAGGGAGAGATAGACATGGAGGGAGTGAGAGACCTAGGGAAGGAGGAGATAGAGTGGTGATGACTTAGGGAGGGAAGGGAGAGAGAAGAGGATAGATAGAAGAACAAAGAGAAAGAGAGAGCTAAGGAGGGATGGATATGTATAGGAGTGATTGAGAGACCTAGAGAGAGGAGAGGTAGAGAGGTGAGGGGGAGAGAATAAAATGAGAGAGAGTTCACAAAGAGGGAAGATAGGTAAGGAGGGAGGAAGAGAGGTGGAGAGGGAGGGAAATAATTAGAGAGGAGGGAGATATAGAGGTGAGAGACCTACAGCCTAGGGAGAGAGGGGTATGATACATAGGGGAGAGAGGTGGGTAATGAGACAAGGAGGTAAAGGTAGAGAGGTAAAGAGGGAAGGAGAGAGAGACCTAGAGATGGGGAGAGAGAGAGAGGGTGGGAGGGAGAGATAGTGATCAAGAGAATGGAGAGAGATGGGTGAGAAACAATAATAGAGGGAGAGAGAAGAAGAGAGAGGTAGGGAGGCAGGGATAGAGATGGGGTAAGGAGGGAAGGTAAGGGAGAGACCTGGAGAAGGGAGAGAGAGATGAGAGAGAAGAGATGGAGAAAGAAAGGGAAGTATTGATAGAGAGGGAAGAAGGAAAAGAGGGAGTGAAAGGTAAAACCTCAACTATCCATCATTAATTGTAAACCCTAAACTCTTAAGACTTAATCAAAGTGGGGGGGAGAGAGATAAATAGATAAATAATTTGGCTCTAGCATTCTAAAAATACATTTTCATTTTGCGAGCACCAATTTTGGCGCTTGCCAAATGATTTACATTGGGAAATATCAACCCTTTGGGTTGGATTTTCCTTGGGCATCCAACCCAAAGGGTTGGATGACCATTTCATGCCAAAGATGTGCTTTTTTGAAAAGGTAAAAAAATTACATACATTTTTTGTTGTGCTTTCCATAAGATTTACATGTGTTTCAATGAAAATTTATAAAAAAATACCACAATGATGTTAAGCTCTCTCTTAGCTATCTAACCATATAATTTTTTCTTGTTTTGATTATGTTAAGTTTTCATCTTTAATTTTTTTGTTAGTGTGTTTTCTTTCTTTATCAAAAACCAACATGTGGTATTTTGGGTGTAATGATGGAAAAAGTACTCCCTAACATAGTCTTGATTTAGTGTTGTAATATGTCTAACATATTCACATTAGGTATTGGGCTCTTATGAACTAAATGAACTTAACTTGGAGTGTTGTAAAGTGTTGTAAGACACCTTCACACTTTTCTAGGGTTTTATTAAATAATTGGGCTTCTTTATGCCTTATGACCTTATTTTATATCCACAAGCCTCATTTAATGCATATTTCCAAGGATAATCCTAACATAAATCAACATCCAATCATAATTCAGGTGTTTTTAGGTTGTGTGGCATAGATTTAGTTATTTGGGACTCATACACCACTTTGGGCGTATGAGTCCCACCTAGGGTTTTGGGTCTCGATCTAGATTTTACACCTTTCTAAGTATTTTTGAAAATGGTCCCATAATTTATGCCTAATGGGACTCATACATCATCTTGGGTGTATGAGTACCGAGTGGCCCAAAATTAAAATTAATTCAAATTCTTTACAATATTTTATCCTCCTAGATTTGATGTCGTCTTGTAGTGTTGTAATTTTAGGAAATTTGACATATACAAGTATAAATACAAGTTTCTTTCACTCATTTTCACCTAACAAGCAATCAAGTTACCTAGCAAGTTGAATGAGAATTCTTATAGCATGTTTGAGTTCACAAGAGCATTCAAGTGTTTACAAGAGCATTCAAGAGCTAGTTATCAAGTGTTTTAGAGCATTATTCAAGCATCAAGCATCATGTCAAAGTCTTCATGCATCATTTTTTTCTTTTGAGCTAAAAATTGTGATGTAGGGTTTCATGATTCAAGCTAGCATTCAATTCAAGATATATTGCATTCAAGCAAGATTCAAGATCTACATCTATTAGAACCATTTCATACATGTTTGCAACACTTTATTGCTAGAGTTTGGTGAGTTGCAACATCCGATTTTGTTCATTCATCATTCTCCATTCCTATCTCATTTCATTTCAAGGTTTGATTACCAAAACAAGGTTTGACCATGGAAAACCCCTTTCTACTAACAAAACAACATTTTTCCCTCTCTTTAGTGTGTGATTTGTAGGTTTAGGTTGAAGACACAATGACGAGCAAGTTTGGAGAAAGTTTTCAAAGTGTTCAAAGTTGTTAAAGTTGTCACCTTTCATTGAAGATCATTGGAAGACTTCTGCAGGTTGCAAATCAGGGTTTCAGATCCAAAAATCAATTGGAAAGGACATAGCAAACATTGAGGAGCATATTTAGACTTTGAAGTTTCATAAAACCCTAACTGGGTTGATACACCAGTTCTGGCATATGAATCCCAGTATAGGTCATTTTCCATATTTTTGTAGTTTTAGACACCCTTTTTCCAAATTTTAGTTTCTATCCAAAAACACTAATCTAGTACTAGGGTATGTGCAGGACCATCATGGAAAAAACAGGCCCTTAAGTGGTGAAAAATTCAGAAAAATCAGAGTTAGGAAACTTGACGTAAAAATTTGAATAAGTTATCTATATTATTTAAAAAATGTGTAAGAATAGAATATGTAGCAAATTGAATGTAGTTTCTAAACTACTAGGTTTATTTAAAAAAAATCTATTTGGTGAAAATTTGAAATTTCAATGCAGTAGTACTTAAATTTCAAGGAAAAAATAAGTAGGTGTCTATCTGACCACCCTAACCACAATAAAATGATAATATTTTTTTATAATATTTTAGATATAAGTAGAGGACTCATGTCTGGATGTGATGCATATTTTTTTGTAACTTTTTCCAAGTAAATAATTAAATTATGAATTTTTTATTACAACTTTTAAAAAATATAAAAACTCGTATTTCTGACCACCTTAACTTGGTCAAAACTTCATGAAATTCATTTTTTTTAATCTTATAGTATGTGAAGCATAGAATGTGATGCATGTTTTGTATTCAAAAAATGTGATACCGTTTGAAAGCTATAGATGTTTTTCAATCAGCCTATCAATCAGGATTTTAGTCATAATTCAAATAGAAAATGAATAATAATTATTTATTAAATTTGAAGTAAAGCATAATTTAAATTGGTGGAAAGCTGAGAATCTCCTTTTAAAACCTTTTCATTTCATCAATTTTGGGTAAAAAAAATCATTAGCTACATACCCTACACATAGCCATCATGATCCTGCACATACCCACTAAATTGCCCAGACTAGCATATGAGTCCCAACAAACTTTAAAATTAGTGTTTTCAGCATTTTGGGCCTTCATCTAGTCTTCTTCAAGTTTCCATGTGCACACCTTTCATCTCTCAGCTTTCGGTTCTGATTTACATGCATTTTTAGATCATTTAGTGAAGTATTGCATCATATTAGGGTTAAGCATTAGATCCTTCATTTTATTTGTCTTTCCAAGCCCTAGCTTGGTGGTGAACCCTTCATTAGTTTATAATCAAGCCCTAAGACATCCCTATTGCAAGATCTCTTTTTCCTTTGCATACTTGAGATTGAGATCTCTAGGGTTTCCCTTCAATGAAATGATTGGGAGATGTGTTTTCTCTATGTTCTAAACTATAAGAAAGAAAATATATTTTTAGTTATTTCATTGGGTATAGTTTTTTACTCGTTCATCAAATTTTTTTAAAAAAAAACATTTTTAGAAACTAGACTCCATTCTACACGTATTGAAAAAATGGTTTTTGATTAGTTTTCAAAAAAAAATTGGGGAGCACATTCAAATTTATGTTTTTCAGGATGTGTCCACTTCGAAAATTAGTAAAATGTCATATATTCATTAAAAAATTAGCCAAAAAAATTATCATTAACTACACGGTGTTAGCTAATTTCTCACCAAAGAGATTTTTGAAATTCTAAAAAAATGTTAAACATTTTAGGGGGAGCACACTAGACGCTATGTTATGTTTTTTTTTGAAAAAAATGACCACTTTGTGTGCTCCCACTTTTTGAAACCCTTAATCTTCACCATTTAAAAAAAATAGTAGTTTAGAGAGTAGATTTGGAGCACTACAACTCTTGTTCTTTTTGCATCTTCAAATTTTGAGTGTAATTGTCTTCATTTTCTCCTCGAATATCAGACTTTGCTAATTTTAGAAGAAAAAAGTGGCATATTAAGAGCCCCTTTTTGTATCACATCTTGGTGCACTTAACCTTAATAGGTAATTGATAAGCATAAATAGATACATGCACTTATGAGGGAGCCAAACATAATGTGAAATTATCAAGGGTGACAATTTATGATGCTACACTCCTATTTCTTCTTTTGATGATGATGAATCCCCTCCCAACTCCTCGAAATGAGACCCTAATCTCCTAACTTCAATGCTAGTACTAAAGAAAAGGGAAACATATTCCCCACCTCCCCTATCCCTCCTAAAGATCACCCTATCTCAAAGGAGCCCGCTGTTACTACTACCCCCTCAAGCCAATTTTTTTTTTTAAGGGAAATACTCTTGTTTCTATTGGGCCCCCTATTGGCCATGGTTTGTAAGAGAATTTTTATATGGGCTTCATGGAGGGGATCCCCCACTACAACTCTTACCTTAGACTTGAGGAGAAAATCAACAATCTTCCAAGCCCTTTAACATATTGAATGACATCCTTAAATGGTAGTGGCCCAATGGCATGTGGTTAAAATGAAAATCTAGCATTTGGAGTCTATCACCCTTCCTAGAGTCCCAAACTAGTAGACAAAGGTGGTTGAGGATGATGTTTGGGATTATGTGAATATTATTTTTGAAAGGTTTGAAAAAGGGGAACAATTAGAGAAAGATGTGAACTCTCTTTTAAGATTAATCAGGAAAAATTAAGGCAACATGAAGGAAATAATCACCTTCAATAAAGAAACAATGAAGAATACAACTACCACCTTGCATGTGTTCTAGTCTAAGTTGGAAAAAAGGAAATTTAAACATCAAGTTGATGAGACCAACACCTCCCATGCCATTACCTCTTATCTTGGCTGTGGAAGTAGAACTCATGCTAAAAGGCATGTGGCTAAGGGTAAGTCTATTGCTTAGACATAATCTACTCTTGCTAATGTTGATGTGCAAAGATGCAATTCTAAGGAGGCTACCTTCGAAGGGAAAATAGAGTTCCTAAATTGTGAGTGACAAGCCATTGGTGGTTTAAGCTACTTTCTGACATGTAACTAGTTCCCCCTATTCTTTTGTTGTTTTTGGTGTTTCTTGCTGGTCCTTGTAGGTCTTGTCCTCTTTTGTCTTAATGGTTTTGTTTTAGTCTCACTCCTTGTGAGATTCATTGTTTTTATCTTTTTGGATACTATGTAATGGGTTTGTGCCCTTCCCATGTTTTATCTTAATCAAAACATCAAATATCCCAAGAACAAGAGCCAAGAATGATATTCATGCTAAAATTAATGCTCAAAACTTAAATAATAATGTGAGTACTTAGCTCTCATATCAATGTGGGATATCTTTGTGTGGTGTTCCAATGTGGTTAATCAATATTGCAAAAATATAGGGCTTTTTGGGTGATCCCACAATAATGTGTTCCCCCTTTTGATCAAAGTGGGGCATTGAAATCAACTTTCTTAACCAAATTTTCACCTTTGGTCACCTATAACAACTTTAAACCATTAAAAATTTCAAAACAATGTGAACTAGTGTTTTTGATATTTTGTGTATAGATTATAAATATATTTTTTAAAGTTGTAAACAATGATTTGTGAATTATTTTGCGTAAGTTTTAATAACTTGTTTTCTACAATCAACAATATTTTTTAAAAGTGATATTTATTTTTGTATCACATGTTTCTTTTACAAAAATGATAGAATTATAATAAAATTAGCATAGATTGAGTGTGTAGATATTTTTTATAATTTTCGTTCACATATATTATTTTTTATAGTCAACAATATTTTTAGAAAGTGATATTTATTTTCGTATCACATGTTTCTTTTACAAAAAGGATAAAATTATAATAAAATTAACATAGATTGATAACACCAATATTTAGTGTGTAGATATTTTTTTATAATTTTTGTTCACATATATTATTTTTTATTAATTTTTAAATGAGATTAATTATAATTTAAATATAGGTTTATTCTATATCACATAACTTTTTATATATGACCCAAATAGGTGGCATAGTTGGTTGAGGGCTTTGGGTTCGTCCCATGTAGGTCCCAAGATTGATTCTCTCCCCTAGGTGAAATTCAATTAGGGTTGTGTTGGGTGCAGTCTTAGCCCCAAGGGAACTAGTCTTGCCTTAGCTCGCCCCTTCCATACCCCAAAACTTGGCATAAAAGTGAGACCAAGGCAAGGTCGATCGAGAATCGTTGGGTTGGGTTGCAAGGATACCCCTAAGTTAAAAAAAAATAAAATTATATATGTACTGGAATTAACTTCTTTTTAAATCAAGGAAATCAATAGGGGAGAGGGGCCAGTAGTTGTGCAGGGTCCAATTGTCATGTAGTCAATTGTGGTTATTCATATTAGTACTAGAATGAATGAATATTATATCTTATATATATTCATTTCACATATTAATCAAAATATTATCAAATATGTGACATTATGGGACCAATAGTTGTTCAATTCAAAACTTATAATCCTCAAGTTAAAAAAACATAAATACGTTCATGAACAAGTGAAATAAATATTTTTTGTCTGAAATAAAATATCATAACTATCCACTATAAGTGTCATTTATAAAATTAAATGCTTATTTGATAAAATAAGACACACATTTAAACAAGTATTGTTATCATAGTGAAAAATATTGTTCTTATGTGTACAACTATTGGGGTAGCAATATACAAGCATTGGAGTATTTCATATTAATAGTTTGTCCTATCACAAATATAAAAGGTGAGCACAATAAGTACCATGTATTTTTTCAATAAATGTGAAGGATTTTCAAAAAGTTTTAGTGTTCAAATATTGGTCCATTTGTGTTGAATATAAAAGCTAGAGATAACAAAGATTTATGGTTACCAATAGGTATTTGGTCCATTTAGGTGTCATACAAGTTTTATATTAAATAGAAATATGATATTCTACAAGTAACAAATGATATTTTTTGTTCAACTATTGGGGGTACCATGACTAAGTTTCGGTCAAACCTTTAAAAAGTCAAATTTTGGATACTTCTCAGTAGATGTGTTGATGTGGCAAGTTGCATGATGAATCACACCTCCAAACCTTAGTTATAGATAGATAAGAGGCCAATTCACATTTCAAAAAAAAAAAATGATCTTATGATATTTGAGTCAATTGCTACATGTTGACGAAGTTAGCCTGCACGACTACTGGCCCTTCTCCCCTACTTGGTGACAAATCTTTTTAGATTTTTTTTTCTACATTTCTATTTTTTTTCATATGTGTGGAACAAAGGCCTTGATGTTTCATGAAAAACCTATGTTCACTAAAAATTAAAAAATAAATATAATAATCAAGCTAAATATATTCAAAATTATACTTTTCGAAAAGCTCACTCTAAAGGTTATAATCCTATAACAACCTCATATCATGTTGATTCCATTTGTTAGTCCAACTAAAGGTTTGAAACAAAAAAGAAAGTCTAAGCACCAAGGAAGAAAATCCCATCTAAAATTTGTGTGGTAACTGTTCAAAGAATAAAAAAAAATCATTTTTCTCTCCATCCACAAAATTTTAATCTCTCATGAGTGGGACACACTATTGTGAGTCTATCCTTGTCACTTTTATGACTATAGAAATGATCTAACAATTGCAGATCTAAACTAGGCTTGTGGATCTAATCTCGTTTTGTTTATGTTTATAATCACTTTCATCTCTCATTGTCTTATTTAATCTTGACATAATAACTTGGTTTATGTGCTTAGGAATTTGGAATGGTAATGAATTAACTTGTACAAGAGAAGAATATAATAGAAAATATGTTGCATGCAACTAATAATCAATGACATTGAGGGGACAACCTCCAAAAGTAAGTCACTTTGACGGGGCTAGCTCCAATAATCTCAATAAGAATAGAATACACAATATAATGATAATAAACTAATCACTATTTCCTATATATACCATACTTTTGACTTGTATGACACAAAGTCAGCATAACTACTTATATATGACTATATAAATTCATATAACTTAATTAAGGGTTATGTTAACCACGAGTTGACTACACATACCCCAATGCACATTCTAGTTTAAGAGCATTATATCACATGACAAGGATAGTTCCTTGTTATTACCAAACCTTAGTAAGAATTTCAATTTAACTAATAACTTTGAACAAGATCAAGGACAACAAACAATCATGTAGTATGCCCTAAGATGTTAATCTAGTGCTAATATCTTTAAATGATTATTCTTAGGTTTTGTGATGTGCGCTAGAAAATATTTATTAAATGTGTTTGCTAAATATTCTAAAAGAACTAGATTTACTAATTTTATACAAGAAAAAATAAACAAACCCAAATTTTAATATTAATGTAAAAACCTTAAGTTTATTTTTATAAGTATAAAAATAAAATAAAAAATCCTAAGTCACTCCCATATAATTATTACACAATACAAACCTAAAAACAAACTTAATTCTTTAAAATAAATACAAAATAAAAATAATCAAGATTCAATTTTGTTTTTAATTGAAAAAAAATAAAAAATTTAAATTATACTCTTACTTTAATTTAAAGTGATACAAATCTAAAAATAAAACTAATTCTTTAAAATAAATACAAAATAAAAATAATAAAGATTCAATTTTATTTTATTTTTAAATTGTTAAAAAAAAAACAAAATTCAAATTAAATTGTTACTTTCAAGAAAGTGGTACCACTTATATAAAAAGAAGCGAAACCAAAACAATGGGAAAAATAAGGTAACCAAAATTAACAAATGGTATTTGCAATTTTCAATGTTCCAAATAAACCATGTGATAATCTCTACAATGTTGTCCTTGAAGATGCGACGTAAATATTACATTGTCACATATCGTACTCGTAAAATAAATTTAAAAAATAAAACGTCACTCATGTCAAAATTATTATTATTATTTCATACTATGATCGAAAATAAGTACGAAACCTCCACTAGGAGAGGTCGTAATCGAACTAACAAACTAACTATAATCAAATCAACTCTTACACAACATAATAACACTTTTTAGATGGTAACTTTCCAACGGAATGTTTTATATGGTAGATTTTAACTACTTAAAAAATAATCCATCAACAATAAAATAAATCATATTGAATAATTATAAAAAATATTTTTTAGGTTTCCGTTTTAAACGGGGTGTTTATAAGGCGGAGTGAATAAAGGAAAAATATGGTTATTTTGATAACGATGTGATGTGCAATGACAGCAAAGTTGAAAGAAAGAGTGGTCCTTGAAAGATGCCAGTGCTGCTCTTTTGGAGCGATCTGAGGCCTCCACACGCTCTGTGGGACCGAAACTAATTTTACAAGGAATAAAATTAAAAATGTTGTGGTCCTGCACTGAAGATATTATGGAGTTTGATGGAATGCCCCCTTGACCGTATACAGGTTTTTAAGCACATGATCTGTCTGAGTACAATATACGTCTGTTTTCTTAATTTTTAATTTCTGGGATGTGATTGTGAAGCCAACTTTTACTGCACGAGTGCGAGTGCCCCGATCGTGGAAAGTGGATGGGATTTTGAAATTAAATTACGTACAGAAATGCTCAATCCTCCGTTTAAGTACCCGCATCATGTCCAGCTCCGAGCTGGGAGTATTTTATTGCTGGAAGAAAGCTTAATTATGCATGCTGTACGTGAGGAACCGCCAACCGACAAATTAAATTGCAGAGGCTGGAGAGTTACTGTTACTCTGGGCCACTGGTGCCGCTGTGCCCGCGCGTGCATCTCTCACGTTCACATTGTGGGTATATTAAACATTTAATGTTTTGTTTGTTTTCAATATTGGAAGGGGAAAAAGGTTTTGTATTTTAAGGCCCACTTGAACTGAAGGAAGTTTGTACCGCAGTTTTGTTGGTGGTGGCATTAAATTTGAGTATAGAATCATTGAAAGCGCCCAATTCAGCTGGTCAAGGAGAGATCAGTAAAGAAGCAGGTGAAAATTTTGAGATTTATCTGGGTTCTTTATTTTAACTGATCTGGGTTTGTGTCTGTGTGAATAGATTCCAGACTAATTGGGGGTGAATTACCCCGTCCCGTACAGACCAATTTGTAGGTGGTGCAAATTATTGTAAGTACTTGTGATGTTCTTGATTAACAGGTGTTCATAAGGAAAACAGGTTCACACCATGATCAGACTAGTGTTTATCCAGAATACTGGATGCACATTGTATCAGAAATATTAGCATCCAGTCTGCTGGATAGATAATAGGCATTAGAACAAACTGTGTTAGGGGTATGTTCTAAGTAGAATATGTCTCAATTGCCTGCCATCTATGGTGAATATGTCTCAGTATAGGTGTAAAATATCTTTGTCACATGTTTGAAATTACATTCTGATGATGAATCACAGAGTGTGATTTGAAACATTAATGAAAAAAAAATAAAAAAATAGTCTAATCTAATTTATTTTTTTCTCAAAGAAACTGTAAAAAATTTTTTCCCTCTAATTGAAACTACCGTTAGTATCATTTGTGACGTAAATGAGAGTCATTTTCTTAATGGCATTCTCTTGAGTTGGATAATGCAATGTGTTCAGTGTTGCAGAGGAGGCCCATTACAAGTGAACTGCAATAACTGGGCTTCTGGGAATTCAATTATATAGGAGAAATCTCTAAAAATATCTGGACTCTTTGACATAGCAGATTGAGACTTTCAGTCCCTTACGGTTTCAAATAATTAGACAATGAGTTGGATGTTTTCCAACACCATATTTATTGTAAAATGGCCCCCAGAAAATGCCGTTGAAATAATAAATGTCATCCCCAAAAAGTTCTCATCTAGGAAGCTGTCAAACATTACAATTGCCACTCTTAATTACAAATGCAAATTCAGTAGATGTGATTCCATATTTTTCCTGATTTTATTAAGTAGACCTGTTATTCAAGAAATTGTGTAATATTTTATTGTAATTTGAAGGAGATCACAAATGTGATGGAGAATGGTCTTTTGTATAAATGACTGGGCAGCATTAGTACACCAGTAGTAGCCTCATACAAGCTCCATAAGATAAAACAGCTAAGACATTAGGCATAAGGCATTAGGTGTGCCAGCCTGCTAAACATTTAGGCAGCTCTTTATACTAAAATATCCGGTAACGTGTCTAGATAATCTAGACCTGACTTGGCTGATATCATTTCCTTATAAAATTCATTTCATTTCAGAAGCCAGCCGCTGGAGGATGCGAAAGGCTGAAGCTGAAGATTTTCTTGGCATCTCAATCAAACAAGTCAGGCTAATTGTATTGCATAATTGTGCCACTAATCATGACATATGCTTGCATTTTACAGCCAGGAATTCTAATTTAATATGCAAGTAGACATTGGAACAAAATTACCATTGCTGTCAGACAATTAATCCCTTGGCAATAGCTTTATTGGTCTCCAAGTGAGTAGTTTCATAGACAGGAAGCTCCTTGTGATACATGCCCATGTCGGCTGTTGCCAAATTCTCCAACTCAAAAAGATCAGAACTTGAGCAACTGGCGTCATCATCATAATCATCTTCTTCCTCTTGGTTGCCAAGCTCCCTCGCCACAGCTTCCAAAATGCTGTTTGCTTTGTGATACTTGGCAATTATGCCCTTGGCTGTGGATGTTTGGCTGCCCTTGTCAAGAAATTGAAGCTTCAATTTTTTATACGAGTCTCCAGGATTGGCTGGATTTGGGCGAGGGATGGGATTTTCAGTGTGCCCACAAGGGCGAGAGCATTCATCCACAACTATACTTGTTGGGTAGAATGTAACAGATCTTCTCACCCCGTTACTTGGCTTCCCTCTAGAGGTTTTGCTCAGACATGACCTGTGGACCGAAGAAGATGAAGAGCAAACAGAAGAAGCAGGCTTTCTCTGAGAAGAATAATATGAATTGGACTCGCTCACAGAAGAAGATGAAGAAAGCTTTGCCTTCTTAGTACCTCCGGCCATAAACAGAGAATTCAGAAAGCTTGCGAGCTTACTTCCAGGTGAGATTGGCTGCTTTGGGTGCTTGGAATCCTTGCGAGACTTGGATTTGGACTTGGATTGAGGAACCAATGTCTCGGTTCGAAAACCCCCATCTTTCGCACATGAAGATAAATCCTCAGACCATTCTCGACCTCGGGCCATACAGGAAGCCCATTTGCGTCCCTTGTCCGAATGCCTTGCCGTTTTGGTACTGTATTTACCCGTTGGCCTGTACAGCGACTCTGCATCTGAGGATGAATAAGGCCAGTTTGACGTGTTGTCGCTCGTCTCCGAAGAGCACGATGCCGCAGATGATATGGACTGAAACAACAACTGAAATGCTCGCTGCTTGTTGTTGCTGTTGTTCTGGTGCGCAGCACGCTCAACGTCTTCCATTGACGCTCCCAGGGACTCGATCTCGTGACCCGACAAACACTTCTCGGCATCCATCACTCCGATCTCTGTAGATCTCCGGCGCGTGAGCTTGGCATCCTCCTCTTGTTTCCCCAGCGTCTCGCGTTCGACTCTCGCTGCACGCTTACAGCTCGTAAGATTGCTCTGCGGGCTCCAATCCATCCCTCCTCCTTGCTCATCCTCAGTAGATTTACAGATAGCATCCAGCAGAGCAGAGGAGAAAGAGGGATGCCTGGAACGATGATGATCATGATGGTGCGAATGGCCCATTTTCAGGTGCTTCGCCTCGTGTAAAGTATGATCCGTCCGCTGCCACTCCCACTTGTCCATGAATTCACAAGTATCAGACGTCAAAGCACCCAGGAAATCTTCTTGGAATACTGCCCAGCCACCACCTACTATAAATAGATCTAAATTCGTATCTGGGATTTCTTTCCTCGAACTGTCCTGCAGCCTACCAAGACTGTGTGCTGCATAATTTTATATATGATGTGTTCCCTTACTACCATCCAAAAGCTGCAAGGTTCCAACACAAGCAATCAATAAACAAATAAAACAAATCCAGAGATCCAGATTTCATCACAAGTCTTAATGGGTTACCAGCGGCAACGCAGATCCACATGTTGGTGGCATCAGAATCCATGTCTCTCTGCCACTTCCAACACTTTGTCGAGCATCTAGACAGAACAATCTATCTATCTGCTCAGAGCCCAGCACTCTCGTATCTCCACCATCTGACTAGAGAATTTACAGTTAAAAAGAAAAACATCAAACCTCCCTGGCGATTACTTTTGGGGTTTTTTTAATTTTTACTTTAAACTGCCATAGGTGGGACATCCCCCAGTAGTTTTTCTGAGTGCCTTGTCAGCATCAGGAAAACCACCATTAACATCCAGTTCTCCGAGTTGTAGTTGCCCATTTTTTATTACAATTTGCCACGCTGTGCCAAATGGTAAAAATTAAAAATTACGTATTGTGTCCCATTAGGTAGAATCTATAATGCTGAGCATAGGCCCCTACATTATGGAGGGTACTAGGCGACAACAAGGTGTAACTGTACCTACTGTTGTTACTGCTCTGTGACGGACCTCCTGTCAGGTAACGTTTGATGTTTTGTGTTTCCTTTCACTTTTTCATTTCAATTTAATTATAACTTCATTGACTTTTTCTTCGTACCGCTGAGCATTGGGTTGTTACACCGTGGAAATATATTATCACGGGTCCTCCTCAGCCCTACCTACTTAAGCAAGTTTCACATTTTAATATAAAGGGATCTATATGTGATTAGAGCGAGCTTAACATTATATCAAGGTTTTTCTTTCTTCATCTCTAACAACTATGATGATATTGATGGCCACTACTTAAGCCAAAAACTATTCTTTCCTTGCTTTTAAATAAGGGTACAATAGTGTGGTACTTTTGGAATGTGGTTTAATGATGGGTGAGTCATGTTGGTGACTTTTCAATAAATGTGGTGTCCATACGGTCGTTGTATTTATGTTTTGTGTTTAGTTATATTTTTGTTTTTTTGTGGTCTTGTGGTCTCTAATAAATTAGGTATGAAGAAGATGTTCATAAATATGTTTTGTAGTGATTTTCTAACAATAATTATGTTGTTTTGTGACCTTGAAAAATTATGCACTTGATATATCCGTAACCATGTTTTTTAGTGACGACTCAATAGATTTTGCACTCAACAATACTCATAACCATGCCTTTTAAGCGACTTCTTAATAAATCTAACACCTAAAAGATTATTGTAACCATGTTTGTAGGAACTACCCAACAAATTTGACATCTTTTAAAATCAAACTATCACTATGCATACATTTAACTAAGGTGCCTTTGTAATAATGACACGGTGGTTTTAAGAGATGTGATCTAAGTCGTTTGGTGAGATGTCTATTCAAAGTGGAGTCAAGCAATAAATTTGGCATAAAGGAGATAATGACAACTATACTATACAAACCTTCAAATAAGACACATCTACAATAATGACATGGTGGTTTTAACAAATGTGATGTAAGAGATTTAGTGGGATGCCTATTCAAAGTTGAGACAATCAACAAACATAGAGGAGTAGTGACAACCATCTTTAAATCAAAATTAAACTACTCCCACTCATATATTTAAACAAGATGCATTAAAAAATATACATACCTTTAAATAAAGTGCATTTAAAACTATACATAACTTTAAATAAGGTGGCTCTACCAGGCATATATATACTAAGTGGTTTGGCAAATCGACAATTTAACCTTAAGTTGGATGTTCTTTAAGGGCATGGTACCTATGGAGGTCCATGGCTTCTTCAACTAGTCAACAAACAAATATTGGCATTTGTATCTCATATGAAATGCATTCACTAACAAATATTAATAAAATTTAAAGATTATATTTATATTGTTTTTGTGAGATCTTTCTCTAGGAGACTATTTCAAAACCATTTATCTTCATGCCAATTCAAGTGTGAATGTGATAGATTGTTAATGATCTTTATCATTTTTTAAATATTAAATAAACTAGTCAAGTTTATCTCATATATTAATAATCTTAAACTTTTATTGTCTTTAATGCATAGTAAAGAATGCAAATTATGGCTCCAAAATTTGACAAGCCTCATTTTTTTTTTTAATAATTATGATAAATTAACATGAATCTTACCCAATACAAATAGTTCAACAAGATAAATGTGTCTATTTTTTTAATCATAAATAGCATAATATTTGTCTAATGTAGTTTTTGAAATAATATAAAAAATAGTCATTGTGGTTATAAAGAATTGAGGGAGTGGGGGAGGATGTGTATGAGCACACTCCAAAATATAGCATGATGGCTAATGAGGGGGCTATCCTTCAAATTGACCACATGCCTTAACTTCACATTAATACTAACTATTTCAAGTAATTTCCTTAAATAATATATGCATGTATCACATAGTCAATTATAATAATAAGCTAGGTAGATTATATATACCCTTATTTTCAACTTGAATCTTTCTTAGGATTCATGGGATTGATCTAGAAAAACAAGATAATCTATTCTTCTCCATTGTTGCAAATGGGCCAAAACATTGGAGAGAACTTGAATCTTCACTTTATTAGCCCAGAGATTAACTACTTGATTACTTGATTGCAGTCTTATATTTTTATATTGAATGCATGAAAGCCTATTTTTTACGTGAACTTCTCTAATCATTATATCATAGAGCATAGGACTAGGAGTACTAAGGTGGTTAGGATCTGATGTTTTATAACATTACAATATTTACATACTATTAAAAAAATTAGAAGAGTTTATTTTAATCACAATGATTTTTCTAAGCCATTGAAGAAAATTTTAATCTATTAATAGGCTAATAAAAATACATTTTATGTAGTATTTTGAAAAACCCATATCTAGTGGAAAATCTTGGGATATTTTATAAGATGATCTTGTATTCATTTCAACTTTATGTCCAAAAAGAAAAACCTTTGTAGATTTGGGAAATTAACTAGTGTTAAAAATATTCATTTTACTCTAAGAAGGGGAAACATGTATTCTATGGGAGACAAAATTTCCAAATCTAGAACTACCCAAATAATT
>VDFB02353493.1:142049060-142491095 GCA_007258455.2 Sequoia sempervirens | reverse complement strand
GGATGATTGATGAAAGATCCCAAAGAGCCTTTCTCCATGGTATCCAGGTACACATAGCAAGGGTCTTCTCTTATACGGTTGGACATGATTTAAAGAACTTAGCTAGGAATTATTCATTTAACCTAAGGTTTTCTCATAATGCCATCATTGGAAAAGTATGATCAAATTCTTCTATTCTGAAGAATTGTTCTATGTGCCTCTAGTAATCACTATAAATTTTTGTAAGGATAAAATCACTAAAAGCATCAGGTAGGAGAGAATCAAATTTGAGTTCTTCAAAGATTATATTCCTCTATTCATAATTTTTAAGGGTTGTGTGTGGAGGAGGTTATCACTACCAAGAAGGGAGGAGACCTTTCCTTGTGATGGAACTTCAAAATTTTGCTCTTTGTGTTCCATTTTTATCTTTCCTTATGTCTTTGGTCATCTATGATGTTTGGGAAAAGCCTAAGGTTGGGGTTTTACCTTTTTCTTCATGTAAAACCCTAGTGTTATCTTACGCCTTGGGTGGGATATTTTGGGCCGTTACTTTTTGGGGAGGGTTTTAAAACAAATTAAGCCCCATCGCTTCATCTAGGCTGGGCCCCTTTTGATTTATCATTTTATTTCCTTCACCTGACTTTATTATTTCCTAAGTCTTGGATGGTCCCATGCTCCCTCATTTAAAAAACAACTTATTTCATTGTTTATCATTGGCCTAGTGATAAAAATTCATAAAATCAGATCTCCCATACATATTTTGTTGAAACCTAGGCTTGAACCTCTCATTTCACATGCTTTTTTTCACAAAACTCTTGAGGACAGCAGCTATACCTTATTTATTTCTCATCCTACACCCTATTCATGCATCCTACAATTACAACAGTATCCATGGGGCCTCTTACACAAGATATAGTAATCACAAAAAGTGTAAGAGCCCCTTTATATCATGTTTGGTCTACAAAACCCTCAAAAATAGGGTAACCCGGCTGTATGCAAAGAAATGAAGCTTTCTAACTCAAATCAATGCCTTAAGCCCTAAAATCAGATTCAAATCAAAGCTAACACATATCTTCACGATCTGGAATTGATTTCACATCAAAATATGGCTGCATGTGACCGTACAATGCTGCATAACAGGAAAAATATAGAAATTTTGAACAAAAACATAGATTTTTGAATGTCAAGAGCTTGTATTTTAAATCCTCAACCATCAACAACCATTACAATGATCACTTTATGTCTTTTAAAGTCCTTTGCACGTCAACCACTGAACAACCACCACTACAACTGACTTTTTAATCTTTTATGATCACATGAAACATAAAACACACTAATTTCAAGGTTGTTAACATCACTATTGAAATGTTTTAATTTTTTGACCTTTCAAACATTAAAAAGTACATTATTAAATTAATTATGTAATGGCATAAAAATTAAAAACATCATGAATTAATTATGTAACTACATAAGTCAAATATAATTCTATCAATAAATTAATATCAAATAGATAATATAATCGATAACTCATATGCATTTGGTCATTGATCTTCCCTTCTTCATCCAACTCTTTGGTTGTACTCATCCGATCCGCATTCGGACAGAAGCATTGGTCATATCATCATCATCGCCATCGATATCGTACTGATAATGTCATCATCCACACATATATCATAGTTCATGAACATTAACTCCTACATCATCATGATCTAGTTCCTCCTCTTCGACATCTTTGTCGTGACATCATCAACTAACCTGATCCCGACGTATCTACATCATATTCTAAATTCCTTCTGTGATCTTTTCCTTTCCACCACATTATACTCTTTACTAGCCTTCCTCTTGACTCATGCTCCAACAACAAATGACCAACCCGGCTTTCTTACCTAGAACCCTCCTCAGTAAAATACTTTCTCACATTGGCTCGAAGAACATAGGGTCATTTCCAGCTCGCTTCGATCGACCTTTGTATTAACCATGGTAAATCCATTACTATCTACAACAGCCTTCCTCGATTCTCATTCAATCGCATCATGTACCATAGATCTAATAAACAAAATTAATCTAAAGGACTTAAAGTCACACTTAAGTATATCATCCAAAATCCCATAGTATCAATTTTATGAGACTTCTGGATGTATGTCACTTCTAGATGAAACATTAGTCACCTGAAAGACTGCAGTTATACCAGAATCACAAGTTTTCTTCATGTCATCCAACATTTTGATTCAAAATTTACAACCATTGCACCACATAGCCTTGTGGTGTTTCACCTGCAATATGTCAAACATGTAAAATTATTGCAATATCGTCAATTGATAAACATATTTATTCTTGGCCAAATGTATGCAAAAAAAACAATCTCAAGATATATATACATCAATATACTTGAAAATAATTAAATAATATGGGTGATTAATATATTTATACGTACTTGTTTATCTTTTAAACCATATGCTAAATCAATTTCCCTTTGTGTAACATTGGAATTTCCATTACGATGAGTTTCTTTAACCAATGAAGCCACACCTTCCCATGTTAATGCTAAACTGCATTGTTGACATCGCCTAATCCATACCGGCTATCCAATCAAGATTTTTGTGATGTACAAATATATGCATCCCACTTTCACCAATTCATCAAAAAAATTTGAAATTCACAAACGATGTATAATTAGTTAAATACCAATAAAGATAATTTTAATCTTTTAATTTTATAATTGATGTATATTGGAAGATTTCAAAAATTTAAATAAGCATAACATATGCATAAAACCATGTAAAATGCATTCCAAATTCAATTCCACACCATCTTATAATTACCTCACTTTCCTCAATCTACCTTTCCCCTAATGCACTCCTTCAATTTGTTAATTGAGTTGGGATCCCAAATGCCATCTACATGGATCTTTGTCAAAACTGGGAAGATATTCATTAATGTACACCATGGTCTGCATACCATATATCCTCCACCATAGAACCCTCAAGATGTGCTCTTTTCTAACCAAAGCCTCTTCAAAAAATTTCAAGTGCCTCTCAACCATCCATATTGACCTTGTGTGTACAGGTCCACACAATGCAATCTCCTCAACTTGGTGTATGAGGTAGTGTTCTTGTGCATTGAAAAATGTCAAAGGTAGACACTTTTTCATTTCACACATTAGACGAGGAATTTTTCTCTTCCAATAATTTATATCTTCTTTATGGATTTCTTTAGATGACATCCATCTACAAGTGATTCAAGGAGCAAATATATTAACGAGATTTAACAAAAATATGCATTATATTACATAACAAGTAAAACAAATGGAAATTATAAGATGTATACAATTAATTGAACAAATATCGCTACTTACCTCATGTATTTTCCAAGATCATATATAACTTTCTCAAGACATTGTTGTCGAAGTTGTCTGGGAGAGATAGAGGTAGAACGTACTGTAACAATTATAAAATGATCTTTTCATTATTTTTCCAAAAGTAGTAAACATAATACATTGAAAATTACATGCATTATATAAGTGTATATAATATACCAGAATAATTACCTTAATGAAGGTATGCCAATCATGCGTTTTCATCCTTGACCCAAATTCACCTTTCTTTGTTATTATATTGTTTATGTTCGCAGCAAACTCGTGGAAATTGAATCTTTTCGTGATGACTTCTTTTATAGCATTGCTTTGTTGCTCATAATAACCACAGCAAATTTATATTAATTTGGTCTCCATCGCTATTTAATTGAATGACATTTTTCATTGCATGATTGGCTTCCTGAATGTCACTACAAATTTTGACAAATTTTTCTTTGTCATGCCTTCCATCCAATATTTTCCATAATGTTTCTATTATATTCTTTCTAATATGCATTGTATCAAACAAATGCACAATTTTTAGCTGCTCATAGTAGGGCAACCTATGAAATTGTCTGGGATAACTTTCCAGTCCCTGTGGAAGCTGGCCATTCATGCCTTGACGACCTTCATGAAGCATATAAGTTAAAAAAAATTAACAACGACAATCATTGTCAATTGCAACATGAGTAAACACAAAAAAATATAAAAATATAAATTCAAAACATATCATATATGATAGATAAACAAATTGATTTGATGTATAACTTTGACGATTAATTCTATTATATTCCAACTTTCATAGGCGAGGTGTCATTCTTCGTGGTTTTGATGTAGTCTCTTCTTTCCCATTGAAAAGATGTTTTTCAGTAGTTCGATACTTGTGATTTCTATGGAGGAAGTGCCTATACTCATCAAACACCTGCTTTCCTAAACTTGTTGAACGATGAGATTTCATCTTTGGACCACAAATTGGACATGCAAATTTTCCCTTTGTTTGAAGACCTACAAGATCATATATAATTGGATTAAATATGACAATTTTTATAATTATATATAATGAATAGATTATTTTAAAAACATGCATGATATCTACTTCATAAAATTAAATATTTTTAAAGTGCAGTCGAATGTTATAACATACCACATAAATTTGTTAGCCCTAGGGCATCATGAATTGTCCATAGAAGCATTGCATGGAATTGAAATTGTCTTTGTCCTATTGGTCTAGAGACGTCATACATAGTGACGCCATTCCACAACTTTAGTAACTCGTCGATAATAGGCTCGATATATACATTCATATCTTTAACTTGGTACTTACCTAGTTGAATGAACATAAACATTACATAATTATTATAACCATTTTACGGCAATATATATAAATTAATGTACATGACTATTGAATGAATAAAATATAAGTCATTATGCAACAAATAAGACAAATGAGATGTTACTACGTTAAAGAAATTGATGTAAACAAATACCTAGAAAAATCATTGACAACATTATGTGCTCCCTCTTTATTGACATCCATGGAGGAATGTTATTGTTGATAACAAAAATAGGCCACACCAAGTAAATAGATCTCAGCTCTCCAAATGGATTGACACCGTCTGCTCCCAATGAAAGCCTGAGATTACGAGGTTCTTCTTTAAAGTTTGGCCATTTTTCCTCTATGTACCTAAATGCAGAACCATCCACAGACATTCGAAGAATGTCATCTCCACTTCTATTTCGTTCATGGTAATCCATAAATTGCGCTAAGCTTTTGCACCTAAATAATCATTACATATGTGGAATAATGAGAATATAACGAAGAACCTTGCGAGACACCTTTTTTGTTAGTTGATCTGTTCGATATCTACTGATATGACATTCCGGGCATTCTGTTGCAAATTCATGTTGTTTATGATATATAATATGATCATTGGCACATGCATCTATTGCTTGATACTCCATTCTGATATCTTTCATAATGCCAGATAAATCTCGGTATGAGCGAGGTAAAATATTTTATGGTGGTAACAAAAATTCACCAATTAATCTACAACAACAAATAATTTGTTAATATAAAAAATATTAATGGTACATATTTCATCTTTTATTTACTAGTGATGAACTAACAACAATTAAAATAGATGAAAAAAATTGACATATATGACATACCTTAACATCCATGAGATTGCTATGTTTGATAAACCATTCATAAACTTCAAGTTCAACAACAAAAATACAGCAGAGAGAAGAGTTTTTTGGGAGCCTTCATAAAGGGGCTCATATGCCTTCTCAAGTATAGGTAAATCATGAACATCATCAAATTCATCTCGATTTTCATGATCAGCTCTGCCACTAAATGTGTCATGGATCAATGTATCTATACCATCATCTTCAACTATGTTTTCTGGTGCATGATCATCTTCTTCCATAGGATCATTAACTTCATCTTCAATATTCACAACTCCATGTTCGTCCTCTTGCAAAAACACATTCTTCGGGCCGTGATAATCCATATCATGTTTTCTAGGGCGCCCCACCTTTATAATAATGATAGAAACAAATAAACCATGATCATGATCAAGTGATTTTATATATATATATATATATATATATATAAAATGTTAAAATGATATAAACATTTACAAATTCAATCAATATAAACACATATAATGAACAACTTACCAATGGAAAATAATCATGCCCCCTTTCAACATGACCATGTTGCCTACAATGTTTCTCAGTTGTTGTGATTAAAAGTTGTCTCGTCTTTAAGCCCTTGCAATTATTGCAAGGAAAATAACATTTCCCATCACCCTTTCTTTTCAATCTAGCCCACAATCTATCAAGTGTCTTTTCATTTTGTTCTGGACTAATATTATCTGACATGATTTTTCTTTACCAAGCTTGACTATTTAGATCTTCCAAAAATATCAAACTCACACTCCAATAATTTTTATTCATAGACAGGTAACAAAATCTAATAATTCTGATATTTTACACCAAAACAATTTGGCATGCAACCACCCCCTAGTGCGAGAAGATAGTCCGGCTAATGACCCAAAACACTTCCCTTTAAAATGCTAATCTGCAAAACTATTAAATTTGATTTTACTGATTTCCAACCTGCTAGGACTCAAAATGGAATATTGAACTTGATCGCAGAAACTCCTATAATGTATGGAAGAAGCAGCTAGTAAGAGCAAGTAGACTCCATTCCTAAGATAAACAAGTCTAATCATCATTTCTATGTCAATACATTTATCCTTTTAGTTAAAGATGTGATGTGTCACTTCTTATGACGAGCTTATCCCTAGGGCTCTCAACATTGAGAGAGCCCTAATCTACACACACTAGTAGAATTTGGCAAATAAATGACTAGGTGACTAAAAATTTTTAGTCACAACAACTAAAAATGACTAAATTCTCATTTTTTTGCAACTCACCTATAAATGAGTAAATAAATGACTAGTTTGGTCGTTGATTAAAAAATTATTTAGTCACACAAATAAAAATGACTAAATAGTTAGTCATTTATTTAGTCACAATCCATTTGAATAAATCATTTAAGGAATCAAGAATATAGCCCACCAAAATACTCTAAAACTTTAATAAACATACCCTAATTTTTTTGTCAAAATCTTATTTGCAGGCATAGCCCACTAGAATGAAGTTTTCAAATTACTAAAAATACTCTAAAACCTTCGTCAAAACATTGTTTTCAAGCATAGACCGCCAAAATGGAGAAGTGTTTCATAGAGAATGGTGAGGAGATGTGCGTGAAAGGAGGCATAGGATTCATTGCTTCTTATCACATTCCTGCTCTGCTCAACAAATCTTACATTGTTCCCACTACTATTTGTAATCTAGGTATTTACTTGACATATATTTGCATAATCTCAAATTCCTTCAGGGGCTTTTGAAGTATCAATGTATCCTATATAGGGTTTAGAATGATTTCTTTTAATTAAAAAAATATATAAATGATGTATTTCCCTGTAATTAGATAATGTGGAGATCTCCTAAATCTGCCCCAGCACACTATCCTCTTTGGCACTGTATTCATTACTCCAGCTACTAGGGTTTTGCATGTGACATCCTTAATATCTTCATGACCATGGCTTTAAAATAGATCTCATTCTTTTCTTTAATCCTTTTCATTGTAACCCTTGAGTTCCATAATCCACCTTCAATCTCTTCTAAGAACGTTGTCTTAAGCTAGACTACATAGTATGCATATAAAGCAAGTCCTTCATACCTGTCATTGTTCCAAACCACCACTCACTTCCTTGCTTAAAATTTTTCCTCCATAAGCATAATAGCATGTTTTAAAATCATGGTTGCCAATGATTGACCATTAAGGTCACCACTTTCATCAAGATACAATGATATTTTTGTCTTCAAACTCAAGGCATTATGCAAGATAACATTGTGAATTGTTTGTTGTGTACGATTTGATTTTCTTGCACATTTACTACTTTTCTAACTTACTTTAAGACTGGGTATTGCACCCTCAGCTGCAATCTTCAAACAACTCACTCACTATCACTTGAAGATTCCTTTCATGAGCATCCTTCTATAAAATCAAACTATGCCCTATAGACTGCCTACTTACTACAAGGGACTCATTGTTTCATGGTATTGTAGATCTTAAGATCCTTCAACCTTATTGACACTACTTCACAGTCCACAAGGTATTATTCACTATTCTCCCATCTTTGATGAGTCTCAAAACACTGCTCAAACATGCAATCCACTACCTCCATTATACAATGGCTAAGAAGAAACATTGAACCTATGATTACCACTGTTACTTCATTTGGACAATCATTCCCTAATTGCATTTTCCTTGTCTAACACTACCAAAATCATTTGAAAAACCATTAAGGTCAGCAAGGGGGTAAGGAAACTCATTGTTAAAATCTCCACTTCTATGCAAGGTTTGAGCTTTATTATCTTGTCACTGCTCAACCTCTTTTTGACTGTCACATATCAAGTGACTGTCATTCTTCTTACCGTAGATTGCATTTACAAATTTCACTAAGCTACATAGTGTGCTTATTATTGGTTACAATATTTAGATTGCAAGATTTTTTTATTAGCTACAATGTCTCAATCTTTCTGGTATTGCAACCTCACTAATCCGCTAGAGTTATTGTTTATGTTTCTACGGAGGCCTAGGTTTTGTACCCTAATCATGCTCTTACCAATGCTTATGTTGGTATTAAAAAACAACCTTAAATCTTGGGTCAGAAAATTAGTTGTCTTGACAGGGTTGTGGAATGATCTTGGATTGTATCCTAGAGTGTGTGGGAAGATTGTGTTTGATCATTAAGGTATGTAAACCTGATCAGGGAAATGTATCCTATATAGCATGGGTCTTGCTTTAATACTTTCCATAATGGTTATTAGCAGATCACATTATTATAGTTTGCGGTAACCCAAGATTGCATTCAAGTATGTAACAAACTTGGTTTGTAGTTTAAGCTATACACTTTTAAGTAACATTCATAAGGTTTAGAAAATATTGATCACTCTCTAGAATAGCCCATTAAACATGGGTTGTGATGAATGCACTACATAATTGATATAACACAACCACTTTGCATATCAACCAGAGTTATAGGCTCTTTATTGCAGCAAGAGGTAATCACTCTTGGATCATGTTATAATTACATCGTAATTTGTTAAACTTGAGACAACCTAAATGCACCCAATGATGATTGAAACCTACATTATACAACTTGAATTAACTACATTATATGAGTGCCTCCATTTCTATCACAACATAACCACATTAAACTTGGGTCACACATGAATGCATACTGTATTTTTTATAGCACAACTGTGCCACATGACCAATAGAGTTATGGATCACATAATTATAGTCACAAGAATCTATTCCTTGGTTGTGATCTTATGGTGATCCACACAACAAAATGTGGACATGAAATTCTCAAAACCCTAAACCTCTAAAAATGAACTTTGATGAGATGTTGCTTTAAAATATGGTTTTCAAACCTGGAACTACAAATCTGACTTCACAACTGAATTATGCAAAAAGACAATGACTACCCTCAACCTGGCGATATCTTCTTGATTTTTTTTCTGATTTTTCCCAAGAAAATCGTCCTTAGTTCTCCACAAACTGTCTCAAGTAGAGAAAATTCGTAAGTATAGCAAAACATTGTCGCAATAAATCAGTGAACTCACTTTTCTTTATGTCGGCCACAATTTGATTTTTTTCTTATTTTTCATGTTTGTCGAAATTTTGACGAAACCCAAGTTCGTCAAAATTTCGACGAACGTCAGGGATAAACTTTTAAAAAATTGAAAATTACACATGAAATTTTACAAGCACCCGACAATACATCAAATTATACATATTTTGTTGAATTTTGCAATCAAATGAGTTAGTGTTCATTACGAAATTCTCCAGATTTTGAAAACTGATGAATGTTTTTTTTTGCTATGCAGGTTTTGTAAATGTTGTCAAAGACTCTACTGAAACCCTTGAATGTTGTCAAAGAACATTTATTGAAAACTACTAATAATTTTGATGTAGGGGCTGGAATTGATTTATTTCCTTTTGGTTAATTTAGGAATCTAGATTAATTAGGAGGGAAAGAACACCATGTTTTTTGTGCTTGATGAATGTTAGGCATATGCTCTCCCCTTAACTGGGTGACCAAAAATCCAGACCCATTCATTTTTATTTTTTTTATCCTTAGAGAGCATGCGTTGTGGGAAAATGTAATCACCCAAGGGAATGACCCAACTGGGAACACGCTAAATCCAAGCGACTTCCACCCAGTATATAAGTGTGGGTACTTGAGGAAAGTTCAAGTATCATGAGGATTGTTCTAAAAAGAAGGGAAACAATGGTCTCTTGTCATATGGATGATCCCCCATAAATGGAATTCCTATACTAGAACCTTTTGTGATAGCAAGCCAAAATCCTATTCTATTTACTAGCACAGAAGGTCTAACCTTTGAAGTCGTCCCACATTTTTATGGCTTTTAGTAGAAATGAGAAGTATGCCATGGAAGATTCATGGGTACTGAAGCTTGGATGACCTGAGAAGTGAGTGTCGTGGAGGGGATCCAGTGTGATCAAGCTTCTAATCATCCACTAAAAGTAGGCAAAGCTGGAGTAAAATCCAAGTGGGAATCCAGTAAATATTGTCTTACACAGCCTTACGAATTGTACATGTTTGGTGTGTTTTAGCAATTTTTTTTGAATAAATTTCAAACAAAACATCACACACTGGAAGTGAAAACCTTGATTCAGAAAACATCCTTGGAGACAAACAATTCCCTGACTGGAAAAAAAAAATCAAACAAACTTGCAAGAAACTATGACATTTTCCCAATTCAACACATCCACTTCTTGTTTTGGTGCATTTACACCATTCTCTGGCACATCCATATGTTGTTATAGTGAATACACTATATATGCTAGTGCATCCATTGCATTTTTTAGCGCATTGACCCATTACTACAATGCATATACCTCATACTTTGGTGCATTCAAGCTATTTTGTAGCGCATCCAACTAATCCTGTAGTGCATCCAAGCCATTCTGTGGCACATCCAAGCAATTCTATAGTGCATCTACCTTTCAATGCATACACTGACTGTTACAACGCATCCACCAGATTTATAACCAGAAAGCTAAATTTGACCCCCTATCTAACATTTTGAACCCCTATTTAGGGATCTTTTCCATAGAGAAGTTCATTCCTTATCCCAACATTTATTTAAACTTGGAAAAATTAGCATTTACAAGTGAAATCATTTACCTAAACTTTGATCGAACATCTAAAAGTGTCCAACCATCATCAAACCTAAATTTGATCATCAAGTTGAGTTTCACCATCAGAATTTGTCATCCTTCATCCAGAAACAACACACTTTACATCAAATTTCATTACCTTAGTTCCATCAATAGAATTCATCATTCTATTCGACCTAGGTATCTCTTTGGCACTCCTAAACAATGATCAAAATTTAGCAAACCTTCATAACTTGCATGCCCATTTTAATAAGATCCCAAAAGAAAAAACTTAAGGATAATGAACTTGAACCTCAGAACACCATGGGTGAACCAGATTAAAACCCTTTCCACAAAATCCCTCAAAATGAAACAGAAGAAATAACAGAGGAGGAAATAGAACAAGCAAACCAAGATCCTAAATTTCACAAATTTCTAGAGAGGATCTTTGAAAAGGGTGGAGAAAAATACCTTCTAATGTTAGCAAACCAAGGGGTTGATTACCAAGTGATTTTGATTTCAACAAATTGAAAGAAACACCAAAGAAAATTGAAATTGAAACACCAAATGCAAATCAAATGGCTTCCCTAACACATCAAATGAAGAACCTTCAACAACAATTACAAGACATGCAAAGAGGGACTACCAAAAGATATTTGTTACAAGATATTTGTCCCTACCCTTTCGATAGGAATTTGAACATGATACCATTCCCACTGAAATGTGACCTTCCAAAATACAACAAATAAAATGGAAAATCTGACCCTATAGACCATGTGAGGGAATCTTGAACCATGAATCTTGAGTTTGCTCACAAAGACACCTACTTGATGAGACTTTTTCCTCGTAGCTTGGGAAGCCATTGTATGGAATGGTTTTCGAAACTACCACCAGGCATAAGCTCCTTTGAAGAACTTGTCAACAAATTTATCACTCAATATTCCTATAAAATTTCACATGAGATAACCATGAAGGATCTTTGCAATACCAAATAGAAACAAGGAGAATCCTTTCTCATATTATTACAAAGATGGAGAAGGTTATTTGCTTGATACACTCGTCCTATACCCAAACAAGAAAAGATGGAAATTTTTATTGACAACCTTAACAGCGAAATGAGCGATAGGCTGAAATTACAATGTCCCCCTACCTTCGAGAAGATGATAAAAAATGGTGTCAAAATTGAAGAATCTTTAGTCAAAAGAGGTGTATTGAAAATTCACAATGAAGGATCAAACAATGCTAGCTCTTCCAATCATCATAACAATAATGAGAAATAAAAATTTTGGATAGGAAACAAGAATACCAATGATGGTGCCACTGAAACACATAATGCTAAACTGGTCTTTAATCTATCAGGAACCACAACCAAGACTAATCAAAACACCAATCAAGGCACTAATCAAAATTTTAACCAACACAACAATAAAAAAAACCACAATCAAAGTAATACCACCTCTAAACCTCCACCCTATCAAACACAATCAAACTATAGAAAATTCACACCTTTGGGTCAATCACATGAATCTGAATTGAGAGAAATTCTTGCAAATAACCTTATAACACTACCTGACACTCGAGGCTTTGAACCAAAAATAAAATTGTCATGGTGGAATGATGCTTATTACTATGAATTCCATCGGTGAAAAGATCATCAAAAAAATAGTTGCATGCAATTGAAACACAAGATACAGGACTTAATAGATGACAAAGTCATACGAATAGAAGGACCCCAAAAAAATGTTGATCACGGAGCATTCAAAAATCCCTTACTGAATTATGAAAAAGGGGAGTCCTCTACAACAAACAACAAAGGGAAGAAGGTAAACTATGTCCATGATACTTGTTAGGGTTAGAGATGGCAGATATCTAACAATTAAATGCAGATTTAAATAATAAATAGAGAAACTAAAACATACACAGAATAAATCATAACACAGAGAATTTAACGTGGTTCACCCAATCTGGGCTACATCCACCAAACCGCAGCCATCCAATATTTTATTATCTAGTGCAAAACCTATTACAATCTTGCGAATAATCGCGTTTTTCCTCATACTGTAACCCCCATCCCAACCCCTTTTAACAAGCTTTTAGAAGCTTCCAGAATTAGGGTTTTACAAAGTCGGTTTCTTTTTCGAGATTTTTCCTTTTTCACGACGAGCAAAACGGCCCGGACCCCCGCGAGGATGGGGGCGGGTGTCTGATACCATGGGCTATGAGATAGCATGATCACATACCAACAAATCCCACTTGAGATCAGCCCACACCATCACAACCTGCCACTTGGAGACTGATCTTGGACAACATCGCTGCACTTACAGCTCCCACTGGAAATAAGGACCTTGGACCCTGCTACTTTGTTATACTTGAATTCAACCTTGAAGGCCAACCGAAGCTGAAGAGGAGCTCAGCTTCTCCCTTGTCACCGCCTTCGTAAACATATCCGCTGGACTTCCTGCTAAAACCCTCATCAAGAGTAAAACCTCGTCAAGAGTAACCATATCAAAACATGTCTCTAACCACAAGAGAACACCAAGCCTCACCTAAGTCTCCAAGTATCCATGAGCACCTATAACCGATCAATCCATGCTAAACACCAAGCAAATGATCAATGTACTCAATACAAAGAGAACCAACCAAGATCAAAATCATAGCTCCAACTGCAGAATCAGGAACATAAGCATAACACCATGATCTCACATCCTCTCAAAAAAGATCACATGCATAAATCATCATAACATGTACCATGCCACAACTCTAAACTAGTAATCAAGAGTATACCATGACATAATAACAAAACCATCCTACAACCAATGATCACCTGTCATAACCAACAAGTCATAAATAATACCTCAACATCTCCAACACCTAATGTCAAAGAACTCTCACTGTAGCACACAGAATCCAAGAGCTCCTCCATGACACTAAAGATCACCTGCTGAAGACAACCATCCATAATAACCAATGAATCCACATCATTGCCAAATGCTCCCACTGAACCGTGATACCGAGCAATCCCATGGCACCATGATGCACAAAACCAACAATACTGTCATCCTTCATACCTCAATAGTGGAAGATCAAAAGAATAACATTGAAAACAATGACAACCAAGACATTATTGCAGCCAACAATCCAATTAATGACATTCCAATTGAACATGAACAAGACATCATTACAATTGAAAATCAGATTAATGACATCAAACAAGACATGGCTACAACTAATACTCAAATTAATGTCATTAAAATCAATAGGAAACAAGACAACATGCCAGTAAATGTGACCATGAGAGCACATGCCAAATATGTACTAAAAGGAAGTTCATCTAAAACACTTGTTGCCTCATCCAATCAATATAACATAGTAGACCAATTACAAAAGATCCCCACACAAATATCTATATTGGAATTGCTCAAGATTTCACCTGCCCATAAAGAGATTTTGGAAAAATCCCTAGTGGACACAACAGTACCAATTGATCTGGAAGTTTGTAAATTTGAGGCCATGGTGGGACATTTGACTACACCTCATTGCTTATCTTTTTCAGAAAATGATGACGCATATATTTCTCATCCCCACAATGCCCCTCTCCATATTGAATTCCTAATTCATAAACATTGTGTCAAATGCGTCCTAATAGATGGAGGATCCAACCTAAATATATGTACTTTAAAGCTTGTTTGTGCCCTAGGATTTTCTGAAAATGCAATAGATTCAAAGAAAAAGATCACAATAAAAGCATATGATGATGAGGAAATATATTCACAAGGATTGATTGTCTTACACATTCAAGTAAAACTGATTTAGAAAGATGTAATCTGCCAAGTCTTGGACAAGGATTTGACCTACAACATACTATTGGGTCACCCATGGATCCGTGAAATGCAAGTGGTCCCATCAACATAACACCAATGTTTGAAATTTTCTTGTGGTGGCCAATAAATCACCATCTTGGCTAATTCTAATAGTCCTCAGTATTGAACACCCTTAAATCAGTCCAAGATGTCTTTGTGCCTCATAACAGAGAAGCTTCCACTTCCATCCCTACTACTAATTAAAGCCAATCAAATTCCTTTTCAAAACCGTAGGTCACTTCCCCAAATCATGAAAGTCAATCCAGTTCCATGTCTAAATAGTTTGAGAAAAAGGAAGAAGTTGCTCCTTCTACATCCTCAAATCATGAAACCCAATTAAATGCCTTGTCCAAAAAATTTGAGAAAAAATTCCAAGTCAAAGATAAAGGTGTGGGTGAATATTTCATTGAACAATCTTTATGCCTTTCATAGCTATCTTCCCCAAAGTCATATGGGCAACCCTCAACATCAACGCAACAGTCATCACAACCAGTTACACTTTTTGATGGTCGATTTGTAAAAGAAGGCACCATAGTTGATGAAGCTAAAGACAAAGATGTCCTGAACTAGCTTTATAAGGATGAAGAAGAGTCCTAAGTAGCAACTGCAAGTGTACAAACAACACAATATAGAAAAGGCTTCACAATCTTCGAAAAGATGGGATATGAAGGAAAAGGCCCTGTAGGCAAAAGAAAAGAAGGAACTATGGAAACAATTCAACCCCTCTTAATCAATCCAAAAGACAAGACTGGGTTGGGTTATAAAGAGAAGACAAAAGAAGAGATAACTCATAGGGTGATTGAAAGAATCTTGCAACTACAAGTCAGTGATGATCATGAAACTGATTCAAATGAATGAGTGGGATTCACTATCCGAAGAGTCTTGTCACGACAAGGACATTGATGTGGTATACAAGTATGCACCCCTACTCAAGGAGAGACAAGGTTCAGGTTCTAGACCGCTTGAAATAGGATCACAACACATTGATGAATCCAATGAATACGATCAAACTCAGAGTGAAATGGATAATTTAGAGGAAATTTACCTTATAAACCTCAAATTTTCTATTGGAAAAATCGAAGACATCGCCATCAAAAATCTTACTATTTCTGACCTTAACCAATTTGATGATTCCTTACCCCTAGTACATCCCAAACTCATAGACTAGGACCAAACTGAGTCATTTGATATCCCCACCTTTTCAAATGATGATGCCATCATCAACTTCCTCTGTTTTGATAATCCCAAAATAGATTCCACCATTGAATGTCATAATAAAGCTTCCAAATAGGGGAGTTTCAAATCTTTCAGCTACAAAATGAATAATACAAGAAATAGATTTGATGGTGAAAACCATTCAATGGAAGTATCAGATCCAAAAAAAGTAAAAATAAAAGTACATCCAACGGAGAAAACCTCTCTGAGGCATTGAAGGATGGAAGATTTGACATTCTCCTAGAACACTTTCAGGAAAGATCAAATGTATTGATTGAGCCCACATAGTCTATCAATATAGACAATGCAGAAATAGTGAAGAGTATCCATCTAGCAGCATCCTTGACAAACCAAGAAAAACCAAGCTTCCTCAAATTCTTCATAGAGAAAAAATCAACTTTGCTTGGTCATATGTTGACATGCAAAGGATTGATCCAGATCTTATCATGCACCACCTATCCTTACCACCAAGAGTAAAACTAGTCAAGTAGAAGCTAAGGAAAATGCATCCACATATTGCCCTATTGGTAAAATTAAAGTTGAAGAAGTTATTAGAAGCAGGATTCATCAGACCCATTGACTATGCCAAGTGGATCTCCAACATTGTACCAGTTTCAAAGCCTGACAATAGCATATGCATTTGCACATATTTCTGAGATTTTAATAAGGCTTTCCCTAAAGATGATTTTTATCTACCTAACATAGACATCATAGTGTACTTAACAGTAGGACATGGCATGTTGTCACTTATGGATGGATTTTCTAATTATAATCAGATCAAGATAGCTCCAAAGGATCAAGAAAAGACAACCTTCACATGTCTATGGGGAACATTTTGCTAGAACGTCATGCAATTCAGATTGAAGAATGCAAGAGATACTTATCAACGTGCCATGATGACAATTTTTCATGATATGATGCATACCTTCATGGAAGACTATGTGGAAGATCTATTGGCCAAATCATACACCATAGAAGGACACTTAGAGATCCTACATAAAATCTCTACCAGACTGGAGAAGTTCAATGTACGACTAAATCCAAAAAAATGTGTGTTTGGGGTGACTTCAGCCAAACTCTTGGGATATATAGTTTTAGAAAAAGTCATTGAGGTAGACTCGACAAAAGTTAAAGCTATCATGGAGATGCTGCCACCCAAAAACATCAACCAGCTATGATCTCTGCAAGGGATATTCCAATCAATCTGAAGATTTATTTCACAACTAGCAGACAAGACCCGTCCTTTCACTCACTTGCTACACAAAAATGTTTCTTTCTGATGGGACAATAAATGTGAAGAGGACTTCACCAATTAAAACAATATCTAATGAGTCCACCTATCTTAATACCACCAGTAGAAGGAAAGCCACTCTTATTATACATTGCAACAACTGAGATATCATTGGGAGCCTTGTTAGCACAAGAAGATTCAACAAGAAAAGAAAGAGCAATTTATTACATCAGCAGGATGCTAAATGGCTATGAAATCAATTATACATCCATTGAAAAGGCTTGTCTGGCAGTAGTGTTTGCCACCCAGAACTATGACACTACATGCTAACTCATACCATCACTTGGTTAATAGCCAAAATAGATCCACTAAAATACCTCCTTGGAAAAGCTAATCTAACTAGAAGACTAGCCAAATGGGTTATTATACTAAGTGAATTTGACATCCAATATGTGGATAGGAAAGCAATAAAAGGACAAGCAATCACAGATCAGTTCATTGAAGCACCCCTACCAGATGGTCATCCTCTACACATTGAGTTTCCAAATGTTGATGTCCTCACCTTGGCTACACAACATGGATCAGGGGTCGAAATCCTATTTGTCACTCCACAAGGACATAAAATTCTGAAATAATACAAATCTATCTTCCCTTGTACTAACAACATGGCAAAGTATGAAGCATTAATCATTGACATTAAAAAATTAGTAGAATGGAAAATCCCAAAATTGCAAGTCTATGGAGATTCTCAGTTGGTCATTAACCAAGTCAATGATGATTATCAAACAAAGGATGACAAACTAATGCCCTACAAAAGAATGATTGATGATTTTAAGAAATACTTTGTGGATATCAAATTTAAGCATATTTCAAGAGTGGATAATAAAGTTGTTGATGCCATGGCCACTATTGCTTCCTTATTACAAATTATAGAGAAAATAAGTTGTTACGAGTTCATGGTGGAACAACTATTTACCACTGCTTATGATGATACTGAGTCCCAAGTTATATGTCACCTAGTTGACGTTGATACCTCAATCTATGAAAAAATTTATACCTATCTAAAAGATAACACCCTTCCACCTGACCTATCCCAAAACCAAAAATGAAACTTCATTCACCAAGTCACCCAACATACTCTTATTGTGGATGTACTTTACCAACAAGGTCTTGATAGAGCTCTCCTCTGATGTTTGGAATGCGACGAATCTAAAATGGCTTTATGGGAAGTTCATGAGGGTATTTGTAGAACTCATTCAAGCGGTTTAACCTTAGCCAAGAAACTCCTTCGTTTAGGGTATTACTGGCCAAACATGGAAAAGGATTATTTTCAACTCATCAAGAAATGCCAAAAATATTAGATTCATGGCAACCTCATTCATGCACTAGCATAAGAGCTTCAACTATTCGCATCAACATGGCCCTTTTGTTAGTGGGGATTGGATCTTGTAGGTAAAATTCATCCACCTTCATCAAATGGACACAAGTTTATCATCACAACCATATAATACTTTATGAAGTGGATTGAAGTTGTTCCTCTAATCACCATCACATGAAAGTAAATTTCATCCTTCATCCTCAATTACATCATTTGTCGGTATGACATCCCTCAAACCATTGTCATTGACAATGGAAGACCGTTCAAAAATCAAGACATACAAGAATTATGTGAGAATTTCAATATCCAACATCGCTTCTCTACACCATATTACCCTCAAGGAAATGGTCAAGAAGAGGCCTCCAACAAAACTATTCTGAAAATCCTAAAGAAAATGATCAACGATGCTGGATGTGATTGACACATCCAATTAAACCCTGCTCTGTGGGCGTATCGAACCAGTATTCGTACACCAACAAGAGCCACACCATACACTCTTGTATATGGATCTGAGGCCATTATACCCATTACGGTTGAATTACCATCACTCTATGTGTCATTGAAGGGTATCATTTATGATGAAGACTACTAGGTATCTAGATTGTAAGAGTTGGAATTATTGGATGAATGACGTCAACATGCAGTAAACCACCTAAAAGTCTACTAGAAACGAATGTCCAAAAGCTATAATCATAAGGTCAAACCAAGAATATTTCAAGTTGGTGACTTGGTATTGAAGGAGAATCTATGCAATCAGTAGGATAGATAGAAGAAAGGAAAGTTGAACCAAATTGGTTGGGCCCCTTTGTCATTGTATTAGTCTATGGATCAGGGGCATACCAGCTATCCACACTAGAAGGAGACCTATTTGAGGAGCCTATGGATGAATGACGTCAACATGCAGTAAACCACCTAAAAGTCTACTAGAAACGAATGTCCAAAAGCTATAATCATAAGGTCAAACCAAGAATATTTCAAGTTGGTGACTTGGTATTGAAGGAGAATCTATGCAATCAGTAGGATAGATAGAAGAAAGGAAAGTTGAACCAAATTGGTTGGGCCCCTTTGTCATTGTATTAGTCTATGGATCAGGGGCATACCAGCTATCCACACTAGAAGGAGACCTATTTGAGGAGCCTATGAACAACCTCCATCTCAAGAAATTCTACACTTGATTCATCTGATGCACCATAAAAGTCCTGAAGAAATCCAAAAAAATCAGAAAAAAGTCCTGAAGAAATCCAAAAAAATTAAAAAAAGTCCTAAAAAAAAAAAAATAGAAAAAGTCTTGAAGAAATCCAAAAAAAGAAAATGTAAAAATGGGTTTCCACGATGAAAACCAAAATAGGCATCTTGGTGACAACAAAAATAAATAAATAAAATAAAAAGAAAATACAAAAAAATCAAAAGAGAAAAATACAAAAAAAATGAAAAAGTCAAAAAAAAAATCATAAAATCTAAAAAAGTGCAATAAAAGCAAGTATTGAAAACCTGGCAACAGGCGCTATTTGTGATGGATCGGCTTCTTCCTCTATTGGAACATGTATCAACCGTTGGCTCTTTGCTATCATTATCTACATCTATCATTTGAGCCTCGCCTACATATCTAGGCATCGCAGTTGTGTCTCACCTTGGCTTAGTGATCATTGTACATATCCATAATAAATTGGTTTGTTTCTGCTAGGGGAAAAATCTTGAACTCACTGGGGGCAATCTATCTTTGAGCTTAAAATGACAGAAAAAACAAAAGTATGACAACATGATAAAAACACAATGATTCAAGTGAAACGCAACATTGAACATCAATCATAATCACAAAGCCAACCATCTGAACCAACAACAACAAGATCAAACCAAAAAAAAAATTAGTGGATGCTCATCTCTAGAATCAAGGTTTTATCACTTCAACACGTATGTTCAAATTATTTGCATCATGCTTGTTGTTATCATTTCTCTAGAGAAACTCAAGGATGTCAAGAACTAGAAAAGCTATGATCGAGAACGATATTTTTCTTTGTCTTCTATTTGTGAGTCGATCATTATTAATATGTGAATCATCGTGGGACGTGCTCTACAAAGGATCACTAATGACATTTTGGATTCGCATAGGAAAATGATTAACTCTTGTCTATTTACACAAGAAATGCTCAAGTCATCTCAGTCCAATTATACCTAGATGCTTGTGTAAGCATCATAGAATCATAACGCATGTTGCATTCATATCATCATCATATAGAACATCATATAGCATACATAAATAAGAAATCAAATGCATCCATCATGATCAACACATATAAGCACATAGATCAACCATCATCATTATTGCATATATATCTCAAAATAATGTCAAGTGTACAAGGATATCCAAATATGACGAGGTACATCATCAAAAATGGTAGTGAATCATTAGTATCAATGTATACATGTCCAAGATACAACAAACATCATATATCGAAGCTATGTAGTGCTCCCCCCAGACGGTTTCAACATCTCTAGACCTGTGCCTCCTCCATCTGATGGACCTGTGCCAGGATCTCGCTAAAGTGGTTGTGTCACACCCCTGTTGGTAGTCCTCATACGAGTGTGATTGGTAGACTGTGAGTAGCTCTCACGACGCTCTGGTGGAACAACCTCATGATATTTAATCCAATAAAACTTTGACTCCTTGGTAGAGTGTCGTACCTCTCTAAAATGATTTTTTGTCCCACTACCCTCTGCGGCCCTCTACAGTCTCTCTACTATACCCTTCAACTAATCTACCTGTAGTCTTAACCTATCTCTCTCTGTTGTCAAGGCGGTAATTTTTCCCTATGCCTATGAGAGTTGCACTTGTGCATGTGAAAGTTGCACCTATGTTTGTGTCTACACCTATGCCTGTGACTGCAATTGCCCCTGACTCTGTGTCAACTACCCCTAAAGTGTTTGAACCTGATCCTGTAGAGCTGCAATCTATGCCTGATGTTGTTGAGAAGGAAATCGTATCTACACATGCTACCATCCCGCAACTACTAAGGATCACCTCTTCGGAGGCACTTTGACATCTAGTCCTAGATGGGCACCTCCCCCTCCTTCATCTCGCCCTCCACCATCCCCATCTCCATCTCCACCATCATCACCTCCACCTCCCCCATCTCCTCCATCCCTATCACCACCATCTCCCTCCTCATCCCCACCACCTCTGTCTCTCCTCCGTCTGGGTTCTCTCTCCTCATCATCCTCCAGTGTCGGTACTAGCTCATCAGGCCTCGAGATCCTAGGAAACGGATGTCCACAAAAGTACTATGAACACTCCTCTATCATATATCCCTCCACAATCTCTGGATGATAGTCCCAAATCACTGGTTGTAATCTATGGCAATCATCACAAGCAACATCATAGGATAAGGTAGGTCCCCACTCTATAGCATCCTACTGTCGCTATGCATATGTAGCCAATCCCTATGGAATCCCCTACACTCTATCATATTGTATCAATACCCTCATCAGTAGGAATCTCTCAATAATGAAATGTGCCCATCCAATGAGATATCTGGCTATGTAAACATAAGGCATCTTTAAGTGAACCACGACCCACTATTCGCAATCCACATACGACTGCCATGTCACAAAATCCAGGTCATCCAGTACGTGTCTCCAATACTCCAGTTTTCCCAGCTTATGTTGGACAACTGGGCCTGTATAACCATAGACATAGGGTCTCCCAATCGATCGATACCTATCTTTCACTTTGCATGTCACTGCTATATGCTCCCAAGGCCACATCTGTAACAATGTCACCCCTACAGATAGACTAGAGCCTCCAAGATACACTACTTGATGTAAATCATGATACAACTGCACAAGAATGCATAAACACCAGGTGTACCGAGTCCCATACAGAATCATCTTCTCTAGTGTCCAACCCCAACCAATAGACAATCCCTTTGACCTCTTGTTGGGACATAGAAAGCCACCAACAAAACCCGCAAGTACAAAAGGTAAAGGGGCATAACTCTCAAACATCCTTTGCCAAGGCATCTCATATCCACTCATTTTATCATCATGGAATATCTAACATAAAGCATGTGTGCCACCCTACTCGACCTGATCATATACAACAATGTCACCCATCACGGGAATTTGCAGGATCCTATAAACATCCTCTAGTGTCATAGTCATCTCTCCAATGGCTAGATGAAAGGTGTTGTGGTCACTATGCCACCTCTCTACTAGTGTTGTTAGCAATCCCAGATTAATCCTAATCTGGCGCATGTCAATCAATAAAGATAATCCACATCTCTCAATAATATATGTATTAGCCTTTGACAGACGTGGAATCAACTCCCAAGTCTGTGGGAAGCGCTCTCGAGATTGAAGATTACCTAAATCACTCTCCTATCATTATAACACATCGCAATTAGCATATCAATCAATCAATCAAATCAACAAAAGAATCAACATCAAACAATCAATTGTCCTATCAGCTCAAGTGAGATTTTGAACAAATCTCGTGAACATCTACTTTTGATCCTCGCCTATCATGAGGTCAAATTAACATCATCATTGTTGAATCTCACCTATCATGAGATCAATAAATCATCTAATCTATCAACAACAACAAATCATCGGCTGACGCAATTAAACATCATCAAAATCAAGGAGAAAAATAAAAAATCTTCAACTATGTCCTCAATGCGCTATTACAGTGCTTCAATGCACCATTTCATTGAATGCGCCATTAAATTATCTCAAAGCGCCATAATAGTCTCTCAATGTGCCATTTTAGTCAATGTGCTAGAGAAGGTCATCAATGCATCAGAGAATAACATCAATGCGCCACAAAATTGGATGTGCCACTTCTTTTTGCAAATGCGCTACAAGTTTAGTTCAATGCGCTAGTACAATGGATGCGCCATTTCAATACCCTAATGGGCTAAAATGTCTATGTGCTATTACAAACCTCCTATGCGCTACATTGGGCCTTGTACGCACTAAAACTCTAATTCTATGTGCTAACAAATTCATCCTATGCACTAAAATAGGTGGCCTATGTGCTAAAACACGTAAATCATGAAATTTCAAAATTTAAAATGTGGGAAAAACAATTCAAAATTCACAAAAGAGGGTTTTGGAAATTCATACCAGAGGTTCGTATGTCGTTGGCTGATTATGTCACTGGACATGCTTGAATAGATGAGTCTCATAAGGGATCGCCATCTTTACCTAAAATGCTCAAAGATTCTCACTCCAAAAAAATTAAAATCACAAGTGCACAAATGAGTTTCTTTTTCACTTTTGTCCTATTTAAAGGGGTAATTAAAGTGCGATTTATGATGGGATATTTTATTTTTTTAGGGATCAATTAATCAAATCACGAGTTATTTCTTCAATATCGGGAGATAAATCGCTAGAACATCATCATATCAAAAAATTCTCATCAACATCATCAAAAATTTCAAAAATATTTAAAACATAAAAAATTCCCTGATTTATCTCTCGAGGGGGCATATATCCATTATCTCTTGAAAGTCGCCGTCTGGGGCATTATCAAAATTTTATCAACACTGACAAATTTTTCTTTGAAGCAATGTGTAAACACATCACTTCAAAGAGGGGAAAAATGTATACATCCAAAATTGGTCTGGAGAAATTAATTAAATACTAGTTATTTAATTAATAAAATCCTTATTTCCTCTACTTATAAATAAATTGCAAAATTTATTTATATAGTTCGTATTTCTTAATTCTTCTCATCTAAACCACTTTCTTCATGATTTAATTATTTATAAACAAATTTAACTAATTTGTTTTATTTGAATAATTCCCTCCAACTGAATTTTAATTTTAAAATTGGAATTTAGTCACATTTCTCCATATTTTCTAACCTCCTTCCACCTCATCTTCCACCTCACCATGTGTCACATGAAATTAATTATTTTTAATTTCTAAATGGGCATTTATCCTCAACAATTTTAACAACCTCAAATACACATGGCTTCTCCTTTCCATTTATTCCCTTCTACACTTGGCAAGCTTGTTCTATTAAAGGGGACAACTTCCTTGATTCTCTCTAACCTCTTCACTTCTCACCATTGATCTCTCCAGACTGAATCTTGATCGTCCATTACTGCCACATCACTTGATGCCTTGCTAAAATCTATAAATAGAAGCTCATTTACAACTTTTCAGTAATAGAGAGCATAACGTAAAATCTACTCTGCAGAAATACTTTCAATATTAGTGAGCTTAGCATTTGCATTTTAGTTTAGAATTTAGCATTTGATTTCAAGTAGTGTTATAATGGTAATTTCATTTCTAGGAACTTAATTTGTTGCATTATCATTACAACATTTCCATAGCATATCCATTAGCTTAGCATTTTATCATTGCATCATTTAGCATCATTATGTATGCAACATCATATCATTCAGCACATCATTTAGCATATCATTCATCAAAATCCACAATCATGTAGATGTAGGCATAGTTTCCTGCATTTTAGTTCAATAGCTTCTCATTTCTTAGGTTGTCATCCCAGTAGTTTAGTGCATACCTAAAATCTGAGATCACTAACACATGATCCTTAAGAATAGAGGACGATGAAATGGCTTTGAGGAATCGTTTTATCAATTGTTTTGTTAAATTTGATTTCCTTAATATAACATGTTGCATCGATTGTGTGTTTTGAATTGATTATTCTAATTCTCATATTTTACTCACATAGTTTGTATTCATTTACTCTATTTTGAGAAATAGAAGTATATTTTAGTTAAATGCTTTTACTGCATTTATCTATATTCCATTCACCTATACTCAGCTAGTGTAGGATGTTTAGAATTCATGGATGCATATATGTTGCCAACACCATCTGAATTTTATGATTCTCTAGTTGATGATTTGATGAATCCCTCTCTTGAGTGATGAATGACTTAGTCTAGGGATCTGCAAGTCCACTAAGCCATGTGCACAATCATAATTAGCACCAATTAATTAAGCATTAGAGGAAGCTCTACATTTTTTGGTAATTTTACTTACTTGAATGTATATATTAGAAATAAAGGGAGTGGTCTTTCTAATGATCATGTAGTTTGTGCTTGCAAAGGTATTAAAAGAACTTTGGGTTATAATTTTGAAAAAGTAGGTGAACAAGTGATAGTAGGAGAGAATATAGATGATAAAAAAATTGGGAAGAAAAAAAATAGTGCTTGCTTCTTCCTAGGGTAATTGTAAGTGGCAGAAGCATATAAGCAATGAATTATTTGTTGGTGAAAGAAAAGATTAGGATCATAATCAAATAGAAAATATAAATACTTCAAAGAATTTGATACATTATAATAATTTTAAGCTAAATAAAATTTATATCCATTTATGAGGGCCTCAACAATACCTAGCCACATGTCCATTTTTTTAGGAATACCTATGTCTTTTATTGTTGTGTTATCACATTTATAGTGTAACGACTATATCTTCTCTTCATACAATTAATTGGCAAAAATAGAAAGAAGATGACACCCAAAATTTCCATATGACTATAGTTTTCAACTATGAATTAAAGCTTCATCAATGTTATTTCTCTTTTTTACCAACTCTTTTTTTTTTCATCCTTATCATTGTCATTTTATGAATTTTGAAAATTTATCTATCTCCTAATTTATGTATCAAAACCAGGGAATTGGTTTCAATAGAGACAATTAAAATAATAATTTGTATTATTTTAAGTATGCCACATTTTAAAATTTGATTTGTTTAGATGGTTTATCTAAAATTATACTAGTTTCAGATGAACCGTCTAAAAAAATCATAACTTAACTTGTTTAAATCAAAATATTCAAACAACCACGGTGAAACTTAAATTGCTTTTAAAGAATAAGTAAACATAAAATATAGGCATGATGACTATAATTTATCAGTATATAGAGAGTAAACTAAATATATTGAATATTTAGATAGATGGTAAGTTGACAGGGGCAGAGGTCCTTACCTTCATAGTTTCTATAGGTTATGGTGTCTAGAAATAAAGAAAATAACTCTATTGAGGAACATCAGAAGTTGATGGGAAATCTAGGACAATGGCTTGCCACCAAAAATAAATGTGAAATGCTTCCACAACATCACCCACAACTAAATTGTTGGGTAATGGCATTGGAGGTGGTATTGGCCTTAAATGATTATGACACATGCTTTCTCTTAAGGGTTAATTATCTTCTATCTCAAATGCCTCATATTGGACACTAATAATTCTGCAACCATCACATGATTTGAGAGGCACAACATCAATTACTACACCCTTAAATCATGTACCTTCATAACCAGTTTGATTGCTATAACACTCCACCAAGATTCCTCTTCAAAAATCCATTTTACTCCCACAAGACTTTACCTAATATCCTCAACCCTAAGCCCTATATCTTATACACTTAACCCTATACCCCCAACCCTAAACATTATCCATCAACCCTCAACCCTTTACTTAAACCCTAAACCCTAGAGAGGGGGAGAGGAAGACAGGGAGGGAACGTCCTAGAGAGGGGAGGGAGGGAGAAGAGGAGAGACAAAAGAATAGAGAGAGAGGAGTAACAAGGGATGGAAAGAAAAGGCGGAACAAAAGATCGACAAATTCCGGAAAAAGGTCGAAGATCTCAGGTTTCAGAAATCAAAAGGTAAAGGAAGAACAGTCGGCATCAAAGTCCGTCGAAATCAATCAGGAACGGCGCGATCAAATCGAGATCCAGGCGTCAATCCATCGTCGATCATCAGGGGGATCCTAAATCCCGGAAGAAATCAAAGTCGGCAAAGAGAATCAAATAGATAAATAATTTGGCTCTAGCATTCTAAAAATACATTTTCATTTTGCGAGCACCAATTTTGGCGCTCGCCAAATGATTTACATTGGGAAATACCAACCCTTTGGGTTGGATGACCATTTCATGCCAAAGATGTGCTTTTTTGAATAGGTAAAAAAATTACATACATTTTTTGTTGTGCTTTCCATAAGATTTACATGTGTTTCAATGAAAATTTATAAAAAAATACCACAATGATGTTAAGCTCTCTCTTAGCTATCTAACCATATAATTTTTTCTTGTTTTGATTATGTTAAGTTTTCATCTTTAATTTTTTTGTTAGTGTGTTTTCTTTCTTTATCAAAAACCAACATGTGGTATTTTGGGTGTAATGATGGAAAAAGTACTCCCTAACATAGTCTTGATTTAGTGTTGTAATATGTCTAACATATTCACATTAGGTATTGGGCTCTTATGAACTAAATGAACTTAACTTGGAGTGTTGTAAAGTGTTGTAAGACACCTTCACACTTTTCTAGGGTTTTATTAAATAATTGGGCTTCTTTATGCCTTATGACCTTATTTTATATCCACAAGCCTCATTTAATGCATATTTCCAAGGATAATCCTAACATAAATCAACATCCAATCATAATTCAGGTGTTTTTAGGTTGTGTGGCATAGATTTAGTGATATGGGACTCATACGCCACTTTGGGCGTATGAGTCCCACCTAGGGTTTTGGGTCTCGATTTGGATTTTACACCTTTCTAAGCATTTTTGAAAATGGTCCCATAATTTATGCCTAATGGGACTCATACGTCACCTTGGGTGTATGAGTATCGTGTGGCCCAAAATTAAAATTAATTCAAGTTATTTGCGATATTTTATCCTCCTAGATTTGATGTCGGCTTGTAGTGTTGTAATTTTAGGAAATTTGATATATACAAGTATAAATACAAGTTTCTTTCACTCATTTTCACCTAACAAGCAATCAAGTGACCTAGCAAGTTGAATGAGCATTCTTATAGCATGTTTGAGTTCACAAGAGCATTCAAGTGTTTACAAGAGCATTCAAGAGCTAGTTATCAAGTGTTTTAGAGCATTATTCAAGCATCATGTCAAAGTCTTCATGCATCATGTTTTTCTTTTGAGCTAAAAATTGTGATGTAGGGTTTCATGATTCAAGCTAGCATTCAATTCAAGATCTATTGCATTCAAGCAAGATTCAAGATCTACGTCCATTAGAGCCATTTCATACATGTTTGCAACACTTTATTGCTAGAGTTTGGTGAGTTGCAACATCTTATTTTGTTCATTCATCATTCTCCATTCCTATCTCATTTCATTTCAAGTTTTGATTACCAAAACAAGGTTTGACCATGGAAAACCTCTTTCTACTAACAAAACAACATTTTTCCCTCTCTTTAGTGTGTGATTTGTAGGTTTAGGTTGAAGACACAGTGAAGAGCAAGTTTGGAGAAAGTTTTCAAAGTGTTCAAAGTTGTCACCTTGCATTGAAGATCATTGGAAGACTTCTACAGGTTGCAAATTAGGGTTTCAGATCCAAAAATCAATTGGAAAGGACATAGCAAACATTGAGGAGCAGATTTAGACTTTGGAGTTTCATAAAACCCTAACTGGACTGATACACCAGTTTTGGCATATGAATCCCAGTATAGGTTATTTTCCATATTTTTGTAGTTTTAGACACCCTTTTTCCAAATTTTAGTTTCTATCCAAAAACACTAATCTAGTACTAGGGTATGTGCAGGATCATCATGGAAAAAACAGGCCCTTAAGTGGTGAAAAATTTAGAAAAATCAGAGTCAGGCAACTTGACGTAAAAAATTGAATAAGTTATCTATATTATTTCAAAAATGTGTAAGAATATAATATGTAGCAAATTGAATGTAGTTTCTAAAATACTAGGTTTATTTTTAAAAAAATCTATTTGGTGAAAATTTGAAATTTCAATGCAGTAGTACTTAAATTTCAAGGAAAAAATAAGAAGTAGGTGTCGATCTAACCACCCTAACCACAATAAAATGATAATATTTTTGTATAATATTTTAGATATAAGTAGAGGACACATGTCTGGATGTGATGCATATTTTTTTGTAATTTTTCCAAGTAAATAATTAATTATGAATTTTTTATTACAACTTTTAAAAAATATAAAAACTCGTATGTTTGACCACCTTAACTTGGTCAAAACTTCATGAAATTCATTTTTTTTTAATCCTATAGAATGTGAAGCATAGAATGTGATGCGTGTTTTGTATTCAAAAAATGTGATACCGTTTGAAAGCTATATATGTTTTTCAATCAGCCAATCAGGATTTTAGTCATAATTCAAATCGAAAATGAATAATAATTATTTATTAAATTCAAAGTAAAGAATAATTTAAATTGGTGGAAAGCTGAGAATATCCTTTAAAACCTTTTCATTTCATCAATTTTGGGTAAAAAAAATTCATTAGCCACATACCCTACACATACCCATCATATCGCCACTTTTTGGCCCATCATGATCCTGCACATACCCACTAAATTTCCTAGACTGGCATATGAGTCCCAATAGACTTTAAAATTAGTGTTTTCAGCATTTCGGGCCTTCGTCTAGTCTTCTTCAAGTTTCCAGGTGCACACCTTTCATCTCTCAGCTTTTAGTTTTGATTTACATTCATTTTTAGATCATTTAGTGAAGTATTGCATCATATTAGGGTTAAGCATTAGATCCTTCATTTTATTTGTCTTTCCAAGCCCTAGCTTGGTGGTGAACCCTTCATTAGTTTATAATCAAGCCCTAAGACATCCCTATTGCAAGATCTCTTTCTCCTTTGCATACTTGAGATTGAGATCTTTAGGGTTTCCCTTCAATGAAATGATTGGGAGATGTGTTTTCTCTATGTTCTAAACTATAAGAAAGAAAATATATTTTTAGTTATTTCATTGGGTATAGTTTTTTACTCGTTCATCAAATTTTGAAAAAAAAAACATTTTTAGAAACTAGACTCCATTCTACACGTATTGAAAAAATGGTTTTTGATTAGTTTTCAAAAAAAATTGGGGGAGCACACTCAAATTTATGTTTTTTAGGATGTGTCCACTTCGAAAATTAGTAAAAAGTCATATATTCATTAAAAAATCAGCCAAAAAAATTGCCATTAACTACACGGTGTTAGCTAATTTCTCACCAAAGAGATTTTTGAAATTCTAAAAAAATGTTAAACATTTTAGGGGGAGCACACCAGATGCTATGTTATATTTTTTTTTTGAAAAAAAGGACCACTTTGTGTGCTCCCCCTTTTTGAAACCCTTAATCTTCACCATTTAAAAAAAAAGTAGTTTAGAGAGTAGATTTGGAGCACTACAACTCTTGTTCTTTTTGCATCTTCAAATTTTGAGTGTAACTGTCTTCATTTTCTCCTCGAATATCAGACTTTGCTAATTTTAGAAGAAAAAAGTGGCATATTAAGACCCCCTTTCTGTATCACATCTTGGTGCACTTAACCTTAATAGGTAATTGATAAGAATAAATAGATACATGCACTTATGAGGGAGCCAAACATAATGTAAAATTATCAAGGGTGACAATTTACGATGCTACACTCCTATTTCTTCTTTTGATGATGATGAATCCCCTCCCAACTCCTCGAAATGAGACCCTAATCTCCTAACTTCAATGCTAGTACTAAAGAAAATGGAAACATATTCCCCACCTCCCCTATCCCTCCTAAAGATCACCCTATCTCAAAGGAGCCCACTGTTACTGCTACCCCCTCAAGCCAATTTTTTTTTTTAAGGGAAATACTCTTGTTTCTATTGGGCCCCCTATTGGCCATGGTTTGTAAGAGAATTTTTATATGGGCTTCATGGAGGGGATCCCCCACTACAACTCTTACCTTAGACTTGAGGAGAAAATAAACAATCTTCCAAGCCCTTCAACATATTGAATGACATCCTTAAATGGTAGTTGGCCCAGTGGCATGTGGTTAAAATAAAAATCTAGCATTTGGAGTCTATCACCCTTCCTAGAGTCCAAAACTAGTAGACAAAGGTGGTTGAGGATGATGTTTAGGATTATGTGAATATTCTTTTTGAAAGGTTTGAAAAAGGGGAACAATTAGAGAAAGAGGTGAACTCTCTTTTAAGATTAATCAGGAAAAATTAAGAGCAACATGAAGGAAATAATCACCTTCAATAAAGAAACAATGAAGAATAAAACTACCACCTTGCATGTGTTCTAGTCTAAGTTGGAAAAAAGGAAATTTAAACATCAAGTTGATGAGACCAACACCTCCCATGCCATTACCTCTTATCTTGGCTGTGGATGTAGAACTCATGCTAAAAGACATGTGGCTAAGGGTAAGTCTATTGCTTAGACATAATCTACTCTTGCTAATGTTGATGTGCAAAGATGCAATTCTAAGTAGGCTACCTTCGAAGGGAAAATAGAGTTCCTAAATTGCGAGTGATAAGCCATTGGTGGTTTAAGCTACTTTCTGACATGTAACTAGTTCCTCCTATTCTTTTGTTGTTTTTGGTGTTTCTTGTTGGTCCTTGTAGGTCTTGTCCTCTTTTGTCTTAATGGTTTTGTTTTAGTCTCACTCCTTGTGAGATTCATTGTTTTTATCTTTTTGGATACTATGTAATGGGTTTGTGCCCTTCCCATGTTTTATCTTAATCAAAACATCAAATATCCTAAGAACAAGAGCCAAGAATGATATTCATGCTAAAATTAATGCTCAAAACTTAAATAATAATGTGATTACTCAGCTCTCATATCAATGTGGGATATCTTTGTGTGGTGTTCCAATGTGATTAATCAATATTGCAAAAATATAGGGCTTTTTGGGCGATCCCACAATAATGTGTTTTTGGGTGATCCTACAATAATGTGTTCCCCCTTTTGATCAAAGTGGGGCATTGAAATCAACTTTCTTAACCAAATTTTCACCTTTCGTCACCTATAACAACTAAACCATTAAAAATTTCAAAACAATGTGAACTAGTGTTTTTGATATTTTGTGTATAGATTATAAATATATTTTTTAAAATTGTAAACAATGATTCTTGAATTATTTTACGTACGTTTTAATAACCTATTTTCTACAATCAACAATATTTTTTAAAAGTGATATTTATTTTTGTATCACACGTTTCTTTTACAAAAATGATAGAATTATAATAAAATTAGCATAGATTGAGTGTGTAGATATTTTTTATAATTTTTCGTTCACATATATTATTTTTTATAGTCAACAATAGAAAGTGATATTTATTTTCGTATCACATGTTTCTTTTACAAAAAGGATAAAATTATAATAAAATTAACATAGATTGATAACACCAATATTTAGTGTGTAGATATTTTTTTATAATTTTTGTTCACATATATTTTTTTTATTAATTTTTAAATGAGATTAATTATAATTTAAACATAGGTTTATTCTATATCACATAACTTTTTATGTATGACCCAAATAGGTGGCATAGTTGGTTGAGGGCTTTGGGTTCGTCCCATGTAGGTCCTGAGATTGATTCTCTACCCTAGGTGAAATTCAATTAGGGTTGTGTTGGGTGCAGTCTTAGCCCCAAGGGAACTAGTCTTGCCTCAGCTCGCCTCTTCCATACCCCAAAACTTGGCATAAAAGTAAGACCAAGGCAAGGTCGATCGAGAATCATTGGGTTGGGTCGCAAGGATACCCCTGAGTTATAAGAAATTTTTTTTTATATATGTACCGGAATTAACTTCTTTTTTAATCAAGGAAATCAATAGGGGAGAGGGGCCAGTAGTTGTGCAAGGTCCAATAGTCATGCAGTCAATTGTGGTTATTCATATCAGTACTAGAATGAATGAATATTATATCTTATATATATTCATTTCACATATTAATCAAAATATTATCAAATATGTGACATTATGGGACCAATAGTTGTTCAATTCAGAACTTATAATCCTCAAGTAAAAAAAACATAAATATGTTCATGAACAAGTGAAATAAATAATTTTTGTCTGAAATAAAATATCATAACTATCCACTATAAGTATCATTTATAAAATTAAATGCTTATTTGATAAAATAAGACACATATTTAAACAAGTATTGTTATCATAGTGAAAAATATTGTTCTTATGTGTACAACTATTGGGGTAGCAAAACCAAAAAAAAAAAAAAAAACTATTGGGGTAGCAATATACAAGCATTGGAGTATTTTATATTAATAGTTTGTCCTATCACAAATATAAAAGGTGAGCACAATAAGTACCATGTATTTTTTCAATAAATGTGAAGGATTTTCAAAAAGTTTTAGTGTTCAACTATTGGTCCATTTGTGTTGAATATAAAAGCTAGAGATAACAAAGATTTATGGTTACCAATAGGTATTTGGTCCATTTAGGTGTCATACAAGTTTTATATTAAATAGAAATATGATATTCTACAAGTAATAAATGATATTTTTTGTTCAACTATTGGGGGTACCATGATTAAGTTTCGGTCAAATATTTAAAAAGTCAAATTTTGGACACTTCTCAGTAGATGTGTTGATGTGGCAAGTTGCATGATGAGTCACACCTCCAAACCTTAGTTATAGATAGATAAGAGGCCAATCCACATTTCAAAAAAATAAAATGATCCTATGATATTTGAGTCAATTGCTACATGTTGACGAAGTTAGCCTACATGACTACTGGCCCTTCTCCCCTACTTGGTGACAAATCTTTTTAGATTTTTTTTTCTACATTTCTATTTTTTTTCATATGTGTGGAACAAAGGCCTTGATGTTTCATGAAAAACCTATGTTCACTCAAAATTAAAAAATAAATATAATAATCAAGCTAAATATATTCAAAATTATACTTTTCGAAAAGCTTACTCTAAAGGTTATAATCCTATAACAACCTCATATCATGTTGATTCCATTTGTTAGTCCAACTCAAGGTTTGAAACAAAAAAGAAAGTCTAAGCACCAAGGAAGAAAATCCCATCTAAAATTTGTGTGGTAACTTTCAAAGAATAAAAAAAAACATTTTTCTCTCCATCCACATAAAATTTTAATCTCTCATGAGTGGGACACACTATTGTGAGTCTATCCTTGTCACTTTTATGACTATAGAAATGATCTAACAAGTGCAGATCTAAACTAGGCTTGTGGATCTAATCTCTTTTTGTTTATGTTTATAATCACTTTCATCTCTCATTGTCTTATTTAATCTTAACATAATAACTTGGTTTATGTGCTTAGGAATTTGGAATTGTAATGAATTAACTTGTACAAGAGAAGAATATAATAGAAAATATGTTGCATGCAACTAATAATCAGTGACATTGAGGGGACAACCTCCAAAAGTAAGTCACTTTGACGGGGCTAGCTCCAATAATCTTCAATAAGAATAGAATACACAATATAATGATAATAAACTAATCACTATTTCCTATATATACCATACTTTTGACTTGTATGACACAAAGTCAACATAACTACTTATATACGACTATATAAATTCATATAACTTAATTAAGGGTTATGTTAACCACAAGTTGACTACACATACCCCAATGCACATTCTAGTTTAAGAGCATTATAGCACATGACAAGGATAGTTCCTTGTTATTACCAAACCTTAGTAAGAATGTCAATTTAACTAATAACTTTGAACAAGATTAAGGACAACAAACAATCATGTAGTATGCCCTAAGATGTTAATCTAGTGCTAATATCTTTAAATGATTATTCTTAGGTTTTGTGATGTGCGCTAGAAAATATTTATTAAATGTGTTTGCTAAATATTCTAAAAGAACTAGATTTACTAATTTTATACAAGAAAAAATAAACAAACCCAAATTTTAATATTAATGTAAAAACCTTAAGTTTATTTTTATAAGTATAAAAATAAAATAAAAAATCCTAAGTCACTCCCATATAATTATTACACAATACAAACCTAAAAACAAACTTAATTCTTTAAAATAAATACAAAATAAAAATAATCAAGATTCAATTTTGTTTTTAATTGAAAAAAAATAAAAAATTTAAATTATACTCTTACTTTAATTTAAAGTGATACAAATCTAAAAATAAAACTAATTCTTTAAAATAAATACAAAATAAAAATAATCAAGATTCAATTTTATTTTATTTTTTAAATTGTTAAAAAAAAAACAAAATTCAAATTATATTGTTACTTTCAAGAAAGTGGTACCACATATAAAAAGAAGCGAAACCAAAACAATGGGAAAAATAAGGTAACCAAAATTAACAAATGGTAATTTGCAATTTTCAATGTTCCAAATTAACCATGTGATAATCTCTACAATGTTGTCCTTGAAGATGCGACGTAAATATTACATTGTCACATATCGTACTCGTAAAATAAATTTAAAAAATAAAACGTCACTCATGTCAAAATTATTATTATTATTTCATACTATGATCGAAAATAAGTACGAAACCTCCACTAGGAGAGGTCGTAATCGAACTAACAAACTAACTATAATCAAATCAACTCTTACACAACATAATAACACTTTTTAGATGGTAACTTTCCAACGGAATGTTTTATATGGTAGATTTTAACTACTTAAAAAATAATCCATTAACAATAAAATAAATCATATTGAATAATTATAAAAAATATTTTTTAGGTTTCCGTTTTAAAAGGGGTGTTTATAAGGCGGAGTGAATAAAGTAAAAATATGGTTATTTTGATAACGATGTGATGTGCAATGACAGCAAAGTTGAAAGAAAGAGTGGTCCTTGAAAGATGCCAGTGCTGCTCTTTTGGAGCGATCTGAGGCCTCCACACGCTCTGTGGGACCGAAACTAATTTTACAAGGAATAAAATTAAAAATGTTGTGGTCCTGCACTGAAGATATTATGGAGTTTGATGGAATGCCCCCTTGACCGTATACAGGTTTTTAAGCACATGATCTGTCTGAGTACAATATACGTCTGTTTTCTTAATTTTTAATTTCTGGGATGTGATTGTGAAGCCAACTTTTACTGCACGAGTGCGAGTGCCCCGATCGTGGAAAGTGGATGGGATTTTGAAATTAAATTACGTACAGAAATGCTCAATCCTCCGTTTAAGTACCCGCATCATGTCCAGCTCCGAGCTGGGAGTATTTTATTGCTGGAAGAAAGCTTAATTATGCATGCTGTACGTGAGGAACCGCCAACCGACAAATTAAATTGCAGAGGCTGGAGAGTTACTGTTACTCTGGGCCACTGGTGCCGCTGTGCCCGCGCGTGCATCTCTCACGTTCACATTGTGGGTATATTAAACATTTAATGTTTTGTTTGTTTTCAATATTGGAAGGGGAAAAAGGTTTTGTATTTTAAGGCCCACTTGAACTGAAGGAAGTTTGTACCGCAGTTTTGTTGGTGGTGGCATTAAATTTGAGTATAGAATCATTGAAAGCGCCCAATTCAGCTGGTCAAGGAGAGATCAGTAAAGAAGCAGGTGAAAATTTTGAGATTTATCTGGGTTCTTTATTTTAACTGATCTGGGTTCTTTATTTTAACTGATCTGGGTTTGGGACTGTGTGAATAGATTCCAGACTAATTGGGGGTGAATTACCCCGTCCCGTACAGACCAATTTGTAGGTGGTGCAAATTATTGTAAGTACTTGTGATGTTCTTGATTAACAGGTGTTCATAAGGAAAACAGGTTCACACCATGATCAGACTAGTGTTTATCCAGAATACTGGATGCACATTGTATCAGAAATATTAGCATCCAGTATGCTGGATAGATAATAGGCATTAGAACAAACTGTGTTAGGGGTATGTTCTAAGTAGAATATGTCTCAATTGCCTGCCATCTATGGTGAATATGTCTCAGTATAGGTGTAAAATATCTTTGTCGCATGTTTGAAATTACATTCTGATGATGAATCAGAGAGTGTGATTTGAAACATTAATGAAAAAAATAAAAAAAATAGTCTAATCTAATTTATTTTTTTCTCAAAGAAACTGAAACTACCGTTAGTATCATTTGTGAGGTAAATGAGAGTCATTTTCTTAATGGCATTCTCTTGAGTTGGATAGTGCAATGTGTTCAGTGTTGCAGAGGAGGTCCATTACAAGTGAACTGCAATAACTGGGCTTCTGGGAATTCAATTATATAGGAGAAATCTCTAAAAATATCTGGACTCTTTGACATAGCAGATTGAGACTTTCAGTCCCTTACGGTTTCAAATAATTAGACAATGAGTTGGATGTTTTCCAACACCATATTTATTGTAAAAATGGCCCCCAGAAAATGCCGTTGAAATAATAACTGTCATCCCCAAAAAGTTCTCATCTAGGAAGCTGTCAAACATTACAATTGCCACTCTTAATTACAAATGCAAATTCAGTAGATGTGATTCCATATTTTTCCTGATTTTATTAAGTAGACCTGTTATTCAAGAAATTGTGTAATATTTTATTGTAATTTGAAGGAGATCACAAATGTGATGGAGAATGGTCTTTTGTATAAATGATTGGGCAGCATTAGTACACCAGTAGTAGCCTCATACAAGCTCCATAAGATAAAACAGCTAAGACATTAGGCATAAGGCATTAGGTGTGCCAGCCTGCTAAACATTTAGGCAGCTCTTTATACTAAAATATCCGGTAACGTGTCTAGATAATCTAGACCTGACTTGGCTGATATCATTTCCTTATAAAATTCATTTCATTTCAGAAGCCAGCCGCTGGAGGATGCGAAAGGCTGAAGCTGAAGATTTTCTTGGCATCTCAATCAAACAAGTCAGGCTAATTGTATTGCATAATTGTGCCACTAATCATGACATATGCTTGCATTTTACAGCCAGGAATTCTAATTTAATATGCAAGTAGACATTGGAACAAAATTACCATTGCTGTCAGACAATTAATCCCTTGGCAATAGCTTTATTGGTCTCCAAGTGAGTAGTTTCATAGACAGGAAGCTCCTTGTGATACATGCCCATGTCGGCTGTTGCCAAATTCTCCAACTCAAAAAGATCAGAACTTGAGCAACTGGCGTCATCATCATAATCATCTTCTTCCTCTTGGTTGCCAAGCTCCCTCGCCACAGCTTCCAAAATGCTGTTTGCTTTGTGATACTTGGCAATTATGCCCTTGGCTGTGGATGTTTGGCTGCCCTTGTCAAGAAATTGAACCTTCAATTTTTTATACGAGTCTCCAGGATTGGCTGGATTTGGGCGAGGGATGGGATTTTCAGTGTGCCCACAAGGGCGAGAGCATTCATCCACAACTATACTTGTTGGGTAGAATGTAACAGATCTTCTCACCCCGTTACTTGGCTTCCCTCTAGAGGTTTTGCTCAGACATGACCTGTGGACCGAAGAAGATGAAGAGCAAACAGAAGAAGCAGGCTTTCTCTGAGAAGAATAATATGAATTGGACTCGCTCACAGAAGAAGATGAAGAAAGCTTTGCCTTCTTAGTACCTCCGGCCATAAACAGAGAATTCAGAAAGCTTGCGAGCTTACTTCCAGGTGAGATTGGCTGCTTTGGGTGCTTGGAATCCTTGCGAGACTTGGATTTGGACTTGGATTGAGGAACCAATGTCTCGGTTCGAAAACCCCCATCTTTCGCACATGAAGATAAATCCTCAGACCATTCTCGACCTCGGGCCATACAGGAAGCCCATTTGCGTCCCTTGTCCGAATGCCTTGCCGTTTTGGTACTGTATTTACCCGTTGGCCTGTACAGCGACTCTGCATCTGAGGATGAATAAGGCCAGTTTGACGTGTTGTCGCTCGTCTCCGAAGAGCACGATGCCGCAGATGATATGGACTGAAACAACAACTGAAATGCTCGCTGCTTGTTGTTGCTGTTGTTCTGGTGCGCAGCACGCTCAACGTCTTCCATTGACGCTCCCAGGGACTCGATCTCGTGACCCGACAAACACTTCTCGGCATCCATCACTCCGATCTCTGTAGATCTCCGGCGCGTGAGCTTGGCATCCTCCTCTTGTTTCCCCAGCGTCTCGCGTTCGACTCTCGCTGCACGCTTACAACTCGTAAGATTGCTCTGCGGGCTCCAATCCATCCCTCCTCCTTGCTCATCCTCAGTAGATTTACAGATAGCATCCAGCAGAGCAGAGGAGAAAGAGGGATGCCTGGAACGATGATGATCATGATGGTGCGAATGGCCCATTTTCAGGTGCTTCGCCTCGTGTAAAGTATGATCCGTCCGCTGCCACTCCCACTTGTCCATGAATTCACAAGTAGCAGACGTCAAAGCACCCAGGAAATCTTCTTGGAATACTGCCCAGCCACCACCTACTATAAATAGATCTAAATTCGTATCTGGGATTTCTTTCCTCGAACTGTCCTGCAGCCTACCAAGACTGTGTGCTGCATAATTTTATATATGATGTGTTCCCTTACTACCATCCAAAAGCTGCAAGGTTCCAACACAAGCAATCAATAAACAAATAAAACAAATCCAGAGATCCAGATTTCATCACAAGTCTTAATGGGTTACCAGCGGCAACGCAGATCCACATGTTGGTGGCATCAGAATCCATGTCTCTCTGCCACTTCCAACACTTTGTCGAGCATCTAGACAGAACAATCCATCTATCTGCTCAGAGCCCAGCACTCTCGTATCTCCACCATCTGACTAGAGAATTTACAGTTAAAAAGAAAAACATCAAACCTCCCTGGCGATTACTTTTGGGGTTTTTTTAATTTTTACTTTAAACTGCCATAGGTGGGACATCCCCCAGTAGTTTTTCTGAGTGCCTTGTCAGCATCAGGAAAACCACCATTAACATCCAGTTCTCCGAGTTGTAGTTGCCCATTTTTTATTACAATTTGCCACGCTGTGCCAAATGGTAAAAATTAAAAATTACGTATTGTGTCCCATTAGGTAGAATCTATAATGCTGAGCATAGGCCCCTACATTATGGAGGGTACTAGGCGACAACAAGGTGTAACTGTACCTACTGTTGTTACTGCTCTGTGACGGACCTCCTGTCAGGTAACGTTTGATGTTTTGTGTTTCCTTTCACTTTTTCATTTCAATTTAATTATAACTTCATTGACTTTTTCTTCGTACCGCTGAGCATTGGGTTGTTACACCGTGGAAATATATTATCACGGGTCCTCCTCAGCCCTACCTACTTAAGCAAGTTTCACATTTTAATATAAAGGGATCTATATGTGATTAGAGCAAGCTTAACATTATATCAAGGTTTTTCTTTCTTCATCTCTAACAACTATGATGATATTGATGGCCACTACTTAAGCCAAAAACTATTCTTTCCTTGCTTTTAAATAAGGGTACAATAGTGTGGTACTTTTGGAATGTGGTTTAATGATGGGTGAGTCATGTTGGTGACTTTTCAATAAATGTGGTGTCCATACGGTCGTTGTATTTATGTTTTGTGTTTAGTTATATTTTTGTTTTTTTGTGGTCTTGTGGTCTCTAATAAATTAGGTATGAAGAAGATGTTCATAAATATGTTTTGTAGTGATTTTCTAACAATAATTATGTTGTTTTGTGACCTTGAAAAATTATGCACTTGATATATCCGTAACCATGTTTTTTAGTGACGACTCAATAGATTTTGCACTCAACAATACTCATAACCATGCCTTTTAAGCGACTTCTTAATAAATCTAACACCTAAAAGATTATTGTAACCATGTTTGTAGGAACTACCCAACAAATTTGACATCTTTTAAAATCAAACTATCACTATGCATACATTTAACTAAGGTGCCTTTGTAATAATGACACGGTGGTTTTAAGAGATGTGATCTAAGTCGTTTGGTGAGATGTCTATTCAAAGTGGAGTCAAGCAATAAATTTGGCATAAAGGAGATAATGACAACTATACTATACAAACCTTCAAATAAGACACATCTACAATAATGACATGGTGGTTTTAACAAATGTGATGTAAGAGATTTAGTGGGATGCCTATTCAAAGTTGAGACAATCAACAAACATAGAGGAGTAGTGACAACCATCTTTAAATCAAAATTAAACTACTCCCACTCATATATTTAAACAAGATGCATTAAAAAATATACATACCTTTAAATAAAGTGCATTTAAAACTATACATAACTTTAAATAAGGTGGCTCTACCAGGCATATATATACTAAGTGGTTTGGCAAATCGACAATTTAACCTTAAGTTGGATGTTCTTTAAGGGCATGGTACCTATGGAGGTCCATGGCTTCTTCAACTAGTCAACAAACAAATATTGGCATTCGTATCTCATATGAAATGCATTCACTAACAAATATTAATAAAATTTAAAGATTATATTTATATTGTTTTTGTGAGATCTTTCTCTAGGAGACTATTTCAAAACCATTTATCTTCATGCCAATTCAAGTGTGAATGTGATAGATTGTTAATGATCTTTATCATTTTTTAAATATTAAATAAACTAGTCAAGTTTATCTCATATATTAATAATCTTAAACTTTTATTGTCTTTAATGCATAGTAAAGAATGCAAATTATGGCTCCAAAATTTGACAAGCCTCATTTTTTTTTTTAATAATTATGATAAATTAACATGAATCTTACCCAATACAAATAGTTCAACAAGATAAATGTGTCTATTTTTTTAATCATAAATAGCATAATATTTGTCTAATGTAGTTTTTGAAATAATATAAAAAATAGTCATTGTGGTTATAAAGAATTGAGGGAGTGGGGGAGGATGTGTATGAGCACACTCCAAAATATAGCATGATGGCTAATGAGGGGGCTATCCTTCAAATTGACCACATGCCTTAACTTCACATTAATACTAACTATTTCAAGTAATTTCCTTAAATAATATATGCATGTATCACATAGTCAATTATAATAATAAGCTAGGTAGATTATATATACCCTTATTTTCAACTTGAATCTTTCTTAGGATTCATGGGATTGATCTAGAAAAACAAGATAATCTATTCTTCTCCATTGTTGCAAATGGGCCAAAACATTGGAGAGAACTTGAATCTTCACTTTATTAGCCCAGAGATTAACTACTTGATTACTTGATTGCAGTCTTATATTTTTATATTGAATGCATGAAAGCCTATTTTTTACTTGAACTTCTCTAATCATTATATCATAGAGCATAGGACTAGGAGTACTAAGGTGGTTAGGATTTGATGTTTTATAACATTACAATATTTACATACTATTAAAAAAATTAGAAGAGTTTATTTTAATCACAATGATTTTTCTAAGCCATTGAAGAAAATTTTAATCTATTAATAGGCTAATAAAAATACATTTTATGTAGTATTTTGAAAAACCCATATCTAGTGGAAAATCTTGGGATATTTTATAAGATGATCTTGTATTCATTTCAACTTTATGTCCAAAAAGAAAAACCTTTGTAGATTTAGGAAATTAACTAGTGTTAAAAATATTCATTTTACTCTAAGAAGGGGAAACATGTATTCTATGGGAGACAAAATTTCCAAATCTAGAACTACCCAAATAATTGAGAATGATTTTTATGAAAAATGAAATTTTGAATAAGATTTGAGTATTTAATGGGTCTATACAACCTTTAATTTATAGATCAATCTTGAAATGCAATAAATTTTCAAAGTCAAGATACAAAGTATAAAATTCAATATAATATACTAGATATAGTTCATTATATATAAAAAAATTTAATATAATATACTAGATATAGTTCATTATATATATAAAATTCAATATAATATACTAGATATAGTTCATTATATATATAATATTTACTGTTTATTCAACCATCCATAGGCATGTCAGATATGGTGAATGGCTATTGCCACTACAAAAATCATTTTAACCAAATTTCCTTTAGGAGATAACACATAAAAAATAGATATCAGATGTGGATTCCTCTTCTTTAAGACACATAAAAGATCTCAAAATACATTATTTATGTAAAGTATAATTTTATCTCCCTCAATTGGATAAATAACCATAACAACATAGTCATCCTAAGTAATACTTAATTATCCTAGACCTTTGAAACCTAAGCATAACAAATGCATTGATAACCTTCATAAACTATGTATAAATATGCATTTACTAAGCCCCATTCTAAAGATTGCTTTTCTTTGTGACTTAGTAATCTTGAAGTGAAATAATTATTACAAAATGTATCATATTTGTAACATATGTAAAACATACAATATGAGTCCAATGAGTGGCTTATGGTTTCTGTGATATCCTTAAACTTTGATCACTTATATTCTAGGGAAAATCACATTGATCAACTAAAAATGAGGAATAGAGGATAAATATGTTGATTGTTGGAAGGTTCATTCCAAAATAAAGTATTATGATGTTTTGTACTATACTTTAATAAGGATAAAAGCATAATTCTATTACTTTAATAAGGATAAAAGCATAATTCTATCACTTTTATAAAGGAAATGGATGACACCAATCCATCTTTTTGACTTGAAGAATCTAAAAGTGATGCATATATGCATACATACATACATATATCATTTTAAAATGATGTAAACTAATTATGTATATATCATCATCACCACCAATATTGAGAATAATGTCAAAAAGATAGGGAAAAATTATATGGCTCCAAAAGTGGTGGAAAAAGTGTTGATGACTTTGTTAATCAAATCCATAACCAAATACATGAATAATAGTGAGGTAGAGGGTTTGATGGAGCTTATTTCCTAATGTGTGGTGATTTTAATCAATCACCTATAAAATTTGGAGGTTATCAAACCATGTGGCCACTTTGTACAGTTAAAATTTAGTCTAGAACATAAAATTTGATTAAAAAATAGATTGGGAGATAGAAATATAATAACTTAGATTGTTATCTCAAAATAATCCATCATTCATTTCCATATGTGAATAACTATTCAAAATAAATATATTTTAAATCTATGTAAATTTTACAAGCAACTAAATAGTATCCCCTAGTAACACCTCAAGTCGCATGAACATCTCTAGACAAAAAGAGTTTGAAGGAGACATTATTGTACTATTTGTTGGATAGTTTAAGTGTTGTTAATGTTCTTTTTGGCCAATCTTAGGCCTATTTTGATCTACTATGGGGCTTCTTTTGTATAGGGTTTAGGACCCTTTTTCTTGTTTAATAAAAAATATGTATGTATATATGAATAAAATGATTCTAAATAGATTAATGAGTATATATAGAATATTTTGCAAGGTGTGCACCCTTTGTCTCCTTGCACTATGCAGTGCAATGCTTAGGTTCATGACATGGCTTAACCACCTCTCATGGATTCATTAACTCTAGCATTTGTATCAGGCATTAATAGGTCAATCTTTTGGTGCAATGACAACTATCTTTGCAACAATTGGTACAAGAGCAAGGTTCCTTGGAATAAAACTTAACCACTTGAGGTAGATTTGGGATGGCACACAAGAGGGATGATCCTTTGTTTGATGGATCAGACTATGGTTTTTGGAAGAAAACGATGGAAGGTTTCCTGGTATCTCTTGGATTTGGAGTTTGGAAGTTTGTTGAGATAGGATATACTATGCTTACTAGTGCTCCAAAAGCTGACGATCAGATCAAGGCTTATGAGAACAATGGTAAAGTAAGGTATGCTCTTTTAAGTGGTCTTTCTAACACTGAACTTTTGAAAGTTATGAGTTTGAAATCTTCTAGAGAGATATGGACAAAGTTGGAAAGTATTTATTAAGGAGATGATAAGGTCAAGCAAGCTAAGATGCAGAATCTAAAGATCACATTTGAGAACTTGTAAATGTCTAAAGATGAAAACATTACAAGATACATGCAAAAGGTGGATGAAGTTGTCAATTCCACCAGAGGTCTTGGTGGAAATCTTGAAGAAGAAGTGGTAAAGAAGGTACTAAGAACTCTTCCTAAATCTTATAGTCACAAAGTTTGTGCTATTGAGGAAGTTCAAGATTTAAGCAAACATTCTAGAGATTAGTTGTAAGGTGCTTTATCTACTTTTGAAAAGAGAGAATTTGGTCCAAGTAACACAAAAGTGGAGACTGCTTTTAAGGCTAGCAAATAAAAAAGATTGAAGAATTAGATCAGGAGGATCTTGATGATGTAGAAGCAAGCTTTGTGAGGAGAATGAAAAAGGGTACTGGTAAATACAAAGGTAATTTTCCTTTCAAATGTTTTAGTTGTGATAAGATAGGTCATTATGCTTCAAGATGTTCAAACAGAGCTTTGAATGACAAGAACAAAGAAAACAAAGGTAAAATAATTAATAAAAGTTATTATGTTAGAGAAGATGCCAGTATATTTGATGATGAATCTGACTATGGGGATGATAAGGATAGTGAATGCTTGTTCATGGCTATGAAAGTTGAATCTAACTCTGCTAACTCTGAGAGATGTGTGAAGGAAGGTGCTCTAGAAAACGGCCACAATGCTATGGTGACTACTCTTCATGCTAGAAAAGAGAAGAACTACTGGATTATTGACAGTGGATGCTCAAATCATATAACAGGTGACAAAATTAAGTTTGTTAAACTTGAGAAATATGAAGGAGGCCTAGTTAAGTTTGGTGATGATACATCTGCTAAGATATGTGGAAAAGGTTCTATCAATTTTGATGGCAACCATAATATAGATTATGTTCTTTATGTTAAGGGTTTAAGACATAACATTTTGAGTGCTCGATTAATGTGTAGAAAAGGATATAATTTTATGTTTCAAGGTGATAGATGTGAGATTAGAAAAGGATATAAAACTATGGTTGCTCTATAAGGACAAATGAAAATGTTTATCAACTTAAAGGTGTTGATGTTCATTGCTTTATGACTCAAATTAATGAAAGTTGGCTATGGTATAGAAGGATGTGTCATATCAATTTTGATAGCCTAGTGAGAATCGGTTCAATTCAAGATGTGAGGGATTTTCCAAAGATTACAAAGCCCATCAATGTTGTCTACAAGGAATGCCAAATTTGGGAAGCAAGCAAGAAGAAGTTTCAAAGTCAAAGAACAATCTACTACTAAACTGTTGGAGTAGGTACATATAGACCTTTGTGGTCCTACCAGAGTAAGACGTCTTCAAGGTGACAGGTGTTTCATGCTATTATTGATGATTATTCGAGAATGACATGGGTTACTTTTCTCAAAGAAAAATAAGAAGCTCTAGATAAGTTTAAAAAATTCAAAGTTATGGTTGAGAATGAAATGGACATGAAAATTAAGCGTTTGAGGTCTAACAAAGGTGGAAAGTTCACCTCTAATGAGTTTAACAATTTTTGTGAAAATCATGGGATAAAGAGGCATTTGTCTACCCCTAGGACTCCTTGACAGAATGAAGTGGTTGAAAGAAAGAATAGAACTGTTTAGGAAGCTACAAGAACAATGATGAAAGAATTAAACCTGTCGGAAGTCTACTGGAGAGAAGCAATTCATATTATTACCTACATTCAACAGATTTCAAGCAAGAGAAAATAGTGCAAAGACTCCCTATGAGTTGTGGTATGGAAGAATTCCTACTGTCAAATATTTTAGTGTTTGGAAGCAAGTGCTATATCAAAAGAGATGAAGAAAACTTAGGAAAGTTTTATACAAGATCTAATGAAGGTATCTTCCTTGGATATTCTACAAGAAGGAAAGCTTACCAGTGCTACAACAAGAGATTGAAGAAGATTGTTGAGAGTGCAAGTGTCAAAATAGATGAAGACTTATAGAAGAATTTTATGGTGATAGATGGATATGAATAAGATGAGTCCTCTTGTAGAGAAAATGATACAGATGAAGGTAAGGAGAAATAAGTTCAGATTGAAGAGGAAGAAGCTCTGGAAAGGATCTCTAAGAATCATAAGTATGTGTAGAAGAATCATTCTAAAGATCATATCATTGGTGACAAGAAAAGGTGTATTTCCAAGAAGAAAAGCTGCTATGACTGAAGAATAAGTAAATCTATGTTTACTTTCTAAAGTTGAACCTAAAATAGTGATTGAAGCATGCAAATATGAGTATTGGATCAAGGTTATGGAAGAAGAACTAATAGAGATTGAGAAGAATCAAACTTGGGAACTTGTCGCAAGACTAGCAAATAAGAATGTGATTGGAAATAAGTGGGTATTTTGGAACAAACTAAATGAGAATGGAGAAGTAGTAAGAAACAAGGCAAGGCTTGTGTGTAAGGGCTACTCACAAGTAGAAGAAATAGATTTTGAGGAGACATTTGCTCTGATGGTAAGAATAGAAGCTATCATGATGTTTTGGCTTTTGCAACAGATAAGGATTTCAAGGTTTATCAAATGGATGTGAAATTTGCATTCTTGACTTGTGAGTTGGAAGAAGAAGTATACATTGAACAACCAAAAGGATTCCAGTTATCCGAAAAACCGGATATGGTCTACAGATTGAAAAATGTGCTATATGGAATGAAGCAAGCTCCCAAAGCTTGGTATGCAAGGTTGAATAGGTACTTGGTACAATAAGGATTCAATAAAGGTACCACAGATAGTAATCTTTGTTTTAAAGTTGAAAAATATCAAATCTTGATTGTGGTTGTATATGTTGATGATACAATCTTTGGAGGAAATGAATTTATGTGCAAAAGATTTATAGAAGAGATGTAGAAAGAGTTTGAGATGTCTATGTTTGGGGAGATGAATTTCTTCCTTGGGTTGCAAATCAATCAAAGAGAGAAAGGCATATTCATTTCATAATAAAATTATGTCAAGGAAATGTTGAAGAAGTTTGGAATGGAAGATTCTAAATCAATATGTACACCTATGATTACTAGTTGCAAGCTAAGTAAGAATGATGAATCTCCTAAGTTTGTTTAAAGCAAGTATAGATCAATGATTGGAGGTGTAATGACAAAAATTGTACTCTCTTCTTGGAGATGGTACAATCTCTCACTTAAAATGGACCTAATGTTGCCTTGATCTAGTGTTATAATGTGTTTTACACGTTCAAATTAGGTTTAGGGCCCTTTTAAACTAAATTGACCTAATTTTTCCTTAATTTAGTGTTGTAAAGTGAATTTATTTACACCTTCACATTAATTTTTGGGCCTTCTTGCATTTGTGACCTTCATATCATCATTAATAGGCCTTTAGGACCCTTTATTATGCATCATGAGGCTTATTTCAATTGAGATCCTCACATAGACATCAAATACACTTAATTTCTCAACTCCCCGACATTTCCTCAAGCTAAAAAGCCTTGGTGGGACCCATACGCCACCTTGGGCATATGAGTCCCACCCAAATGGGACCTATACACCACAAGTGGTGTATGAGTCCCATTTGGCCCCTTTTTAGGGTTTTGAGTGAGAAATCAAGGTTTTACGTTCAAATTTCATGAATGTTGGCATTTGGGATCTAATAAACGGTAAGTTAGATAAAGTTCCTATATAAACAAGGTTTCAAATCATTATTTCACCTAAGAATTCATGATATCAACTTAAGTAGTCAAGATTCAAGCATCCTAAGACTTCACAAGAGCATCAAAGAGTACTCAAGAGCATTTCTAAGGCATTCAAGGGAAAATTTCTTCATCATTTTTTGCAACAGTTCAAGATCCATCATCATGTCCGAGACCTAAAGCATCAAGCATGCTGTTGAGCTAGTGTTGTGATGTAGCATTCAAGATCCAAGATTAAGCATTGTTCTACATCTAATTCAAGATGAAGATCTATGTTCTACATGGCCACTTCATGTTAGATTGTTGATTTACATTTCAAGACATCGTTCAAGGTATCATTGTTCATGTTTCATATTTCATGTTTCATTGTTTCATCACAAGGTTTAATTACCTAAACGAGGTTTGACCAAAGAAAACCCCTATTTCCTAAGAATAAACATGTTTTTCCCTCTCTACATGTGTGATTGTAGATCTAGGTGTCTTAGAGCTTGAAGGATCTTTGAAGACTAAGTTACAAGATTGAAGAAAGTTGTCCAAGTTGTCACCTTGTTTACAAGATCACTAAAAGACACGTACAAAGAATAATTTAGCATTTCAAATATGAAAATCAAGCTTAGAAGGAAGAGTAGAGATAGGAGAGCAGATTCAAGTCTTGACCCTCTCAAAACGCAGAGTGGGACTGATACACCACTTGTGGTGTATGAGTCTGAGTACAACTCATTTTCTAGATTTCAGTGAATTCAGATAAACCACTGTGAGATTCCAGTTTTGGCACAGAAATCCTAGTTTGGGACTAAATCACCCAGACTGGTGTATGAGTCCCAATGGGCATCTAACATCAAAATTTTAGGGTTTTGGAGTTGGTTTTGACATCATCCTTCCTCCAAGTACCTTTTTGTTCATTCTTAGTTTGTTATTCTACATTTTAGTTTCATTTCCTAGGTCATATAGTTAGGTTTTGCATGGTACTTTGCATGTCATTCACATTTCTTGTCTTTCCAAGCCCTAGCTTGGTGGTGAACCCCTTTTTAGTCTCTGAAAATACCCTAGGACAACCTATTGCAAGATATCTCTCTCTCTCATTCTATCATTGGATTGAGATCTCTAGGGTTTCCTTGAATGGAACAAGAGTGAAATAGGAACCCATCCCTTGTGCTTCATCTCCTAAAAGGTGGAGCATCCTATTTCCATTGTTATAGGAGGACTGCTATATCTAACTACTACTAGACCAAATATCATGCATGTAGTTTGTCTTGTGGCTAGATTTCAAGAAGATCATAAAGAGTCACATGTTGCAGCAGTGAAGAGGATATTCAGATACCTAAAGGGAACTCCAGAACATGGCTTGTGGTATCTAAAGGATACTGATTTCTCTCTGAGTGCTTATATAGATGTTGATTGCGTAGGTTGTGTGGATGATAGGAAAAGTACAAGTGGTGGTGCATTCTTTCTTAGATGCAGATTGGTGTCTTGGCTAAGGATGAAGCAAGATTTAGTATCTTTATCTATTGTAGAGGAAAAATATAGTGCAACAACATCTCTACACACAGATGTTGTGGATGAAGAAAACATTGAAGGATATCAGAGTTGTATATAATGAACCAATTTTTATCTTTTGTGACAATACCAATGCTATTAACATTTCAAAGAATCTGGTGATGCATTCAAGGAAAAAACATATCTCAATCCAATATCTTTTTGAGAGAGAAGGTTGTAGAGAATGAAGTGAAGCTTGAGTATGTACCTACAAACGATCAGGTTGTTGATATAATCACTAAGGATCTTCCTAAGGATACTTTTGTGTATCTTTGGGAGAAGTTAGCGGTTACTACCCCTCCTTCTTTGAACTAGATGCAGGTTGATGTTGGAGGCTACCTCTTAGGGGGAGTAGGTAGTGCTTTGTTGGTTGTTGCAGTTAGGAGGAGTTAGCATTAGTACAGGTTGATATTTTCCTCTATCTAGTTTATTGTGTGCTCCTAAGGGGGATTATGTAGAGAAGTAAAAAGAAAAGGTAGTTGCAAAGTAGTAGAGAGAAATTATGTATGGAAAAGGGAGAAAGAGATGCAAATATGTTTCCCTTTGCCATTGATGTTAAAGGGGGAGAGAAAATTATTGTGAAAAAGATCAGTTGTCAAGGGGGGGAGAGGAATGTGAAGAAGACTAGTTGAGAAAGGGAGAGAGAGGAAGTAATGTGAAAGATAAAGAGAAATAGTTGGTATAGATCAGTATGTTGATGATCAGAGCTATTACATTTGTTGTTGTTTTTTCACATCATGTGTTGCCATCAATGAAAAAGGGGGAGATTGTTGCAAGTATGAGTAGTTGGTGTTGTCATTGATGTCAACAGACTTATGTTTGTGTTGTCATTGGTTCCAACTGGTAATGGTTGATAAGTTGTGATGATGCTTTGATTAGTTTCATTATGTTGTCATTAGTAAGAGCTATTGGTGTCAACCTCTAGTGTTGCTTTGATAAGATTCTATCTATGGATGTAGAGTTGAGTTGCAGTGTTGCAGTTGGTTTAATGGTGATGAGTAAGTATTGAATATAATGAGATTGTCTTTGGTGCTTGGTTTCCAAGTGCTTTTGAGAAAATTTGAATAAAAGAGGAAAAATGTGTGTTGCAGAGGTGTTTTGGTATACAGAGTGTTCTGGTTTTGCTCCACATTTCATCTATGTTGAAGATCTGCTTGTAAAGTTCAAATATGTTGATTAGAGGTATCTAGAGGTTTTATATCTAGAATTTTTTGGTTTGGATTATTGTGTAGAAGATGTTGAGTTCACCAGTGTGTGAACTGTGTTGCAGTACTGTTTAGGAGAAATGGTTTTTCTCTACATTTCTCTACAGTTTGGTTTCTAGTCTTGTGGTTCTAGAATTGTGATGATAAGTTTCATATCTATCTTCTATTGAAGTTGTTCATGGTTTGGTGCTTTGCAAGTTGATTTGTTGAGTTATAGTGTGTGGAAGGTTGTCTGAGTATACTGGGTGTGTACATTCTTCAGGTGAAAGTTGTTGTGAAGGAATTGGTTAGATTTCAAGGTGTTTGTGGAATATTCCAGATTGTGTTAAAGTGTTTTATGTGGTCTATGAGTTGTCTTTGGATTTTAGGAAGTGTACACTTAAATGTTAATGGTGTTTACATAGGTTCAATTGACCTTGGGTGTTTACATTAATTTTGAATTTGCTTCGGTGATTGTGGAAGTGTGGCATGGTGTATATGTATGTTTTGGGTCTGAGTTAAGATGTGGTGTAGTCCGCTTTCATTCCTTTCCACTGTGAGAATGCTTAGTGTCAACATAATTTAAATTTGCATGGCTGAGGTGCATAGCTGACCTTGGAGAATGTTTTCAATGTTGAAGAAGGTATAAATGAAAGTTATGTTGATGGAGAATTGTGTGTGGTAGAGTGTGATGTGAATTACAGAGTTGTGATGTGTGAATTTTTGAAGTTTAGTGGGATCTTAAATGAGTTAGACCATTGGAAGCAGTGAGAATAAGGTGTCTACAATCTTTAAAGAGGCTACAAATGTGTTGGTGAGGTTGTGGTGGAATTTTATATTGCATGGATTTCTCACTATAACATTCTTCTTTCTTATTTTTTGTAATTTGGCAGTGAGCCATTGGTAGTGAGCTCTTCTTTCTTTTGGGTAGTGAGACTTTTGTACTTAGTGTTGTCCTAGGCTTGAGTCACTCACATTGTGTTTGGGTCAATCCTAAATAACATAGGTACTAATATCATAATAAAAAGTGTTAGGAAATAAGGGTCTTAACATAATATCAATTTCCACTCTATAGAAGCCCAAGAAAATAAATTAATTATCCTCTTCACCTTATACTTGAAAAATACACCACAAGAAAGTACAAAGTATTGATAAAGAATAAAATAAATAATTATTTCCTAAAGATAATCATAGGTATTGAGATAAAGATGGGGATAATTGAATATTCTTTAATTTATTAATAGTTATATTTGCAAACTTGATTATCCAAGATTTTTCAAATGTCAATTTCATTTTAAAAATAATGTTTAGTACCAGATTGTATTGGTTGTGACACAAATTTCCCTTTTCTCATTCTTCTTCTATTAAGGTGGATTCTAAGGATTTCCTATGGACCATTATGTCAAATTGTAAGATATTTCCTCTCAAACTAAGTCAATACCTAACCAAATATTCCTCTATTTGCATTGAGCTGGAAAAAAAGATTGATGTAGGATTTCTTGCATCTTTTGTTACCTTGTTGCCTGATGCTCTTGCTTCACTCTTCCTTTATGTCTTATTATTTTTGTTAGTAGATTGTTTAGGTGTTCTTCCACCTTTTTTCCAAAAAAACATATCATATTGGTTGTGTCACAAAATTCTCACAATAATTTACATATTATGAATAGGAGAGCTCAATATTAGATTGAACCCTAATTTTGAGTTGGTCCCTAAGGATATTATTCATCGTTGTTTTCCCTCCTATTTTGAATCACTAATTGAGAATAATGAAGACTTATATCAATTATAAAAATGTATCTCACACCATCTTTTGGGTTTAGCATTGTTTTAGCTAATTTAATGAGGTAAATTATACTTTATATATTTAATCCATTTTTTTTTTTATTGGAAAAAGGGGTAAAAAATTATTTACTCAATGAAAATTCAAGAGTACAAGGAACAATACCAAGACCATATAGATCCTAAAAGGCATGTACCCAATTGACAAAGACCAAAGAACAACCAACCACACAAACAGGAAAACTAAAACCTATTCATGGTGTTGCAAGAATGGAAAGAATGAAGGTGTTGTCATTGATGTCAATTGGTCAATTGGCTATCAACTAATTGATGTTGTAATTAGTGTCATGGATACAGGTTATTGGTTGTATATGTCGAGGATATTGAGAAAATTATAATGAAGATTTGTTGCAGGTGTTCAGTGGTTGCTCCATGTTTTGCTCCAGATTTTCTCCTATGTTTGTGTGGTTTAGATATGTTGATCATGGTTGTTGGAAGCTGCTATATCTAGATTTTTGGCTATTTATTTATTGTATAGTGTGAGTTATGTTCACCAGTTGTGAATTGTGGTTTTCTGTGTTTCTAGTTGAGGTCCAGGAGAAATGTTGTTGGTATGAATTTCTCTTTGTTAAAGTCATATGACTTGCGGTTCTAGATTTGAGTTGTTTTGATTGTATTGAAGATAATTTTGGTATCTAGAAGGTTCATGCTTAATTGTTCTATGTGTTTTACATTGGTTTGGACAACCTTGTGTTGAACATTATCTTCAGAGTTGATGAAGTGTGTTGGATCTATTTGGGTCCTTATGAAGTGTGTGTTTGGATCACCCTCATTCTAATTGCACCCTAGGATGCTTGGCACTGACCTAATTTGAATTTAAATTTGGATGGCCAACTTTGGATATGGTTCAAAGTTGATGTTGGTATAAATATAGGATGAGTTAGTGGTGAAAAAAATATAGAAAGAGGAAAGAGAGACAAGTGCAAAGGAATAGATTAGATAGATGCAAGATTGATGTGAATTAGTGAGTGTGTGTGATGTGAGTGTGGTAGATCAGTGTGAAGCCTAAATTCCAAGTTTTTAGATGCAGTGAGCTGATGGAGTATTGTATCATTCATGCATGTCAGCAAGTTGTTGAGTGAATTGTGGTGGATTTCTTCGTTGCATTGAGATTGTCTTCTCTCTGTAACGTATATCTCTTCTATCTTCTTTGTATCTCTGTGGTAGTGAGCCCTCCGAGTTGTTAGCCCTATTGGACAATGAGTCTTGATCTAGATAGTGAGTCCTTGTCTTGGTAGTGAGCCTTGTTTCTTAGGCAGTGAGCCTCCTATAATCAGTTTTGATATTCTCTATAGTGTGAGTTAATCCTCATCGTGGCTTTTCCCTTATTATATTTTCCACGTAAATTTGGTTTTATTGTGTTTATGTGATGGTTTTCAATTTATGCACTATTATTTAATGTTTAATCAGTTAAACAGTGTTAAGGATTAGTTCTTGTGAATTAATTAAATTTTAAATCTATGACAACTAATTCACCCCTCTCTCAATTGTCTTGTTCTACAATTGGTATTAGAGCTTGGTTCCTTGGTGAAGAGCTTAACCACTTGAGGAAGATCCGGGATGGCTAGAAAAATGACTTATGATTATTCGAGGTTCAATGGAACTAATTATTCTATTTGGAAAATATTGATGGAAGAATATCTAGATTATTGTGGATATGATGTGTAGAAAGCTTACAAGAATCCTTACACTCCTCTTGCTAATGGTTTGAGTATAGCTGATGAGATCAAAGCACATGAAGCGAACAATAAGGAAAAGTACATTTTGAAGAACAGTCTGGTACATTCTGAATTAATTAAGGTTTAGAATATGAAGACTACTAAGGAAGTCTGGGATGGTTTGGAAAGGGCACATGAAGGTGATGAAAGAGTTAAAGAAGATAAATTATAGAATTTGGAGACATAGTTTGAGCTTCTACACATGTTTGGAGATGAGAATGTTAAAGCTTATGTAAAGATATTGGATGAGATAGTGGCCAAAATGTGAGGACTTGGTGCTACTATAGATGAAACTAGAATTATAAAGAAGATTCTTAGAACTCTCCCTAATGATTACAGTGAGAAGGTGCGTGCTCTTGAATAGAGCATAGATTATAATACTTGCACTAAAGATCTGTTGTTGGGATTTATGACATCTTATGAGATGAGGAAGCCGAGTCTGAGGAATGGATGCAAATCAGAAACTGCTTTTAAGGCTACAAAAGCTGAAGATCCAGATGGAGAAAATTTTGATAAAATAGAAGCTAACTTTTGAGAAGGATGAGGAAAGGATCTAGTAAGTATGAAGGTAAGTTAGCCTTTAAATGCTTTAGTTGTGGAGAAATAGGTCATTATGCTGCAAAGTGTCTGGAAAGAGCTAAGAGGAATAAACAACAATATGAGAAAGAAAAGAAAGGAAAGATGATTAATAGAGAATATTATGTGAATGAGAATGCTAGTATATCTGATGAAGATTTTGATTATGAAGATCCTAATGATAATGAATGCTTGTTCTTGGCTATAAAGGATGAACCTACTTCTGCTAATTCAGAAAGACAGGTAAAGCAAAGCCCTCTGGAGAAGGAGAAAAATGAAGGTACTATTATTTCTACCCTACATGCTAAACAAGAAAAGAACTATTGGGTTGTTGATAGTGGTTGTTCACATCACATGACTAGTGATAAAAGAAATTTTGTTAAAATTGAAAAATATGATGGAGGCTTGGTTATGTTTGGAGATGATAAAGGTGCTAAAATTTGTGGGATAGGTTCAGTAAGTTTTGATGGAAAGCATAATACTGATGATGACTACTATGTTAAGGGTTTAAGGAATAATCTTTTGAGTGTTGGAAAAATTTGCAGTAAAGGATATGATCTTGTGTTAAGGATGAGAGATGTGAAATCGAAAAGGATCCGGAACATTGATTGTTGTAGGAAAGAAATCTGAAGGAAATATCTATCAACTTAAGGGTGTTGATGGACGATGCTTTATGACTCTGATTAATGACAGTTGGTTATGGAATAGGAGAATGTGTCACATGAAATTTGATAACTTGGCAAGGATCAGTGCAATTCAGGCTGTGAATATTTACCAAGAATTACAAAGCTTGTTAATGCTATTTGCAGGAATTGTCAGTTTGGAAAACAAGCAAGAAGTCATTATAGATCAAAGGAACATTCTACTATTGGACTACTGGACTTAACTCATATAGATCTTTGTGGTCCTACAAGAGTGAGAAGTATACAAGGTAAAAGGTACTTTATGCTTTTGATTGTTGATTATTCTAGTTATACATGGGTTACATTTCTTAGAGATAAATCAGATGCATTACATAGATTCAATACATTCAAAGCTATGGTTGAAAATGAAGTAAAATTGAAGATAAAATGCTTGAGATCTAACAAAGGTGGAGAATTCACCTCCCATGAGTTTAATATGTTTTGTGAAGTGCATGGAATAAGAAGAAAATTATTTTCTCTGAGGACTCCTTAGCAGAATGAAGTTGTTGAAAGGAAAAACATAACAGTTCAAGAGGCTACTAGATCAATGATTACTGAGGCTAGTTTACTGGAAGTCTACTGGAGAGAAGCTATTCATACCGCTGTGTATGTATTCAATCAAATTCAAGCAAGAGAAAACAATACAAAGACCCCCTATGAGCTATGGTTTGGAAGAATTCCTACTGTCAAGTATTTCAAAGTATTTGAAAGAAAATGTTATATCATAAGAGATGAAGAAACCTTAGGTAAGTTTGATGCAAGAAATGGTGAAGGAATTTTTCTTGTATATTCTACTAGAAGCAAAGCATACAAATGTTTCAATAAAAGACAGAGGAAGATTGTAGAAAGTGCAAATGTCAAGGTTGATGAGACAATGAAGAATTCAATTGACATTGATGGATATGTATCTGATGAACTTGATTGTGTAAGAATTGAAGAGATTGCAAAAGAATAGGAAAAGGATGAGCAAGAGAAGCAGACTGAACATAATGAAAGAGAAGAAGAAGCTTCAGTGGTGTCACCTAAGACACCTAGATATGTGCAGAAGAATCATTCAGAAAGTCATATTATTGGAGATAAGACTAAAGGAGTATTAACTAGAAGTAGAGATGTTCAAGTTAATCTGTGTTTATTTTCTGAGATTGAACCTAAGATTGTAAGTGAAGCATGTAAAGATGAACATTGGATGGAAGCCATGAAAGAAAAACTTATGTATATTGAGAAGAATCAAACTTGGGAATTGGTCCCAAGACCGATAGTTAAAAACATTATTGGATCAAAGTGGGTATTCAAAAATAAGTTGAATGAGAATGGAGAAGTGGTTAGAAAAAAAGCAAGGCTTGTGTGTAAAGGTTACTCACAAGTAGAAGGAATATATTTTCAAGAAAATTTTGCTCCTGCAGCAAGAATGGAATCTATAATGATGTTCTTAGCATTTGCTGCTCATAAAGACTTCAAGGTCTATCAAATGGATGTCAAGTCAACATTTTTCAATGGTGAGATAGAAGAATAGGTTTACATGGAACAACTAGAAGGATTTTAGTTGTCAGATCAACTGGATATGGTGTACATATTGAAGAAAGCCTTATATGGATTGAAGCAAGGTCCTAGAGCTTGGTATGCAAGGTTAGACAAGTATTTGATTCAACAAGGTTTCAACAAAGGTACGATAGATAGTAATTTGTATTTTAATATTGAAAATGAAAATTTTTTGATTGTAGTTGTATATGTTGATGACATTATTTTTGGAGGAAATGGAAATATGTGCAAGATGTTTGTGGAAAAGATGCAGAAAGAATTTGAAATGTCTATGTTTGGAGAGATGAATTTCTTTCTTGGGCTACATAATAATCAAACAAAGAAAGAAATTTTCATTTCATAATCTAAGTATGTGAAATAAATGTTGAAGAAGTTTGGGATGGATGGTTCCAAACTGGTATGTACTCCTATGGTGACTGGTTGCAAATTGGGTAAAGATGATAATTCACCTAAGGCTGATTAGAGCAAGTATAGATCTATGATTGGTGGACTATTGTATTTGAATGCTACTAGATTGGATATTATGCATGATGTTTGTCTTGTGGCTATATTTCAAGAAGATCCTAAGGAAGCACATGTTGTTGTTAAAAGAATATTCAGATATTTGAATGGCACTCTAGATTATGGATTATGGTATCCTAGAGATACTGATTTTACTCTAAGTGCCTATACAGATGTAGATTGGGTTGGATGCGTAGATGGCATGAAAAGTACAAGTGGTGGTGCATTCTTTCTTGGTTGTAAATTGGTGGCATGGTTGAGTAAAAAACAAGATTTAGTCTCCTTGTCTACTGCTGAAGCAGAATATATTGATGTTGCATCTTGTTGTAGACAAGTTCTATGGATGAAACAGACATTGAAAGATATCACAGTGGTGTATGATGATCCTATTTCTATCTTATGAGATAATACAAGTGCAATTAACATTTCAAAGAATCATGTGATGCACTTGAGGATGAAGCATATATCATTTCTTGAGAGAGAAGGTCATGGAGAATGAAGTAAAGCTTGAGTATGTTTCGACGAAGGATTAGATTTCTGATATATTTATGAAGGCTCTTCCTAAAGATCCTTTTGAGTATCTCTGGGAGAAGTTAGGGGTCATTTCCCCTCATTTCTTGAACTAGATGCATATGGAAATGCATCAGTCCGATGGATCTATGGATCTATCTTTCTTTTGGACTGATGTTTTGGTGGCTACCTCTCAGGGGGAGCAAGTAGTATCAGGTGTTGTCATTAAGAGTATTCTCTTTTTCAAAGGGGAAATCAATGTAAAATATCTTTTGCCTTTGCCATTGATGTCAAAGGGGAAGAGGAAGCATGTGAAAAAGGAGAGGAAGCATAAAAAAAAGAGAGGAAGAAAACAAACAAAATAATAAGAATATAAAAGACTATATACTAAGGATGAGAAAAGAAAAAGGAATAGAAAGAAAAATCTTGAGAAGTGTATTTAGAGCTAGTATGGTGTCTTTGATGGTTTTTCACATCATGTGTTGCCATTAATGAAAAATGGGGAGATTGTTGCAAGAATGAAAAGAATGAAGGTGTTTTCATTGATGTCAATTGGTCAATTGGCTATCAACTAATTGTTGTTGTCATTAGTGTCATGGATATAGGTTATTGGTTGTATATGTAGAGCATATTGAGAAAATTGTAATGAAGATTTGCTGTAGGTGTTCAGTGGTTGCTCTGGGTTTTGATTTGGATTTTCTCCTATGTTTGTGTGGTTTAGATATGTTGATCATGGTTGTTGGAAGCTGCTATATCTAGATTTTTGGCTATTGATTCATTGTACAATGTGAGTTATGTTCACCAGTTGTGAACTGTGGTTTTCTATGTTTTTGGTTGAGGTATGGGAGAAATGTTGTTGGTCTGGATTTCTCTTTGTTAAAGTATTATGACTTGCGGTTCTAGAATTGATTTTTTTTATTGTATTGAAGATAATTTTGGTATCTGGAAGGTTTTTGCTTAATTGTTCTATGTGTTTTACACTAGTTTGTCCGACCTTGTGTTGAACACTATCTTCAGAGTTGATGAAGCGTGTTGGATCTATTTAGGTCCTTATGAAGTGTGTGTTTGGGTCACCCTCATTCTAATTCCACCCTAGGAAATATATTTGGCACCAACCTAATTTAAATTTAAATTTGGATGGCCGATTTTGGATATGGTTCAAAGTTGAAGTTGGTATAAATATAGGATGAGTTAGTGGTAAAAATAACATAGAAAGAGGAAAGAGAGACAAGTGCAAAGGAATAGAGCAGATAGATGCAAGATTGATGTGAATCAGTGAGTGTGTGTGATGTGAGTGTGGAAGATCAGTGTGAAGCCTAAATGATGAGTTTTCGGATGTAGTGAGCCAATGGTGTACTCTATCATTCATGCATGTATGCAAGTTGTTGAGAAAATTGTGGTGGATTTATCTGTTTCATTGAGATTGTCTTCTCTCTGTAATGTATCTCCTCTATCTTCTTTGTATCTTTGTGGCAGTGAGTCCTCTAGGTTGTTAGCCCTGTTGGACAGTGAGTCCTGATCTAGATAGTGAGTCCTTGTCTTGGTAGTGATCCTCTTATAATCGGTTTTGATATTCTCTATAGTATGAGTTAATCCTCACCATGGTTTTTCCCTTAGTGGGTTTTCCACAAAAATCTGGTGTTATTGTGTTTATGTGATGGTTTTTCAATTTTTGCACTAGTATTTAATGTTTAATCAGTTACATAGTGTTAAGGATTAGTTCCAGTGAATGAATTAAAGTTTAAATTTGTGACAACTAATTCACTTCCCCTCTTAGTTGTCTTGTTCAACACATAGACCATAGATATCATCATGAATTAGTATCTTCAATTTATGGACACAACCATTGGGAATATTCTCCCAATCATCAATCTTCCAATCACCCCTAACTGTAAAGCCCATTTACATAGACAACATTCCATATTGTTCCACTCCCTCAGGATATGAACAAAGGATACCATCTCTAGCAAATTTCTTAACTATTGAATATTCTACATAGTCAAAATCAATTTCCAATTCACCCCATCAAAACTCTACTTGTTCAAAAAATTAATCATGATCTATGAATTTGATTCACAAATAATATTGCACCAACCAAGAGAACAATCCTTTTCTAGAGAAACAAGAATTGCAAGAGCCTCCATGAGATTATTAGTTTGGTGGCCTTGATACTTGGAGAAGAAGAAAAGGGAAACCATAGAGCTATCTCTCCCCACTCCTCCCACACTAGCATAACTTGTTGAACACCTAGAATACTAAGAGGGGGGTGAATCAGTATTCCTCTAAACCAATTAAACATAACCCATCTAATTAATAGAATAGAAATAACTACAATGATGTAAGAAAGAATGAATACAACCAAAGAATCACATGACACATGTGAACACCAGTATTTTTATGTGGAAAACCCAAAAAGGAAAAAACCACAGTGAGGGTTAGCTCACAATATATTATATCTGGATATAAGGTATTATAGAAAGGCTCACTGCTAGGACACACTATCTAGAAAAAGGCTCACAACCCACAAAGAAAGAACAAAGAATGGTTGGAAACACTTCCTATTTGAACTAATATAATAGAATCTATCATATGCTAGATTATAGTTCCAATGAGGTACAAAATTATCTTCACACTCATCTGAATCAATACTCTTCTCTATTCACAATTTTCTCAATACTACATCGCACACATGTAGGTGAATTACCATACATGTCATATATCACATACAATTTTCTCTACTTCATCACATTCGCATGTCATTTTTTTAATTCACACACACTACACTTCCTATGTCTCTTTATCCTTCGATGTTGATCTCATATATATATCCACATTAGGTGTAACTTCAATTAGGTTGGCCTAAATAGAAGTAACACACAACAATAAGCATGTCATCCTTAAAGTATTTTATCCACACTTAGCGCCTAAATTAAAAATTAAATTTACATCAATATAGTTCGACATGGACCTAATATAAATCCCACATAATATAGAGTTACTAGCTTATCCTTCACAAAACATGAAACATGTTAGGTCGGCCCAAAAATAGACCTAAACACAAAATCTTCAAGTGTACATGTAATTCACCAAACGTGCAATCTTAAAGCTCAATCTCCCTTCAAATTCCCATTCAAATGACATTTATTAGCTTATCTTCATCTTCCAAAAATAGAATAATTATTCTTGAAGAAGTGTGGAGTCTCCCACACTGGTACACTGTACAAAAGGTAATTATGATATACAAGGCTGCACATTGTCATTCATATCTTTCTGGAACATTACAGGATGTCACAAAAACTTGAATATAGCTACATCTAATGAACTCAAAACTATAGTTATAATCATAGAAGATTATACTACCTCACGGTGAAGTGCAGACCCAAAAACTAAAGCACTGAACCACAAAACTATCAAAGGAAATACTTAGCCAATTTCTTGATAAACCATACTTTCTGGATCAAATTACACTGTACATAAGTAACCAACAATACTTCCAGATTATGATAGGATTATCATAACAATGTTGACATCAATGACAACACTAAATCAAGAAATATATACACCTCATGCTCATGTTGCCAAAACTACATCATCAATGACAAAATTCCAACTTCCAACAATCTCTGCCTTTGTCATTGATGGAAACATGCATATCAAAAACATTTTTGACAAAGGATGGTTTCAAAACTTGTCTCTCCCTTACACACGTCTCTCCCAAAAATATTTCTCGAATATTTCCCCAAGTATTTTGAAAAAAAAATTCAGCTATCTCTCCCAAAAATGTAGTCATCTCTCCCCAAAATGTTTTGACAAAAATGTTTTTCCCACTATCTCTCCCCCTTTGACATCAATGGCAAAGGGTGTGTAATAGTTCAGTATACTCCTCCTTAGATATATGTGTTGAATCCTCCTTAGAGAGTTAATCAATAAGGAAATTTTATATAATAAGGGATTCTAAAAACTTGGTAAGAATTGTCAACCTGAAGATGTTGACCCTTTGAGCTTCTTCAAAATGTCTTGTCAAGTAGATCTGCTTTCTTCCCAAAGCCTTTTTGCTTATGATAGAGTCTTGCATTGTAATTCAAGCTCCATTAGTGTCTCTTCTCCTTCTTCCATAGTACTAGGGCTAAGATTTATCTGAGAGTTCTTCAGTACTGGCAAGGGCACTCGAGATAGGAGTATGATTCATCTTCACTAAGTACCTTAGCATCGCATATTGTCTAATTGTTTCTTCTCTCTGATTCTACAAGGAAAATAAGTTTTCATGTAGTTTCATAATGCCAGTCCAAGTATGATTGTCTTTGCCTTTTGCTAGATCATAAGTATATGCTTCACGACTTATTTGTGTTTCCATTGAGCTCATGGCCGATGCAGTCACAGTAGGAGGGTTCTCAAAGGGAACTATCCGACCATGCAACAAGAGTCACACAATGAAAGCAACACAAAAAATGGAGGAAAATGCAGATCAAAACATTCTTATTATCTGAAATCTCAGTTACAAACAACCGGCGACATCTGGGCTTATAGATTCGGCTCACAGGCCTAATACAACATGCTCAAAATACAACATTCCTATATGCTCCTTAACATGAGGAAAAATATTACCTATCCAAACCTATATTTCTCCAATCTACCTTCAGAATGATCTATTACAATGATTTATATCAAATTTCGAGATCTAGAATCATCCACGCCAGCCAAAGATGGTTACAATCTCCAATGAAAGAAAATGTAACATGCACATGAATAGGTCGGCCTCAAATTTGAATTACTCCTCGGTGAATGCATAGGATGAAGTGTGAACCTATAATTAAGGTCGGGGACACTCCATGAAACAATTTGAATCACACCGTCAAGATCCGCAAGTTATGGGAAAGATCCATGAGCGATCAAATTAGCCGTTAGGTTTGAAAATTATTCTGGTGCCGGTTCAAGAAACTACCATCAAATCTGGAAGCGATAACTTTCCGAAAAAAGCTCCAATCGTGCCCAAATCTTGGAATAAGGAAAATGAACATGTCCACAATGAAAACATAGATCTGCACGATCTGGTGAGCAAATATGATGGATCCACCAACTTGAATTGAACAAGAACAAAAACTGGAATTTTTTTTTTTTGGTTGATGCAAGATTGCCACAACTCAAGGATGCTCCTGCATCAGACACTGCTGGTGAGAAAAGATGTTCCATGAGAGGAATCCATGAACATCTGACAAGACAAAGGATAAAGATCCCATGCTCATTTCATATCCAAATGTCTTCTTTGTCTATACCTTTCTTCCTCCTAACCTCTTTTCTTTCCTCTGTCTGATCCTTCAACTTCTTTGTCTCTTCACCTTCTTTTCCTTGCCTCCTATTTGCACATGGTAGTAAGGGACATTTACCACCACTCACCTTCTTCTACTCATCTGATCTACCTCTTATGCAAGCCTCCATATTATCTGTAACCAAAGTCTTATGTTGCGTAACTCCACCCCTACATCCTTCCAGTACCATCTCACCCTCAGATTTATCCACAAGGTTCCTCTTCACATCCATGCCATCCTTTAGTATAACCTCTACATCTTGCTTCTCAGTACTGCAACTCTTCACAAGACTCAAGTTCCTCACTTCTTCCCTTTTTTTCTTCAAGGAAGCCAAAGTAAACTTCTACCCACCCTTCTCTACAGTAATCAAATTCCTTTTACAATCATATATAGCTCCTCTATCAAACTTCCAAGGTCTACCCAACAGGACATGATAGATACTCATAGATAAAACATCACACAAGACTTCATCTCTGAAGGGGCCAATATTAAAGTTCACCAAGCACTGCTCTTTCACCTCCACTACATGATCATCTTGTAACCAACTTATCCTATAAGGACAAGGATGGAGAAACCTCTTCAAACCAATTTTCTCCACCATCTCCTCAGATACAAAGTTATTAGTACTCCTGGTATCCACAATAATCTTACAACACTTACCTCCTAATTTGCACATAATCCAAAAAAGATTCTTCCTTTGTGAAGTCTTAGTCTCTTCTCTTCCCTGGCTCATCAAGACTTTCCTAAGCATAAGAGATTCTCCTTTCTTTGGTTCTATCTCATCTAGTGCTCCAGTTACTTGCTCTTCATGTTCCATGAAATTATTTTTACCAGTTCCTCTACTTGATCCTTCAGAACACTCAAAAGATGGATGTCCAGTTTCTCCACACTTGAAACATTTACCCAAGAATTCCTTGCTACCATTTCCTCTCCTTTGTGCCCTCTGATCCAAATATTTACTCCACTTAGGTCTTGATTCTTCTTCACTTGTCTACTTCTCCTTGTTGCTGCTCATCTACTTTTCTTTCCCCCTGGGGTTATTTTGTTGTCTTTTCTTCACTTTATCTTTCACCTTAAGAGCATATTGGAAGGCATCCTCAACTATGTAAATCCTTAACATACTCATCTCATCTTGAATGTTAAATCTAAGGCCATTTATATACCTTTCCACTTTCTCCCTAGTCATCTCTCGGTGCCTAGATTTGATTGTCATCTTGTAAAATTCCTCGGTAAACTCTTTCACACTTACGTCCTTTTGCTTCAGGTTCTGCAGCTTCTTGAAAAATTCCAACTCATAGTATTTCAGAATGAATTTAACCTTCAACCTTGTAACCATCTGCCTCCACCGAGTGATTCTTGCTTCACCATTTTCCACTATGTCCCTTTGCAACTCTTTCCACCATAAAGTAGCATGCCCTTTCAACTTAGTTTGTGCGCCTAACCCTCAGTGGGTCTCTAATATCCTCAAGCTCAAAATAGTCTTCCAACTCTCCTATCCAGTCTATCAAGTCTTCTAGATTCAATGTACCAGAGAAGTTAGAAACCTCCACTCTATGAATTTTACTCACTTGTGCCACTGCTCTCAACAATCTCTCTTCTCTCTCATCTGTCGGCCCTTCAGCCTCTTCAACCTCAAGTTCTTCTACAGCCTCTTCATATTCATCCTCCAGTTCAGGATTCCTCCTCAAACCACCCAAGGCATTTTGTATCTCATTTCTCATCTCATTTCTAAAGTCCTCCATCATCTGCTCTATTCTTCTAGGGTTCATCCTTCTCGGCATCATCTCTTCCTTTTCTCTAGTGCAACTGCCTCAACTCGGCGATCTGACTACAAGGTTTCAATTGCATCTCTCTCAGTGATCTATTGAACACACTTACAGCCTGCCACAAATCAACGATCTGTTCACCCAAGGAATGCCACAAGGACTGCAACCCACTGAAGGTTCACAACCAGCTCTGATACCATCTGATGCAGTCACGGTAGGAGGGTTCTCAAAGGTAACTATCTAGACAATGTAGCAAGAGTCACACAACAAAAGAAACACAGAAAGTGGAGGAAAATGTAGATCAAAACATTCTTATTATCCAAAATCTCAGTTACAAATAGCTGGCGACATCCGAGATTATAGATTCGACTCACAGGCCTGATACAACATGCTCAAAATACAACATTCCTATATGCTCCTTAACACGAGCGAAAATATTACCTATCCAAACCTATCTTTCTCCAATATACCTTCATAATGATCTATTACAATGATTTATATCACATCTTGAGATCTAGAATCATCTGTGTTGGCCAAAGATGGTTACAATCTCCAATGAAAGAAAATGTAATGTGTGCATGAATAGGTTGGCCTCAAATTTGAATTACTCCTTGGTGAATTCATAGGATGAAGTGTGGACCTGTAATTAAGGTCGAGGACACTCCATGGAACAATTCAAATCACATCATCAAGATCCCCAAGTTACGGGAAAGATCCATGAGCGATCAAATTATCCATTAGGTTTGAAAATTATTCTAGTGCCGGTTCAAGAAACTGCCATCAAATCCGGAAGCGATAACTTGCCAGAAAAATCTCCAATCATGCCAAAATCTTGGAATAAGGAAAATGAACATGTCCATGATGAAAACATAGACCCGCACGGTCTGGTGAGAAAATATAATGGATCTGCCAACTTGAACTGAACAAGAACAAAAACTGAAATGAAATATTTTTTGGTTGATGCAAGATTGCCACAACCCAAGGATGCTCCTGCATCAATGGCGTCCTTTATGCTTTGTGTGTTAGTTGACCATTTCAAGCAATATGAAAGTAGGTTTTGTGCTTCTTCTTCATAGGTTTGAGCATCCTTCAAACAATTCATAACTTTGTGATGTGCTTTTATACATTTCCTTGTGATATCCTCTAGATTATTTTTTGCAATTTTTTCTTCGATTCACTTGTGGCTTGTCCTTTTAGTTTGGAGACATAAAGTTTGAATGAATCAACCAAGTGTATGAAATTTTCTATAGTAGATAATGATGCATCAATGCTTGTTCTGGGGGTTATCTCTTGTAAGGCTTTTATGGCTTCATCCATATCTAGTGAACTAATAGTTTTGACTCTAGTTTCATGCTCATGTTGAGCATCATCTATGTGAATTTTTCCTTCTTCAACATTAGTATCTTCTTGCTCTGTAACTTCTTGTTTAAGTTCAACCAGAGGATTAACAGTGCTTTGTTCTCTTCTTACCTATCCTCCTAGAGCTGTCGGAGGCTTCAACTCTAGTTCTATCCTCTAACCCTGATCTATTGAGGTCTTTGGGGATTTTTAGAAGAAATTCTGCATAGTGAACAACTTCTACTTCAGTCACTTCATAGTCTAGTTTAGAAATCCAAATAGTTATGGGCTCAATTGCTTCCATGAAGGAATAGTCAATGGAGACAAGAAAATTAATGTCTCCTAAGTAACTTCCGAACAAACTCTTAGGAATTCTCACTCTTTCATTCATTCTCCTTTGAAACATTCCAAAGAATTCCACAAGAGCATCTTCTTGAGCATCTGAACCTCCAAGTCTTCTCATATGATTTTCTATCTAATATGCAACAAGTTCTACGTTTGTCTAATCTACTTTCCCAATTATCGATACTTCCTTCATGAAGTAGAGAAGCAAACAAATCACCAATGTACCATACCTTATTGTATGCTTCTTTTTCTTCTTGATTTCCTTCATATTTTTCAACAAATATTGTCAGAGTAATTCACAAAGGTCACAGTCAGTACCATTTTCAATAATAACGATAAATTTTGTGGCCTATAAGCATTGCAACATACCAACCAACTAGATTTCTAATTGTGTTTGAAGTGAGTTCTTTTTCATCAAGATTAGCACTTGTCTTCTCCATTATATCCTTGAATTTGATAGATTTTCAGTCTAGAACTAGTCCGAAGGACCACAAAATAGTTATATCACTGATAGATTCCTTGGTTATCATATAGGGCCATCAATCCATATGGATTCATCGTGAATTCTGCTTAACACCATTATGGTGTACTTCTCTTTGTCCTCAAATGATGGAAATTTCCACCACACATCTCGTCTCTTTTCACTTAGGGCTTTGTATTCTAGTTTTACGATGTCATCATTCCCTTCCAATTCATCTTCCCATAGAATAAATAATCTTCCAAAGGAAATTTCCTCTATTTTCCCATGAATATACGCTTTAATTTCCCCAGTTAGTAAAACTCCATAGGGAGTGCAAGAAAATGTACCTACAAGATCTTCTAATAAAACTTTGACGTTATGCCTTTTAAGTTCAGGCTACGGTCTCTGTGAGACATCTATAACCTTCGGTGCTTCCATTGTAGTTAAATTGCTTTTAAAGATTTTTTTTGGAAAATTGGAATATGCAAAATACCTCTTAGACAACTCAACAAATTTATGGTTTTGATGTTCAGCTACTGGGAGACACGTCAAACTCTTCAACTTCCTCTTCTGCACCTTTCTTCCCCTTTGAATGCGTATAGTGAAATGAATTTGTCTTCTCAAGCACACTTTTAACTCTTTGATTTGACCCATTTCAACAATAAATGCTTCAGAGAAAAAGCTGGTGAACTTTGAAACCTTGTATGCACAGAAGCTCTGCAAATTGCCGCATTAGAACATTTCCTTCCACAATTTTCACCAATAGACTCATATTATTCATCTCCATCTTGCATCTTCGTGTTAGGCCATGACACAACATATCAGCAGGGGGTTTATATAATTTTCAATAAAGCTCCCCTTAAGCCATAGCTCTAGGCTTAGTTACTAGAGGAAACATCTACACTGAATATTGGTACAAATTCTCCCCTATCCTCAATCTCTTCTTTCTTTCTTCATAATTTTTCCATTTACTTCTTTACTTCACTTGGATCAATTTTCTTGATCTTGGTTCATTTCTCTTCATAGGATCTTTCTTCCTTGTGTTCTTATTTCTACAAAACTTAGTAATATTTCTAGGCTTTCTAAAATGGTTACATATGATATTTATTTGATTATTATTCCTTCCATTAGTTCTAAGTCTGCATTGATTAGCTTTGTATCCAAATCCGTATCATGTATAGCAGTAACCATTAAAAGATTGAATCATTCTATCATTGTTGTATCTATTCATCATCTTACTTCTGCATTCACTTGCTTTATGTCCAAATTTATTGCATGTAAAGCATTGTCTAGTAAAAGATAAAACATTTTGATACATTCTTCTTCTACATTCCATAGCTCTATGTCCAAATTTATTACAAGAATTAAAAAAACCATTGAAATATTGGTACCTTTGAGCATCTGGTTGTCTGATAGGGGGTCTTCTAGCATTACTTCTTTGATTTCGAAACTTGCTATAGTTCTTCTTGTCTTCAACTTCCTCAGGTTCACTAATCTTCTTTGCATTAGATGTCTGATCTTCTTTAGAGTTTTCTCCTCTTTCAAGTCCCATAACTCCTTTATCTTTAGATACTTTCTCTCCAACAATCAACTCGTCAAGCATTGTAGAACTTGTCTTAAATTTTTCTTCATGAATTCTTTCTTTTTCTATATATGATCTCAGATTTACCACTTCTTGTTCAAGCCTAGTGCACTCATTAGTCTTGATTTTTACCATTATATTTAGGTATTCCTCAATTCTTTTCTTTTCTTCCACTTGCACTCTTAGTCTGATGATGTCTTCATTCGCCTGCCTCAATTGTTCATTGACTTCCTTATGCCTTTCTTTGAATTTCTTGATCTGCTCCCTTAGTTTCCTGATGCATTATGTGAATGTTAAGTTCCTTGATCTCCCTCTAGGTGGTTTTTGTTTTTTCTAAGTACCGTCCCATGCCTCATCTTTTTGGGCTCCATCCTTTGTTGCCACATGTCCACCAGGCGCTCCTCACAAAAAGTCCTTCCTTCACTCTCCTATTGGCTCCCACCATGCTTCCACGTGTCAACACCATGGGCTCTTCAAGGCTGCTTCCCATCACTTTACCATCAGGCCCCATCTGTGTGCCAGGTAGCTTTCATCCGCGTACACTTTTTGGCGGCCCCCACAAATGGCACCGATAGTAAAGAACGCCTCTACATGTCTTCATTGTGCATTCTTTCAACGCACAGAGGAGGAATCATAAAGTGGGCTCCAACCTACTGCCATGCATCTCTTTCGCAGGGACTTCATCGAAGGGAAGGAAAAAGTGAACTACGTGCCCCGCCAAGCTACCACGTGTCTTAACTAAGTACATGATTGAATGACACTTGTCTACAAAGGAGTTTGTTGGGACCATTGCCATCATTCAGAGGGGATGCATCTATTCGAGAAGCGACTATGTGCCATGGCCTGAATCTTTTTTCTTGCAATGACCAAAGGAAATCATTGTTGTAGGCATCATTGCTCTCGATACAGGATCTTTTCTATTACTGGCCCACTAGGCGGTGGGATTTTATCTATATATACTGCTTCTTCCTTTCAAAAATGAGTTTAGAAGATACAAAAAAATTAGGAAAAAGACACCAGGCTTTTTGTATTGCTTTTAGATTATTGTATGAGACTCTCAGACCGTGTCATTGTTCATTCTTTCTGTTTTTCTTAAGCTATTTGCTAAAACATTATGCTGTGCCATTATTGTCCTGAATTGTTTATTTGCAGAACTTCTATGATTTTAATACAAGTTTGCTAGTTTAGATCATGTCTTTGAATTTTCTTTTCAGTGAATGTGTATGAGAATTATTTTATGTCATTGAATAAAGTATTCATATTTTTACCTTTGATTTTTGTTATTCTAGAACATAGCAGATTGTTGATTGGGCCCTTAAATCGAATCCTAAAAGATAGATTTACCGTGCCTATATCTATTCCTTGGTGCATCGCCTTAGTTAGAACTTTATTTTTTATATTTTCTTCCTTTTCCCATTCCAAAACCCCAATTACAGAAGAAGCCGACTTCTTTAAAAACTCAGAGGTCACTCAGTTTAGCGCAATTGATCCCCCCATTAACTGAGTTTCCAATTAACATAATAGAAATAACTGCAATGATGTAAGAAAGCATGAATATAACCACAAAATCACATGACACATGAACACCAATATTTTTATGTGGAAAATCCAAAAAGTAAAAATAAAAAGGTGAGGGTTAGCTCACAATATATTATATCCAGATATAAGATATTACAAAAAGGCTCATTGCCAGGACACACTGTCTAGAAAAAGGCTCACAACCTAGAAAGAAAGAACAAACAAGGGTTGGAAACACTACCTATTTGAATTGAGACAATAGCATCTATCATATGCCATATTATAGTTCCATTGAGGTACAAAATTATCTTCACACTCATCTGAATCAATACTCTACTCTATTCACAATTTTCTCAATATTGCATCACACACATGTAGGTGAATTACCATACATGTCATATATCGCATACAATCTTCTCTGCTTCATCACATTTAGATGTCATATTTTTTTCCACACACACTACACTTCCTATGTCTCTTTAACCTTTAGTGTTGATCTCACATATATATCCACATCAAGTGTAACTTCAATTAGGTCGGCCTAAATAGAATTAACACACAAAATTAAGCATGTTGTCCTCAAAGCATTTTATCCACACTTTGTGACTAAATTAAAAATTCAATTTACATCAAGATAGGTTGGCATGGACCTAATATAAATCCCACATAAGATAGAGTTACTTGATTATCCTCCACAAAAAATCAAACGTGTTAGGCCGACCCAAAAATAGACCTAAACACAAAATCTTCAAGCGTACATGTAATTTGCCAAACGTGTGATCTTAAAGCTCCTTCTCCCTTCAAATTTCCATTCAATAAAAAATTATTATCTTATCTTCATCATTGCAAAAAAAAAAATTATTCATGAAGAAGTGTGGAATCTCCCACACTGGTACACTGTACAAAAGGTAACTGTGATATACAAGGTTGCACATTGTCATTCATATATTTTTGGAAACTTTACAGAATGTCACAAAAAAATGAATATAGTTGTATCTAATGAACTTAAAATTGTAGTTACAATCATAGAAGATTATACTAACTTGCGGTGAAGTGCAGACCCAAAAAATAATGCATTGAACCAAAGAACTATCAAAGGAAATACCTATCCAATTTCCTAATAAACCATACTTTTTAGATCAACTTGCACTGTACATAAGTCACCAAAAATACTTCTAGATTATGCTAGGATGATCATAACAATGTTGACATCAGTGAAAACAATGGATCAAGCAATATATACACCTCATGCTCATGTTTCCAAAACTACATCATCAATGATAGACTTCCAACGTCCAAAATAACTTAGATTTCCCTTGGATGAGCCATCTGTATTAATTTTTAGGATCCCACCAGGAGGTGGGGATCACCTACTTTCTCTCTGGATTTTCCTATTGGGATGTATCCTCCCTTTGGAACAAGTCCTCCTTAAGCTCAGTCCATTCAGACCCAAACCTTGTAGCACCACAGCCTCCCTAGCATCCAGAGGAGCTCTTGCCTCACATTTAGCTGAAATAGTCTCCTAAAGCATACCAATAATTTGTTGCCATAGTTGTAGAACCGTCAGTTTTTTATCCTGAAAAATCCTACAATTCCTCTCCAACCAAATATACCAAAGAATGCATGAAATCCCAATAGTCCATTCCATATGGAGAGGGGAAGAGTGAGTAGGGGGCCTCCCAAAAGTCCTCCAAAAATCCATGAGGGAAAGAGCATGCACACAAGAGTGTTTCCACACCACCCACCAAGGGTACTAGATAGATCTAGAGAAAGCACATTGGAAGAAAAAATGTGAAGAAGACTCCTCACTACTACCACAAAGAAAATATATGGAGGGACCCTAAAAGTCCCTCTTCAAAATATTATCCCAAGTAAGTCACCTATTACAAGCAACTAACTAAAGGAAGAAGTTGCACTTAGGCCAAGAAAACTTATTCTAAACATATTTCCGCCAAGGGGCTTCATCCTTCCCATATTTCCTTCTATCCAATTCATGATATCCAGCTACCATCGAGTAAACCCCTTTTGGATCAGGAGCCCATGCTATGACATCCCTCTGCTACAAAGTGCTATAATCTCTCTTTGCTAAAATCCTAGACAACTCAACACGATCCTCTTCTGAGCCCCCTTGGGGCCACAAGTGGCACTCTTTCCACTTAATCACCTCCACCTAACCCAGACACTCCACAACTTTGAAATCTCTCACCTTTGACACCTAGCCTCCTGAAACCACAAGCCCAAATTTTGTAAATGAGGATGGGTGGTCATGATTGGGGGTGACCATCCCAGGAATCAAGCCAAAAAAGAGCATACTCACCCTTGTGAAAAATCTAGAATAGGCCCTGCTTGATTAATCTAGATTGGGAGTGTTGAAGAAGAAGATAGAGGATTTCCCTTCATCAATCCTCTGACTTGAAGATGCAAGATATATGTCAAGAGTTTGCTTCTCTCATTCTGGCCACACCCAAGAGCGCAGTGTCATCCACAAACTGTAAGTGGGACTAAGGAGGAAAGCCTTCACCACAACACCACATGTGAATAATCCCTTGACTCAAATGGGATTTTAGAAGTCTTCCTAAACCTTCAACCATAATAATGAAAAGATAAGGAGACAAGGAATCACCCTGCCTAAGACCCCTAGAAGCACCAAACAAAGATGAAGACACACCATTAATCAACATAGAGTAAGACATTGACGTGACACAAGTCATCACCCAATTAATCCAACCATCATCAAACCTACAAGCACAAAGAAAATTGTGAAGAAATGACCATTTGACCCTGTCATAAGCCTTATCCATGTTTAATTTGACGAACATTTCCTTCTCTTTGGATACCTCCATGGAATGAATAGCCTCAACAACAATAACAAGGCCATCCTAGATATGTCTTCTTGCCATTAAACCTCTCTACTCATCTGAGATAACTTTGACTAACTAGGGCTTCAGTCTCTTAGCAATTAGCTTAGAGATGACCTTCTAGAGAACATTACAAAGAGCAATTTGTCGAAAGAGGTCAAGAGAATTTGCACCTTCTCTCTTGGAGATAAGAGCTAGGAATGTGGAATTCATGGATTTCAAAATTTGTTTACTATTTTGTGATTCTTGCACAACCTCCAAAAGATTCCATTTGATAGTCTCCCAAAATTCCTAAAAAAATTCAATAGGAAACCCATATGGACTAGGGGTCTTACCTTTTTTCATACTGAAAACAACCTCCTCCAACTCATCCACAAAAATGGGCCAGCTGAGTTCAACTTTAGCTTAAGAGGGAACAACGAAAGGAATACAATCCAAAACCTAGTTCACTTCCTCCAATTCCTCGAGAGAATCCTCTGTGAATAAGGAAGAAAAATACCGAGTAGCCTCCTGTGAGATATATTGGAAAGAGGATAACTGAACACCTTGAAAGGAAACAATAGAAGATATTAAATTCCCATGTCCCTCGGCTTTTATAGAATTATAGAAGAAGGTTGTACCCCCATCTCCTCTTGAAGCCAGTCTATCCTTGACTTTTTTTTCCAAAAAAAATCCTCCCATAATTCCCATTCAGATAACACCTCCAAAGCTTCTACTTCAGCTTTAAGGGACTCCTAGGTAATCCCTTGATCTTTGTTCTACCTAGTGATGCTATCTAGATGAGTCTGAGTTGCTGATTTTTCCTTAAAGACATCCCTATTCCACTTTTTTAGTTGAAATTTTACAAAATGGTGCCTTTTGACAAACACATACATGGTTGTCCCATGTGGATGCAAACCTCTAATCCACCTGTCTTTCATAAGGTCTTGTAGAGAAGGCTAGGATTCTCATCACTATCGCTTCCATGAGCAAAAAAAATTATAGGCCAATGGTCTGAGCCCCTCCATTCAAGGATTTTTGAACTGGAGATCCACTAACTACCTATCCAAAAACTGGAAACCAAGAACTTGTCCAACCTCTCAAGGATAGAATTCACCCCACACCTCCTATTACTCCAGGTGAACAAACCATTGAGAGGATTTATATCAATCAAATTTAGTAAGGTTTTATTATTTCTAAAAATTGATGGAGAAGACTCCAAATGATCCAAACCTCCCATCTTTTCATCAAGACTAAGAATAGTAATAAAATCCCTAGCTACAACCTAGAGAAATAGAGGAGCTAAGGATCACACATACCTTATATGATCCCACAGGTGAATCTTGGCATCCAAACTTGTTGGAGCATAGACATTAGAGAACAATATGATTTCTCCAAACTCAAAAACTTGAAACAATCATGGACAAGGAATGCCTACCCACAATCCACCATAGAGGAGAAACCTTTTTCTTGTCCCAGAGATGTGCAAACCCACTGGCACTACCTTGTGTCCCAATGCACTGAAATTTACCATGCCACCAAAGCTTGGAGGTTACCTTGACCATACCCTCCACATACAACTTAGTTTCTTGGATAAATATAACATCAGGGGAGTGACCCTTGATCATTTCTTGAACACCCTTTTTTTAAGGGATGTTGTTCAACCCCCTCACATTCCAAGAGGGAACAATCATTTTTGGGGGTTAGGAAAATGGGAGTCAAGAGGTTTAACTAAACCCGACTCCACCAAATTCTAACCCATTAAATTAATCTTATCGTGGTCTTTCTTCCTCCCCACCTTGGAAGACTTCTCTAAGTTCCCCTTGAAATTCTTCTGGTGTAACCCCAATGTAGATGAGACCTTGTTGCCCTTACCAAGATCCTAAACCTCTACCACTAGTTATGAATCCAAATGATCCATTGTTGGACCAACACCCACCTCAATTACCCCTAGAATAACTAGTAAAACATAAGACTCTAGGATATGACCAGAAACCATCAATGACTTGGTACCCATCTCCTCTAAAATATTACCACTCCCTTCCTTTTTGGAAGCCAACTGTTCCTCCTCCAAGAAAGTATTATCATTTAGACCCTTATTAGGGAAATCCATTTGTTGATCCAAGTCTTCTAAGGCATGAAACCAATTAAAAATGGCATCATCTTTCCTATCCTTAAGGGTTATTTTTTGGCCTCTTCCCTTATTGCAATACTTCACTGGAACAAAACCCTCCTTATCTATTCCCCCTTTCAACATAGGAGCTTTCCCTTTATCTCTTGATGGTGCTAAGTGAGGAGGCATCCCAGTTGAAACCCCACTAGTGGAATTACCTGATACATTAAGTTTAGCACATTTTCACTGTAGGTGACCATATTCATGGCAGATTTGACATCAAAAGGGCAAGGTCTCATAGTCCAATTGTTGAATCCACAAAGTGGACCCAAAATGAAGTTCCAATGAATTTGACAATAGGTTATTTAAATCAATCTCCACACAAATACGAGCCAAAGAGATTACCTTCTTCTCCAGAGTCTATTGTGACAACCTCATCAACTTACCAAATAAAAGAGAAATCATGTGTAAAATGTCATTCCTCTATAACTCAATTGAGAGCCAAGGAAGTTGAACCTAGATTGAAACTCTCGATGGAAGTTCTTCGGCTGGATTAAATTTGGTGTGCCAAGGTTTAATAAACATCCCCACTTGATTATAGAAGTAGGGACCCCCTTCAAATTATTTATTTCAGTTTTCCAAGGATGAGAATACCACCATAAAATAACCATTCAATGCTTGCATCACCTCCATGTCTCCCTCTGGGTTCCAAGTCTAATGAGCCCAAGATTCAGAAACGAGAGAGACCCTAATTCCCATGAACTTATAGATTAAAGCATGATTCCTCCAATAGTCTACATCCTTCGTAATAGATTCTGGTTGGATTACCAAATTTAGGCAAGTCTCTCTTAATTAAACAACCATTCACCTTTAGAACTTGAGAAATACCACCCTATGAAGAACCAAAACCATTTGAAGCATTGCTCACAAAATTTGTATCCTTAGCATGATTAGACGAGGAGAAATCAATCCCCATTACCACCTCTGAGAAAGACATTATGTCTAAACCTCTTGGAATAGTATCCAATTCTATGTACGTCCCAAACCCAATACACCAGAAAAAGGAAAAAAGGGAAGAACACCTACAGCTTAAGCAAAAAAATAGACCCACCACAAGCTGAAAACACCCACCCACGCAACACACAACCACCAAACACCTTTGCACACTACACCAAAAATATGCATGGAGCAAATATTAGCATGTATGTTGCGACCTGCTATAGGCCGTGTTCCCACACCCTCGCCCAACTCATCCACACCATCCAATCTATCCCAATCCTCTATTTGGGTTGAATTTTTGCATTCTATTATTAATCCATCCTTCATCATTGATATTTTAGAGAATTTTTTGAAATATAGCAAGGGATTTAGTCCCTTGAAGGAAATTTTTCAAAGCTAAAAGGGACTACCCTCTAAAACTACGAGGAATATAAACATTACAAATATTAAATAATAGATTAAATTTAGTGGATTTCAACTTATTAATAAATTTCTATTTCCATACATATGTACTTAAGATTATCTTCCTATAAGGTTAAAAATTATATTCTTCATAATCTTTACCTTCCATTTTTACATTTAATTGGTGTCCCCTCCCATAATTATGTTGTACACATCATTTTACTAGTTAGATAACCTAAAATCATTTCTTATGATATTTTTGTAGGGAAATAGTCACAATATTCTAGTACCAACCCACCTTTCAAATATAGAATCCTCATTCTTCAAGGACACCAATGTCCCTTGGTGCTAGAGTCTAGAAAATACTATCCCTAGCTAGTGGCATTGAGATTCAAATTTTAAATTTATCTTTCAAACGAGACTAATCTTGTCTTGGTAAGATTTCCAATATATACTTGACGTAAAACATTCTATTTATGTGTTTGGGAACCTCTCTCTCATTCTTCCTTGCATTATTCCAAAAAGCTCTTCCTGAGGTGTTGATACTAATTTTCTATATTTTCATCTTCTCCTTATGTTCTTCCATGGTGAAATATCTACAAATCCTTCATTATTTAGTAATGCCATCTTTCTCCCATCCTTCAATCAAGCATATGCCATCTTTCCCCCATCCTTGAATCTATAGATCACTCCAAATCCTCTCCTACTCTCTCTAAGGTTTTGCATTTCAAGATCTCCCACACAAATTCCCACTATTGTATAATCTCCTACAAATTCCACTATTGTTACAAATCTAAAACCTTTCTTGAATCAATCCCTTGGATCACTAGATATTTTCATCTTTATATCTTTTTCATAGCATAAGAACATGCCACTTTAGCACTAACACCATCCTAAAGCTATTTGGTAGCTACAAAACATTGCACACACCACAAGCACCCCAACTTAGGGATGCACACATCCCCAATCTATCACATGGTGATATAGTAGCTAAAATATACCAAATGGGGGTCTAAATATGGCCACTTCCTCTTAGCACTAACCAAAATTTCATTTCGTCAAAGTTTTACGATCATTTTTCCAATATAAAAGATTAAATGCTATTTTTTGCACAAATAGGTCTCAAAAATAATAGATGAATAGATCCTAATAGTTATAGAGCATCTTGAGTTGAAGGCATAAGCATAAAAAACCTAGATATGAATGCCTCTAAAAAATAAAGTCACCAAAATTCATAGAAATCAATTTGTAATCTTCATAAATACATTTACATAATTAATTTTTTCTCTATACATATTTTTCTAATTACTTTTCAATATTTTTATAACAAAATAACTTCAATTTGAAATCTAACTTTTATAATTCGATATATTAAATTTAAATCTAAATATTGTACACCTTTATAAATATTATCTAAAATCTTAACGAGTGAAAAATGGCTACCATTATTTAACACCAAGTTCTTTACTTTCATAATTTATCAAATCATTATTTTTTAATTATCCTATGATTACTTGAAAAACTTTTGAGAAAAACTCTTTCAATATTTTATTTTCGCCTATTTTAGATCATCAAAATTTGTAAATGCTTTGGTTTCACCGTTTTATCTTACTTTTTAGATAATACTAATTTAGTTGGATAGTTAGTAAGAGATTGGGTTAAGCATTTTTTTAATAAAAAAGTTCTAATAAAACACTAAAATAACTGTCCTAATTGGTGACGTTTTTAACTTCCTATTCCGGTCAAAAGCTCTTATTATTGTTATTAAAGAATCCACTTGTTTCGTCTTTTTTCTTCCTGGATGTCATTTATATGCTTTAAAAAACACACGCAACTCTAAGGCATCCCTTGTCTCTTTTTATCACTTTGGATCTCTTTTGTAGGTCATGCCATTTCATTCAAAGTAGTTTTTAAAAATATCAACCTTGAAAGTGAAAGTAGGCCTTCTTTAAATCTAAAAATAGATTTTAGAGACTTAAAATGAAACAATATATATTTTATATTAATATTTTGCAATATATTTTAAAATATTTAAATTATTAATAAGGAATTATTATTATTGTAATGATAAAATTTATATATTCATGTTAATTTTTATTTATTTATTTTGATGGAATGTTTATTCTTTCTTATTGTTAGCTCCAAAATTTGAAACTTGAAACTTTGGCCTTATTACATTGCACAATGCACCTTGTTCATGTCACCCTCTGAAAAGTACTTGGGATGAATATATAAACAACTATCTCTCTCTCCCATTTATAGATAGGAAACTTTTTTATTAATAAGAATTCTCTATCTTTCTTTCTCTATTTCTTCTCTACATGATTTCTAAAGCTCTTTATTTGTGAAGATCATTTTGTTATGTGTACTAACCTTGCAATTATTTTAGGAATCTTATTCCTTCTTCATCAAATCCTTATAGCGATTTGTGATACGACATCACTCCAACAGGGGTTTCACACATATGGTAACTTAATTTCATACTTTTTTATTTATAGTAATATTTATCATTTATTTGGCCTTTGTTCATCACAAACACACACTCTCTATTATCATATCATTGATATTATGGAGGTGAGAACATTAAAATAGGTTTTGACTGAGGCAAGCCCTTGTGTAGCACAACCATTTTCCCCTTTCATTTTATAGGTCTCAAATCATTGTTACAGAAGGAAGGTGCAATATTCAAGGCATTTAGGACATATCAAATCTGCATAGGTGAATAGTTTTAGTTTTTCTCTTAGATGCTAGAGTGGTGCTTTAGTTTCCTCAATATTTTTCTCCAATTTTTGGTGCCAAGTTCCTCTCTCTATTACCTTTTCAAGTCTACTCTCTATTTTTTTGCATTTATTCTGTAACTCATGTATGTTTCTCATTTAGTTAATTTGATCACTTATTAACCTAGGCCTAGTCATTCTTCAATCAACCTTAATAATTATAACAAAGGAACAAATTCCCCACCAACCCCAGTTTGGCTCTTATCGAGGGAACATAGCCAATAATTCAAGCTATTTATGATTTGTGTTCCAATATGTAATTAGAAAAATTGATCTAATTACTTCATAATTGATAAGGTCACTCTTTTCTATATCACATTTTTGGTGAACCCTATATATCTTACACTTGTACAATCTTCTTGTCCTTGGCTATGTTTGATTAGTTTCTCAGTTCATTACACTTCTATTGTAAACCTTATTTGATATTCTTAAAAAATAAAACACTTATGAATCTTTCTTATTAATTATATAATCTCTAAATGATGATCTTATTTACTTGTATTCTATCATTTTTCATATTTTTAATAATTACCAAGTTATTCTCTTACAAAAGTGTGCAAATGACTTATTTTTTCCTATATCACTCATTTTCCTTGATCCCTCTCCCAATATCTCTCCTACTTGTGAGAATATCTTGGTGTAGGAGGATGCAATCTTTGATACTTTTATTAACTTTTCTTGCTCTTCATTATAATTCCCTTCCTTCTAGAAATATGGCATTCATACATGAAGAGTCAAAACTCACATTGGATCCCCCAAAGATAGATATTTATCAAAAATTTATCAACACAATTTATATTTTGGTTCCCAAAAGGATCTTATGAAACCAAAAATTATGGTACATCTTCATTTTGATGTTTCACAACCATAGTGTAACCCTGTGACTACTATTCGAGGTATTTCAAACCCACCTTGAACTCTTGGCTATATTCTCAACTTTGAGAAAAAACTTACTCAAAATAAGCAGCTTATGTGTCACAACAACCTCATTATTATGTGGTTTCTCACACATACAACATTCACAACAATAATAAAATTAAATAATCCCCAATCATTCCCACTCCTCTTCCCCCTTCTCAAACTTTTCTTCCCCTAGCTGCTTGTCTTTCTCAACATGATGGTAGAGAATATAATCTTGTCGAGTAGCTTCACGCTACTCTAACTAATATCTCACTCTAGTTATTAAAAAAAACCTTGCTTGTGTACCACAAGATGCCCCAAGAGGCTCTACAAAATGAATTTATTCCATATTCTATCAGATTGAATGAAGTAGAAAACCTATTAGATTGTATGCATGAGACAAAATTAGATATCATATTTTAGGAAAAAGAGTTACATTCTCTTGAAGTTCAACAACAACATGATCCTCTCATGATTTTAGTTATCATTAATAGAAATGGAAAAAATCATACTCTGATTGATAATGATTAGGTCTTAATGTTTGTAGCATAGACTAGTTATATAAAATCAATATAGATATGTCTCTCATCAAACTTGATACTATTTCTATTCATGGATTTGATAATGTTGGTAGATAGTCACTAGGTACAATCACCTTACTAGTGGAGATAGGGCCTGTGATTTTACCTACACTTATCCATGCCATTTCTAATGCTCTTTCATACAATATTCTTCTTGGTAGATATGGATTCATGCCATGGGGGGAGCCCAATCTAGTATTCACTACATGAAAAAGTTCTCTTCAATAAAAAAATCCATATGGTTTAGGTTGATGCAAATCCAAAAAATTTCTTACAAGAAGAAGTTGAAAATCAACCTATTGTGTCAAAAATTGTCAACAATTTGATTCCTTCTTTAACAAAATATGACTCACTATTCTTTGTTGCTAACAATAATGACAATCATAATATTTCTTCACATTAAAGTGCATATTTAGGTGATGATTTGGGTTCATTAGATCTTACACCCTCCTTTATTGGAGAATACAAAATCTCACAATATAAACCTGAGATCTTGAAGATGGTTTCTATTTCGTTTGTGCAATCTACTTCTAAAAAAATTGAATCTACTATTGCAACCTCTTCTACTTCAAAAAATTCTCAAAACACCACCATTAACTCCTATTCACTACGATGGGCCTTCTTCTTCAACATATGATTATAATTCTCATTCAGACAAGATTAGTAATGTGGCCTCTCCTCCTCCATCTAATTTTGAGACACATTATGGGCTTGGTTTCAAAATTATTTCTAAACATGGATACAATGGAAATGGTTTAGGGTGCATGCAACAAGGATTTAATATTCCTATAAAATTGACACCACACTTTTCTAAAGAAGGTTTAGGTTTCTAGCCTTTTCCTCTATCTACATCCCCTCAACAATTGATTCTTCTTAATTTTTGGAATATAAACTTCTCTTTGCAACAAAAAGGGTTGCTTCCTACTCCACCTATTTCTTCTCTTCTATCTCAACAAGAATGTATTTTTTCAACTCTACTCAAGTCTCTCTTGATCACTCTTCCTCCTCCAACATGCATTTTTTTTCTCCAAAAAATAGTCAATCAACACTTCCTTTATGTTCATATCATCTAACACTTGACCATTACACTAGTGAATATCATTCCTTGCATAAAAATTCAACACCTTTATGACACATGTTCTCTCACTTCTTTCTTCAAATAACAAGAGACGATAATAATCACCTTTTTCTAGTTTATTTTAGATAATAAACATTATTTTCTCTACATCACTATGATTGAGTCTCCATTATTATGGAATCAAGCCACCTCTATCATCACATTGCAACAAACTCCAACATTTTTTGGTAGTAAGACAATATTACTTTTTTATGGTTTTCCTCACTTGTATTTTGGGGGGTAGTGATAACTTATTCTTGGGGTGTGCATCCTTCCCACAAATCCCCTCTTTTATATTTCCCCATTTTTCTTTTTCTTAAAATATTTTCATACTATGCATGCTAATATTTTAAGGGGGGCATATTGCCTATCCATTTTTGCATCCACACATACACACTTCCTTATTCATGCCTCCTAAGCTTTGGCTTATTAATATGGCCTCCTACAATGATGTTTTTAATAACACCCACATAAACATGGTTATCAATTTACCCTTGCAATATTGTTCATTTGTATGCTCCTTGATGCATTAACAACACATGATCACCTAGTACAATGTAACTTGCTATCTTATAAATATGTGTACTCTATAAGTCACCTAGCATAACATAACTTGCTAGCCTTTGTGCTTCATAGGACATGACTTGTCACACTCATGGTAACCTAGCATAATGTAGCTTTCTAGCCCATGATCCATGAGTATATTTTGATCTACATGACCACTAGTAACAAAGAAATCTAGTGCAAAAGTTACATATTCTTTTTCTTTCATATTGATTTCTCCTATGTCTATTTGTATGTCTTCTCTCTTTAAATCAATCAATCGACTCATTACATTCTTCTATCTGCTTTTAATAATTCCTCTATTTTTATTTTTATTTTAGTTACATTTTGGGGACAAAACATGGTGGAGACAATCTTTCATACCAAAATCTCTTTCACCTTGCTAACTCATTTTTTATTTTATTTGCTTTAGATAGTGTAAGTAATGCATCAAATCGTATGGTTTACCAACTTCGTTTATGTATGTATCCTGTATGCTTCATGTATGTTCCATGCATGTTTTGAGTATGATTCATGTATTCTTATCTCATCTCGTGTTTACTAAATTCTCAAATATATGTATGTGTGTAATTTTTATGGCATGTGTTTTGTGACTCATAGAATCTTAAGCTTGGGTCTATCACATCTCTCAACTTAGTGAAACTCTATTCCTTCAATGTTTTGGTGAAGAAATTTGGCTTCTTTATACTTTATTATGCACATGAACGTAAGTTATGTAAGGAGGCTAAGGTAGCGAAACAACTTCCTACACTAACCTTGAGAGGAGAATAATGCAAAACTTTTATAGATCTTTAATAGTTACAAAAAATTAAACACAAATAAACACAAATATCATGCACACCACAACACAATAATTTATGTGGGGAAAACCCTTTTGGGAGAAAAACCCCACACTTCAAAAGTCGCCCAATATATTATTCAGAAATCAAAAGATTACAATATACTTGCAAAACAAGCTTCTCATAGGAGTATCACCACCAGAGATCAAGAGACACCACGACCGCTATCAGACTCTCTGAATACACCCCCATCTACATACATCCCACCCACTTATAACAAGATTTTGGGAACCTTCTAGAATTAGGGTTTTACAAGGTAATTTTTCATTTGATGTGTTAATGGAAATACCTTGACATGTCAGAGGGAAAAGAACCTTGACGTGTTAGTGGGAAAAAACCTTGAAGTGTTAGCAGGAAAAAACCTTGATGTGTCAGCGAATTTTTTTTCGAGCCATTGCCCCAAACCCCACGTCTTTTTATGAGTGTATAGTATTTGCATGATTAGCCACCACATAACAACATACATCCTATCAACAATAAAGCGTATATAATATGGTAAGTGGAATTTTTGAAGAAATTCAATAAATATTAAATGAAGATTCTGGAATATTAAAAAATTGAACGAAAGAAGTTGATTGATGCTGAGTTTGTGAACTTTTGAAAATTTTATTTTATATGTTACCAATAATTGAACGTTACTGGTCAATTTGCAAGTGCAAGTGTGTGCAGTTCCAAGGTGACAGGTTGAAGGACAAGAACATGGTTGAAGTAGGATTGTTTAGCTGGATCGTGCGATAAGCCAGTTGGAATCTAGGTGCACACACCACAATGGCATTATGACTTGCATATGAACTAAATTGTATATAATATAAGAGAATGCAATTTCCTAACTTGAACTGTTTCAGTGTTTGAAAATGAATAGTTTGTAGATTAAATTTTCTATTAATTTTTTTTTGATTTGAAGGAAACAAAAGCGAGCATTTGTAAAGAAAATTCTTTTCTTTAGTATATATATATACATGCTCAAAATGAAAATTCAAGTTCCTTACTTTAAATGATAGTGTATGGAACCTTTGAGCCATTCCAAAACAAGTAACTGGTATATAAACATATATATATATATATACATATATATACATATACATATATACATATATATATATACATATACATATATACATATATATATATATATATATATATATATATATATATATATATATATAAATATATATATATATATATATATATACATTATTCGAATACATGGTAGATGTGAATGAAATCATTTAAATGCATATAGAGATACAAATATATAAGTATATATATATATATATATATGTATGTATGTGTGTGTGTGTGTGTACATATATATATTACACACATACATATATATATATAATATGCCTACATATACATACGTATACATATTCAAAATTCATATTGAATTCAAATGGATAACCGATATATTATGAATCTGACTATGGAAATCAATGAAAAATCTTAAGGAAAAAACCATGATGGACGTGGCCTGTTGAATCATAAACGTAATAATCAAAATAGAGGCCTACAACTATGGCATGTAACACCCAACCACATGCAAAACAAAAAGGCGTTTTGTTTCCATTTTGAAATGAACAGGGGAAGGGAAAAAAGATAGGAGCTTTGGGAAAGATTAATTCCACATCAAGGCAAAAACCAGAGAAAGTCGAAGTATTAGAAAAATGAGAGGAAAGCCTCATTCAAAGCTGATTATTGAGGTAATTCGATTCCTTTGATGAAGTTTGATTTCAATAACTTTATTTTGGAAGTCACTGTACTTTTAGGAAAATTCGATAGGCATAGTATAATGTATTTCTTGTGACTGCACGAGTTTGGGCTTGAGCTGAGTATAATGTTTGATCGACCACCTTTTGGGGTCGCAAGGCCTATGGCCTACTTGTAAAGAAGTGTTTTTGATAGAGCCTTATCGGTTGGACCGAGGCTTGGGAACCTTTTAGGCTGCGATTGTTGTGTTAGCTACACGATTATGTGAGCCATATTATGGTGATCAAAATTATATTCTGATCAAATATGTTTTCATTAATAATTGGTATTGTATGGTTCGAATGTTGAACCCATGTAAGGGGTATAAACCCTGTGTAAATGTGTTTTTCAAATGTACCATCTCTTTTTTCATTTATCTATGTCATCCTTCCATTATCGGCTAAGCCAAAATGGTAAGAGGGTTGAGTGTATTTCTTTAAAGTAGTGATCAATTATACATATAGAGGCCACCATTGATTTGGGAAGACGATGGATGATAAGGTCTGATTACTTAAACCATGATAGGTACGATCTTTAAGATCAATGATATTATTCTCTTGAAAAGAATACAAAAGATTCAACATGTCAAAACTTGTTTGTGATACACATCCAACTCGATTATGGGTAAACTTGTAACACAACTCGTGGTCGGTTTAGGAAAAGATGAACCTATTATGTAAGGTAGTTGATTGTAGAATGACCAAGAAGGCCTTAAATACGGTCTAGAAAGGGCATTGGTTAAGAAGGAAACCTTGGTAACCTTAGAGTTAAGTATGGATGCCCTGTTTCAATTGACCAATATGTCGAACTAGTTCATTATAATATTTGTATGATTGCTTTTGAAATTTAATTAATATTTATATGGAATAATGGACATTTTGATAGTCTAATTTGTTAGAGGAAAATTAAACTATGCTGTTTGAAATGAAAGATGAGATAGCTGCAGACAATACTTCTACTAAAAAATAGCATTGCTATTTCTCTATTCATTGAAATAAAACTCGTTATGCTAAAGAAACATTGAATGCTCTATTGGAAAATGATTTTTTTTGTCATTAAGTGAAATTGTTTGGTCTGAAACAGTAATGTAATGATGAAGACAACAAATAATCTTTTGTAAACAATACTATTTTGTTGATTAAGTTATCATTGTAGCTGTAAATTGTTTGTTTTATATCTGTTTAGTAGGAAACAATACTTGTTTTGCATAAAAAATGAATGTACATGTGAGAAAAGCTTGCTTTATAAGTGTTTAGTAGGAAACAATACTTATTATGTTCAAACAAATAATGTACATATGTAAATAGCTAGATTTACAACTATTTAGTAGGAAATAGTACTTTTTTTGCATAAAAAATGAATGTTCATATGTAAACAACTTGTTTTATGACTATTTAGTACGAAACAATATTTATTTTGTTCAAACAATGAATGAATGTTCTTAAGTAAACATCAATGTTAGAGAAACACATTAGTGAGAATGCAATAATAGTATGTGTGAAACTGTTAGCATAGATTTGTTTTGTTTTATTTATCTTGACAAGAAACATCAATTGAAATACTATTTTAAGATTACAATCTGAGTTAATGATTATTTCAAAATTTATGCACAAACTATAACATTAGTAGGCACATATATGTGTATACACATAGACTTCGTCTATGTACATACACATACTTGTAACATACCTTATTTTATTTTTAGAAAATTTTAAAAAGGAAAATGCTTAAGATGTTAAGTAGATATAGTCATAAGAATAATATGAATGATTGTTGAATTACTCTATGAATCGTAAATCGGATTTCTGGCTAGAGTATAAATTAGTATTGTGTTTCTTCTTTTGAAGAAAATTGGGAAGAATGTTTTAAATACTTGAACAAAATAGTGATACCTTAGTTGAATAGAGCACCTATGGGTAGATGCTGCTAGAGGGTAGATAGCTATTATGAGATGTATAGTAGAAAGTTACCTTTCAAAATGGGTGCCGAAATGGAGTTCAGAGAGTATAGGTTTTCTTTACTAGAACCTATTGTTTGCTGTTGTTGCAACACACTTATTATGCTTGGCCAAGTAATGTAGTTAATTATGTATGTATGAATGTACTTTGTGATTTCACTCTTTTCCATTATGAGCATAGATCTTATACTTTCTTTCCTAACTTGTAGATAGAAAATGAATGTTGATGTATGGGCACACACTAGATTCCACCTTGCAGATTATTCTCTTACTAAACTTTCCATGTAGGTTCGAGCATTCTTCAGTTCAGAAGAATACCGTGGAAGTGTAAGCTTCATGGTTGGGTAGTAAAGTGCTTCAACCATGTTCTTGTCCACCAGTGGAGGCAAGTGTTGAGGAAGAACCATAGTTGTTCAACATACTATTATAGTCTATGATGTAACTTGATGTAATTCATTCATGTACTTGATGAGAAATGTACTATGTAATGACATTGTGGCCTTAGGAGCCAAGTAAAACTCGATATTGTAATTTGAATTTTGAAGTCAATATAATAATCTTTGACTCATTTTAAATGGACATGTGTAGCTATGATTAACTTTGGCCACTAATTATGTCTTTTTAATTTGGAGTATATTCATATGTCATTTATAATAATATTAATTAAGTAATAATTTGGAATGGGTTATTACATTTGGTATCAGGGCTTAGGGTTCAACTCTATGCCTTTTGAGTCTACCATAGTTGACTAGGGTAGTTGACCATTGACCCAAAAATTGGGAGTCCTAAGAATTGACCAAGCCTAAATTGAATGCAGGAATGGGAAGGTCAAAGGAAAGATGAGGAAAGGGAAAACTGTTAGAACCCCATGTAAGAATGATGTAAAGGGAGGAAACACCAAGGTGGAGGTTCCATCAAAAATTCCTGATGAAGAAACTCTAGCTCAAGCTCTTACACGACTCAAGCTAGAGAGAGGCTTGAATATTGAGGAGAAGTGAACACCTAATATCAAAAATCTTTCCACAATCTGGGATTGGCCTCTAGGGTGTGGACCCAATGTACCCTGGTTGACCAAAGAGGAAAAGGATAACCTACGTGCTCAACCATCCTCTTCTATAAAGTTTGATGTAAACTCAGATGATGATCAAGAGGAATGTCCTCTTTCTGATACCGAGAAATCAGAATGATGTAGCTAGAAGTCTATTGTAAATAAGGGTCTATTGACTCACCTTAAATATAAATAAAATTAGATAATGTTTTTTGGTGTGTTCAATGAGAGACTCTAAAATGTGTGTATCTTGCATGAATGTGTATGTCTTCTATGTTGAGGGATGTATGCATATGGAAATTATGTGATGTAGCATAAGAATGTTCATTCATAGAACCTTGTGTTGAGATGCGGTAAACATGACTTTGTTGCAGGATAAGTGTGAGACAACATGGTGACCACCATGCAAGACAGGGGTGGTATCGATTCCAATAACGATTCGAACAAGAGACTGGAGCAAATTCTAGGGCTTCTACATTGGCAAGAGTCTCACATGGATCACATAGAGAAAGAATTCTGAGTGGAATGAGAGGACCGAGACCAAAGGAATGCAAAAGGAAATCAAGGAGACGGTGGTCCAAGGGTAGGTTCATGAGGGTGAATTAAGGAAGAGCTTGGGAAAGACCTCAAAAGAGTAGCACTGCCCAAGTTTAATGGTAAGGCTATCAGAACAAGAGCCGAGGCTTCACTAGTAGAATTTGGAAAATAAATGACTAGGTGACAAACTTTTAGTCACAACAACTAAAAATAACTAAATTCTACTCATTTTTTACAACTCAACTATAATGAGTAAATAAATGACTAATTTGGTCATTGACTAAAAAATTATTGTCACATAAATAAAAATGACTAAATAGTTATTCATCAAATCCAAAGTAGACAATTTTTTTTTAAAAAATTGGGCAAATATTGGCGCGATGTATTCATGTGCATGATGTATTGGCGTGATTATTCATGTACATTGTAGGTTCATTCATCTCGCTTGAACTCACTTCATTCATTCATTGTAGACCTCACTTCATTCATTAGGTTGGCATGAGGCGTTTTGATCAACAACTACTTGCATGGGTGATAAGGATTCAAATCTAGGACTTGGAGACTTGTGAAAAGGGAGGCAAGGGAAAGGAATTTAGAGTTTGCTGCAATTAATTTGAATTCGTCGAGGCCCTCTATAGCGAAATCAGATTTGGGGATGCCCTTTGTAGCGAATTCAGAGGTAATTCAAAACCCTCATTACATTAAACACAAATTCAAAACATTCATTACAATATAATGCTCTTAATAATGTTCTTTTACAATCTTGCCACTGTTCTGCTTCATAATGTGCTTGAGCTAAATATAATAAAATTTGGGTGTCTGTGCCAAATTAGAATTTTCTCAAACAATTTTGATAAATTTTCACTACAAGCAAAAACTGTCCTTGTGCAAAGTAAACATGTGTTAGATTTACCCACACATCAGGCATTTGAACAAAGATGTTTCCTACTACAGCTTCTTGTACCTATTTAAAAATTTCCTTTGCAATATCAAATTGACCCCTTTTAGCTAGCACAATGTCTACCTCATTTGTAGCATAAACATTTCCTGGTCTCTGTTGCCAACACTTTACAATACAGTTCTCTAGCCTTCTCAAGATGTTGTGCCTCCACCTTTGGATCCCTCCTCTCATTGTGAAAAGCCGCAAAATAATTCCAATTTCCAAGTGAAATGTCAACATAAGAATTCTTTGCATCTGATTCACTTTGTGCAAATTTAATTGTTTCTTTGATTTAAGCTAGTCATCTATTGGTAGTTCCATTTTTCCAAGCATAGATAAAGAATTTGATGAGTTTTTATCCACCTTAAGTGCATCCCCAATCAATTCTAGGCTTAGTTGGATCTCATTCTGAGCCTGATCCATGGCTACAAGATGTAGATATGCATCCACATAATTAGGAAACTTGAACAATATTAGCCTGTATAAAAGATTTTATTTTTCAGTATCATGTAGCTGTTCAAACAACCTAGCAAGATTAAATAGTGTTGTGACTTTATCCCATGGTAACTCAAGTGAAACACCACCTTCTTCTAGTTGATGGAAGAATTTCATATCCTTAAAGAGCACAAGAAAAACTGTAAAATTAGCACTGGGGATTTTATTTATGAATTCAGCCCAAATGCCATTTCCTAATGCCTCCATAAAAGTTTGTTGAGCCAACTCTAGTTCATCACACTCAAAATGAAGAACCCCAATGTTGTTTAACAATTGAATGGGTAATTCTTCTCTACTCTTCTTTAGAAGAGACTTTGGTTTCTTAAGAGAATCTAAGGTTGCATTGGGTTCTAACGATATTAATAACTCACCCATCTTGATAAATGCATGGGCATTAGGTGATTCTATGTGAGTTTCCTTTCTTAAAATTTCCAAAGCCTTCTTTGCCAGCCATTGCTGAGCATATATATGGCCTACAACTTTTAAGCTCTCATAGTTCTCAGGGTAGGCCTCCAAAACCTTTTCAAAATTTGAGATAGAACTCTTAAGATCTCCCAACTTCAATTGAACCTATCCATAAAATCATGTGGCCTTTGGCTTTCCTTGACAAGTGGTGTCATAATCACCTTTACTATGATAAGATCATGCAAGATTATAATATTAATGAGATTTCATGAGAGGGTGGTCAGTTGAAACAAGAGTTGTCTCAGCCAACTGTCCCACAAGAAAATGTTGCCCCGTAGTGAAGAAAAAATGGTTTGATAAATGATTCAATGTCATTGTAGAGTACGAGTATAATTCAAAGGCTCTATGCACAAGGATTTATGTAGAGGCAGAACATCATTTCCTAATGCCTCCATAAAAGTTTGTTGAGCCAACTCTAGTTCATCATGCTCAAAATGAAGAACCCCAATGTTGTTTAACAATTGAATGGGTACTTCTCTACTCTTCTTCATAAGAGACTTTGAAATCTTAAGAGAATCTAAGGATACGTTGGGGTCTGATGATATTAATAACTCACCCATCTTGATAAATGCATGGGCATCAGGTGGATCTATGCGATTTTCCTTTCTTAAAATTTACAAACCCTTCTCTTCTAGCCCTTGCTGAGTAGATATATGGCCTACATCTTTTAAGCTCTCACAGTTCTCAGGGTGGACCTCCAAAACCTTTTTCAAAATTTGAGAGAGAACTCTTAAGATCTACCAACTTCAATTGAACCTATCCACAAAATCCTGTGGCCTTTGGCTTTCCTTGACAAGTGGTGTCATAATCACCTTTACTATGATAAGATCGTGCAAGATTATAATATGAATGAGATTTCATGAGAGGGTGGTCAATTGAAACAAGAGTTGTCTTAGTCAACTATTCCACAAGAAAATGCTGCCCTGGAGTGAAGAAAAAATGGTTTGCTAAATGATTCAATGCCATTGCAGAGTATGGGTATAATTCAAAGGATCTACGCATCTTTTCCATTCCTTCATGAACACTACCTTTCTCACTAACTGTGAGAATCCTACAAGTAAAAAATGCACAAAAATGACCACAAAGATTTATGTAGAGGAAAAACATAATTTCCTAATGCCTCCATAAAATTTTGTTGAGCCAACTCTAGTTCATCACACTCAAAATGAGGAACCCCAATGTTGTTTAACAATTAAATGGGTACTTCTTCTCTGATCTTCTTCATAAGAGACTTTGGTGTCTTAAGAGAATCTAAGGTTGCACTGGGGTTTGATGATATTAATAACTCACCCATCTTGATAAATGCATGGGCATTAGGTGGATCTATGTGAGTTTCCTTTCTTAAAATTTCCAAATCCTTCTTTGCTAGCCATTGTTGAGCATATATATGGCCTACAACTTTTAAGCTCTCACAGTTCTTAGGGTGGACCTCCAAAACCTTTTCAAAATTTGAGAGAGAACTCTTAAGATCTCCCAGCTTCAATTGAACCTATCCACAAAATCTTGTGGCCTCTGGCTTTCCTTGAAAAGTGGTGTCATAATCACCTTTACTATGATAAGATTGTGCAATATTATAATATGAATGAGATTTCATGAGAGGGTGGTCAGTTGAAACAAGAGCTATCTCAGTCAACTATTCCACAAGAAAATGCCACCCGGTGAAGAAAAATGGTTTGCTAAATGATTCAATGACATTGCACAGTATGGGTATAATTGAAAGGCTCTACGCATCTTTTCCATTCCTTCATGGACACTACCTTTTTCACTAACTGTGAGAATCATACAATTAAAAAGTGCACAAAACTGACCACAAAGATTTTCCCCATTTCAAACAACAAAATTGCCAAAAAATGCGTTTAAAACCTGCAAAAGAATACAAATAAAATCACGTTGATTTTTGTGCGAAAAAAAAACCATGAGATCATAGCTTGTTGCTTACTATTATGCTTTGATAAATTTTTTCCAAGCATCCATAGATTTTTTGAAATCACCTATTTTAGGCTTTTAGCTATAGTAGCAAGGTAGTGAATTGTTTGGTAAAATGTTTTGGTAGACATGTATGAAAAATGTGGTAGCATAGAAAAGGCAATGAACTTTGGAAAAAATGCCTCAAAGAAATGTGGTCTCATGGTGATGGAATTCCATGATGAATGACATGAAAAATTCCATGACAAGTGAATTGTTATGGATTGTCATGGCATTCCATCACCATGAGACCACATTTCTTTGAGGCATTTTTCAACCAGTTCACTTCCTTGTCTATGCTATTGCTTACTATTATGATTTGATATATTTTTTCCAAGCATCCTTGGCTTGTTCGGAAGCACTTGTTTTAGGCTTTTATCCATAATAGCAAGGCAGTGAACTATTTGATAAAATGCTTTGGTAGACATGTATGAAAAATGTGGTAGCATAGACAAGACAATGAACTTTTTGAAAAAATTCCTCAAAGAAATGTGGTCTCATGGAATGCCATGACAAGAAAATGCAATTGGCAGTTGCTCCTAATTATTAGTTATGCAATGTGAAGTAATTACATAACTGCTTAGGTTGACTTTGTAAATACTATATTGTAATTGAAATTTTTTCATCTATCAACATCTAGTTATTAGTTATGCAATGTGAAGTAATGCTTTGAGTTTGAAAGATGTGCAATGTAATGTAATCAACAATTTTAATATAAACTACAAAAATCTATTTTTTACAATTCATTAGTTAAACTCTCTATTTTATTTTCTCTCTATAACTCTATTGCTATGGAAATGCCTTTCAATTAAAAGAAATAGTTTTTGTCTCTTAGTCTATAATTTTTTGTTGCTATGTGTAGAACATTACAGATGGATCAATGTCAAAGGTTGAAATACCATGCATTTGATGAGAGAATAGCCGATGAGAGTGACATGGATAAATATCCATGTCCATGCAATGACTGTCTTGGTGGAAAGGTGAAAAAAAGAAGTCAAATTTATTGACATATGATAAGATGTGGGCATAGTGGTATAAGCCCTTGGAATGCCAATTATTATGAAGATATGATAGAATGGTGGAGTGTGAGAGATGAAGAGGCAAAAAACATAGATGAAGTGGCACCAAACATAGATGAAGAGCTAACAATGTTAGATGAAGGGTTTGAAGTTGATAGAATGTTGAATGAGGGTCTAAATGATGATTGGGTCAAGTTGATGGAGGATGCTTCAAAGCCTTTGTATGCTAATTGTAGGTTAAGTAATTTGACAACAATCCTTCAAATTATTAACTTACAAGTGGTGTTTGGTTGGACAAATGAGAGTGTAGATAAATTATTGGCATTATTAAGTTTGTTGTTACCACTTGACTCCACATTGCCAACAAAATGAAGTCAATGTAGAAAGGAAATCACTAAGCTAGGCTTAGGGTATGAAAAAATCCACACATGTGTGAATGGTTGTGTATTATTTCACAAGAATCTTGCAAGTGAGAGTGAATGTATGAAATGTCATGAAGTGAGGTATAAAGAAGGGTTGAAATTAGTTGTGGTTCCAAGAAAGGTTCTTTTCCACTTTCCGGTAATCCCACGATTACTCCGAATGTATAGGTGCAGAGACATTGCTGAACTTATGTAATGACATGCCCAAAATAAGAGCACTAATGGAAAATGACATGTGCCTGATTCTAAGATGTGGATGGAATTTGATAATAGATGGCCTAATTTTTCTCAAGATCCTCATAATATAAGGTTGGGTTTGGCTCTAGATGGGGTGAACCCATTCTAAAATCAAAGTACTAAATGGTCAACTTGGCCAGTGTTTTTAATAAATTATAACTTGCCTCCATGGTTAGCAACTAAACCATTTTTCTTAATGCTATCATTGATTATACCAGGAAAGAAAAGTGTGACTTCAGATACAATTGATGCTTATCTAGAGCCATTATATGATGAGCTAATGGAATTGTGGAAAGGAATTGAAGTAATTCAATCTTTAACGGATGGTCATTCAATCAAATTCACTTTAAGAGCTTCCTTATTGTTGACGATTCATGATCTTCATATGGCACATTGTTTGGTCTTAGTGTTCATGGATACCATGGATGTCCTACTTGCAACTTTAAGGATTTTGTGAGGCACTCAAGAAGTTTGCGTAAGTGTATTTATTATGGATATCGTGATTACCTTAAAATGGATCATCCATATCGTCAACAAAAAACACGGTTCAATGGTGAAGAAGAGAATCATGAAGCACCATTGCTAATAACAGGTGATTACATTATTGAGCATGGAAAAAAAAAGAATGTCATTTATTGAAAATGATGGGATTGTTGGTAGTAGATATGATCCATGCAATGAAAGCAGTGTAAAAAGGTTGTGCATACTCCATAAGTTTCCACACTTTAAGGATATAACCATTAGGCATACTGAGAAAAATACAGCCTATGCTATTATAGAAACTCTTTTTGGTGCTTTTGATACTATTTCATCACGTGAAGAATTTTGACAACTAAATATTCGTCAAAATCTTTGGGTTGAAAAATATGATGATGATAAATATAGAAAAACTAGTGCTCCTTATGTTTGGACAAAGGAACAACACACACAATTCTTACTGTTGATGTCTTAGACTCACTTTCCCACTAGATATGTAAGTAGTAGTATCACAAGCCAAACTAACAATAATGGCTCAAGAGGTCTCAAGAACCATGACTATCATGACATAATGAAGAATATCTTACCTATTGTGGTAAATATATTAAGTTTTCCAAAGGTTCCAAGATTGGCAGTTATAAGGTTAGGCCTAATATTAAAGAGAATGAGTTTACATGTATTAGATCCTTCGAACTTTGATAGTTTGAGGGAGGAGGTTGTTGAAGTCCTTTGTTTGCTGGAACGAGAATTTCTACCAACAATCTTTAACATTTCTATGCATATTTTGATACATCTACAATATGAACTAAAGCATTGTGGCCCAATAAGAACAAGATGGATGCATCCTATAGAATGATATATGAAGGTTTTGAAAAAAATTGTTTGTACTAGGGAAAAACTAGAAGGTAGCATGTTTGAGGGATATTCAATGCTAGAGGCAATGGAATTTTGCACAGAATATATGAAGTATTTTTAAAATTGTCAATCAGTGTGTATGGGATGATGACAGAGAAGACACAGTTGTAGGTGAGGTATTGGAAGGAAATGGATGTTGCTTGAAGCTATCACATCAAGAAAGAAGTGTGATACATGCCTATATTCTTCAAAACACATCTTCATTCGATAAGTGGGACAGGTAAAAAAAATTAACACAATAATTTATTTACTCAATTGCATTTACACATTTATATTATCAATCTTACTATTTGTACATTAATATTCTATGTAGAAAATATGACAATCAAGCTCGGATGCAACATCGACCTCAAAGGCGCAGACACTATGTTGATTTGATTGGAGGTGATTCTTTTCCAAAATTTGAAGAATGGATTGCTAATGCAGTTAGGGATGCAAAAGAAGAAGGTCAAGATATAACAATGGAGGAAAGTGAGCTTTCACAATCTCCACATTTATGGGCTATGAGTTTCAGTGGAATGTGGGCCTATGGTAGTCATTTAAGAGTGGAAGAAAAAGACAAAGGAAAGATAAATTGTGATTGTGTTGTTAGTGCTGAATTTCTTCACAAACTTGAGAAGAAATTTTATGTTGGATTCATCCAACAAATTATTCTAGTGGACTATGGTGAAAATAGTCCTATATTATTAAAATTTAAGTGGATCTGACCATCTAAAGTACAATTTGATGAGTATGGATTTGTATGTGCAAATATAAGAATTTTTTTATCAGAGACGGATGAGCCGTATGTTTCCCCTCTTCAAATTAACCAATCATTTCTAATTGATGATGTAAGAAGCCCAAGATGGTCGTATGTCATTCAAACAAAGTCATTGAAAATGAAAAATCATGGAAGCTATTGATATAATGCTTGATGGGAAATATGTTACTTTAGAAGAAACATTTGAAGAAGTGAATGAAGATGATGATGGAGTGTTTGAAGAAGACATTTTGAATACCAATGAAGAGATTGAGAGAGAGAATGCATTGCATGTCACATATGAGGATGAGGAAGAAAATCAAGCAGATGCAGACATGAATGATCATGATTCCGATCTTGTTGGAAATGCAAATGATTATGATGGTATTTTGTCACCTTGAGAGGTTAGATTATCACCTAAACTTTGGTTATATGTATGGTGTAATTTATTATTGAATGTAATAAAGATATGGGTATAGGTATGCTTATTCATTGTTGTTTTACTGATACATTTATGAATGTAATCATCATTATTCTGCTGGTACATTGTATACAAAACTTGAGATGTTCACTGCTGATTTGAAGTGCATTTAAAGTTAGGTTCAATCATTCTTCTAAGTTTTCTTACTTTGGTTGAAAATTTGAAATTAATTTTGTTTAGTTAGAATATAATTTCTTGTATGTCCTATATGTTTTCTAGATGCAAACATATAATGAACATCTATGATTTAATAATACATATAGATATCTTAACATTAGGTGAACCAAGCCTCCCCATTACAAACAAATAAATGATCTCTTAGGTCTGACTGACACTGAAAACTAAAACTAAGACTACAAAATTAGAAAATTGTTTAATATTTTCAATAAAATGATATCTAAAATACTGCATTCATAATAAAATCCAATACCTCACTACCAAAACAGTCAATAGAGGTATGCACAAGATGGCAAGACATATAGGTCAATATACAAATGCTTATCGAAATACCGTGGCAACCAAATATGAATATCGTGGGGTGGTGGTGAGAACATGTTAACAAATAAAGTAAACCACAACCCTGCAAGGGGTAAATAGTGACACTGTGGTATGGCGGTGAACAATCACTCAACCACTAGAATTAACCCGCTATCCCATAGGAGTCCAAAGGGGTGTACATGGGGTGGCAGTACTGCTAGCGCTACCCCATAACGGTCTTGATATGACAGAGTATATGGTAGTGAACAGTCACTCAACCATTAGAATTAACAAGTCATCCTATGGGAGTCCAAAGGGGTGTGTGTGGGGTGGTGGTACTGCTAGTGCTAACCCACAACCATATTGAAATGATTGAGTGGTACTATGGTACAAGCTTTCAAAGCATTAAATGATTACACCGTTTGATTTCCCAAGATCAATGACATGTATTCAAACTTGAAATATGGCAGATCCTAAAATATTTTGCACAAATTCACATTAATAGTGAGGTGACTAAGCTCAATAGAAAATATTACTTGGGACTCGATGAAATTTTGGTAATCATTCACAAAGATCAGTGTACTAGAGGCAAGGGAGTTCAAGCAGGAAAATTCTGCAACTATTATTTTGCTGGGTAAGTTCATAGAAACCCTCTGTAGCAAGTGTATAAGAACTGAATTTGCTTCTACAAGTAGAAACTTAAAAAATCAAGTAGGAGTAAATTCTTCATCATGCCACCCAAATGAAGTGAACTTGCAAGTAAAAAGGAAGAGTCCACAATTCCTAAATCAAAGAAGAGGTCCTTGCAACAATCCATTTTAGATGTGTTACCTAATTTTGTAGACAAAGGATCCAAAAAGGTGTTTAAAGATACAATCCATGGATGCAGAAACCCAATTATCCCTATCTTAGGGTGGGATCTATTTTGGTACTTCTATGAAAAAAGGGTTGAGAAGATTCCAAGTTTTGAATCCTTAGACCTTAGATTTGGCCAAATTGATAGTACCAAATGTCTTCGTAGATGTTGAGTTTATTAAAGTATTGACACAATATTATCACCCAACTACCAGAACTGTAATAATTCCAGATGGTTCACCATTAGTGGTGCTGACTAAAGAAGCAATTATAGAGTGTTTTATGTTAAACAAGCAAGATATCACTAAGATCAACTTGGAGAGAAGTGAGGAGGATTATAGGAGATTGAGAAAAACCTATAGGAGTGATGAACTTCCTTTATAGATGAAAAAGGGTGTAAAAAATAGGAGGATACCCATCTCCCCCTCCCAAAATGAGCCATTTTCCATAGAAGACTTCCAAGTATATTTCAAAAGAACTTATTTCACTTTGTGCCAAGTGCTTGGAATAGATGTTGAAGGGAGGATGCCAACCTATCTCATGATGATGGCAATGAGGATACAAAATCTTGAAGTCAACATTGAGTATGACTTTGATGCTGAAATTGAGAAAGGGCTACATGAGGGATTTTTGTAAGTAAGAGAGAACTTAGCTCCCATCACTTTTAGGAAATACTCTCTGCTATGTCATTTAATATTGTACCAAAACAAAAATAGATGGACTAAAAGAATGTGTTTGGGAATGATTGATGATGAAGGGAATAGGTTGCTTGTACAAATTTGGTGTTACATCTAGGATAGTAGATGTAAACATAGAGATTATGTAATATTTCATGATGTTTTCATAGTATAGGTCATGGTAACTCTTGTTCATATTTCACCATGATTGCCTAATAAAATCATGCAAGTATTAAGACCTTTATCATTGAAGCCAAAGCAGGGACACACTCACAATTTCGGTGACTAGTTCTTCTTAGCAGACTAAACAGTAATAAGGGTCTATGGGTGTCCTCAAGCCCCACATGTTTTACCTAATTGTTTTCTATTCAAATTGCATTTTTAGAATTTATGTGGCTGAATTGTAGATTTTTGGCACCAATGCACTTCTCTAGCTCTTGTAGGGTTTTTCACCTAAAAGGAGAGAGGTAGGGCCAAAAATGCTAAAGGGTTCATTCAAATTATGTTATATGTGATGTTATCTAAGCTAAATGAAGTGAATTAAGTGCAATTAAGTTATGAAATTGATCGAATATGAATGCAAAATCTAAGAAACAAGTGATGTTTGAAAACACATTGTGTAATGCAACAAATGAACTAGAAACAAATGCAAAGCTAAATAGAAATGAATGAAACTTGAAGTGTGTAGCTAAAGGATTGAAAATTGCTTTTGAAACACTATTGATGCTATTTTTCAGGCTTGGAGGGACTCATTCGCCATTCTGGGCGAATCAGTCCTAGTTCTGGTAAACTGGGCCGAAACCTGTTTCTGTCAAAAGGGTGTCAAAAAATGCAGAAAACACTTTAAAACTGACCTAGAAATGGTACTCATTTTCCACCCATGGTGAATGAGTCCACTTTTGAATTTCTGGATTTTCAAAGGTGGATTCTGAAGCTTCCGATCTGCACTTTGACTTTCTACAGGTGTTCGCTTCTAAAACTCTAATTTACGGGTCTAAAAATGGGGTTTTGTTGATATTTTGACTTGTTGAATGAGGAGAAGACTTTAGCAACCTTGCAACTTGATCTTTAATGATTTCCAAGCTTCCAAGAGACCTAAATCTACAAACACACAAGGCAAGAGAGAGAAATGTTGAATGTTAGGGTATGGGGGTTTGCCTTGGTCAAACCCCTTTTAGGTAATTAAACCAAAATGATGAAAGAATGGAATGAAGCATGCGATAATGGAATGTATTACCTTACCATAATGTTGATCTTGGATTTCTGCAACAAGGGAGGAAGATTCAGCCCTTGAATGTCTTTAGGAGCTTTATTGATGTCTTACAATGATAAAACCCTAAGTTGCTTGACTTGAGATGAAAGATTGGTGGATGAATATATGAATTAAGTTGATGGATGTAAAAATGAGTTTAGAGAGGTGATTTTATAGTAAATTCACCTATTTTACCTTATTAATACCTCATCATAGGCCAACATGAAGCAATATTAAACTCAAATTTCACTTTTTTCCCACTCAAAGGTCAAAAATTGAGCCAAATGGGATTCATTCACCACACATGGAAAATGGGTCCCACCTGGATGGGACTGATTTTCCATGCATGGTGAATGGGCCCCACAAGGGCCAATTTGATAGATTAGATGCCAAGATATAAGGGAATAAGGTCTAAAATGCAACCTTGTTGGGTATTTGATCAATTTAAGCCTCGAGATGCACAATATGGGTTAATAGGGGACTGTTAGTGATGATGTAAATGTCAAATAGGAATTGGGACACAAAAATCAATGTGAAAGTGTGATTAAATACACTTTACAACACTAAAATGAGGTCCACATAGCTTAGGAAGGCACAAGAACCAATGTGAATGTGCAAGACAAATTGCAACACTAGTTTATCATTAACTTTAATTCACAAGCCTTCTAAATTGTTGTAGTAATGAAATTAAATACATTTTATAATGTTGAATTAGGAAGAAATGGGTTCATTAAGTCTAGAAAAGCGTTAAAGTATCTTACAAAACTTTACAACACCTTTACAAGACGTCGTTAAATGCATTTGGAAGGGTCCAAGACCTAGTGTGGATGCATAAAATGCCTCACAACACCTGAATCAAGGCCTCATTAAGTCCATTTTATCATGAATATTCCCATGTCAAGAAAAGGTCCTTTTTTCTATGGCACATTTAGCCCCCACTTTAGTGAGAGGATGAAATTTCTTCAAACTCACGCTAAAGTAGACATTCAATAGAGATCCTCATGTACAGATGCAAATGACAAAGAATGACAAAGATCAAAGGAGGTGGTCAAGCCCCCAGGATTGAAGATCCTAAGTTGAGCCAACAAGATACATAATCATACAATGGAAAGAACTAGAAGAGAAGAAAAACGGGGTGGAAAAGATGTACTCACTCTGGGGCGACGAAACTCTTGGCTATCCGTCGGGTGAGAAAACCAAAGAAGTATACTCACTTTGGGGCCATGGAACTTTTGGTTGTCCGCGGGGTGAGAAATCCACAACATACTCACTCTGGGGCCACAGACTTTTGGTCATCCACGGGGTGAGAAATCCCAAAAGGTGAAATACATACACTAGTTGGTATGCACTCACAAACACAAAGGTGGCTATGGGGAAAGTCGTGCCACTAGATGGGCTTCCCACTCAACCATACCAAAGTTATACCTCCTGATAACTTTAATAACGTGCCACAAAGGAAAATGGTTTTCGAGCTCTATGAGATAAGCAAAATTTGTATGCTTGACACTCATAGACATTGTAAATGCAAAATTGTGTAGGGATTGTTCAAAGGGATTTAGTTTTATTCGTGCAAGGTTTCATCTTAGGGGACATTGTCCTTAACATCTCCAAGAGAGGATAAGTGAAAAAGAAGTATCACGCTCTTGGAGGGAATCAAACCCAATGAATCCACCAAGAAAAGGATGCATCTCAAGAAGAAAAAAGTCGCACAATGAAATGTGAGTGGTGATGTATGCCCCCACTTTAAAGTGGTTGCGAGCACCCGTACTGTGAGAAATTGCTTTAAAGTAGAAGAGAAAGAAGAAGAAATGGGAGCTTACTTGGAAAGCCCTATGCCAAGTCATATGTTTCTGATAAGCTACGTCATGAAGAAAGGTAGTATGTCACATGCGAGTGAATCTTAAGACATGTTGTCCACATCCCAAGCTTGCTCATATACATTCATGGAAGGTTAATGAATAGTCAAAAGAGACAACAACAAGTGAAATATGTGGACAAGGCTATTGAACCCCTTTCGCCCACTTAGTGCAGGACAAAGGTGAGCTTGGAATGGATGAAAGTGAGTATCAAGTAGAGGAATTAGGTGTTCCAACACAAGGAAGAGCACCACACTCCTTTAGATGTTGAATGTTATTGGTGTGTAAAGTCTTTGATAAGTATGATATTCCATTTTGTGTAGGAGGAAGATTGTAACCGATACCATAACAACCTTCCAAGTTAGATGAAGGGGGTGTGTGTTTGTGAGAAGGATTGGTTCAAGAACACAAATCTTTTTTAATGTTATGTGTTGTTTCTTCACGAGGGATGGGAGTTATATTTCCCCCATCACCATCATGGGGTGATTTGGTAGAACTAAGTTGAGCGAATGGAACACAAGGTTGTTTGGGTTGAGAATGGGATATTGCACACCCTCCCTTAAAGGTAGGTGTGAAATTTAAATCACTACTAGAACTTGTGTCTGAAAATGAATTGTTTGTATATGACTCTTTGGACCATGAGGGTGAGATTTTGGAAATGTTATGGAAAGGAGGTGTAGAATCTAACGACCCCCAATTATCACAAAATATTTTTGTTGTAGGCAAAGAATTAGCATCAACTTGTGTAGGTGCAAGTTTTGATCTAGAAGTGAAAAGATTATGGGAGTTGGAAGTATTGTGATCAATTAACACATTGCTTCTCTCATTTGCATCAATCGTGTATATCTTGTTGTTGTATTCAAACTTCATGACATGATGAAGGGTAGATGGGAATCCTTTCATAGCATGAATCCATGGTATCCCTAGGAGAAGATTGCATGGAAGGGGTCCTTGCAGGATATGAATAGAGGTAGCCAACACTACAGGTCCGACCTCAATAGGTAATGTGATCAGCCCAAGTGGTTGCCTATGAACATTGTCAAAGCCACGAATATGAACATCATTAAGTTGAATGGGCTTTTTGTGCATTCCAAGCTTGTGTAGGAGGTCAATGCTACAAAAATTAATTTGTGATCCATTGTCAATGAGAGTGTTCCTAATTAAAGTTTCATTAATGATCACCTTTATCACCAAGGTATCATTCTTGTGTTGAATCTCAAGTGAGGGTAATTCATGTTTAGTGAATGTGTTTTCTGACTGGCTGGTTTGCATGGGACAAGAGGAGTATGTGGCATGATTTGGTTTTATGTAAGATTGTATCTCTTCCTTCTGTATTTTCAACATTTCATGAAAGAGAAGTTTTAGTGTTAGTGAAAGTTGAATGAGTTCCCATACGGATATATTAGCGAGAGTCTTTTTAAGGTCTTCAACACTAGGAACTTTTTGAGGAAAAGGTAATGGTGTAGAAGTGTTGTGTGGTCCCCTAGATGTTTGAGTTACTAAGTTACAACTTAGCGGCTGCAAACATTGTTATGAGTAGATTGCATCATGGATTTCAAGACAACTCTGAATTGTTTGTGTTTTTCACTGATGGAAGGTGACTTAGGAATCTCACTAATGAAAGGAGATCCCACTTGTGTCATCATAACCTCAAATTTTTTTTCTTGATTGGCATGATATGTTGGTGAAGGGGATTTGAATGTCACTTGAGTATCCGCACAAAGGGAAGGTTTAGTGGTCGAAGGAGATGTGTCAATGCTCATATATGTTTGCACCATGAGATTATCCCTTGAAGGAGAGTTTTTAGGAGAACAACAAGCCAATTGTTTTTGACATTTGCAGGTTGGTTCTTCTAAAAGGACTTCATCACAAGTAGGGGAATGATCAATGGTTGGAGATTTTTTTTCAAGAGGTGTTTCCCTAAGTGAAGGGGGAAAACTAAGATATTCATGACCTTCATTGATTGTGTTGTCTAACATCAAAGTATCTACTTCACAACTAGGAGAGATACTAGAAGAAGAACAAATGTTGTTGTCATGATCATCTAAGGTTGTGTTATGTTGGTTGTGAATGTGTTGTCCACTAAGAGAGGTAAAAGGAGAGAAACAACTAGCATTCTAAAAAATATCATTAATTGATTCTTCTACTAAAATATCTTCATCACCAAGAGGAGAGATATTATGAGAAGAACAAGTATGATCATTAGGAATGACCCAATTTGTAGTGTCTTTCACTAAAACACTCTCATAGGGAGGGGATAGGAAGTGTTTCTTAACATGTCGACATATGCAAGGTTCTAGGATTGTTTGAATAAGAATGAAAATCACATGTAACCATTTCATGCAATGTTTCACTAATATGAACAATGTATATGCAAAGATACAAAACACTCTTATCCAATAAATACAAGATTTGAAAAATGAAAACAATGTACATGTAAGAATGAAAATAAATTTTACCAAACTAATGCAAAGCTTTATGAATAGAAATATTTTATATACAAAAGTGAAAAGTACTTTTATCAACATTATGCAAAATTGCAGAAATGTAAGCATTTTCAGATCGAATGGTGTTTGCAAATGAAGGAATGTGAGGAATGAGGAATCTAAAATGATGTTTTTGAGCTAAATGCATAAAAAAAATGTTCTAGAAACTTTCCAGACTTATACTATATGATACTAGGAGGCTTAGGAAGCACATAAATGAGGTTTTTGATGCAGGAACAAATAGTCAAAAATCTAGACAGGGACTGATTCCCCCAGTATGGTGAATGAGTCCCAATACTAGTTTTTTTGCAAAATTTTGAGAAATTTTGAAGTGTTTTTGATGTTTTTAAGGTTGTAAGATGTATACCTAAGATGGAGATGCATAATTTTAGAGACTTTTAAGGAAATTGTATGCAAAAATGCAAGCTAAATGCACTTTTTTCTAATACAAAAATTTGAAACCCTAGATGCAAATTAACCAATGCAAGTTTAGTGAAACTTCAATGCAAGCTAGGATTAGGATGAAAATGGACTCCAAATCAAAAAATAAGATGTTCAAAAAGTAGGTTCACCAAAATGAATTGTATATTTTTGGCACCAATGCACTTCTCTAGCTCTTATAGGGTTTTTCACCTAAAAGGAGAGAGGTAGGGCCAAAAAATGCTAAAGGGTTCATTCAAATTATGTTATATATGATGTTTTATAAGCTAAATGAAGTGAATTAATTGCAATTAAGTTATGAAATTGATCGAATATGAATGCAAAATCTAAAAAACAAGTGATGTTTGAAAACACATTGTGTAATGCAACAAATGAACTAGAAACAAATGCAAAGCTAAAAAAATGAATGAAACTTGAAGTGTGCACCTAAAGGATTGAAAATTGCTTTTGAAACACTTTTGATGCTATTTTTCAAGCTTGGAGGGACTCATTTGCCATTCTAGGTGAATCAGTCATAGTTCTAGTAAACTGAGCTGAAACCTGTTTCTGTCAAAAGGGTGTCAGAAAATGCAAAAAACATAAAACTAACCTAGAAATGGGACTCATTCACCACCCATGGTGAATGATTCCACTTTTGAATTTTTGGATTTTCAAAGGTGGATTCCAAAGCTTCCGATCTACACTTTGACTTTCTATAGGTGTCTGCTTCTGAAACTCTGATTTACGGGTCTGAAAATGGGTTTTTGTTGATATTTTGACTTGTTGAATGAGGAGAAGACTTTAGCAACCTTACAACTTGATCTTCAATGATTTCCAAGCTTCCAAGATACCTAAATCTGCAAACACACAAGGCAAGAGAGAGAAATGTTGAATGTTAGGGTATGGGGGTTAACCTTGGTCAAACCCCTCTTAGGTAATTAAACCAAAATGATGAAAGAATGGAATGAAGCATGCAATAATGGAATTGATTACCTTTCTGTGATGTTGATCTTGGATTTCTGCAACAATGGAGGAAGATTCATCCCTTGAATGTCTTTAGGAGCTTTCTTGATGTCTTGCAATGATAAAACCTTAAGTTGCTTGACTTGAGATGAAATATTGGTGGATGAACATGTGAATTAAGTTGATGGATGTAAAAAATGAGTTTAGATAGGTTCTTTTATAGGAAATTCACCTATTTTACCCATTAATACCTCATCATAGGCGACATGAAGCAATATTAAACTCAAATTTCACTTTTTTCCTGCTTAAAGGTCAAAAATTAAGTCAAATGGGACTCATTCACCACACATGGTGAATGGGTCCCACATGGATGGGATTGATTCACCATACATGTCGAATGGGTCTCACAGGGGCCAATTTGACAGATCAGATGCCAAGAAATAAGGAAATAAGGTCTAAAATGCAACCTTGTTAGGTTATTTGATCAATTTAAGCCTCAGGATGCATAATATGGGTTAATAGGGGACTATTAGTGATGATGTAAATGTCAAATAGGGATTTGGACATATAAATCAATGTGAAAGTGTGATTAAATACACTTTACAACACTAAAATGAGGTCCACATAGCTTAGGAAAGCATAAGAACCAATGTGAATGTGCAAGACACATTAGAACACTAGTTTATCATTAATTTTAATTCACAAGCCTTCTAAATTGTTGTAATAATGAAATTAAATACATTTTATAATGTTGAATTAGGAATAAATGGGTTCATTAAGTCTAGAAAAGTGAAAGTATCTTACAACACTTTACAACACCTTTACAAGACATCGATAAATGCATTTGAAAGGGTCGAAGACCTAGTGTGGATGCATAAAATGCCTCACAAAACTTGAATGAAGGCCTCATTAAGTCCATTTTATCATGAATATTCCCATGTCAAGCAAAGGGTCCTTTTTTCTATGGCACATTGGAAAATGTTATGGATGGAGTAGTATGTTATGAAATGATAGAAAAAGGGGACATTCCTCCCTGACCTAACTGAATGTGAGGAGCTATCCGTAGGGGCTGACACTCTTGAAGAACTACATAACTATTTGAAGATGCAATATTCATTGAAGTCACAAGGAGAAAGGGTCTTTGATCCTAAAGGGCATATTAATTTTATAAAGCAGACACTTCTCACTAAAGTTGGGATTACCCATGTAATGGATTACAAAAAAGATGTAATAAGAAATTGCTTTACACCTGATGAAGTTTTTCAGAGGAAGAGGAAGTGGTAAATCATAAAGAGGCTTAAGGAGGAGAAGAAGAAAAGGGACACTGGATTCCAAGGATTCTATATTGAAGAAAAGGATCCCATCAAAAGGATGAACACAATAATTGACAACTTTGAAAGATTATATGTTGAACTAGAAAAGAAACTTGAGGGTCAGTTTTGAAACCCTCCAAGATTCCCATCAAGCCCAGTGGTATTTTAATCATAGAGCCCCTACAAACACTACCACAATACAATCATAAGCATCCCCTGAGCAACCAAGTCCTAAAAGGTAGAAGACACATGGAGTGGCCCCCTTAGTGGCATATGAAATAAGTGAAGGAGTAGGGGATATTGAAGAGGTAGCATATGAAGAGCTTGCAATTGATGCTCACAAAATAGAAGAAAGAGTGGATGCACATGGGCATAATGATCAAGAAGTGCATGATGATGAAAGGGTGATTGCTGCCCTTAGATTTATTGAAGATGATGAATTTATTCAAACTCCCGAGTTTAAGGATTTTTGGTTTAAGATGAAAATGAAACAATTTGAGGAGAGACTCCAAATTAATAAGATGGGAACTGAGGAGTCACATCATGACTAGATTGTTGCCCAGAATCTTGAAGAACTCAGGATTAATGAAATTACTATTAGCCCCCAAGAAGTAAGAAAATTGGTCTTAGAAAGCAATATACTAATTATTCCTGGGATGGAGTTAAAAAAGATATTCTTACTAGATCAAGTAAGAAGCCAAGAATATCCCATGTTGGTTTCTGAATTCAATTCAGATGAGGGAATGAGTGGCACAGGTTACAGTTCAAGACTAGAAACCCTAGCCTTTTGGACAAAGAAAAAAAGAATATAAATATAAAGATTTCTTGATGTTGTAAAAGAAATGAGAGGGACTTCCTTGGTAAAGACACTTCAAGACACATCAGCATTGGAGGAAACTACTATGACAATACACTCAACAATGTTTACTAGGGATGTGGTTAAAGCTATGGAGCTTAGATTGGCAGAAAATGAGAAAGAATAGACTGATCTGAATGATGAAGTGAATAGGTTATTCATAGAAAATTTGAAATTGAAACAACAGTTGAAGGGAGTAGGTCCTTCCCAAAGCACAAAATTAATAGTATACCGACCTCTTGCCATCTAGACTAATACAGGTGCAATCATTGTTGAACAATTTAATGTGTTAAAATAAGAAATTGAGAAATTGAAAAAGAGTAATGAAGAAAAAAAGAAAAGAGAAAAGAGAGAAACCCTTAGAGTATTGGAATAGATCTTGGAGCATAGGATTAAAATAATTGTGGATAAATTGGAAAATGTGTATGAAATCTATGTCTCCTTGTCATAATTAGTTGATCAGATAAAGGCACATGTACCTATATTGGACCCCTTATTCAAGAAATGACAACCTGCACATCACACCTCAATGACTTTGTGCAGAATTTTACAAAGGAGTGTTGAGGCCCCTGTAGCTTTAAAGCCTACTGAGAAAATGGTTCAAATGGTCACAAATGAATTTCAATACATGTCTATAGAAGAGAAAAAGATCAAGGCAAGAATGGATTCATTTCACATGCTAAAGGAGTGCTTCATGCCTAAGATACTAAGGGATGATGATCAACTGAAAGGATCCAAGGATTGGACATATGAGTTTAGCAAAATTGTTCCCAACTTCCTCACTAATATACAGATGGATGGTGACATAAATATTCACCACCTCAATTTAACCTTGGATGGAATAATTGCACTAGATAATGGGTACTGAAAATTCATCACAGATACCAAAGGGTTATTAGACAACAGATGGAAGAGTCACTTGGACAACACACAAAAAATCCAGAAGTACAAATGGCCTCATGATTACACTGTTTACCAATGGGAGGAGACATATCTAGCTACCCCAGAAGAATAGGCCTTGTAGTGAAGTACCAAGCCTTGCATATAATATCATGGAGAGAGGAACTTTCCATATCTGAATGATCATGAGTACCTTATGATGAGTAACGAACTTTCGTATCTTGCGAGTGCTGTGGAATTCAACATTTGATAAATTCTATTCACTTCTCATTTTTCATTGCTTTTAAAGTTTTATATAATCCTATGTAAGCAACGATAATTAAGACTTTTTGATTTATGTTAAAAGTGGGTAACTGACAAGACACTTTTTGACATGTTAGTCAGGACAAAATTTTGAAGCGTATTGTAAAATATTTTTGAAGATCAATAGAATGAAGTTATAATTGGTGGGCGAATTTTGGTTTCAATTTTTTGTTGAAGTGAATTAATGAATGTTATCTTGTCTCTAGTTTTATCTTTCCTTTCCATTTAAATCAATATATCAAGGGTATATCTAGTTTATCAAGACACATTTGTTGTCAAACAATTCATTTTGTACTACATTTTGGTGTCAAATATTTGGTAATTATGGTTAGTTTCATCACATTCAAATTATGAATTCTAGGAAATTATATATAGTAAATAGATTGATGGTTGTTTGGATAGTAAAATTAGCTCTCTTAGAAATTAACTGAAATATCTTGTCTTGAAATATCTAGAAGGATTATTTTAATTAAAGAGGATTTTGTGGTTATTTTTCTAACAATTATTTTAGAATGCAGCTAGCTTGTTATTTTCATTCAAGATACAAGTCATGATCAAAGTCAAGCACATACTAAGAAGATGGTACTCTACCTCAAACCCTCAACCTCACTTAGTTTAGTCTACTTACATGGGGATATTAAGGAAGTTGCTAAACAATTAATATATATCATTTGTTGTTTGTGAAGGAGATTCAGGTGTGAGATCCAATATGGCAGTGGATCAATATCTAGTTTCTTTGTTTGCTAATACTGAATGAGTTTAGGGTGTTGCAACAACCAAGATGTTATACTTTAGAAAATTAGAGTTTATAGTTATGGTGGCTGATACAGACCCCCTACCATTCTTGATCCTTTGATTTCATTGGCCAAAGATAAGGTATTGATTTTTTCTCTCTCCTTGTACCATTTTGAATTTCAACATTATTGCAACCTTTTAAGATGTCAAATGTGAATTGCAACATTTTTAGGTTAAATCCATGTTCCATGAAATACCTGAATCATTCCTTAATTTGTGAGAGGCTTTCCTTCAATCACCTCTGATATGTTTCAACCGTTCAGTGGCAATATTTACATTATGTAGATGTTGCAAAGGTGGATTGAAGGGATCAAAACCAATAAAATGAACACAGTTTGATTCTTATTGTATAGGGCAGTAATCACATGGGTAAAATGGTGGGATTGAAACTAATGAAATGATGTTTGACATAGTACAAAACCCTTTTAATTGTGATTTTTTTCCATGATCAAATCCCATGACTTGCAACCCTTTTTTCTAATTTTCATGAATTGTAAGAGAATAAACCTAATTAGCTTTCATAGGAACATCAAATTTTTAGACTTATACTGACGATGAGTTTTGAACCATTTGGTGATGCTTTTGTGTATTTGTTCAAGTAGTTGTTTTCTTGCAAGTTTAATGGATGATGTATTAAAGTTTTAAAATTACCATTGTAGAAAGTACCTTATGTGTTTGTGCCTTCAAAATTTGAATTGGGTTGTGCTTGTAAAGTGAATGGGGAAGATGATGTCATAGTTGGGAAACTTGTTGTGAAACATTAGGTTAGTAAGTTTTGGATGTTAAGGCTTCCTAGTTGGATATCAAAGATATTTTCTCATAAACACAATTTGGAATTTATGTATAAATAGATTCTTTAATGGTGCAGGTCTTTACTGAGACAACACATGAACCAGGGTTGACATTTTTGTTGTCCAAGTTTGATGGCATTCTTGGGATTGGTTTCTAGGAAATTTTTGTTGATAATGTTGTTCCAGTCTGGTTAGTGTTGACAACCTTCATTCTATAATATGTCAACTTCATTCTATAATATGAGTGCATCACCTTTCTTAAATTTTGAAGGTTTTGAAATCAAGGGTTCAATATGCATATTTCAGGCCTATGTGGAACACTCTGTTTAAGGAATTTGTTGACAAGGATACAATTTTTTAATTGATTTATCTTTCTGCTATGTTTGGACTTTCTTTTGTAAACTTGCAATAGACAATGCACTTTTATTCTTTTTGAATTGAGATCAATATTATGTTTTTTGGTTGTATTGAGGCACAACTTCATTCATGGAAAAAAAGGAAGCACCTTGTTGCTCATATCATATGGCACATTGCATATAAAGGAGGAAATATTCTAGCTAGGTTATTATTGACTATGTTGAAGGTTGAGAGAGCTTCATATATGGGACACAATCAACACTTTCCTTGGATTATACACGTTACATCTTTCTCTAGGAAGATTTCCCATGTTGTAGAATTTTTATGAGATGAAAGGGGCATGTGCTCGCATTGAAGGGCTTCAAGCATGCATTTCCATCATTACAAAAGTCTTTTGGAGAAGTTTCTTTCTTTCAGTCGTTTCTCTCCAATATTGTAACTCAAATTTTTAGTCTTGTGACTGAAAATAAAAATTGTAATACTCTATTTGTAAGTTGTAACTAGAACAACTTTCTTTTATTAATAAATTTCACCGATTTTTCCTTCTCAATGGTTGCCTTATTATGCACAATTGATGATTGATGTGTATTTTTGTGTTTTATGCTTAAATCCTCAAATATCAATCAATTAAAATGACTAAATATAATACTAATTAACATCAATTAATAATTAAATTGACTATATACACTACCAATTGATAGAAATCATGTAAGGTCCAAAAATCTCACTTACTAAAAATAACCTGCGATAAGCAAATCAATACCTGAAATAATTATGTTGACGATCTTATGATTTTCTGGATTTTGGAGCATTTCATTTATTTCTTCATGTGACATCCCAAAGGTAAGATCTTCTCCTTGGATTTCCTCTTGTGGGTTTTGTGATGATGAGATAGTCAAAGGATTGCTTGATTCGACTAGATTCATTTCGACGTTTGTTTGGCTTAGGTCACTTGAAGCAGGTGTTTCTTTGTTGGCTTCCATGTTCTTCTTGTATTGAGATCTAGTTTGAACCATAAAACAAGGATCAATTTTCAAGAATATGGGAGATGAATCTCTTAATTCTTTGGATTGATCTTTACTTTATGCACAAAAGAGAAAAATTTAGGATATCTTGAGGATCAAAAGGTGATATGATGATGATGCAAGAGATGGATGATGTGGATGTTTTGATCTTTTGATAAATCTTGAGGGGAACGCTAGAATTTTAGGACTTTTGGATATGTCTCAGATTTTGATCTTTATTTTCTTGGATTTCCCTTGATTGATTGATTTTGGTTTGCTTTGATTTTGAACAAATAGACCCTAAGATGTTGAATGATTATCTAAGGGGTAGATTTTCTCAAAGGATGATAATTTGAATATGTGTAGGGAGAAGGATGCATCTACCCACACCTATTCAAATAAGATGATAATTTAACCAAGGATATGAAGAAGGATGCATCTACATATACCTAGCTAAACAAGATGGTTTGATAACTTTGACTAAGCATATGCAAAAGGATGCATCTACACATACCTAGCCAAAGATGATTTGATAAAGATTTCAAGGATTTTGTCTCAAGGATTTGATGATTTTGATTTTTGCCAAAAAGCCTAGCATGAAGGATAATTTCAAGATTTCCAAAAAGGTGATGATGAGATGATTTTTTGGTTTGATGTTTGAAGGATGGATGAAAAAAGATTTTGATTTCTTTTGATCCTAAGATGAACCTAAAAAGACACTTTGTTTACCTAAAACCTTGGTATTGAAGAACATGCAATGCTTCTATAGACCTTATTAACCAATAAGTGGTTCAATTTGATCATACATTTCCGGATTTTGAATCAAGGACTTTCGTTTTGGGATTTGAATTCTTGAAAATCGTGAGGTTTCAACACATGTGAGAGTTCATTTTGTTTATCTTTTCTTAGTGACTTTATTTTACCACAAACACTTATTTGATTAGTTTTCCAAACTAGATGTCCAATGTCATAATTTCTTCAAATCCCACAAAGTATGTTAGGTGGAAATTTGATGAATTCAAGGCAAGGGTTACCTATTGTTTAACTTTAGTAGAAAAACTGAGATGCAATCCAAATGTTTAGAAACCTCTAAGGATAGAATCCCAAGGGCAAGCAATAACATATGGATTGGGTCAATTATATTTGTCTCCTAAAGGGTTTGAAATTTTGATGATGATGTTTAAGTGTTTTTTTTCAAGATGTTTTTGAACAAGCAAGGCATTTTGTAACCAAGGATAAGTACAACCCTATGGATGTGGAAGACAATATTTGTTGGATTCCCACTTGGACAAGTCCAGCTATGCTTATCTTTAGCGAATGGTTAGATGCTTGACCCCACTGGCTCCCCTCCATGGCTCATTAACGTCAATTGGGGCAGCCAAGCATCAACACCCATGAAACTCCCATGGCATGCTTTCCATTTCTACTAAAAGACCGTAAAAGTGTGGGGTGGTTTCAGAATGACCGTTCTTGCACCAACAAATAGATCAAGGATTTTGGCAATTCTAAAACATGGGTTTTAATTAGGACTTTCCGTTCGTGGAGATTGACCCATACAACGAGAGTTCCCTTTCAGATCAATCTCGTTGGAGCCAACCACGTGATATTGGCATTTATTCGAATACCCACATTTATATCCTGGTTGGAAATACTCTTGGATTTAGAGTGTTACCAGTTGAGTCATTCCCTTGGGTGAGTACTTTTTCCCCAAGGCAGGCCCTCTAAGATAAAAAAAGCGAGTAAAGACAATATCCGTAACTTGATCAATCTTTGTTTGCAACAAAGAGAGAGAATACACACAATAATGCTCTACTCACACTCGCACAAGATTTTATTCAATTTTAAACCCAAAATGAAGTGTGGAGGTGATTGCTTTATCTCAACCTAAAATCGCAAAAGAGGCCTTTTGATTCTCAAGATTGCTATAAAGCGTGAGAGAAGCGCATACGTCCTTTTTCAATGAAGTTAATTTGAGTAAGCCCTCATGAAGAAAAAGTTGCACATGTTCATTTTAGATCCACAAAGCAATTATGAATTATTTTTAAAGCACCAAAGGACAAATGAAAGTTGTTTTGTTCAATTGTTAACCAAAAATCAAAATCTAGTAAGTTGTATTCCTAATGCTCATTTTAAGCCTTTGCAAAAATTGAAAAGATTCTTTTTAAAGCCCAAACGAAATTAGTGTCCTAAGAAAAAAAGGAATAACAATTTCTTAAGAGTGTTAAACAAACACTAAAGTGTTTAAAAACACTTTGATTTTGTTAAGTACCACCATTATGCTTCTCCTTCTTTTGTTTTCAATTGATCCAGCCTACAAGCAAGAAAACCAGTCAGATTTTGCAAAACACAGAGGTCAAAAAGAAGAAAACATAAGATAAATTGATCATATGACAAAATGCACATGCTTAAAATGGAATTTCAAATTTTTACTCCCTATCTGCAGTGCAACCCATGAATGCGTCGGAGTTTGTTTCTCCAGCGGTGTTGTACAGCGCCGCTTACCAGTCAGCGGCGCTCTGTGTCCGAACTAGTGAGCTCAACTGCATCGCACTTTTTCCTAGTGTCGCTATTTAAAATTTAAATTCAATTTTTTAGGCGGGATGGCTAGAGCATCGCAGTTTGAATTTCCAGCGGTGCTATATGGCGATGCTGGAGAGTCAACGGTGCTAAAACAATGATGCTGAGCTCCCAGCGTTGGAATTTTCCTGTGCACAAACAAAAACACATAATTTTGTGAGAAAAGTGATTAAAAATGAGATGTTTCCCTCCTTCTAGCGCCAAATGTGTGAACCCCAATCCAAACACTTGCAAAACAATAAGAACAAACACATTAGATTACAAATTGCAAGCAAGAACAAGGATTCCCCATGAAATCCATTAACATAGCTCAAATTAGGAAAAAAACAATGAAGAACACAATGAAATACAATAAAAGAGATTGAATCCTAATTAAACTAGCAAACTTATGATCCCATGGGGGAATTGGTGCCAATTTGATGTGAAAATTGGCCCTTTCCCAATTCCTATGATGCAAGCTTGATGTGTTGATGATAATTGATCCACTTTGATTCATGAAGGATGGTGGATGCTCCAAGCTAAAAACCTGCATAACCTAGCTAAGATTCAATGATGATGGATGAAATTTGATAGATATTTGAGCATGTAAACTTTGCATAATTTGTGGATGATCAAATGAGGAGTGAAGCCTCTTATTTATATATGAGATTGAAGGATGAATGTCCAAAATTGAGCAATGTGGGACTAACATTCAACCAATGGCAAGATGCCACTTGTCAACCTATGAGTGGATGGAGGATGTGCAAGTTTTGATGATTGTGCCAATAAATGCATATTTTTGAATTTCAAATTTGTTGAAATGACTTGCAAGAGGGAAGGGAAAATGCATTAAATGCCACTTAGCTCAAGGAAAAGGACATGTAAGATGGAGTAAATGTCTTGTGGGATGTACATGTCAACTTGGATTTTTAAATTCAAACTTGGAGAATATTCCAAAAAGATGCCTTGTTGAGGAAAATAGAGATTTAATAAATTAATTAAATCTATTTTCATGTGCAAGTGGTAAATGCTGGAGGATGGGACATGAAATGAGATTAATCCAAGTTAATTAATTTAATGAGAGATTAGATGATTGACAAATTTGACTTAGATTTGTGGATTTATTTAAATCAAATATGAGAGGAATGTGATAAGAGATTAATTATATAAAGATTTTGATTTATTTAATTAAAAGAGATGATGTTAGATTAAACTAAATAAGGTTTTAATTTATTTTATTTAATAGATAGACTTTAGAGATTTAATCAAATAATATTAATTATTTAATTAAATAGGGATAATTAGATCAGATTGATTGATTTAATTAACAAAAGAGAGACTTAATTAGATAAAGTGATTTATTTAATTAAGGGAAGGAAATTGATGAATTTAATCAAATAAGGAAATTTGATTAAATGGTTAGATTGAGGGATGATTCAGGATGAAACGATGTTAGTAGTTGGGATCAGATGCACAATGTCAATTGGTACAGTTTACGTGTCTACACTTACAATAATGGATTCAATTACTAAATCAAATAAAACAGTTTCATTCAACCACACAATCTCAGACAATAAGGATTTGATAAAAGAAAACCTATATAATAAGCTCTCTGATGATTGAATCTCTTCCAATCACCACTCTTCTTCTCATTTCCCTAATACTTTCCTTGCCCAAATCTGCAAACTTCTCCTCTACTCTTGTTTTCTTAGATTGAATGTTTTGTGAACAAACCTTGTGTCCCTCGAGAATGAGGGTTCCTTTTCTTTTATTATTTTCTTTTTCTTTTCTTTTTTCTTTTTCTACTTTTATTTTTGCTTTGTTTTTGTGTTTTATTTTCTAAATTTAAGTTATTTTTTCTATTTTTCTATTTATTTTCATCTCTTTGTTTTATTTTCCAAATCTTGCTTTCTTTTCTAAGTTTATTTCATATTTATCAAATAAAACTAATATTAACTAACAAATATGATTTATTAACTTGCATCACAATTATCTTTAAAACAATAAATATTAATTCTAATTCTGAATAAAATCAATAAATGATTTAAAACTATTTTTATTTCCTCTAAGAGAAATTAACATTAACTAATATTTAATTAAATAAGCAACTATAACAATAATCTTTCTTATTAAATAAAATAAGACACAATCATAACTAAATTATGTAAATGCAACTATATGATTTTCTAAGTGTGTGTAGATTCCTTTGACCACAAGTTGCCATCAGTCGGCTAGACATCCCCTCCTTGATGACACTCTCTCTTTGCTAAGAGTATATTCCTGTTATGCACATGAGTCAAAGTTTGGTCAATGATCATTAAAATAGTAATATTAAATTGAAAATTAATTATTTAAAATAGAGGTCATGACATCCTTCCCCCCTTAAAGAATCATCATCTTGATGATCAACTTAACTAAAGATAAAAATTTCATATCTCTTTAATTCTATTTTACCTCAATGTCAAAATCAGCCCACCTAACAATTGTGTTGCTGCTCCACACACCTGTTTGTTCATAACTAAAAACATTCATTCATCTAACATGCATTCACTTGCAATCATTGTTAGCACAACATTGGTCATCAAATCAACTTAGTTTAACACTTTATGATGAATAAAACATGCAAGCTAATTCCTTTGCTTCATAGAATTTTATTCATATCCCAAATATTCACATAAAATAATACACTCATCTTCATTTTTTTTTATCATGCTTACTCACATGAGACACTAGAACAATTTCCCTTATGATGAAAAACAAGCATCTCATACTACCTACTATCACTATTGGCAATCAAAATTTACATCAATAGAAACAACTCAAATTTACAATAAGGTCTTTGTAAAGAGATCATTTCATGATTAGAAGATCAAAATAAGTTCATCAAATTTCAATATTGATACATCAATTTACCAACAAAGTAAAACTTAATCTGTATTGGAAAGGAAATATACAAAATGTACAATTTCTACTTTTGATTGATCAAATACAATCCTAATTTTCATAGAAAGAAGTACAAATTAATGCCACATCCATTTTCTGAAAGATTCAAATGTATATTCTATTTGTAGCTACTATAACCAACCGATTATTCCCAAGCTAATAATCAAAAATCAAAAACATGGTTAAGGTAATTTTTCCACCCAACAATGAACACAACACTTCCCCGGGGTTCTTCCTAACTCAAAGAATACCTGATCTTGCATGAGGCACCTAAAACCTATATTAAAAAGGGTAGGAGGGAAACTCTCGATGCATTCCTGATGCCTTATATGCATTCAACACTAGAATAGACATATTTATTACATATAGGATGTGGCATAGAAACATATAACATATTAGCTAGGCATTCATTATCCATCTATTTCAATGGTACATTATTGCTTTGGCCAAAGCATTAATACAAAAAGTGGTTGATCTAAAAAAAGAAGATCACCTTCTCTATTAACCCACATTCAACATCCTATCCCAGAAGGTAAGCTTAAAGCTTATCACATGAAACACATTCAACAAGAATAATATATTTCAATTACATAAAATACAAATTAGATATCATGATAGTGCTTACACGCACAAGTGCGCATAGAATGAACAATAAGAACACATGAATCCTTGGTGCATAACTCGCACAAGGTATAATTACATAACTTACATGTAGTGCCTCTCTCACACAAAATAAGGTATATTCTTTGCATATAATGAGCATTACTCATTCAATTTTTCATACAATAAATATGGTAAGTGCATCTATTGCACAAGTGCATCACTCACACAATAGGTGAAATATGCATAAATCATAGTAGTATAGTTATAGTGATCATTACTCAATCTAGTAAACACAATGAGTATCAAACATATATCTCACACAAATTATGAATGTAATCATTACTAAAGTGCTTTATCCACACAAAGGAATCAATAACTTACTCTAGTGTATTACTCGCACAAGGACAACAATAATATGAAATATGCATCACTCACATTAGTATAAGTATAGTGAAAATTTATTGTTCAAGTATAAATATATAGTTAAGGCAACAATTTTTATATGATATGCATACAATCTTCCATACAAATGTGTCATTTCCATAGAGCATGAGAAGTGCATTATTGCACAAGTATCATTCTCATATAGTACATATGTATAAGTACTTTCACTAATAACAATCAAGCATACATGATTCATCACATCAATCACCTTTTCCTTGTCTCTTAGATAGATCAAGATATTTATCTAATCAACTTCTATCATGAATCACCAATGAAGATTCTTAAGACACTGAACCTTGCATTTCTGAAAGATCTTGTGGATTCTACTAGATCCAAATCCTATAAGAATAAGACATTGCTCAACAATCAACTTGCCCAAAGCCTAATACTGTTACCAACATTCTTTCCTTTAAAACATCCCTCTTAGGTTTCCTACCTTCGAGAAGGCTCAACCAATATTTATCTATTATTATCCACTTTATTTACTTCACAAATGATTTTCCTTCTCCCTCTTATCAAAATTTCATCTTTTCTCCTTTCCTTGTATCTTTGAACTCATTTATCTTTCACATCATTAGAGAGATCTCTCTTCACAATATACTTCTCTTATTAATTCACTTTTATTTCCATATTGTCATTCATGGGTTGTCACCATATACTATCCATCTTGGCTTACTTCAAATAGTCACCTTTACTCTTACTAGAAATTCCTATGAAAATGTGATTAAGGCAAAGGGGTCTCACACCTCTAGAGTTCTTGAATGATCGAACTACGCTTAAAATTCTACTCGGTTCCAACTAACCATCTAAGAATCACCAGGATTCCAACTTGTCAAAGAATCTTTGGCCCATAACTAGGGTTCTCTATTCAATACAACAAGTTCATATACTATAATGCAACCTAAGCATAGAAGACTTGAGGCCCGAGTGTTGAATCTGGGATCTTTGATACAAAATGTAAGGTTCAAAAATATCACTTACTAAAAATAACCTTTGATAAGAAAATCAATACCCGAAATAATTAAATAGTATAAGACGAATGTTAGATGGTGCTAAAAGGAAATAATTAAATAACTTCATTATTTTCAAATGGAATTACATACATTAATGAGTCAATATGTATATCAACACAAGGTCATGCCTTTACATAATCTAGCCATGTCGGCTTACACAAAGATAATACAATACATATAAATTCAAATACTATAATGCAAATTAAGGAAATAGAAAGATCATAAATGCATCCACAAAACAACCATAACACAATGATTTTCATGAGTGTAAAATCCTCATAGGGATGAAAAACCACTCATAAAAATGCCTCACTGGCTTAATGAAATGCCTCACTCACTATAGAATGCCCCACTGGCAAAGTCTCACTAGCAATGATCATATTGTCTCTCTGACATGACCATTTACAATTTCATTAGACATTTCTAAATAATAAAGAAATCAACTACAAAGGATCACTCAGTTTCTCTACATAACATTTATCTACAACTGGAATCTTTAGGATATAAATATGTCAAATAATAACCCCATTATTTTGCATACAATTTACCAGATATTCATTTCAGAATTTTGATTTACAATTTCAAAAAGATATGTCTCCCTAAAGCATCGAACTAGAAATAGTGACAAGTCATTGTTTATGTAATAAACAATAATAGATGTAATGTTTCCATTTGTACCTTTCAAACTATTCACATAACTATCTATTCGAGTCGTTGTTGTGACTATCTTTTATCACCTTTTAATCTACATTTTAACTCATAAATGGATGACACAACAAACACAAAACAACCCCTATAATGTCAAAAAGACATAACTTACAAACCTCGTGCCTTAGTTGAGGAAAATAGAAATTATATCCTCATGAAAAACCAATGGCATGCCCTATGTGAAATCTTAGCAAAAAAACAAGAACCTATGCTATGCAAACACTAGGGTTACTCAAACCCAAATCACAAAAAATATACCCACAATTACATTGTTGATCTTTAACCATTTTAAAAATAGAAAACACAAATGTACACAAAAGACAACCAACATAGGCGATCACTAACCAAACTCTTGTGAAAAACCGAGGTCGAAACAATAAATAGCACCACAAAACTTATTTCAACAACCATTTTCTATATTTCATGACAACTAGATCCTTAAGATTAACTATTAATGGTAGTTGTTACCTTCATACAAGCAGATGCACGTATATGTATTTACAAGCTTAAGAAGGGATTGTATTGTTTGTTTGAAAGTCATGAAATATATTTTTACTACCTTGGTAGGTGATCGATTCATGACATCGAGGCACTAATTTTGGAGGTTATGTGTACTAAAGATACAATTTGAAAATGTACTTGGTAAACTATGACTTCATTCATGAAGATTGTGGATGGTGAGGCTAAAATTGAGGCTAGCATAAAATGAATATAAAAATAACAAACAATTAAAAATTAAAACCCTATATGAGGATATCAATAGCTTACCACAAGATAGCTTTTCGTGAGCATATCATAGCAGTAATAGAAGAGGAAAACAAAGCAACTAGATATTCCAATTGTTCACACCTATTGAAGATAGATGAATTCGAAGGTTCTATTTGTTAAGTCACTGTATTGCACAACACCCAATATTCAACGCTATATAACTATCTTCAAGGAAATGAATTCTACTTCTGTAAGAGTTTTGTTGTGGGTACGGTCAGGTTCTCATGCAAATAGTATTCCCAAATGAAAGCATAAGAGTTGAAATTTATAAATAGAATGAGATTCCCTTATATTTGTAGTGCCCTGGTATACATGTATGGAAAAAGTGGAAACACAACAAGGCATGTGAACTGTTTGACAAAATGGCCTCAATTGATGTCATCTCATGGAATGTAATGATTGAAGGATATGTACAAAATGGATTTGTCAAAAAAGGCTTAGAAAATTTTAAGCAAATGCAAATGGCAGGAGTAAAGCCAAAACCCATGACCTTTGACAACATCCTCGTTGCCTGCGCTAGAGTGCGAGATTTGAAACTCTAGCAAATCTCTTTAAAAATAATAGCAATGACCCATTTGCAGATATAAATACAATTTCACTTAAAACAACAAAAATCTTAACGTAATTCCGACACACCAATAATCTATGTCATTCTATAAGATGAGAAATATCCACCTTATATGAATGCAAATAAGAAATGATAGGGATTTATAATTGTAGTCCACCTTTCAAAGATCTCAGAAAATAGAGGATGGTATAAATCATTTGAAAAAGACATATATTAGATCTTAAAAAGAAGTTGGTTCCTTCCTAAACCTTCATTTCAACACAATGGGCTGTGGAAGTATCAAAAAACTTGGGGAGAGAGAGAATTACAAAAAGAAACAAAAAACATTAATTTTTCATGTCGTATGACGTGGATGAATGATATTCATGATTTGGTGATGAACCATAGATTTTTTGGATAGGAGACTCTTACACTTCTAGGGTTTTGCACCTAAAAGGAGAAAGACATCTCAAAAACATAGGTGGTTCACTCAAGACTAATGCAAATATGATTGAAATATGTCTAAATAGAATGTCCTAGATGCAAAGAACTGATTAAAGAGATGAATTATTAATTCCAAACTAAGAAAATGTACTTTTTTTGAAAACACGTTGTGATAGGAAGAAAGATAGATTGAATGCAATATAAAACAAGGTAGAGAAACCAAATAGAAAGAGTGCACCAAAAAATTGGCATAGACCAGGGTGGAGACTGTAGATGCTTCTAAAAATCTAGAGAATCTAATTTTCTGGTCAACTAGGACACTTATACAAAGCTGAGCGACTTAGTCCCAGATAAGGGTTTCTGTCTAGAAAGTAGTTTAAGGGAAGTGGGTACTGGAATCTGCAAACTGATATGGAAAATACCTCTGATGGGACTCATAAGCCACTGCTGGTGATTTAGTCTACTTTTAGATTTTGGGAAATTTGAAAGTGTAATTTGTAGCTCTCGGTTTGCACTTTCTTCTCTGATTGAAATCCAGATCTGATTCAACGAAAACACCTACAAAATAGAATATAATTTGGTTTCTAATGGGGGGTTTACCTCAATCAAACCCATAGTTGGTATTTAAACCTTGAAAGAGATAATGAAATATGTTGTAAAACCCTATCCCTAAGTGCATCTAAGACTAGGAAATCTGAAGCAAGATGCAACCCTATTCTAACATGCAAGAATAAGATGCATAAATGAAACTAGAATGGTGCAAGACTCATTCCAAGAGATCCTAAATCACATTAGAAATGAATCTTAATAACATGAAAACCTTCCTTAGGTTGAAAATAGAGAGAAATGGAAGATGGAATCATTCAAAAAACAAGTCCTTAGGCTTAGCTTGATGGCTAGTTGTATCTCCCCAACCTAGAATTCTTCATGATTCTCCATAGGCATCCATGATCAACCCTAAGCAATGCAATATCTTGGACAAAAAGTAAGCTTGAAGACCTGCAAAAACCCTAGCTTGCTGCCCTAAAGCTTCAACTTTGTTGTAGATAGACTAATGAATCTTCTTGTGAAAGATATTCAACAATTGACTCTTGAATTTATTTGAAATGACTAAATGTTTTGAAAATTGACCTAAAAAATTATATTTATAGGCATTCATACCTAATAATTCATTATGTAGACTTCACAGGCTGACATCAATTAGAAATTTGAATTAATTCAGTGATTTTCCCGCTCAAAATTGAAAAATCCCCCAAAAGGGACTAAGTCGCCACCTTGGGCGACTTAGTCCCACCAGAGGTTTTTGAGGTGGGTTTTCTAAATTTTGAATAATTTGAATCTTATTTGTCAGGATTTGTATGATTTTTGAGTAGAATAAGCCTCAAGGTCCAAAATAATGAGTCTTAGGGGCCTATAAATGGTAAGTTTAAGGAACAATTAATGGAAGGATGCCAAAATAGGTCCAAATTAACCATGAAATTGCCTCTTTCTTCAATACTATACAATTTTCTATGCTACAGGTGATTTAACATTTGAGAAGTTGTTAAGATGTACACATTGCTGCAAATCCCTTTCTCAATTTGCAAAAGAGAAAATAATGGGGAAGACATAAGGAAATGAGAGAATAAGCAAGCTTACAATAATGGCTTCAATTACTAAATCAAATACAATGATTTCATTTAGCCACACAGTCTCAGAAAATAAGGAATTGATAAAAGAAAACCTGTATAATAATCTCTCTGATGATTGAATCCCTCCCAATCACCACTCTTCTTCTCATTTCCCTAATGCTTTCCTTGCCCAAATCTGCAAACTTCTCTTCTATTCTTGTTTTCTCAAATTGAATGTTTTGTGAACGAATCTTATGTCCCCTAAGAATGAGGGTTCCTTCTCTTTTATTATTTTCTTCTTTCTTTTTCTATTTTTATTTTTCCTTTGTTTTTGTGTTTTATTTTCTAAATTTAAGTTCTTTTTTCTATTTATTTATTTATTTTCATCTCTTTGTTTTATTTTCCAAATCTTGATTTCTTTTCTAGGTTTATCTCATATTTATCAAATAAAACTAATATTAACTAAAAAATATGATTTATTAACTTGCATCACAATTATCTTTAAAACCATAAATATTAATTCTAATTCCAAATAAAATCAATAAATGATTTTAAACTATTTTTATTTCCTCTAAGAGAAATTAACATTAACTAACATTTAATTAAATAAGCAATGGACCTGTGCGGTGATGGCTCCCTCTCCTCCAACTTCTTCCACTTGTTATGCTCAGGGTTTCTCCGCACCCTTTGTTCCTACTTCCTCCACATCCTCCTCAACGAAATTTAATGATGAGAGTTCCTTTTTTGGCACAGTGTCCATAGGTTTACCCTTTCGTGCCCTACCAGGTTTGGGATGAGGGCTTCTCAATATGTACGGGATTCTATGTGAGGCAGGGATGACAATTCTCCTCACATATCTGAGTCTTATAAAGCGGCTCTGAGTATGGATTCCCCGGAAGAGAGGCAAGGATGGAAGTAGCCCGGTGCTGCAATGTCGAGGGCCTCTCCACAAGACCCTGATCCTTCCCACCTTGGCACATCTTTGAAACCCCCATTCTTCATTAGCAATTCAGATAGGGCCCCCAAAATATGTCTAGACAATATCGCTTATGATAGGAAGGAGTATATGAAAGAGCATGCTTTGATATGTAGATTCATGAGAGTTTGGCCGAAGTTGTGCGACCTCCATGCCTGGATCAATGAAAATTGGAAAGCATACACAAAGGATGAAATTAACATTTATCCTTGCGCAAAATGTTTCTTTATTTTGGAATTTGAATCTTTAGAAGATAAGAAATTGATCCTCAACACTAGTCCTTGGTCTTACGAGGGAGATTTTTTATGTGTTAAGCCTTGGCTTCCCTCTTTTGATCCTCAAACTGAGACATTTTCCTCACATTCCTTTGGGTAAGACTACCCTATCTTCCTCTATAACTTTGGGAAATTAAGTGCTTGATTGAAATTGCAAATGGATTAGGTAAATATCACAACATTTCAAAAGAAACTATAAATTATGAAAACTCTACATGCGCCCATTTATGTGTTGAATTCTATTTATCTAAAGTCCTATCGGCTGAAATCACATTGAAAGTTAGAAACAGACGTTGGAGGAAACCAGTAGATTACGAAAAGATTGCATTTAGATGTAGAAAATGCTTCTCAACAACACATGGAACTCCATAATGCAACAAGAAGCAAGCTAATCGGCAGGGAGAAGTCAATTATCATCCTTCTTGGTGGAATAGGGCTGAATCTAGCCACTATGTAATTGCTCCCAGGGTGAAGGATGCTCCAACCTCTCTAAAACCTTTACAAAAAAGTCTCCTATGTAGGGCTCTCCTTCCAATATACAATCTCGTAAGCCTTCGGTGATCTCAACAAACTTAATCTCTGAAGAAGTGACAAAGCAGGAAAAATGTATTGAGTAGAATTTCTTCTATATGTCAGAGCAGGAATGGAAAAAAGTAAAAATGAAGAAATCTCCTTCCTCAAGGGCCAAACACCCAATGATATTAAGATCAGAAAATCCAGAATGAAAAATTAAGCATTGTATTTGAGGAATGTAATCTTTTTTCAAAGTAATAGAAAGAGTGTTATCCTCTCTGATAGCAGTTTTCCAAAAAAAATAAAATCTTCCTTATTAAATAAAATAAGACGCAATCATAACTAAATTATGCAAATGCAACTATATGATTTTCTAAGTGTGTGTGTAGATTCCTTTCACCACAAGCCACCATAAGTCAGCTAGACACCCCCTCCTTGATGATACTCTCTTTTCCAAGAGTATATTCCCATTACGCACGTGAGTCAAAGTTTGGTCAACGATCTTTAAAATAGTAATATTAAATTGAAAATTAATTATTAAAAATAGAGGTTGTGATGAATCAGTGAATAATGAATAAATATGACTAGATATATGACCAGTGAAATCAATGAATAAAAATGACTAAATATACTACCAAATTGATCAAAATGATGATTAAAATTAATGACTAAATACACTACCAATGCACAAAATTTAGTGAATAAAAATGACTAAATAAGTGACCAGTTAACAACAATCAATGACTAAATATATCAGTGAATAAAAGAATGACTAAATAAGTGACCAGATTACAACAATCAATGACTAAATCAACAACTAAATAAGTGACCATTTAAATATATCAGTGAATAAAAAATGACTAAATAAGTGACTAGATTACAACAATCAATGACTAAATCAACGAATAAATATATCAGTGGAAAAAAGTGACTAAATAAGTGACTAGATCACAGTAATGAATGACTAAATCAATGACTAAATATACTACCAAATCAATCAATCAAAACAACCAATAAAAGACAAAAAATGGTTTAGTCATCAATCTGGTCACATTATAAATGACTGGGAAATAAATTTGACGAGGGTGCAACCCGAGACACAAAAAATTAACACACCAAATAGAGAATGTTATTTTATTATTCTGAAAATGATCTTCTTACATGCAGAGGATCTGATATCCTCAAGTTCTAGAAATATGCAAACCACAGAATTACAAAAAAACCCCCTTTTCACAGTATGCGAACTTGTCCCCAAAAAGCTACACAAAAATTAGAAACCCTCCCATAAATAGAGCTCCCTTTTTTAGTTTGGAGCCAAAACAACATTCAAATTTGAGTTATTAGTGGTCTGGCGCTGAAAATTACAACTTGAAATTCAAATTTCAAAAGTACATTAAAAAATAAGTATCTTCTAGAAAGTGCGTCAACTTCTGGGAGCCATAACTTTTGATCCGGGACTTCGTTTTTTGAACTATTTGAACCGTTGGAAAGGTCTCGGAGTCAAGCACATGCTTGAAATTAGCAACACCAATTTTGAAAAGTTTCAGGGCCGTTCAGGACCGTTTAGTGCCTCAAATATGAATTGTAAGGTTTTCAAGTGCAATTATGGGAGACTAAAAATGCAATATCTTTTAACCCAGAAATAGAAAAGAAAAACCGTAAGTTGGGAATTAAATTATGATGAAAAGGATATCCAGAAATGCAAAAACATCTAAGAAACTACCAACATGAAATGAAACTCTTTTTTTGGGTGATGCAGGATTGCCCTTACACCACTGGATGCTTCTACATCAGACACCCAGGGTAGTTTGAGAAGTGACCCTGTCACGTCTCAGATGGTTAAAGAAAGCCCAAACAGTCAACCTCTGCCTTAGATATCTAGGATGAATCTTCCACAGGCCTTCCTTTCCATTTCACTAGATATTCTTCATACTGCCTATTTTTGGTACTCCTTCCCACACGACTATCTAGGATTGCTTCAATCTCCTCCTTCCCTGAAGTAGGTGCTAGAATGCCATACTACCCTATCGTTGGTGCTTCCTTTGCACCACCTTCATGATACTCTGTCAAATCTGAAATGTTGAACACAAGGGAAATATTGACTCCATTCGGCAACTCTACCTCATATGCATTCCCTGAATCATGCTTCTTCAAAATCTTGTAGGGACCAAATTTCTTCATCTTTAGTTTGTTATAGGTTCCCACTGGAAACTTTTCTTTCCTCAAGTGGACCATTACTTCATCACCAATATGAAACTCCTTATTCCTCCTTTTCTAATTTTCCTTGGCCTTATACTTCATATTCATCTTGTTAATATGTTCTCTTACCTTCTCATGTATATCCTTGATGTGCTCTGCAAAATATCTTCCTTCAGAAATTATCTTCTTCTCTTGGTCCATCTTCCTCAATTCTGGAGTTTTTCTGGGGCTGCCTCCATACACAATCTGGAATGGTGATGTACCAGTGCTTTTGTTGATAGAATTTTTGTAAGAAAATTCTTCCTAGGGTAAGATCAAGTCCCATCCCTTGGGTTTGTCTCTTACCAAGCATCTCAGTAGGTTACCCAGACTCCCATTCACAACCTCTATTTTCCCATCTGTTTGTGAATGGTGTGCAGAACTGAACTTCAACTCTGTTCTCAACTTCTTCCACAAGGTCCTCCAAAAGTATCCCACAAATTTGGTGTCACGATCTAAGACAATACTCTTTGGCAGACCATGTAGCCACACCACCTCTTTGAAGAACAAGTTATCAATGTGGACTGCATCATGGGTCTTCTGAAACGGAATGAAATGTGCCATTTTTGAAAACCTGTCAACCACCACAAATACTAAATCATTCCCTCTCTATGTCCTTGGAAAACCAAGAACAAAAACCATACTTATATCCTCCCATGACCTCTCTGGTATAGGTAAGGGCTGATATAACCCTATATTCTGGCTCACTCCTTTAGCCATCTGACATACCCTGCAACTCTGTACATACTTCTTTACATCCTGTGACAACTAAGGCCAATAATAATGCTCATTGATAATGGAAATGGTCTTATCCTGACCAAAATGTCCTACCATTCCTCCACTGTGCTTCTCCTTAATCAGGTTCTCCCTCATGGAACTCCTCAGAATACACAATTGGCTTCCCTTAAACAACATGCCATCCTGAATTATGAAATCCAACCACCTTGTCTTGTCCACTGTAACATGCTCCTTGCAAGCTTTCCAAGCCTCTACAAAATCAGGATCTTTTGGATACAATTTTTTGAGTTCATTGAACCCAACCACTTCAATCTGCATCTTTGTCATCAATGTCTTCCTCCTACTTAAGGAATCTACAACCCTATTCGACCTCCCACTCCTATGCTTTAGAACAAAGGTATCTAGCTCTACAAATTCTACCCATTTCATATGCCTCTGATTTAATTTTTCCTGACTATTCGGATACTTTAATGCTTGATGATCAGTATATAAAAAAATTCCTTCGGCAATAGATACTACCTCCATTTCTTTAGTTCTTGAACTATTGAATAAAATTCCTAATCATATACAAAATACTTTCTCTTGGCATCATTTAACTTTTCACTGAAATAGGCAATGGGCTTACCTTCTTGGATCAACACTGCTCCAATGGCACAACCACTGGCATCACAATGCACCTGAAACACCTTATTGAAATTTGGGAGGGTTGGAGTAGGTTGCTCTGTCACCTTCTGTTTCAAAAGTTTAATTTTTTTTGTTGCTCCAATGCTCCACTTGAACTCTTTTCTATCCCCTCTCATTGTTTCAGTCAGGGGTGTACAAATACTATTGAAGTTTCTAATGAAATTTCTGTAAAAACTAGCCAAACCATGGAAATATCTCACCTCAGTAGAAGTTCTTGGGTTAGGCCATTCCAGAATAGCCTTCACCTTCTGCCGAGACAACAAACTCCAAGTACACTAGTTCATTCTTCACAAAACTACACTTCTTCAAATTAATCAACAATTTCTCCTCTCTTAACTTCTCAAAGTCTCTCTGAATATGCATCAAATGCTCATCCAAAGTCCTAATGAAAATCAAGATACCATCTAAATACACAATAACAAAACTTCCTAGAAACTCTTTCAGTACCTCGTTCATGAGTCGCATGAATGTGCTTAGTGCATTGGTTAGCCCAAAAGGCACGACTAACTACTCGTACAGACCCTCTTTGGTCTTGAAGGCAGTCTTCCATTCATCTCCTTCTTGAATCTGGATTTGGTGATAACCACTCTTCAAATCAATATTTGTGAAGTACTAAGCTCCACTCAAATAGTCCATCAGGTCATCCATCCTTGGTAGGGGAAATTTGTACTTGATTGTTATCTTGTTTATGGGCTGGGAGTCTGTACACATCCTCCACTCCCCATCCTTCTTTGGTGCTAGTACTGCAGGTATTGCACATGGGCTTAGGCTCTCTCAAATCAAACCCTTTCTCAACAACTCCTGAACTTGTCTATTTAACTCCTCATTTTCTGCTGGAGTCATTCTGTGAGCTGTCTTATTTGGAAAACTGGCTCCAGGGATCAAGTGAATCTGATGATTGATCTTCCTCACTGGCGGTAAGCCCTCGGGTACGTTATCAGAAAAAAAAATCTTGAAACTCATCCAGCAACCCAAAAAATTCTACTAGCACCTTATCACTATCCTCCTTACCCACTCTAGGAATCAATGCATAGCACACACGCTCATGATTCATACCTTCTAAAAAATTTCTTCCATCAACATAACATATTCTAGCACTACTGCATACCTTTTCTTCGGCCTCCTTTAGGGGTTTCAACTTGTGACGAACCCCATCCTTCATTAGGGATTAGGTTTTTGCATGGAAATCATGTATAGCTCTCCTGTCAAATTGACACAGCCTCCCCAACAACATGTGACATGCATCCATGGGGATGATATCACATAGTACCTTATCATGGTAGCTCTCGATCTTGAACTTCACTAGGCACTGCTCATTGACTAGAACTTTGTGGTCCTTTTGCAACTAGGCAATCCAATATGGATGTGGATTCCTTTCCCTCTTCGGCTTCAACTTTGTAACCATCTCCTCTGACACTAGATTATCGGGGCTCCCACTGTCAATGATGACATCACAACATTTTCCTTCACATTTGCACCTTGTGCGGAATAGATTCTTCCTCTGTTCAGGCTCCTTCTCTTCAATCACCAGTGCTCTTCTAATCACTAGGGCTTCTCCCCTTTCGACGTCATTTGAATGTTTAGATTGAGCCTCCTCATTTGCATGTGCAACCCTTCCACGACCTTCTAGCCTTTTGTCTTCCCTCCCTTGATGTTGTGGAAATTCATAGGCTCAATTTCCTTCTTCACCACACTCGAAACATGTTCCTCTAAAACCACCTATTCTAGATCCTTCTCCAAATCTCCCTCGTCCTCTACCTATTTGATCACCACTGTTTTGATCATGAGGGTGGTAGAAGTTATCATTCTTCTAGTTTCGACTGGTACCCACATCTTCATTTTTCTTCTCATCATCATTTCGGCTTCCAGAAGATCTTCCACTGCCCTTTCCACTCTGACCTCCTTGTCCTTTTTTCTTGCTATCAAATCTTTTATTCAACTTCTCTTCAACTTTCAGAGAAAAATGGAATGCATCCTCAATGGTGGTCATTCTGAACAGGCTTAGCTCCTCCTGCATGCTCGGTCATAACCCATTAAGATAATGGGCTACCTTTTCCTTGCTGGCCTCTGTATGACCCATTCTGATGATCATCTTGTGAAAATATTTAATGTATTCTTTCACAGATTTGCTTCCTTGCTTCAACCCTTGCAATTTCTTCAGCAGATTTAGCTCGTAATCCACTGGTATGAACTGCTTTTTCAGTTTCTCCACCATGCGATCCCATCTGGTGATCTTTCCTTTTCCTCTTCGGTTTCTCTCCAACTAGACCTCTTTCCACAAAATACTGGCATGGCCCTTCAGCTTTGTTTTTGCAAACTTGACCTGATTTGGGTCGTCTATCTCCTCATACTTTCAATATTCTTCCAACTCATTGATCTAGTTGATCAACTCTTTCGAGTTCAGACTTCTGGAATAACTGGGGACTTCTTCTCTGGGTCTTTTCCCGATCTTTGAAATGACCCTTATCAACCGCATTTGGCCTTGATCAATTTCTTCTTCTTCCTCTTCTGCATATGAATATTCCTCCTCTTCTTCATCCTCACTTTCTTCTCTCCTTCTCGAGTTTATCCTATTATCTCCTGAAATTGCACCCTATTGAACCTGATGTTCAACACCTCAGTGTAACATGGGAAGACCTCTAAAGATGTGGGTTTCTTGTAAATAGAGGTCAACCTCCGGAGAAGGCCGGCATCCTATGGTGTCACCTAACTACTGATCTTGTAAGGAAAGGGAGAAGGAGAATGCATAAAAACTAATGAAAACATGATTTCTATGGTGATGCACCAAATTTACTAAGAAGACACATAACACAATTTACACACACAATTTCAGTCAATGACAAAAAGCTTTGTTGTACACAACTCAATCACACATGTTTCTTGCATAAACATTTCATGAAAAGGTTCGTATGGCTACACTCCTAGAAGGAAGAAGTAACTTCACAACATAGAGAGTACTGAATTTTGAACACATCTCACAACCTGCAAAAATACATATTGCTCTATGGAAAGGTGCTGAAATAAGACATAACCACAAGAAATCACATAGTTTCACAAGAAGCTTCATCAATTATACAAATGCACACAGTTTAATAGAGAGATTGAAAAGGTAAATCGCTTATACTCATTGATTTCAATGGTGAACACTGATATACATGCCTGTCATGAGTTACAAAACATAGTCTCTTTTCTGCAAAGAACTCCACAAGTCACAAAAGCAGAAAAGCACCAGGTAAGAAATGTCTACAAAAAGGAAAAAATGCCATATATATGAGAACCAAAAGTGTCGCCCCTTTGATTTTTTAGGGTTTACAAAAAATTAGCCTCCTGGAAAAGAATTCACCCTTAGATCTTTTTTATGAAATTAATGTTGTATCCCCGTGTCCATGTTGATGACAGATCGCCCTCAAGAATGGTCTCCTTGATCTTTTGCAACCACAACATTAATTTCAGGCCTCTCTGTCCACCTTTGAACCTCCTTTCCAAGTTGCTCCATCACCTTTCATCTCAAGAAAAGTCTGTCATTTGTGCTCTATTGATCTTCCTCTCACCGGTCAAACTACACGGCTCGCCTGTAGCTTCCTCTGATTGGTCGAACAGATGCCACACAAGATTCCAGGTGGTCAAAGGTCGCTTCCTCAGAATCACATGTCGGTGAGACTTCAATCGTGTCTCCCTGATGCGATTATACTCTATAGCAGCATCGACATAGCATACATCTGTTGATGAGACTTCATGTCGAGCAGCAAAAGTCATATCGACATCCCTGAAACCATCGGCAAGACTTTCATTCATCGGAAAGAGGTCATAGCGGATTTTATTAGCCATACCGATATCCTTTTTCATCGCTGAGACCTTACTTGTCGGTAGGACATCATACCGAGCACAAATCTTTCGCTCGGAGTCTCCCCGATCTCAAACTTGTGAAACACTATCGGCAAGAGTTTACTGATGTTACACTGAAGGTATAAACCTTCGGTGAGACCATGATCAGTCGGTAGGAGGTCATAGCGAGCTGAAACCCCTCGGCCAGGAGTATTACTAATCCTGAATATCCACTCGGCAAGACCCTATCGAGTTGGCAAGACTCTACATCGGGGGTCCTTTTGCTTTGGATTTATCACTTCATTTCGGGAGACATTGCTTGGTCGGGAAGACCTTACACCAAAATCACCATCTTATACCGAAGGCACCATCCTTTCGGTGAGACATCATCTGGTCGCCAAGATGTTACAACGAGGCCCAACTTTTTTCCTCGTTGACATCTTTTGCCGAGACCTTCATTAGTCGCCGAGACATCTCCCCGAGCTCCTATTTCTTTGGCGAAACCCCCGGCCTTTGGCGAGACATTATGTCGATATCAATCCCTCTTGGTGAGATCTTTCACTATAAGTGAGACCTCATGCCAAAGGAAAAACTTTCGGTGAACTGATAACATTTCGGTAGGACACTAGCGGGTCGGCGAGACATTACACTGAAGGAATTTCGCCTTTGTCGAGACTTCGATCGTTCAGCTAGACCTCATGGAGAATGTAAAACTTCATCTCTGATGAGGGCCTAGTGAACAACGGTCGGGGAGACTTTCCTCTGTCGGGGAGATATAGAAAACTCATGGCCACCAAAATGTCCTAGCGACCGGTGTATTCAAACAAATAGAACGCACTGCTAGTTGGCAAGACAACAGGAGCGACTTGCTGACTTTCTTCTCTGATGAGTTTTATGCCAAATATGACTGAGGCGAGGCTTTCCAATAGAACCTTGTGAAATAGCATCAGATGTATGATCTAACCCTTGATGCAAATGTCCCCATTTGGCCTTCATAAACACCTGAAACATAGATTGCCCTGCCTGATTGAGCCCATAGGTGAAAAATTGGGCAACATTTCTAGCAACCTTTGCTGGATGTTTTCCTGCTAAACATAAAAACCATTAGCCTAGGCCTATCCATTGGGCATGGAGTCACTCTCTACTCTTCAAATTTCTGAAAACCTCGTAACTTAGCTCCAAACCAAACAGACTGAAAGAACTACTGCAACTCTGTTGAAGACAGAGCCTGAAAAACAATGTGCAACAACTGCACTTTATTGAAAACGTGACAAAACTGAAATGAAAAGTTCCATAGGGCACTTATTGAAAGCAAAAACTGAAACTACAACTACTCTATCCTACACTACCCAGCAGTGGTAGTAATCAGACATAACGTTTTATTGGTTGTGAGAAAAAACTTCCCTTTCTCACCAACTTAGAATGTGCTTCCAGCTTGCAAATTGTCCAACAGTGATGAAGGAAAAGTAAATGTTGAGTGCATAGATTAAACACCTCTTCAATCATCAAAACTACCTCCCTTTCTATATTAGACAAGAGGTGCATGCAATTATTTTGAATAGTTTGAGCAACTTGCATTAATGCCTTTTGATGCTTGATCTCGTGCTCCAAAGTAGGTAATTCAAATGGCAACCCCTTTTGAGTGCCTGCTAAGTGTGCCAGGTTTTTGATAGGACATCCCCTTGTTATGACACCCAACTTGTAACTCTCAGCCCCTTGTTGATCTCTAAAGACTTCATCTTTTCCTTGAAAGGACGCTGATTGGAGGTAATATGCAGGTTGTTTATTGGCTGCTACAGTTTGATTTTCTTGAAGGATTTGACCATTATTGTTTATAGGAGGATCAACTGTTCTTTCTTTCAGCTTTGCAATGAAAAAGGAGTCTTGCTTCTTTGCATCTTGTATAATAGTTTTTGAAAAGAAACCATTAATGTTTTTTATGGTTGGATCTTCTTGACTAAGGAGCTGATATTCCTGTTGGATAACTAAAAACAAATCTTCAAACTGTTGTTCCTTATGCTCTTTGTCCATGACAAAATATAACTCCTCAACAAAGTGGGGAAGCTCATCAAATAAGTTCATAGACTGCAATAACTCATCAAATATAACTCCTCTGACTTGAATGGGCTGATCACATGCTTTCCTTTCACATGATACTAGCTCATCATCAGGCAGAGATGCTACCATGCATGTGAGATCTTCATCTTCATCAACAAATTGAGGAAGTTCATCAAACAAGTCAGTAGTATTGTTTGGCTGCTCCAAATCAACTGGTAAACCATGAGCCTTCATGCTCTCTTCAGCTTGCTCAATGTAACCAGGTAGTTGGTTAAATAAAGAAATTGAATCCTCCTCCTGTTTGAGCCTTTTTTGTTGTAGTCGGTAACATGCTACAACTAAATGAATTGGATTTACTTTTTTGATCCTCTCCATGAGGAGTAAGTCATCTAGATCAATGGGCTGCTCTTGAGGGATGATGGACTGATCTTGTTCAGGTACTACATTCTCTTGCATCGAATCGAATCCCTTAAAGCTTGGAATTTCAAATTGAGAAGACTTACTAGGGGAGTCGAGAGGCTGAATTTTCCTAAAGCTGGCAAACTTGTACTTGGGAACCTCTTGTTTGGAAAGTTTTAGCCTCATTTCTGCATCTTTTGCAACCAACTACTAGGCAAGGTTCTCTTCAAATTTCCTCTTTTTGGCCTCCCATTCTTGCTCCCTTGTCTGAGCTTGGTAAGCTTTTTGTTCTTGTTGCCAATTGATCTCCTGCTGTCCTTCAATCTCCAACATTTGTCTTTGAAAATCAGAGATTATGTCATCAATACACATGTTGTTAACTCCTTGAGATTGGGCATCTGAACAAACATGTTGGTTGGCATTATGATGGTTTTGATGAGACTGTTGTTGGACATATATAGGCTGATGCTCAAATTGAGCAGGGGTGGGAGGGTGGAAAACTTGTGGGGAATATTGATAATCTCCTGTAGCAAATATACTTGGACTAAAAACAGCTGCATACTAATTATGATATGGCTGATAATTGGGTATATGAGCAGAATTTTCATGAAATGAGGGATGATTAGTAGTTTCATGAAAAGTTGGGTGGTAGAACACGTCTTCATAAAATGTAGACATTTTGGAGCATTCATAGAAGTTGAAAATGCATTTAAATTTCTTGTAAAATAATAAAACTAGATCTGATTTTCTGGAAATAAGAACATACTAGCACTTAATTTGCTTGAAAATAGTTGCTATTCTCCCGCAGTCGCCAAGTATGTAAAGAAAATGCCTCCAAAAGGCTGAAACTACTGCTGCACACACCAAACAACAGCGATAAAATGCATAAACATGAACTAAGAAGCAATTCACAGTCCCACCGAGCATGCCAAAAGCTGTCATCTCCTGAAATTGCACCCTGTTGAACCTGATGTTTAACACCTCAGTGTAACATGGGAAGACCTCTAAAGATGTGGGTTTCTTGTAAATAGAGGTCAACCTCCAGAGAAGGCCGGCTTTCTATGGTGTCACCTAACTACTGATCTTGTAAGGAAAGGGAGAAGGAGAATGCATAAAAACTAATGAAAACACTATTTCTATGGTGATGCACCAAATTTACTAAGAAGAAACATAACACAGTTTACACACACAATTTCAGTCAATGACAAAAAGCTTTGTTGTACACAACTCAATCACATATGTTTCTTGCATAAACATTTCATGAAAAGGTTCGTATGGCTACACTCCTAGAAGGAAGAAGTAACTTCACAACATAGAGAGTACTGCATTTTGAACACATCTCACAACCTGCAAAAATACATATTGCTCTATGGAAAGGTGCTGAAATAAGACATAACCACAAGGAATCACATAGTTTCACAAGTAGCTTCATCAATTATACAAATGCACACAATTTAATAGAGAGATTGAAAGGGTAAATCGCTTATACTCATTGATTTCAATGGTGAACATTGTTATACATGCCTGTCATGAGTTACAAAACATAGTCTCTTTTCTGCAAAGAACTCCACAAGTCACAAAATTAGAAAAGCACCAGGTAAGAACTGTCTACAAAAAGGAAAAAATGCCATATATATGAGAACCAAAAGTGTCGCCCCTTTGTTTTTTTAGGGTTTACAAAAAATCGGCCTCCAGAAAAGAATTCGCCCTTAGATCTTTTTTATGAAATTAATGTTGTATCCCCATGTCCATGTCAGTGACAGATCACCCTCAAGAATGGTCTCCTTGATCTTTTTCAACCACAACATTAATTTCAGGCCTCTCTATCCACCTTCGAACCTCCTTGCCAAGCTGCTCTATTACCTTTGATCTTAGGAAAAGTCCATGTCATTTGTGCTCTGTTGATCTTCCTCTCACAGGTCAAACTGCCACAGCTCACCTGTAGCTTCCTCCGATTGGTCGAACAGATGCCACGCAAGATTCTAGGTGGTCAAAGGTCACTTCCTCATAATCGTATGTCAGTGAGACTTTAATCATGTCTCCCCAATGCGATTATACTCTATAGCAGCATCGACATAGCATACATTTGTCGGTGAGACTTTATGTCAAGCAACAAAAGTCATATCGACATCCCTGAAACCATTGGCAAGAATTTCATTCATCGGCAAGAGGTCATAGAAATTTTTTTGGCGAACTGAGAACACTTCGACAAGACACTAGCGGGTTGGCGAGACATTACACCGAAGGAATTTCACCTTTGCCGAGACTTCGACCGTTTGGCCAGACCTCATGGCAACCAAAATGTCCTAGCAACCGGTGTATTGAAACAAATAGAATGCACTGCTAGTCGGCAAGACAACAAGAGGGTCTTTTCGACTTTCTTCTCTGATTAGTTTTATGCCAAATCTGACTGAGGCGAGGCTTTCCACTAGACCCTTGTGAAATAGCATCAGATGTATGATCTAACCCTTGATGCAAATGTCCCCATTTGGCCTTCATAAACACCTGAAACATAGATTTCCCTACCTGATTGAGCCCATAGGTGAAAAATTGGGCAACATAACCTTCTTCGCATTTGCTCCTACAATGCATCAATCTATCTTTGGAGGGCTCTAAAACCCTCAGCCGCTAGTGGATCTCTTCCACCAACATTTTTTTCACTTCGACCACCTCTGGCACCACCACGCCTACCAAGAATCACTCTTGGAGGTATCTTTCTTGACCTTGACCCACAAGCATGGTCCTGGTGCGAACTGCCTTACGATCGGCGATTTGTCTGCACACTCAAGAAACCTCGCTCTGATACCACCTCATGAGGGTGCAACCCGAGACATGAAAAATTAACACACCAAATAGAGAATGTTATTTTATTATTCTGAAAATGAACTTCTTACATGTAAAGGATCTGATATCCTCAAGTTATGGAAATATGCAAACTACAAAATTATAGAAAAACCCCCTTTTTGTAGTATGCGAACTTGTCCCCAAAAAGCTACACAAAAATCAGAAACCTACCGATAAATAGAGCTCCCTTTTTTAGTTTGGAGCCAAAACAACATTCAAATTTGAGTTATTGGCGGTCTAGCACCGAAAATTACAACTTGAAATTCAAATTTCAAAAGTACATTAAAAAATTAGTATCTTCTAGAAAGTGCGCCAACTTCCGGGAGCCATAACTTTTGATCTGGGATTCCATTTTTCAAACCGTTTGAACCGTTGGAAAGGTCTCAAAGTCAAGAACATGCTTGAAATTTGTGATGCCAATTTTGGCAAGTTTTGGGGCCATTTCGAGACCATTTAGTGCCTCAAATCTGACTTCGAAGGTTTTCAAGTGCAATTCTGGGAGACTAAAATTGCAATATCTTTCAACCCAAGAATATAAAAGAAAAACCGTAAGTTGGGAATTACATTATCACAAAAAGGGTATTCAGAAATGAAAAAAATCTAAGAAACTACCAACATGAAATGAAACTCTTTTTTTGGGTGATGCAGGATTGCCCTTACACCACTAGATGCTCCTGCATCAAAATTTCTAATGGTCACATGATCAACTATAGTCATTTATAAGCAATTTTAGTAGTTTTTTCAATAGTTTATTCATGTTTCTGTAGTAGTGCTTAGATTATAGAAATGGAAAAATACTTTGGGCTCTATAACCTTTATGAACAAACTAAGGTGGCATGGACTACATATCAGCTCGTAGGTGAAGCAGTGACTTGGTGGGATAATGAAAATTTAGGGAAAAACCTACAGCCTATTGAGATCACTTGGGGACTCTTCGTTCAAGATTTTAGGAAGAGATGGTTACCACAACTTTTCTTTGACAAGAAAGTGACATAATTTCAAATCTTAACCTAGGGAAATATGATTTTGATTTAGTATTGGGAAAATTTCAGCAACCTATTGAAGTATGTTCCTTAGTATTAAGGGGATGGACGGTTCCATATTCAAAAGTTTATAATGGGACTTAGACCCCACATAGGAGCTGAAGTGGATATACACAAACCTCAAACCATGAATGAAGTCTTTCAAAAGGCCACCAAACAGGAACATAAGCTACAACAACTATCTGATCTTCACAACCATTCAAGTTCTAAGTCTCGGTATGGTAAAAAGAAATTTCATAAGGGAGACAAGAGCCACCAAATCCGCAATCTCAAGAGGGGAAGTGAATCACAGGAGAAGGGTGAAGATGGAAACAATGGAAAGAACAAGACAGAAAACAAGGGCAAGGGGAAAGATGACCATAAGCAGAAAGGCTTTAGAGAGGACAAGCCGGGAGGTCGCAAAGGGTCTCAAGATGGATGCTACACTTGCGGAGGTGACCATTATGCCTCAAATTTTCCTCATTGGTCAAAGTCACAAAAGGAAGGAATCTATCAATAGAATCACTAGATCCATGTTGCAGTGGATAGCAAATAGGAAAAAAATTAGGCTTCACCAGTTCAGCTAACGGGTAAGCTCTATTGCCAATCTATCTCTATCTTAATTGATACTGGAGCTACTAAATGTTTCATAGATCCTAGAATAATATCTAAGATACCCATTAGACCTGGACACATGGAAAATTCATGGACAATCTAGTATGGTAATCAAGCAAAGTGGAGGGTAGATACCTGTCTGTTTTGCAGTGAGTTAGAGCTTCCAACCTTTCAAACTTAGGCCAACCTATATGTGGAACCCTTAGGCTCATATGATGTAATTTTGGGAATAAATTGGTTAACTGAGCATATGGCTTTAGTGAACTTTAAGGATAAGGTGGTGAACTATCTAGATGATTATGGAAATCCAATTGAGGTTTGTGGAATGCAGAGACCCTTAGAGCTTAGACATATTTCTATGATGTAGTTCAAGAAGGCTCATCAAAAGGGGTGTGCAATTTATGTGGTGCATGTCAATAATCCTGACAGCAAGGAGCCGCATTTAGATGACTATCCTATTCTTAAGGAGTTCCAAGACATATTCCCCGATGAACTTACATAATTGCCTCCAAAGCCATAATTTTATTTTTCTACCAACCTAGTTCTAGGATCTGAGCCTCAATTAGGTGACCACCACAAAACTCTATTAGTTGAAGGCCCAACAAATAGAATTGCTAGATAAGGGACTCATAAGAACCAGTGTCTCCTTGGGGAGCTCTAATTATCTTTGTGAAAAAGAAAGATGGAACTTTGCATCTATTTATAGATTATCAGATGTTGAACAAGGTTACCATCAAGAACTGATATCCAATTTCAAGGATTGATGAATTGTTTGATCAAATGAAGGGAGCAACAGTGTTCTCCAAAATTGATCTCAGTTCAGGGTACCATCAATTGAGGATTAAGGAAGAAGATATTCTAAAGACTACATTCAGAACTCAGTATGGACATTACAAGTTCACAGTGGTACCTTTCGGTTTAACTAATGCACCAACAACCTTTATTAACCTTATGAATAGTGTATTCAAAGACTATTTGGATGATTTTGTCCTGATCTTTATTAACAACATCCTAGTCTACTCAATGACCATCAAAGAGCATGATAGGAATTTGAGATAGTTTTTTAGCGATTGAGAGAAGGGAAACTCTTTGGACAGTTTCCCAAGTGTTCCTTCTATCAGGATAGATTGCACTATTTGGGACATATCATTTCAGCTGAAGGAGTCTCTGTGGACCCTGAGAAGATCAAGGTGATCGTGGAATGGGTAGTGCCTTAGAATGTGTTAGAATTTTGTAGCTTCATGGGCCTTGTAGGATACTATAGGAATTTTGTGTAAGGGTTCTCCCAGATTGCATGTCCTATTACCTCACTCCAAAGGAAAGGAATGCAGTTTGAATGGACTAAGAAATGCAAGCAGGAATTCCAACTCTTGAAGGAGAGCATCATGGAAACACCAATGTTGACTATCCCTAATCCTAATGGAAGATTTAGAGTAATCATAGATGCTTCAAGAGAGGGATTGGGAACAATATTAATGTAGGATGGGCAAGTGGTAGCATATGAATCAAGGAAGCTCAAACAACACAAAGTGAACTACATGCCTCATGATTTGGAATTGATGGCCATAGTTCATACCTTACATATGTGGAGGAATTACCTTTTGGGAAAACTGTTTGAAATCAAGACATACCATTTGGGGTTGAGATACATATTTATCAAGCCAAACTTTAATGCACGATAGAGAAGGTGGTTAGAATTCCTTAGCGAGTATGAATTTGGAATTAAATACATAAAAGGGAAAGAGAATAGAGTGGATGATGCTCTTAGTAGATGAAGACATATGGTAGCCATGTTCTCAACAAGGTCTAATTTGAGATAGTAGGTAATTCATAATCTACCAAGGGGTGAGCACTATGAAAGAGTGAAGAGCACCCTAGTAGAAAATCCTATGGATCATCAGTTCAATGGGTATGAGATTGAACCAGATGGTATTTTGAGGTACTAGAGAAGAATGTATATTCCTGACTCTGGAGATTTGAGAATGTTTTTTTTAGAAGAAGTTCACAATGCACCTTATTCTAGACACCTCGGTGTATCCAAGATGATCATGGAGTTGAAGACTCTTTATTTTTGTCCTAAACTCAAGAAGGATGTACTGGAGCACGTAGCCAGATGCTTGGAGTGCTAGCAAGTTACGACTGAGCATGCACACCAGTCGGGAAATTGTATCCTCATGACATACCTGAGTATAAATGACAAGTGATCAATATGGATTTTGTACAGGGGTTGCCATTGAGCAAGAATAAGCATGATGTTATCTTGGTCATGATTGATACGTTGACCAAGGTTTTGTACTTCATTCCAAAAACCTTACAAATGGATCATTTACCCTGGCTAAGAAGTTTGTTCAGGAGATTTTCCATTTACATGGAGTGCTAGAGACTATCATTTATGATAGGGACACATGGATGACCTCAAGGTTTTAGACAACCTTGAATGCGACATTGGGGACTAAATTGAATTTTAGCTCAACATATCATCCTCAGATTGAGATGCAAAAAGAGAGGGTGAATTAGGTAGTCAAAGAACTCCTTCGAATGTATTATATGGACCAACAGTATAGGTGGGAAGAATATTTTCCTTTGGTAGAGTTTTCTTACAACAACTCCTATCATACATCCTTAGGCATGGTACCATTTGAAGCCTTGTATGGGTAAAAGTGTCATACCACCATCAGTTGGGATAAACTAGAGGATAGGATCATAGTAGGACCTAAAATGCTTAAGCAAATGGAAGAACAAATGAGGGTCATTAAGAGTAGATTGAAAAAGGTGACAGACCAACAAAAAAGTTATGCCAACAAGAACTAAACTCTTAGATAGTTCGCAACAAGGGACAAAGTTTTCTTGAGAGTTAAACCTCATAAAATCTCTATTGCTTTTGGAAAGTCTTCCAAGTTGGCCCCAAGATATGTGGGACCATTTTAAGTCTTGTAAGTCATTAACCTAGTTTCTTATAGACTAGATCTACCACCTTCTCTGGTTTGACTTCATAATGTGTTTCATGTTTCCTTGCTTAAGCGATATCATCCTAATGTGCCTCATGTACTTGATTAGAAATCCTTGTATGTACATGATCTAGGAGTGGTGCTAGTGGAGCCCATTAGAATCCTACATAGATGTAACATTAAGTTGTGGAGTAGATATATTGCTTAGTTTAAGTTCCAATGGGACTAGTACTTAGAGGACAGTGCTACTTGGGAGGATGTGAAAGAAATAGAACACTATTTTCCACATTTTCTTTCTTGAAAGAGAAACTCAATAATTTTTTTGAATTTTTTTGAATTGAGATACTATGATGTTTCATGCTTTAAAAATATGATGTTGAAATAGACATACATTTTTGATCTGATGTTGAAATAGAAATACATTTTTATTCTAATATTGAAATAGACATATATTTTTGATGTGAAGTTGAAACAAACATATATTTTTGATCTAATGTTGAAATAGACATATTTTTTTGATCTGATGTTGAAATAGACATATATTTTTGATGTGATGTTGAAATAGACATATATTTTGATGTGCTATTGAAATAGACATATTATTTTGATGAGATGTTGAAATAGGCATGAATGCTCAAAATTTGATATAATGATCTTTTATTTGACTTACTAGACATTAGGACGATGTCTCTTCCAAGAGGGGAAGGATGTCATAAACCAATTTTATTGCATATTTATTATAATATGGTAAGTGGGATTATTGTAGAAATTCAATAAATATTAAATAAAGATTATGAAATATTCAAAAATTGAACGAAAGAAGTTGACTGATGTTGAGTTTGTGAACTTTTGAAAAAATTATTTTATATGTTACCAAGAATTGAACATTACCGATCAATTTATAAGTGCAAGTGTGTGCAGTTGCAGGGTGATAAGTTGAAGGATGAGAACACGATTGAAGTAGGATTGTTTAGTTGGATCAAATGGTAAGCCAATTGGAATCTGGGCCCAACACACCACAATGGAATGATGAATTGCATATGAACTAAATTGTATATATAAGATCATAACACAATTTCCTAACTTGAACTGTTTTAGTGTTTGAAAATGAATGGTTTGTCGATTAAATTTTCTATTCAAAACTTTGTGATTTGAAAGAAACAAAAGTGAGCATTTGTAAAGAAAATTCTTTTCTTTAGTGTAGATATATATATATACACATGTTCAAAATGAAAATTCAAGTTCCTTACTTTAAATGATAGTGTATGGAACCTTTGATCCATTCCAAAACAAGAAACTTGTATATAAATGCATATATAAACATATATGTGTGTGTGTGTGTGTATAAATCAAACACATACATATATATATACATATATATGCATATATATAAATATATATATATATACATTACATACATATATATACATATACATATACATATACATATACATATATATATATATATATATATATATATATATATATATATATATATGTAGACACTCAAAATATCCTAATTGATATTGTGCACTTGATCCTGATTAACTAACACCGATTCTTCCTTAATAATGTCCGCACTAACCATTTAATTGAATAATCTTTATTTAATCAAATTCATCAAAATTCCTCTTAAAATCAGATAATGAACCTTATCAGATTATTTCATCATTTTCCTCCTTTAATTAAATAAATCAACTTTATTAAATTAAATCCTAATGTAAATAAATCAATTTTATTTTGTTGAATCCTAATGTTCTTCATTTAATTGAATAAATCAAATTTATTTAATTAAATTACTAATCTTTCACTATCTTCTCATTTGATTTAAATAAATCTAAATATCTAAATCAAATGTCATATCGACTAATTACATCTTAGTTAATTAAATCCTAATTAACTCTTAACACTAATCCTCATTTCCTCTAGCTTTTGCAACTTGCACATGTAAATCAATTTATTTGATTTATTAATTCCTCTATTTCCATTCAAATATGGCATATTCTTGGAATATTCCATTTATTTGAATTCTCCCTCGTAAAGGACTCTTTTCCTCCAACTTGGCATTTATGGCTCTTACATGTCCTTTTTCTTGAGCCAACTTGGCATTAACTCATCTTACAAATCTTCCTCCACAAGCCATCTTTTGAATTTCAAATTCCACGTAATTGCATTAATTTGCACATTGATCAAAATGTGCTCCTCCTCTCTTCAATATCATGTTGACAAGTGGCACAATGCCATTGGCTCATCTTTAGTCCCACATCCTTCATGTTTCTCACTTCTCAATCTTTCCTTCCTATAAATGGAGGACTCCTCTATTTATTTGGGATCCACAATCCATGTAAGATCATCATGCTCATTTTGAATCCATTCTCATCCACATTTCATCCATGTTAGCATAGAACTTCATCAATCTTAGCAAGGTTATCAACATTTTGAATCAAGGAGCACACAATCATCATCAAGCTTATCAAGGAGTTGGGGAAGGGCTACATTCCACATCAAAGTAGCACCAATTCCCCCATGGGATGTTGGTTTGAGCATTAGAATAGAGTTTCATTTGTGATTTATTTGCATAGTTTAAGATATTTTTCTTTGTTTCCATATTCATATGTTCAAAGAATTTCATAGGGAATGTTTGGTTTACACTTGTTTATTGACTAATGATCACTTGTTTGTTCATGTTTGACCAGGTCTAAGCTAAGCATTCACATTTTGGTGCTGGAAGGAGGGCATAAATCTCAAAATTAACATGTTTTTTCTCTATTTTTGTCATTTTTTCTATTTTTTGTCTTTCTAGGTCAAACAACAACGTTGGAGGAAATATCGACGCAATCAAGGTCTCTGTTTTTCCACAAAGCAACACTAAACTTAGCAGAGCGACGCTGAAATCCTAAAACAATGACACAATCATTCTAGTGTCGCTATATAGCAATGTTGCCTTTGTGTTCAAATGATGACGCCTTTGTTTTCTTGCTTTTGCACTCAATCTTAAAATGGTCGTATCTTGGTCATATTTTGGTTTTTTTTAGAGATTTTTTTTTGAAATGGGGTAGAATTTCATAAGCTATCCAATGGTGTAGGTGTTTCTCAACTTTGATAGAGTTAAAATTTTCAAATTTTCACCTAAAGTCAAATCACATTGTAACTTGGTCTAAGTTTAAGGGTTTCTATGCTAAATCATTTATCTAACCCTCATATCTTCTTGTTTCTTGATTTCATCTAACATTTGGAGCTTGGATTACAGGTTTTAAAGCATCATGGAGCATGTAAGTGAAAGAAAAAGCATTTTATACTCATTGTAATAGTGTTTTTAAACACTCATGGGAAAAATAACCCATCATATGTTATTTTCTATTCATGCTTTAGGACCAACTAGAATTATTTTTGGCATAAAATTTACAAACAACTCAAGCTTTATCAAGTTGGTTAAAAGGAACCTTAGAAACTCACTAGATTTGATTTTGGGTCTTAAAAATTGAACAAACAACTTTAAACACTTGGTTTTGGTGCTATAAAAAGAATCCATCATTTCTTTGAGGATTAAAATGAACATGTGCTTATCTTGTTTTGTAATCCTTTTTACAAGCTAATACCATTGAAATGTGTATGCACTTCTCTCGTGCTTCACGGTGATCTTGAGAATCAAAATAATTTTGGTGATATTAGGTTGTCTAAAAGATTGCCTCCACACTTCAAATTTGGGCTTTTAAAATTAAACAAAACTTGCTAGTGTGAGAAGAGGCATCGCGTGTGTTCTCTCTTTGTTCACACAAACAAAGATTGATCAAACTACAGATGTACTTACTCGCTATTGTTCACCTTTAGAGGGCCTACCTTGGTGGGAAAAATTACTCACCCCAAGGGAATGACCCAAGTGGTAATGATCATAAGCCAAGCTCTTCCAAACCTCTATATAAATTTTTGGTTGCGATGAAAATCATAAACAATGGGAAGCGGTGCATGATAACTCTCCCCTAGTATCTTTATGATGTGTAAATCCTGTGTTCTAAGGGTTGGGAGATCTGTCACAAGTATTTTATCATTGCACCCCCTAAACTGGATTCCCTTACTACGAACCTTTGTTTAGAATCCAAAATCCCAATATTTGTTGGCATCAGGAGGTCAGACCTTCAGAGCTATCCCACATATTTGCGATTCTTTGTAGAGATGAAAATTTCATCATAGGAGATTCATGAGAACTGAAGCTTGACTAGCTCATAGAAGTGAGTGTCATGGAGGGGAGCTAGTGTGGTCAAGCTTCTAATCATCTGCTCTGAATAAACGCAGCTGGATTTATCTAAGTGGGAATTCAACAAATATTTTATTTTCCATCCTAGGGTTGTGCAATCTTTGAGTCAGTTAAACACATTGCTTGGATCCAAAATATTGAAAACAAACATTTAACAAGTTCATCAAATTTCAAACCCTTAGAGGAGGAAAATACCTTTGAAATTCCAAGTATTATTGATTGTCCCTAGGGATTTATCCTTAGAGGCTTCTAAATACTTGGGCCTATTTCTCAATTTGTTTTCTCCAAAGTCAACATAAGGAAACAATGGCTTTGACTTCTTGATTTCCACATAATGGACTTTGTGGGATGAAAAGAAATTTAGACATATACATTTATTTTGAAACTTAAGCAAGACAAGTGGATGTGGTAAAAAGCAAGTCATTAATCAAGATTAACTCAAATTGAACCCCACACATGTGCTTGGTCTCTTTTGGTCATATGGTTTTCCATGCAAATATTGGTCTTTTGGTTTGAACCACTCTTGGGGAAAAGCATTTTATTCACTATCTTGGTCTTGAAAACAAAGTCTCTCTAGGTTCATTTAGGATCAAAATCTAACACTTCATCCATCCCAAATATCTATCAAAATCCATCCCACCAAACAACTTTAGAGCTTTGGAAACACCATTATCTAGACTTGGGTACATCCTTAAACCAAATTAAAATCATTTTTTTAGTTAGGTGTGCGTGGATGAATCCTTCTTCACATACTTAGTTAAATTATCACCCTTTTGAATGAGTTCATCCTAAGATAACATCCAACATCTTGGGGTTTATAAGTCCATTATCCAAATCAAATCAAACCAATCCAATCAAGAATCCTAAAGTCTAGTATTCCTCCAAGGGTCTTAAAAGTTCAACACCCATATCATTCACCCCTTTCATCCTTCATCTCATCATTGGTCCTAAATTCCTTAGAGGTCAACAAGGTCAAAACACAAGAAAAACATGGAATATAAACTTTCTCCATACATCATGAATGGTCTAAATCAACCAAAATATCAAAGCCTTACAATGCCAATTGATTATCAAAACTCACATTTATACAATCCATACATGGGATCATTATCTCCTACAAACCTCAATGGTACAACAAATGTGAGTATTCACAATCTAAATTTTGGAACACCTTTCCCTATGGTAGATTTAAATCAAATTCCAAACCTACAAATCTATCAGCCAAACAATTAATGCATTATTCTTCAACAAAACAACATTATCCCAACAAATCCATACATGCCAAATGTGAATATACCAAGTACAAGTTTACCAAACATGAACATTTCAAATCCACACTTGGTAAACTTTTGGATAGATATGTTTGTGAATCATACAAATGTTGTTCAAAGTCCAAACAAGATGTTAACGACTCCATGTATTGATCCAAGTCAAGGTAGTACCATGCAAAATCAAAGTTACCTAAATCAAGGCAATGTGATTCCCAACCACAACAATGTTCAATTTCAACCTATAATGCCAAATCTAAACATCATCCCAAATCATAACATTGTCCAAAATCAATTTTTCCATGATCCCATACAAACACCATAAGTATACATTCCAAATCTGCTTGAAGAAAAACCAAATCAACTATATCAAGGGTGTCAAGATCAAATTGCTTCACTTGCCAAAATAATTGACTCATTGTGCCAAGAGACATCTCCACCCCAAAATCAATACACTCTTCAATTGGTTAAACCATGTCATCAAAGCATTTAGTTGTGTCCACAACCACATCAAGAACAATATCTCCAATGTCAAGAGGTTGGATATCAACATCAACAACATCAACAACAAACCAAACCTCCACATATCAAAGATCAATCACCACATCTCCAAAATAAATCACCACAAGGTCAATTTAAAGTACAAATATCATCAGGTAACAAACAAAAATACACACCACTTGGGGGACCAATCAAATCGGTCATCCAACAGCTGGTACAAGAAAATCCCATCAAAGTCCCCTTTTATGAATATTATCAAGAGCCTCAAGTCAAACCACCAGGGTATAATGAGAAGCACCTTTGTGATTTTCAAAAAATAAAGGGACACACAACATCAAATTGTATTCAACTCAAAAATCTCATCCAAGAACTTATTGATAAAAAAATAATAATTATTGAGGACAACAATGAAGATTCAACCACTAGTGATAGCATTAACAATATCTCCACCACAATTGTTGAAAACAATGGTCAAGATCTATCCATCAATGAGAACCTTGAAGATGTTTCTACCTCATCCGATGATCAACTCAACATACATCAAGAGTCACTCTTTAGTCATGATCAAAACCCCTCAACAATATCTGATAGTGATCTATTCAAAGGAGTGTTAACATTATTTGATCCTATAATTAGTGATCCTTCGACCAATGATCACGTTGAAAATGTCTCTACATCACCTAATGAGTTAGAGGACATACCTCAAGAATTTATTCCAAAGCATGATCAACATTTTTCACCAAATTCTAGCAATGGTCCTTTCCAAGACATATTGACATCCTTTGACCTCATGGTTACAGATATTGAAGGAATCCTGAACTCAACATTTGATCCAAGTCCACTCAAAGATCAAGAGGATATTGAGCCACTTCCGATTCCTAATGATGATATCCAAGAAACCTTTATAAGCAATCCATCCTTTGAAACTGACCCATGTCAAGAACTTGATCCAAAGCATGTCAAAAGTAATTCCAAAATTAATCAAGATCAGGAATTCGTATCTCCAAGATACTACAATGATCTAATGGGCACTCTCCTATCTATACAAGATGTCACAAATAATGATCATATCCATATATCACATATTCCTCCATTTACCCATGAGATGATTACTCTTAATGGACATGTAGATGATCTTCATTCAAAACAAGAGTCTCATACTCTTGATATCATTACCAAGAAACAAAGAGTCTCCTACTGTTAAAATTTGTACACATGATCAAAATATAGAAAAATATAGAGACATATCATAAATGGTTCATGAATAAGGCTTCTACAGAGGTTGTAAATAAAAAACATCCTATGAAGGCCTATAAAAAATTAATCATGAGGGAGACTTCTACATGGACAGTGAATCATCAACACCTATTAAAGAAGTATTAAAATAGGATATTTCACAAGATCAAGCCAAAGATATGAATCAGGAAGTTATCCCACTTATGGAGGATCCTATCACTTATAAATTTGGATCACTTACCTTTTTTAGGGGAAGTTATCTTATCAATGAATAAGCTATCACCTTTGAGGATCCACAACAGAGTAAATAAGGATTAGCACGTTGTTTCCAAGGTAAATCATATCCTATTGCAAATAAAATGTTTCAATAGATGAATTATCAAGGTAGAGGATTAGGCCTACATAAATAGGGTATCTTAGAACCAGTACAGATAATTGGTAATCCTAAGAATCAAGGTCATGGTTATTTGAAAATGAATGAATCTAAAGATATCAGTGATACCTCTATAATACTAGGGGAAATTTTATCTAGTGCAAGCATCAACATAGGGGGCACGAAGAGTCCTTATGAGGAAACCAATGCTAATACTACAACCAGCCACATCATGAATCTTCATCCACCCATCACCCCATCCACAAATTGGGACCAACATCAAAAGAAATATTTGAATCAAAGCACGAAGAACGTCATCAAAGCAAAAGAAGATAAGGAGCATAATGGACAAATCAAATACAAATGGATATCAAAATATGCAAAGAAAGATTATCCCTATCAAATTCCATCAGTCAAAGAAACTATGGGGAAAAATAAAAAAAGGGAAAAGTATCCATCAAAGATGTCCACAAATGAAAAATTAGGCTTCTCAAGCAACGTACAAAGTATATCAAGCAGTTGGTCCTAATTCCATGCACACTTTTGTATCCACCCATCATTGCTCATCTTCCCAAGTTTGGAGAGTCAAAGGTTCCAAACTATCAACCAATCCATCTTTTATTCCTAAACACACTCCATCCATGCCTCCATGCATGATATCGAATTCTCACAGTGACCATGTATTGGAAATCACCCTTCATCATAAGGATTCAGAAGGAACTCTATCATGATGTGCACACAAAGACAAAGTTAACTATGATATCAACAAAGAAGATCAAGAATCTCAAAAGTTGCATTCAAGTGCATGTATCTTGGAAAAAAAATTCTTCAGGAAGGATATCAATGGCACATTATGACATAAGCATCTACATCAACACCACCAGGTGATTCAACATGAGCTTAAAAATATTTCAGAGAGAAATACAAAAAAAATAAAAAAAATAAGAAAAAGGATTGAAAACAGTAAAGAAAAAAATTGTCCTCTAGTGAAAACCACTTTGGTGGCACTTTGTGTAGGTACCATGATGAAAACTTGACAAACAAGCGTCATGTGTAGAATTGAGCATCTACATGTGTTAGTTCAGGTGGAAGCATCTCATCCCATCCATAATAAACTCCAGCATTCCATTCATCTTACATCCATAATAAATCCATTCATCCATAAACCATTGATCCAATCCATTTTAATCCATCTACATCCATTTTCCAAATTATCTTGATCTTGACAAGTTTGGTGTACAATTTACACTTGCTTATGGTAAACATCTTGACATAAGTCATTTTCATTGATCTTATCCTACCCAACATTATCTAAGCCATGAAGCATTATCCAAATGAGCATACTTTGTTCGAACACCTTATCTTATCACAAGATAATCCTTGGAATCCTTTGCATGCTTACCATATCCATCCATCCATACACCTATCCAAGCATCCACCAATGACATTCCATACATTGCTAGACACTGGGGGTAGATATTTGCATCTTGCTTTAGGAATAAATCTTGATCTATATCCTCCAGCTTATGTGGTGATCCAAGCATTGGAAAAACATAAAATTAAATTGGTCAAAGAACTTGTAAGAAAACAATCCAAATCACTATCCCATGACATATTTTGATGAGAAGATGTTCCTTATCAAGCTTTATCTTTCATCGAACATCGATCCAAATAATCAATATCAGTTACATCTAACATGTGCTTCAACGTCACATCAAATAATTCAAACAAATTTTGTTCCAAATTGAGCTCCACAATCTTGATCAATCAAATCTAATCAATCCATCATCATCTTGGGATATCCTTTCCAATCCTTGTGTTGCTTAACCCTATCCTTGCATTGTCTTTTATCCTCAACAATTTTATCATCATCAATCTTGATCAATCAAATCCAATCAATCCATCATCATCTCGGGATATCCTTCCCAATCCTCATGTTGCTTAATACTATCCTTGCATTGTTGCGTATCCTCAACAATATTATCATCATCAATCCATCGATCTGATCGATCAACCTTAGCTTGGTTTTCAACAAAATCCCAAACACAGAGCACTAATATCATCACACATATCCATATCATCAAAATCATGCAAAAATCCAAAAACATCTAAAACATATCAAAATCCCAAAACAGGTCAAAAAGTCAGGAAAAAATCAAAAACATGGAATCTGAACTACGTCATCTCTGAGCTTAAACATAGGCAAGACTAATCTTTGATCAGCCCCTGAGACACAAAATCCAAAAACATTCATAAAATCTCATAAAACACAAAAACATTGGAAAATTCAAAAATCAAAACATTTGCAAAACATTTTGAAAATTCCAAAAATAGCCTCAAAACATTTCAAAAACATCAAAAACATCCAAATATCTGAAAAAAAATTTGTCCACCCTGCTTCATGATCACCCACAATAAATATCCACTCATAATAAATCATCATCATCCCCAACCTTTGGTGAAACAATCAGAAACAAGTCTACTTTTTTAAAGGTGTAAACTAAAATTTCAAAGGTCTCAAGTCTAGGTCAATAAGTAAACAAGTTGGTTAAATATTGGTACTAATAGCCCATCATCCAGTCAATCCCAAATCATTTGATAAAATCATGTCCTAGGATACATCTTTCCTACAATGAACATCAACATCAGGCATCATCGTAGTTTAGTCTTGGCTAGAGGTATGAAGAACATTAGCTTGTTTGTTTTCTTGATCTTTGTCTTTTGACTTATCTTATTGCACTCGTTCCCATGACCTCTCAATGATTTCCGAACAAAGGGATTTAGAGAGAAGGGAATGGGGCAACGATCATTATCTTTTGTTTTGTTGTGCTTGTTGGATACTCTTGTACTATAACTCTGGTCATCCGTGTTTTGTTTGGATTGTAGGGAAGATGTTTTAGGTGTCTTGTTGACCACATAGGAAGGCTTTCCTTTCTATGTTTTGGTCCGAGATGTTTAAAATATCTGAACTATATTCTAAATAGGATTATGTATGCGAGGTGTGAACAAGGATATTCCTATCTAATTGTCAAGTCAAAGTCCATCACACTAGGTACAACACCATCCTGGTTCTTTATACCTTGATGCATCATGCTTATGTGTGTTATCAAATATAATGTAAGTAAGCCCTTTTAAAATCCCAATTCCTGATAAGCTTTACATCATCATCATTCATCGTTATCTCTAATAAAGTCTCGTAGATCATGGACTTGTTGGATCCTCTTGTCATCATCTCATTTCTTCTTTCTTCTCTCTGCACTAACATGGTATCATGACAGTCAACCGAACATCACTAATGCATCCATCCTGCATCCACAAACCATCTCATTTACATCATCATGATAACCATCCATACATCCAACTTGAACCTCTTTGTTGCGAAATCGACCCTCAAATCAAACTTTTTGCTTGATCTCTCAAGGGGGTAGTGTACCAGTATACTTCTTTCCATTGGGGCATCCAAAAAAATTAGAAATTTTTTGAATTCTGATCTTGGAAAGGTTATTCTTTGAACCAACATAGTGGGTACATTGCTTCAAAGAGGGGAAAAATGTAGATACTCAAAATATCCTGATTGATATTGTGCACTCAATCCTGATTAACTAACACCGATTCTTCCTTAATCACGTCCACACTAACCATTTAATTGAATAATCTTTATTTAATTAAATTCATCAAAATTCCTCTAAAATTAGATGATGAACATTATCAGATTATTTCATCATTTTCCTCCTTTAATTAAATAAATCAACTTTATTTAATTAAATCCTAATGTTTTCATTTAATTAAATAAATCAATTTTATTTACTTGAATCCTAATGTTCTTCATTTAATTGAATAAATCAAATTTATTTAATTAAATTACCAATCTTCCACTATCTACTCATTTGATTTAAATAAATATAAATATCTAAATCAAATTTCATATCAACTAATTCCATCTAAGTTAATTAAATCCTAATTAACTCCTAACACTAATCCTCATTTCCTCTAGCTTTTGCAACTTGCACATGTAAATCAATTTATTTGATTTATTAATTCCTCTATTTCTATTCAAATATGGCATATTCTTGGAATATTCCATTTATTTGAATTCTCCCTCCTAAAGGACTCTTGTCCTCCTACTTGGCATTAACTCATCTTACAACTCTTCCTCCACAAGCCATCTTTTGAATTTCAAATTCCACCTAATTGCATTAATTTGTACATTGATAAAAATATGCTCCTCCTCTCTTCAATAACAATTTGACAAGTGGCACAATGCCATTGGCTCATCTTTAGTCCCACATCCTTCATGTTTCTCACTTCTCCATCTTTCTTTCTTGTAAATGGATGACTCATCTATTTATTTGGGATCCACAATCCATGTAATATCATCATGCTCATTTTGAATCCATTCTCATCCACATTTCATCCATGTTAGCATAGAACTTCATCAATCTTAGCAAGGTTATCAACATTTTGAATCAAGGAGCACACAATCATCATCAAGTTTATCAAGGAGTTGGGAAAGGGATACTTTCCACATCAAAGTAGCACCAATTCCCCCATGGGATGTTGGTTTGAGCATTAGAATAGAGTTTCATTTGTGATTTATTTGCATAGTTTAAGATATTTTTCTTTGTTTCCATATTCATATGCTCAAAGAATTTCATAGGGAATGTTTTGTTTACACTTTTTTACTGACTAATGATCACTTGTTTGTTCATGTTTGAGTAGGTCTAAGCTAAGAATTCATAATACATATTCAAAATTCATATTGAATTCAAATGGATAACTGATATATTATGAATCAGACTATGGAAATGAATGAAAAATCTTAAGGAGAAAACCACGATGGATGTGGCTTGCCGAATCATAAAGGCAATACTCAAAATAGAGGCCAGTGGTTATGACAAGCAACACCCAACCACATGAAAAACAAAATGGCATTTTGTTTCCATTTTGAAATGAACAGGGGAAGGGAAAAAAGATAGTGAACTTTGGAAAAGATTCATTCCATAGCAAGGCAAAAAGTAGAGAAAGTCGAAGTATTAGAAAAATGAGAGACAAGCCTCATTCAAAGCTCGATTATTTAGGTAAATCAATTCCTTTGATGGAATTTGATTTCAATAAATTTATTTTGGAAGTCACTGTACTTTTTGGATAATTCGATAGGCACAATATAATGTATTTCTTGTGACTGTGAGATCAGCCTTGAGCTGAGTATAATGTTTGATCGACCACCTTTTGGGGTCGCATGGCCTATGGCCTGCTTGTAAGAAGTGTTTTTGATAGAGCCTTATCGGCTAGACCAAGGTTTGGGAACCTTTCAGGGTGTGACTATTGTGTTAGCCACACGATTATGTGATCCATATTATGACAATCAAAATTATATTCTGATCGAATATGTTTTCATTATTAACTGGGATTGTATGGTTCGAATGCTGAACCCATGTAAGGGTTATAAACCTTGTGTAAATTTATTTTTCAAATGTACCATCTCTATTTTCATTTATTTGTGTCACCCTTCCATTATTGGCTTAGCCGAAATGGTAAGAGGGTAGAGTGTTTCTTTAAAGTAGTGATCAATGTTACATATAGAGGCCACCATCGATTTTGGAAGACGATGGATGATAAGGTCTGGTTACTTAAACAATGATAGCTATGATCTTTAAGATCGATGATATTATTCCTTTGAAAAGAATACAAAAGAGTCTGCATGTCGAAACTTGTTTGTGATACAGACCCAACTTGATCATGGGTAAAATTGAAAAACAACTTGTGGTTGGTTTAGAAAAAGATGAACCTGTCATGTAGGGCAGTTGGTTGTAGAATGACCAAGAAGGCCTTGAATATGGTCTAGAAAGGGCACGAGTTAAGTATGGATGCCTTGTTTCAATCGACCAGTATGTCGAATGAGTTCATTATAATTGTAGACATAAAAAATATACTGATTGACATCATGCATCTGATCCTGACTTACTAACATCGTTTCTTCCTAAATCATCTCTCGGTCTAACCGTTTAATCAATTTTTTTTATCTGATTAAATTCATCAATATTCGTCTCTTAATAAAATAAATTATTTTGTCTAATTAAGTCACTTTCCCTTGTTAATTAAATCAATCCATTTGATCTAATTATCCCTATTTAATTAAATAATCAATTTATTTGATTAAATCTCTAAAGTCTATCTATTAAATTAAATAAATTAAAACCTTATTTGATTTAATCTAACACCATCCCCTTTAATTAAATAAATCAAAATCTTTATTTAATTAGCCTCTTATCATATTCCTCTCTTATTGATTTAAATAAATCCATAAATCTAAGTCAAATAAGTCACATCATCTAATCTCGTGTTAAATTAATTAAACCCTTGATTAATTTAATCTAATCTCATGTCACATCCTCTAGATAATGCAAGTTGCACATGAAAATAATTTAATTCATTTATTAAATCCCTATTTTCCTCACATGGCATCTTTTGGAATATTCTCTCAATTTGAATTCAAAAATTCCAAGTCAACATGTACATCCAACAAGGCATTTAAAACCTCTTACATGTCCTTTTCCTTGAGCCAAGTGGCATTTATTGCATTTTCCTCTTCCCTCTTACATGTCATTTCAACAAATTTTAATTTCAAATATTGGCATTTATTGGCACAAACCCCAAATCTTGCACAACCATCATCCATTCATAGTTTGACAAGTGGCACCATATCATTGGATGAAAGTTAGTCCCACATTGCTCAAATTTGGGCATTCATCCATCTTGAAATCCTATAAATGAAGAGCTCCTCTCCTCATTTTATCATCCACAATCTAAGCAAAGTTACCATGCTAAAATACTTAGCCACTCTCATCCATCATTCGAATTCCTAGTTAGACTTTTTGCAGATTTGGCTTGGAGTTCTCATCTTTTCATCAAAAGTGGATCAACAATCTCTTCAACATTCGAATCTTGCATCATAGGGATTGGGAAAGGGCCAAATTTCCACATCAAATTGGCACCAATTCCCCCATGGGATCAAGTGTTTGCTATTTAAATTAGGATTTCATCTTTGGTTTATCATTTTTATTGTGTTCTTGCTTATTTCCTTTCCTATTTTGAATTTGCAAATGGATTTCATGGGGAATCCTTCTTTTGGCTTGTAATTCCTTGTCTAACTTGTTTATTCATGTTGTTTTGCAGGTACTAGGAAAAGGGTTCACACAATAATATTTGTATGATTGCTCTTGAACTTTAATTAATATTTATATGGAATAATGGACATTCTGATAGTTAGGGGAAAATTTAACTATTCTATTTGAAATGGAAGATTAGATAGTTGTCGACAATACTTCTACCCAAAAAACATTGTTATTTCTCTATTCATTGAAATAAAACTCATTCTATTAAAGAAATAGTGAATGTTCTATTGGAAAATGATGTTTTTTGTCATTACGTGAAACAGTTTGGTTTGAAATTGTAATTTAATGATGAAGACAACAAATAATCTTCCGTAAATGATACTATTTTGTTGATTAAGTTATCATTGTAGTTGTAAATGGCTTTTTTTATATTTGTTTAGTAGGAAACAATACTTGTTTTGTATAAATAATGAATGTACATGTGAGAACAACTTGCTTTATAACTGTTTAGTAGGAAACAATACTTATTTTATTTAAACAAAGAATGTATATATGTAAACAACTATATTTACAATTGTTTAGTAGAAAATAGTACTTGTTTTACATAAACAATGAATGCTCATATACAAATAATTTGTTTTATGACTATTTAGTAAGAAACAATATTTATTCTATTCAAACAATGAATGAATGTTCTTAAGTAAACAAGAATGTTAGAGAAACATAGTAGTGAGAATGAAATAATAGTATGTGTGAAATTGTTAGCATAGATGCTCTATTTTATTTATCTTGGCAAGAAATGTCAATTGAAATATTATTTTAATATTGCAATATGAGTTAATGATTATTTCAAAATGTATGCACAAACTATAACATTAGTAGACACATATATGTGTATGTACATAGACTTCGTCTATGTACATACACATTCTTGTGGCATACCTTTTTTTTTTTTAGTACATTTTAAAAAAGAAAATGCTTAAGATGTTAAGTAGATATAGTCATAAGAATGATATGCTTGATTGTTGAATTACTCTATGAATCAAAAATCTGATTTCTGACTAGAATATAAATTAGTATTATGTTTTTTCTTTTGAAGACATTTAGGATGTTTTAAATACTTGAACAAAATAGTGATACCATAGTTGACTAGAGCACCTATGGGTAGATGTTGCTAGAGGGTAGATAGTTGTTATGAGATGTATAGTAGAAAGTTACCTTCTGGGACGGGTGATGAAATGGAGTTTAGAGAGTATAGGTTTGCTTTAACAAAACCTATTATTTGTTGTTGTTGCAACACACTTATTATGCTTGGCCACACAATGTAGTTCATTATGTATGTATGAATGAACTATGTGATTTCACTCTCTACCATTCCTAGCATAGATCTTGCACTTTATTTTCTAACTTGTAGATAGAAATTGCATGTTGATGTATGGGCACGCACCAAATTCCACCTTGCAGATTATTCTTCTGCTAAAATTTCTATGTAGGGTCGGGCATTCTTCAAGTCGGAAGAATACCGGGGAAGTGTAAGCTTCATGGTTGAGTGGTAAAGCACTTCAACCATGTTCTCATCCACCAGTGGAGGCGAGTGTTGAAGAAGAACAATAGTTGTTCAGCAGACTATTAAATTCTATGATGTAACTTGATGTAATTCATTCATGTACTTGATGAAAAATGTACTATGTAATGACATTGTGGCCTTAGGAGCCAAGTAAAACTCAATATTGTAATTTGAATTTTGAAGTGAATATAAGAAATTTTGACTCATTTTAAATGGACATTTGTAGCTAAGATTGACTTTATCCACTAGTTATGTTTTTTAATTTTGAGTATATTCATGTGTCTTTTAGAATAATATTATTTAAGTAATAATTTGGAATGGGTTATTACATCTCTAATTGCTAGGGGCTGAAAGGCCCATAGTCTTTGAACACCATCTGAACTTCTTTGTGTTCACATGCTTAGTTAAAAAATCAACAACATTCATCAAAGTCTCTACCTTAACTAGCTTCACCCTACCATCTTTGACCATATCTCTAACAAAATGATATTGTACGTCAATGTGATTGGTCCTGGCATGAAATTTTGGGTTCTTGGCTAGACATATCACACTCTGACTATTGCAATAAATTTTCACTACACCTTGTTTTATTCCAATATATGACTATAGTCTCTTAAGGAAAACATATTATTTACAAGCATGAGTAGCTATTATATACTCTTCTTTAGTAGTGGACAAAGCAACCACAGCTTATCGCTTGCTCATCCAACTAATTGCACCACCAAATAAAGTAAACACATAGGCATTGGTGGATCTTCTGTTATCAACATCACTTTCCCAGTTTGAATCCACATTGTGATAGGGGGATATAATCGTTAAAAGATGAGCAACAAACTAAAGAGAGTGCAAATAACAACTAAAAATACCCTACACTTCAAGATTGGGCAAATGATGAACTTAACAACATAAAAATGAAACCTTTTACCTTGTAGGGTTGTTCTTTGGTTGGCCCTTCGATTGTAGATGAGATGTATGCTCCTTGATGGCAAGTAGATGCAAGATATGAAGTGTGAGATGCAAGATAGTTGGACAAAATGGATGCAAATGGCTAAGTGTAGATTGAGAAACAAAATTGCAAGAGTTTGGCTAGCAAAATAATCTCTCCCCAAATAAGAGAAAAGAGGGAGTATTTATAGAGATTTTGAAAATCTCTAGGGAAATGGATGGCCAAGATTGAACCACCAATGATCAAGATGTAGGGCCAAGGTGAGTTGAGAACTCACAAGCCCTCACATCTTGACATGTGGCATGTGATATAGCCCTAAAAGGTGAAGTGGACATGAGGTGGAAGGATAGTACATGACATAGAGGGGGGTACAAAGTACCTTGGGATTGGACAAGATCTCCTCATAAAAGAGGTACTTGTCCCCATGTGGGTGAGAGGACATGTGAGGAATTAAAAATTCCTTAAATATCCTCATGGGGAGAGGGGAAAGAATAAAGAATAAAGAGAGGACATGTGGGAAGAAGTGAAGGAATTAAAAATTCCTTTTGAGTGCATTGGGGGATTAAAGAGAATTAAAAATTCACATGGGGAAGTGGAGTGCCTTGCCCAAAAGGAGAAAACATTTAATAAGGTTGACTAAGGACACATGCCATAAATGGGAAAAGGATTAGGTTGGTCTAACCATATGATTAAGGTTGTGCAAGTACTTAATTAGATGGACTAATGACTTATTAGAAGCAAGTGGGAGATTATGGAGGATGTGACCCTAATGATGATTAGGGGTGTGCATATGCTAACCATAGTTAATTAGAAGAAGATGAAGGAGTTAAGATGGATTAGAGACCAACTTGTAAAAGTTGGAGGTTGTGACAATGAGAGAGAAAAAGAGGAATTAAAAAATGAATTTAAATTCCAAAAAGGTAATATGACTAAATTAAATTAAATGGTGTATTTATTTAATTTAGAGGAGAAAGAGGGGTAAAGTATTTATTAAATTAAATACTTTATGAACCCTATGTAAGATGCAAAGTATTAATTAAACAAATGATTTAATTAATATTAACAGAGGGGATAAGCAACTAGATGAATAAGTAGACGTCTTTGATCATATGGAAGTGTTCAAATTAGATGTCTACATTTTTCCCCTCTTCAAAATACTATTAGGATGATAGGGTTTCGAAGAAAAATAGAATGCAGATGACTCTAAAGAGGAATAGATCAGAAAAGAGATGCCCCAGCATGGGGGGAGTGTGGAGAGGATGCCCTAGACGGGGGGAATGTGGAGAGGATGCCCCAGTCTAGCGAAGGTAGGCTTAAAGCGACGGGTTAGAAGAGAATGGTAGGGTATGCCCCCTCGAGAAGGCGGACGGGGGAGGAAAAAGGGGTCTCGGTCAACTTCTCGAAAGTAAGGAGTGGTATATGTTATTGGAAAGAGTACGAAAAAATGAGAAGAATGGTGTTTGAACGGAGTCAATCGGGTAAACGGTGTGCGAATGGCAGCCCTGGGAAGAAAGAGGCTAGATGAATTAGTTGGAAGAATTTGTGGTAAATAAAAAGAAAAAAAGACCTTTTATTTGAAAAGGGAAAATAAGAGGGAAAAAGGTAATAAGAGGTAATTGGAGAATTACCTTTTTTCATTGTGACAACTAGCAAGTGTGGAGAAGGAGAAGGAGGAGAGGAAGAAGAGGAGGCGAGAGAGATCAGGGACGATGCCGGAGTATGATAGTACATCATTCATCGAGCGGACGAGAGGCATATATTCTTCACCCACCATGTTGTACCACGCCAGGTTAGCCCAAAACTTAACTTTTTGATTTTGAGTCATTTATGTAAGTGTTTTGGAAAAACAAAAACGTGGGTTTTGTCGGGGAGGGCGGGAAACAAAATGGGTAGGAGGCGGATATTTAATATTTTTTATTGTTTGGAATCCACGGGGGGGGAACAAACTAGGCGGCCGCCCACGTGGACAGGTCCGCCACCGTGGGGGCGGGTCCACCACCGCGGGCGGACGGGTCCCCCACCGCGGGGGCAGGTCCGCCGCTGCGGGTGGGCGGGTCCGCCACCGCGGAGGTGAGTCCGCCGCCCAGGGTGGGACCGCCGACATTTGGGGGGGTATAAAAAAAGTATGGATGGGAAACCCGAGAATGACGATGGGGAATTTTCGAAAATGATAAAATGAATTGTGTACATGCAGAAAATGGGCATTTTGCGGATGTGAGAGAGACAATCAGAGGTGTTGAGGAGATGCATAGCGAGGATGAATGGGGAGGATCGCCAGAGACTAGCAGAGGTAGGACTACTTCATATGATGGCATATCCGATAGTCAAGGCCCACGGGGCCATGTTGACAGCGTTGATAGAGCGGTGAGATTCGGTGACGTCGACCTTTCACCTACCGACAGGGGAGATGACGGTGACACTAGAGGATGTATGGCCAATCCTGAGGCTCCCAATTAGCGAGTGTTGGTCAGAGGGGAAGACACTGGACGAGTCTCCGCAGGTAGTGTTCGGGGATGATGAGCTACTAGTGCAGCGACAACAGTTGGATGTAGACAGGTTACTGTCATGCAAGGTACCGGTACTATCACTGTACCTGACAGGGTTGATTAGTGGTATACTTTTGCCGGACCAGAGTGGTCGATTTCTTCACATGAGGATGGTCGAGGTGATTCATCACATCATCGAGGGTCGAGAGGGACAGTTCGCGTGGGGGACTTGCATGTTAGCACAGTTGTATCGAGATATGCATGTGATTTGTTATCGACATCAGTTGAGTGTGACACATGTCACACTACTACAGGTGTGGGCCTAGGAGCATATATGTATGACCAGGCCGATTATAGCGAGAGTTGGTGAGCATAATGACAAGGAGGCCGTAGCGTGGTGGTGGGGAGCAGAGGCAGGGGCTATACTGCAGTACCGAGAGATGCAGGAGGTAGACGTGTGGAGGAGACAGTTTGATGAGGTGCGGGCAGTGGATATAGTGTGGAGGCCATACATGATGTGGCATACATGATGCGGTGATTCAGGGGGTGGTCGAGGGAGGAGGAGTTGCATAGAGGTTACTTCTTTACATGATGTTACGTGATTGGGAGTAGGCCACGAGTAGTGGAGTTGCATCGACCAGATCGGGTGACGAGGCAGTTCAGAGTGAGACAAGATATTCTGGTAGGCCGAGTGACATTTCGACGACTGACGCGGGAGCGGCCATGGGGAGCAGCGTTAGATCTGCGCAGCGTGTGGGGTGATATTGAGGGATTGGTGTTTAGGGCCTATCGTGATAGGTGAGAGGGGCCGTGAGATGCAGGGATGATAGAGCGGTATGATGAGTGGTTTAGGTGACATCCACTGAGCGGATTACACCAGTGGTGCTGATTGAGGAGGCACGAGGATTTGGAGTCAGAGGATGAGAGGCGTGTGGGCATTGAGTCTGCAAAGACCGTTGAGAGAACACAGAGGAGGATGAGGGGCATAGGAGCAGGTGATAGGAGGTCAGAGGAGGAGCAGTAGAGGGGCCGGGGAGGAGGCAAAGGGTGGGGGGTAGGAGGGGCCTGAGGAGGGTGAGGAGACGAGTGGGCAGTTTGAGTATAGGGACCGTTGGTAAGGAGGATGAGGAGGGCAGAGGGAGCATGGGCTATCACAGAGAGTGAGGGTCGAGAGATGGAGGTCGGATGTGATGTAGCAGGGGGGGAGGGGAGGATCCGTGGGTGGTATTGAGAGAGACAATGGAGAGATTGGAATAGGTGAGCAGTGAGTGTGGGAGACAGAGGGAGGGATCGGAGTAGAGGCGGAGAGGGATGAGTTGTGGGCCCGATTTGCTCAGGGTGAGAGAGACTACATGGAGCTAGTCAGGCTAGTATCAGAGCAGGAGAGGAGATTTGTGAGAGAGAGAGATGAGAGCCGCGGTGAGGCTGTGGATCTGCGGGCTGAGGTGGAGAGATTGTGGGCGGAGGTGCAGAGTTAGATGATGTAGATGGAGGGATTTGGTTTGGTGGGAGAGGGGGTGACACAACAGGTTGTCAGCAGGGGGACAGGGGGTGCAGTGGATGCAAAGAGTGTGCAGAGGGAGCTAGATGAGCTTAGGGACAAGGTGCACACAGTGGAGGTAGAGAGAGATGTGGCACAGGCATAGGTGGAGGTGTTGGAGGCAGGGAGGGATGTGTTATAGGCACAGGTCCAGGTAGCATAAAGTGAGAGGCAAGTGGATGAGACAGAGGTACAGTCTCTTTGTAGAGAGAGAGATATAGTGACATCACATGCATTGAGCTTGCAACAAGAGCGGGATGCGGCTGAGCTGAGATTGCAGGCCTTGCAAAGAGACAGAGATGCAGTGGTGACATGGGGATAGGCTGCATAGAGGGAGAGGGATGCCGCAGATTTGCGGATGCAGACACTACAGAATGAGAGGGATGCAGCACGGGCTCAGTTGTAGAGGGGGCTGGTTGAGGGGGGAGGGCCAGGGGCAGATGTTTAGGAGCTACACACGCAGTTACAAGCATTGCAGGCGGAGAGGGACATGGGCACAGCAGTAGAACAGTTGATATTAGCTTAGGAGGCCTGGGTATAGGAGTGGTGGGCTATCAGTGCAGATCGAGATCGGTATAGGCATGAGTGGAATGCCGCGAGACAGATAGCTGGGCAGAGGGATGAGTTCATGCAGCAGGCGAGCTATTGGAGGGGTGTATATGAGCAGGTCGTTCCAGATCCAGCGTAGTGCACGGCGCGCTATGTTAGTTAGGCCCCATAGCCACCAGGGCCGTCCCAGTCATTAGGGACACGCACCAGGGGATTTAGCGACTATCGGTGGACTCTGTCTCCATATGGCGGTTACCAGGGGACTCCTACCCGTGAGTACCAAGGGACTCCCACCCATGAGTACCGGGGGATTCCAGTGCACAGAGGGCCAGTACCTGATTCTCCGCAGAGATTAGATGTGGGCAGCTCATAGTAGAGTGGGCAAATGCAGGACATTGATTGTTTTTTGGTAGATACAGGATGGATATTTTGTTCATGTTGCCAGAGATCAGAGGTGATCGACATCTCTGGATTTTGTATCTTATTTGGCAATATATGATGGAGATGCATTGTATTATGATATGATGTTTATTATTTTGATTATGCGAGGGCCTTTATTGACACTAGGCATGATGTTTCTTGTATGCGGCTATATGGGATGATTTATGATGTGGTTTTATATATATACACATGTTTATATTGATGGATTATTTATGCTTTATGATTATGAGTTATGGATGTATATGCATGTCATTATTATTATGATGATGGATGCACATTTGTTTATGTAAATGGATAATTATGTATGCTTTATGATTTATGATTTATGGATGCACATATTCATGTGGATGAGTGATTATGTAAATGCTTTTATGATTTATGATTTATGGATGCACATGTTCATGTGGATGAGTGATTATGTAAATGCTTTTATGATTTATGATTTATGGATGCACATGTTCATGTGGAATATGAATGAAAGGTAAATGTTTATAATGCACCTAAGTGTCAATAAAGACCATCATGAGAATGTGGATAGGCAATAGGCGTATGGAGGAGTGCATTTTCCAAAAAAAAACCATTAATATCCTGAGAGGAAGAGGACTCAAGAGGAAAGAGAAAGAGAGTACTTGCACAACCGAAATCACAAGTCATGGTGATGGTCATGATGGAAATGAAGGGTGCATGTGAAGTGATGAAAATGTAGTTAAAATGCAATTTTTCCATCTTTGGAGCATTGATTTTTACTATAGCGTTGGATATCAAGTACCTTGATATGGAAGATCAAGGCGAATGAGTATTCTACGCATGAAACAAACACAACAAACAAGAAGGTTATCCTCAACACCCCGAAGTCACGATGACCTTGGTCGGGCCTAGTGTTGAGATAACCACAAACACACAAAGTTGTCCCAGCGTAACACAAGACCTTAGAGATTTTGGTGGGTCTTACGAGGGATAACCGAGAAGACAACAGTCAAAACAAACAATCAGGGTATGCCCCTATGTCAACAAGTCAAGGTACGCCATGGTATGGTGGATCAAGGCGACCTTGACAGGTGATGGTAAAGAACCCAAATGATAAACAAAATTCAAAAGCATCAAGAGATCACAATCAAGACTACAGGTCCTTTGCCATAGGATCAAGGTGATGGATGGGATTGACGAGGTCTGTTAGGAAGGATTCATTCTGTTGAGACCAAAGATGGATGCTAAACTATAATGACCCAGTTGACACGGGACGTTATTCATGGACTATATCTTGTAACATGAGGGAATTTTGTTTATTAAGAACCAGTTAGATGTGGGCATAACCTGATAACGAAGCACAAAAGATCGACACAACCTACAAACCTAGGGGTTCGGGGGCCGATCATAGATTAGCCTTGCCTACGTGAAAGTGCAGAGCCCTCGTAGTTCTAGAAAAGACCATGGATAAAGTGAAAAGAAGACAATGGTGACCGATGATGATGGAAAAATACCCTGGGGGTGAATCAAATGATCTACCTTGCCTACGTGATAGTGCAAGGGCAACGTAGTTCGACCTGTGATGCGAGAGGATAAGAGCTAGATGGCGATTGACACGATGGATTATCCTACATGATGACACAGACTAATCGACAAAGGAAACAAACGACGTAAGCTCAAAGTGGGATACTGAAAAGTTCAGGATGGGGGATAGGCTAGATGGGTCGTCCAATGCTCAATCAATATATACCAAGCGGCCTAGGATGAGATGGGTGAGGACAATAGTGCGGATGAAAGCATAAAATAATTAGGATGTCAGGTAGATAATGATTAAGCCATCTATGGATGACGCCTGTTACCAGGTTTTCACCATCCATATTTATCCAAGGCGCCACCAAGAGGTGGTTTTCACCATAGGACAAACTTATTTCTCTTTACTATTCTTGATTGATTTTTTTAATTTTTTAATTTTTTTGATTTTAATTTTTTGATTTTTTTAAATTTTTTTAATTTTAATTTTGATTTTTTGATTTTTTTGATTTGATTTTTTTGATTTTTTTGATTTTTTGAATAGGTGGGGTTACTAAGCGGATTTAGGTGTAGAACTTCTTCAGATGCATGATATTGATGGGTTCATCGAGGGGTTCTCCTTCAAGAGTAGTCAACCTGTATGCCCCAGATCCATATTTAGCGGCTATGATATAGGGTCCCAACCAATTTGCTTCAAATTTTCCTTTCTTGTCTCGGTCTTGCTGAGTGCGTTGGTTCTCCTTAAGAACAAGCTCACCAACCTGGAATTGTCGAGGATGAACCTTCTTATTGTAATTATGTTTGAGGTGATTTTGGTATGCTTGCAGATGATCATAGGCTTTTATTCTTCGTTCATCCAGTAATTCCAGCTGTGCAAGCCGTGCAACACGAGCATCTTCTTCGCTGATAAGATTCTTCAAAGAAATCCTCAGTGATGGAAGCTCAACTTCAATTGGCAAGACGACTTCAGCACCATCTACTAAAGAATAGGGGGTGGCGCCTCTCGGGGTGTGGATGGATGTGCGATATGCCCAGAGGGCAGGATGAATATGGAGGTGCCAATCTCGTTCAGTGTTATTGAAAACCTTTTTGAGGATACAGATAAGGGTCTTGTTGGTTGCTTCTGCCTGACCATTACCCTAGGGGTAATAAGGTGTTGACCAACGGTGCTGGATATGAAAGGTGTCGTAGAGGTGTTTCATGGCTTGGTTTTTGAAGGGTTTTCTGTTATCAGAGAGGATGGTGGACGTGATACCATATCTGCAGAGAATATGGTAGATGATGAATTTGGAGATCTAAGTACTGGTGATCTGTGAAATGGGCATTGCTTCCACCCACTTGGTGAAGTACTTAGTGGCGGTAATTATGAATGTATGGCCATCGGATGATGGTGGGTAAATCTTGCCAATCAAGTCAAAACCCCATTGAGAAAACGACCATGGTGCCAGGAGGGGCTGAAGATCTTGTGCTGGGGCGTGAATCAAATCTGCATGTTGTTGGCATGGAAGGAACTTCTTCACAAATTCACAAGCATCGTGTTCCAATGTAGGCCAATAATATCCAACTCGTAGGATCCTTTTGGCCAGAGCCATACCATTTGAATGAGCTCCACAAACACCACCATGTACTTCCGTTAGTGTAGCATGGGCTTCGGTCTCATTCAGACATCTAAGGAGGATTTCATCATACCCACGACGATAAAGTGTATCACCAACGATAATGTATGGAGAAGAACGATGGACGAAGGATTTGCATTGATTGCGTGTAAGATCCGGGGGTATAATATTATCATGGAGGTAGGTGCAGATGTCCTGGTACCATGGGGAAGTGGGACCCACAATGTCGCACACCATGTCAGTCTCTGGGATATCATACGCTGGGATTAAAAGTTGTTCCACAAGGAACTCACATTCTATTCGGTCTTTAGGCATGTCAATCAGGGAATCAATAGTGGCCATTGCATCAGCTGCTTTATTTGTACCCTAGGAATTTGTTCAAATTGTATAGAGGTGAAATATTTCTTGAAATCATCCACCATGTGCTTGTAGGGTAATAGATTATCATCTTTGGTTAGGAACTCATCATTAACCTGTCTAATGACTAGCAAAGAATCACCAAAGACTTTCAAATGAGTTATGTGCCACTGCTTTACAATTCTGAGGCCAGTGAGGAGAGCTTCATACTCTGCCATATTGTTGGTACACGGGAATGCTATCCTGAATGATTTTGGAATGTAGTCACCTTGAGGGGTAACTAATAAAATTCCTGTGCTTGATCCATTATGCGTGTATGAGCCATCAAAATATAATTTCCAAGCTAGTGCTTCTATGACTATGTAGACTTCTTCGTCTGGAAATTTAGTGTCCAGAGGGTAAGCATCTACTAATGGTGCCTCAGCCAATTGATCAGCTATGACCTATCCCTTTATGGATTTTCGTTCCACATACTCTATGTTGAATTCACTTAGGAGCATGACCCACTTGGCCATGCGGCCAGTCAGAGTGGTTCTAGATAACAAATACTTCAATGGATCGATTTTGGCAATTAATTTAACTGGATGCCTGAGCATGTAATGTCAGAATTTTTGTGTGCTGAAGACGAGTGCAAGGCAGGCTTTTTCCATGGGGGAGTAGTTCAATTCGTAGCTGACCAATTTCTGACTGATGTAGTAGATCGCCCTCTCTTTCGATGATTCATCATGTTGTGCCAACAATTCCCCCAGCGCGATTGAAGTGGCAGAGATGTAAAGAAGGAGGGGTTTGCCTGGAATAGGTGGCATCAAGATCGGTAGATGAGCTAAATATTCCTTAATTTTATCGAAACCCATCTGACACTGCTAGTTCCATCAGAAGGTGGAATCTTTCTTCAGAAGATTAGTGAATGGTTGACACTTATCTGCTAGCTGGGCTATGAATCGACGAATGGATTGCATCTTCCCCTGGAGGCTTCTTAACTATTTCAGATTGTGCGGAGGTGGCATGTCCAGGATAGCCTTTACCTTGGAAGGATCAACCTCAATGCCCCTGCGAGAGACTATGAAACCCAACAACTTTCCTGACGTGACCACAAAGACACACTTTTTTGGATTTAGCCACAACTTGTAATGCTCTAACTGCTCAAATATCTTTTTCAGGATGGTAGGATGTTCTGCTCGTGTTCTGGATTTCCCTAATAGGTCGTCGACATAATCCTCCATGATGATATGTATGAGGTCATGGAAGATGACCGTCATTTCCCTATGATATGTTGCCCCCACATTTTTGAGACCAAAGGGCATAACATTGTAACAGAAAGTGCCCCAAGGTGTTGTGAAGGCGGTCTTGTGTTGGTCCTCGGGTGCGATTTGAATCTAATTATAACTAGAGAAGCCATCCATAAGGGATAACATCTCATGTCCTACTATCAGGTCGACCAAAATGTCAATGTTAGGCAGAGGGAAGTCATCTTTTGGGCAGGCTTTGTTAGGATCCCTAAAGTCTGTGCAGACCCAAATGTCTCCATTTGGTTTGGCAACTAGTACTATATTGGAGATCCACTCAGAGTAGTCAATCGGTCTGATAAAACCTGCCTCTAGTAACTTCTCCAATTCCTTCTTGACTAATAATGCGACCTGTAGATGCATCTTGCGGAGCTTCTATTTGACAGGCTTGGCGTTTGGGCGAACATCTAAATGATGAACCACTAAGGCAGGGTCTAAGCCTAGCATGTCTGAGTATGACCAAGCAAAGTTAATGATTCCCTCTTGGAGTAGCTGCACGATGACTGGATACTCTTGCTCTTAGAGTGACTTAGCTACATAGGTGATTTTAGGATTTTCAGCAGTACCTAGATTAACTTCTTGAGTCTCTTCAATTAGAATAGATGATCGGGTAGATAACTGAGTTCCCACAAGGGGAAGATGAACATCTCCATCTTCCAACGCCTCTTCGAGGTTTTCGCCATCAGATGCGTCCTTTATTTTTACTTTTTCAAGGTCAGGAAGTGCCTGAGGGAGGTTTTCACTAGATGACCGCTTTTTACTTTGCTTATTCTTATTTTTGCGATTGGAGTGTTCATCCTCCACCAATCCCATAAGGTTGACATATGTATCCGCAGACATACTGACAGGTGTGCTATTATGTAGGTCCCAATAATAAGTTCAGGGTGACAAAGGGATAGGCTAATAGTGCAGACGAATAGGCATTCGAACATGGATGATAGGTCAGTGTGATCGACGTCATCATACACATGTATGATGGATTCCTCCTCGGGTATGTCTTCCAATGAGCCATTGTCCACGACGACACTATTGGAAGTATTAGACGATGTTTCAGGTCCTTTCTGCTTTCTGTCATACCCAATGTCTATGTTTTTTGGTAGCTTTGACGTATCAATGGGTTGCAACTGCCCTTGTTCTTCTTTACCTAGGCCCCTACCTTGATAGTTATGTTTTTCCATGAAATTTGTTGGCCAGGGGTACTTTTCATGAAAATATTCCTTTAGAGGAGTTTCTAGCTAGGGTTCTTCTCAGTAGACCCATTGGCTTATGTCCTCTTCTGGTGCATCTATCTTGACACTTGGGGATCTGAAAGTGGTAGTAGGGATGTTTTTACCACTGAAGGTGATAGTCTTGTCTTCCTTTGGAGTAGCATGCAAAGGTTGACCATACTCATGTGGTGACAGTGGCATGGTTGCTACATTAAGAGCAGTATGCATTTCATATTCACTACACCCTTTGTCAATGATCTGGAATTTGGTGACTGTAGGATCAGTGGTGGAAGATGGAGGGGTTATCGCAATGGAGGGTGGATTAGCGGATGATGACTTGGATGCCCCCATTTCAACCCCGGGACAATAATGTAAATGGGGAAATGACGCTTCTAAAGCGTGGCAATATTCAAATGGTTGGGGATCAGCATAGATGGTGACTTCTTGTCTGTTGACTGGGAATTTTAGGCATTGATGGTATGTGGAGGGGACAACTTGCATAGCATGGAGCCATGGACGGCTAAGGAGGAGATTATATGGCAAGTCCAGATCAAGGACATGATAGGTAATGTACTGAACCACGGGTCCCACTTGGATAGGAAGACTGATAATCCCTTCTGAATTCCTTTCTACATTATCATAGGCCTTGATCGTGATGATCTGATTACTTAAATTGCTTGAGTATACCTCACCTGTTTTATGAATTTTAGAGTACACAAGTTGAGGGCAGAGCCATTATCTACCAAGACTCTTTTTATTTTATGACGAGCAACCACGACTTCGATATGTAAGGGGTGATTATGATTGACATCGATGTTTGGCATATCGTTTTGGCTGAAGTGCAGTTGATGAGATAAAGCTAGGTGTCCTACCAAAGCTTGGAATTGTGTAGGATCAATGTCATTAGGTACATGGGTTTCCTGTAGGGCTCTGTTGAGGATTTCTTGATGCACAGGGGAAGACTTAAGTAAATCCAAAATGGAGATATGTGCAGGGGTCTTTCCTAAGTGATCAAGGATGTTGTACTAAGAGCTTACAGGAGTTGATTGGGCGAGTGCGGGGGCTGCAGGGACAGTGATGCGGGCTCGTCGTGTAGTAACAGCACACTGAGGGTCTTTGGCTTTGACATGTATCATGGATACACGAGGTTCTACCTGCTCAATGTAATGAATAATAACCTCGTAATTGAGGGGTACATTCTTATAGCTCACGTTATTTGTGCTATTGTTTTGAGGATTACTGTTGGAGGTGCTCGGGCCTTGATTATGGTTTGGAAAGGCATTTTGATATATCTGTAATTGAGCATTGCACGACGAAGCGTGACTGGGGTCAACCTTGATATCACCTCAATCTATGAGATCTTGGACGTAGTTTTTCAAACCCTGACACTTATTCAAAGAGTGTCCTTTGATTTTATGGAACTCGCAATATTCATTTTCCCTAAACCATGCAGGCTTAGGTTTGGATTCGTTGAGTGACTTGGTGATAGGGTACGTGATCAGATAGTTGATCTGTAACTGCTTATTGAAGACAACGCTCAGAGGTTCTCCTAATTGAGCATACTGGCATTTAGTGTTCCCTTGGTTATTCTAATTGGACTGTTGGGGAGGACGGGGTGCCCCCTGCAGTACATATATGGCGTTAGGTATGGGTTGTTGTTGTCTCTAGGATGTGTTAGCCATGTGGACATGTTTAGTATTAGTAACACCATCATTTACTGTGTTTTTTTTCTTGTTCCAAAAATGTGGCTTGTCATTGAATGACCTTTCTTTATCTTGATTATATATTTTGATGTGCCCCTTGGCAACAAGGGCACGCTCAAGGATGGGTCCCTTCTCTACTATCTCGGTGAAAGTGGTGACACAATGTAATCTAAAGTTATGAGCCATGTCGGGATGAGAGTTCTTCACGAAGAGGGTGACCATGTCCTTTTCTTTCAAAGGGGTTTTCATTTGGCTTGCTAGCACACGCCACCTTTGGAGGTAGTTAGTAAAGGTTTCCCCTTCATGTTGTTTCTCTTTGAGGAGATCCAAGGTATCGGTGTCCTTCTCCAAATTGAAGGAGAAGTAGGAGACAAACTTTTCTGACAGGTCTGCAAAAGATTTTATGGATCCTTTTTCGAGGGTCATGAACCACCCTAGGGCATTGCTTGCCAGACTCCGTGGGAACAGGCGCAAGAGATAGTTGTCATTGTGGATAACTTCTTGACACTGGGAGTAAAACTCCTGCAAGTGGGCCTTCAGATCTTTGTTCCCCCTATATTTGTCAAACTTTGGCATCTCAAAATGTTTAGGGAAGGGAATCAATGAGATGGAGGGATCGAACGGATATGGGCATATATCTTCGAACTTGAATGATTGTTTGCCAGTCCCTTCCTGAAGATCTTTCAGAGCGGCTTTGATTTCTAGTATGTCTACACTGGCCGGTGTGTTGGATGGGTATTGATGGTAGGGAAATTGTGGATTTTGAGATGACGCTTGGAGATGGGTGTATGGATAATGAGGAGGTAGTATCCCCTGCTGATGCACCAAGGGACCTTGTTGATAAAGAGGTTGTTGTTGCGAGGTGGAATATGGATTGGTTGGGTAGTTATGGGTGGCGTACTGTTGGGGAGTATGGAGAAGGTGTTGTTGATTGGTTTGTGGATATTGGGGGTGCTGATGTGATTGTTACGAGGCCACATAAGATGGTTGTTGTTGATATTGTTGTTGGTTATAATAATTGTAATGATGGGGTGGTTGTTGGTGCATTGTTGGCGGCTGTATTGGGTGAGATGGGATGTTATGTGGTGGTTGTGCTTGCGGGCATAAGATGGATGCAAGGAATGGAAATATAGTTGGGGCTGAAGGCCGAGGTTGATTTCCTTGCGATTGATGCGGTGGTGGTTGTGTTGAAAATAAAGGATTGACCAATGGTTGTTGTTGAGGTCGAGGTGCGGTTGAGATGTTTTGCAAGGGGGGTTGTTGAGCACTAGTGGCAGCAAAGGATTGGGATGTATTTTGTGGAGGGATGTTGGATTGGGGAGGTTGTTGGGGTATGAATGATGATGGTGGAGGATTTGTAGCCCCAGGAGGTGGAGGCAAGGTAGTGAAAGGGCTGCCCCCAGTGTTGTTAGGAGGCGGATTCGAGGGGGGTGGTGTCGGTAGCATTAGTGGTTGTGGTTGTGGGACGTTTTGTGGCATGCCAAAGGAAAAAGGATCATTGGGATCAATGGTTTGGAGTGTCCCTGTGACCAAGATGGTGGGATGCATGGGATTGCCAACGAGATGCAGAACAACATTTCCGAATTCAAGTTGATGCCAACCTTCTACGGAAGGAACATTGGGGACGTATGAGCTACTTGGGATGTTATGTGAACCTTGGGGTAAATTAGATGTGGAGGTTCCATACCTAGATAAGTCGACACCTGATGGCAGTTTGACACCTTTTTCAATCAAGTGAGCCAAGATTTCCTCGCCATGTTTTTCAAGAAGGCGTTCTGTCATTTGTGCATTAACAGGGTTATTGAAGTGTTCCCTGAATGTGAGCTCAGGTTGATTAGCCATGTTTTCCTCCCTAGGTGGTGATGTGTTTTGGCCATCCACGTTGGATTGTGATGAGGTGCCATTGTGGGGATCGTGAGGGATGTTAGCACCATTGTTAGGATCTGATGAGATGTTCATTGTGTTGTTGGGATCTCGAGGGTTGTTTGATTAGGCATTCTGGGCTTGTTGGTTGGCCATTTTCTTTGCCTATGATTGGGTTTGAACAGGCATGCAAGATGATGAGATGGATCAAGATATTAGAAAGACCTAGATGATGAAAGATTGATTCGATTTGATGGGAGATTAGCCGATGACGATCGGTCAGACCGACATGGATTGATTTGATGAAATTGGATTGGATTGATTGGTAGACACTGGATTAACCTAGATTTTGGATTTTGATCTAGATAGATTTGATGATGTGGGGTTGGATCGATCTGATGATTAGGATTGATTTGATGATAAATATGATGAAGACCGAAATCCACAACCGAGTTAAAGAAGGTCCTTGGTAACACTAGGTGTTAATTAACTAATTGACGGGTAGATGTATGATAACGACACCGAATCCAACTTGAGATAGAAGTGGATTGATTGGGTCGAGAAGGATGACCGACTTAAGACAGATAGCAATCCTAAGTCAGTTACGATGATTACGATTAGGGATGAACACCTAGGTCAACTCAGATGACTACTCTAATGGGGCTTGTATGGAATAGCGGAGATCAGAGATGAAAGCGGATTCGGGATGGATGAATGACTCTCAAAATGAAAGAACGGGAACTCGAAATAAGCAAAAGAGTGCTCAGAATGAATGACTCTCAGAACGAGGGGATGAAGACTCGGAACGGACTTTCAAATGTTCGTTTAGGATGGTGAATAGGCGTATCGATGTTCAAAACGGAGAGATAAGGGACACCAAGTGATAATATAGGCTAGTCAAAGGTCAGGTCTGCCATAACATGAGGTCAGGTCCGCCACAGCATGAGGTCAGGTCCACCACAGCATGTGGTCAGGTCCGCCACAACATGAGGTCAGGTCCGCCAAAGGATGGGGTTAGGTCCGCCAAAGGATGGGGTCAGGTCCACCAAAGGATAAGTTTAAGCTTAATTTTTTGATGAATGAGTAAGGCAAAGGACCCAAAATATAGAAAATAATGTGTTTAGCTGCACCAAGATCTTTCATTTCAAATTTAGCAACAAGTTGAGATTTTAGTTCTAAAATCATACCTTTCTCTCTATCAATAAATAACATATCATCAACATATAATGCAATAAATAGGAAACGATCACCATCAATTTTATAATAAATACAATGATCTGATTTAGAGCACTCAAATCCCAAACTCAACACATATGTATCAAATTTTTGGTACCACATCCTAAGACTCTATTTTAAGCCATACAAATATTTCTTAAAGTTGAAAACCAAATTACTTTTACCTTAATTCACCACATAATGCTCTGGTTGTGTCATATAAATATCCTCCTCCAAATCATCATGAAGGAAAGGAGTTTTTGCATCTATTTGTTCAACCTCTAAATTATAAGCAACATCAATAGAAAGAAAAAATATAATGGATGTCATTTTCACAACAGGAGAAAATATCTCACCATAATCAACACCCTCAACTTGAGAGTAACCCTTCGCAACCAACCTTGCTTTTTACTTCTCAATACCTCCATCTAAAGTAATATTTTTCTTGAACACCCATTTACAACCAAAAAGTTTTTGTCCTTCAGGAAATAGTACAAGATCCCATATATCATTATTTTTCAAATATGCCATTTCTTCATCCATAGCAATCTTCCAGGATTTTGCATCATTCATAGCCAGTTCCTCTTCTACAGATTCGGGTTCATCCGTGTTAGTATTTAAAGAAAAAATACATCTCCAATCATCAGGTGAATACCTTTAAGGTGATTTTCTATGCCTTGTAGACCTACGAACAAGTTTAATTAGAGGTTCTTCCTCCTATTTTGAAGACCCAGAGCTATATGAGCTCTCCTCAACTTCTTGTCTATCCTTGGGCCTCAATTCAACTTTCTCAGGTGTAGAAGGAAATTTAATCATATCTTCCTATTTACTTTGTTTTGGATGCAAGGTAATAGAAGAAGGCTTAGTTTCTCTAAAAATAACACTTCTACTATGTATTACCTTTTGTGCAACAAGATCCCAAAGCTTGTATATTTGCACACTATAACTATATCCGATGAAGATACATTTCACAACCTTGTTCTCCAACTTTGTTCGCTTCTCCTTTGGCACATGTGCATATGTCTTGCAACCAAAAACTCTAAGATGTATTAATGAAGGCTTGTGACCTGACCATGCCTCTATAGGTTTCTTCTCAAAAAGAGCTGATGTAGTAGACTTGTTAATTAGGTAATAGGAAGTGGCAATAGCTTTATCCCAAAACCTTTGTTCTAGGCCAACACCACTCAACATACTCCAATCCTTCTCCATTAGTGTCCTATTCATTATTTTTTCAACTCCATTCTATTGTGGAGAATACGGAGTTGTATTCTATTTATGAATACCACAATATTTTCAAAATCTATCAAAATCATTAGAGCAAAATTCACTGCCATTATCAGTCCTCAAACATTTTATTTTCTTTCTAGTCTGCAACTCAACCATTGCTTTAATTTTTTTAAATCAAATAAAAACTTTAGATTTACTCTTTACAAAATATACCCATGTCCTTCTACTATAATCATCAATAAATGAAACATAATATGTGGATTTACCAATTGAAGGAACATCTATCAGACCAAATACATCAAAATGAATAATATCCAATAGACCACAAGATTTATGAGAACTCAAGTAAAACTGAACACGGTTTTGCTTTCCATAAATGCAATGCACATAGAAATTGAATTCACAATTACAATAAGAAAAACCTCCAACAAGGTTTTTATTTTTCAAGGTCCTTAGACCCTTTTCTCCAATGTGGCCAAGTCTCTGGTGCCATAACATAGTTTTCTCTGTAGGTAAATTTTTCTTAGAAGAAAGAGCACCATTGGGTACTCAAAATCCATGACCATCTACTGAAGGTGAAACCTTCACTTCTTCTACAGATTTTCTTTTCACAAAATTACTATTGCACTCAACAGTGCATGCATCAAGCTTATAAAATGTCCCATATTTGACACCTCTAGAAATCACCATAGCACCTCTAACTATCTTGCATCCTGCATCAAAAAATACTACATGCACACTCACATCTATTAGTTTTCTCACAGATAAATAATTTCATGCTAATCTAGGGATATGCAACACACCATTAATCTTTTTTATTCTACCATCAGGAAACCTAATTTTAAATTTACCACAACCAACAATGTCTAAATGAGAATCATCACCCAATTACACCTTACCTCCATCAAATTCTTCATGTTCACAAAACCAATCTCTATTAAAGGTCATATGAAAAGATGCACCAGATTCAATTAACCATGCATTATTGCCTGAACGAGTTTCCATAGATACAATGAATGCGTCACCACATTCCTTCTCAGACTCATAATCAAAATCAAATTTCTTCTTTTTCTTCTTCTTTTCTTCTTTTCATTCCTTACAAACATGTCCAGGCTTACCACAGTTCCAACAAATAACTTTGGACTTTCCAAGAGATTGAGATCTCCCCTTGGACTTGGATTTTTCACGCTTCTCATTCTTCTTTCCTTTTTCCTTAGTTCTTCCACAAACATTTAGGGCCCCTTGGCAGTGATGGATACCTTCCTCCTCATCTCTTCAGAAAGCAAAGAACCCACCACATCTTCAATCTTTAATATAACAGAAGTACTCCCAATAGCCATAATAAGAGAATCCCATGAATCAGGAAAAGAAAAAAACAAGATCTGACATTTCTCCTCATTCATTTTGACACCAACTGATTCCAATTGAGCCACCAAAAAATTGAATGCTTCTAGGTGGTCTTTGATTCATCCACCCTCTTCCATTCTCAAGGAATACAACTTCTTCCTCAAGAAAATCTTGTTCACTAAAGATTTGGCTTGGTACATCTCACCAAGCTTCTTCCATAGTTTTTGTGCAGATGTCTCTTCATGGAAATTAATTAAAATAGATTCTACCAAACACAATCTAATTAGACCCTTGTCTTTATGGTCCATAACATCATATTGAACAACTTGAGTAGGATCTAGAGGCATTGAAACATTCTCATCAACAACATCCCATAGATCTCGATCTATCATTAAATCCTCCATATTTAGCTTCCACATTTCAAAATTATTTCCATAATTCTCCACCTCTATTCTCCCTCATGAACTTAACATCTAAAAATTCTTGCAACAATATCACAAAGTGTCTTCTACACAAGCTCCCACTCAGATATGGATTAGTTCAAAAAAAATCCAACAACCCACAAGTGAAACCAAAGGTGATCAAGCTTTGATACCACTTGTGCGGAAGCTAAGGTAGCATAACAACTTTGTACACTAACCTTGAGAGGAGAATAATGCAAAATTTCTATAGATCTTTAATAGTTACAAAAACTTAAACATAAATAAACACAAATATTATGCATACCACAACACAATGATTTATGTGGGGAAAACCCTTTTAGGAGAAAAACCCCACACTCCAAAAGTCACCCAATATATTATTTAGAAATTAAAAGATAACAATATACTTGTAGAGTAGGCTTCTCACAGGAGTATCACCACTAGAGATCAAGAGACACCACGACTGCTATTAGACTCTTAGAATACACCCCCATCTACATACATCCCACTCGCTAGTAAAAATATTTTGGGAACCTTCTAGAATTAGGGTTTTACAATGCCATTTTTCATTTGACGTGTTAATGGAAAAACCTTGATGTGTCAATGGGAAAAAAACCTTGACATGTTAGCGAGAAAAAACCTTGATGTGTCAGTGGGAAAAAACCTTGACATGTCTTGTTACGAGTGTGCAATATTTGCATGATCAGTTGCCAAATACCAACATACATCCTATCAAAAATAAATCACATATAATTGTAAGGTTGAGACACATTTTCCCAATGAGTTAATACCCCCACTAAAGTGGGGGCTAAATGTAGAATCATAAATTATCATTGCTTACAATTTTATGCTAGGTTTAGCACTTAGTTTGTGTTTATCTACACTTATGATGTAATTATTTTGGGGATTAATTTAGAAACATGGTTTACTCCCTTGATGGGCCTTTCAAGGAAAAATTTCACCAAGAGACTAGAGTCTCATGCTAGCATCTTTCCTATTAGCTCTAAAATTTGAAACTTAAAATTTTAGCCTTATTACATTGCGTTATGCCCCTTGTTGGCCTCACCCTTTGGAAAAAGTACTTATGATGCATATATAAAAAATATCTCACATTTATAAACAAAAACCTTATTTATAAATAAGAATTATCTCTCTTTCTTTCTCTATTCTTCTAAAGCTCTCTATTTGTGAAGATTATTTGTTGTGTATTAACCTTACAGGTATTTGAGGAAGCTTATTCCTTCTTCATCAAGTCCTTGTGGTGACTTGTGATACAATATCACTCCAACAATGGCTTCACACATATGGTAAATTTATTTCATGCTATTCCATTACAACATTATTTATCATTTATTTTACCTTTGTTCATTACAAACATGCACTCTCTATTGTCATTATCCTTGCTATTATGAAGGTGGTAACACCAACACAATATTTTAGTGAGGAAAGCCCTTATACAACACAACCATTTTACCCTTTCATTTTGTAGGGATTAGATTATTTTTACAAAATGAAGGTGTGATATTCAAGGAATTTAAGACATATCAAATCTGCATAGGTGAATAGTTTCAATTTTTACTCAAACGGTAGAGCAACACTCTAGTTTGATTGAAATTTTTTCACCATTTTTTATGGAAGGTTCCTCTCTCCATCACCATCCCATATCTGCTTCTAATTTCTACACATTTTCTTTGAAAATATTATATAATTACTCATATTCTAGAGAGGAACATTAGTATCCTCAACACTTTTCTCCTATTTTTGGTGTCAGGTTCTCTCTATTACCTTTTCAAGTATACTCTTTTTTTTATACATTTATTCTATAACACTTGTATGTTGTTCATTGAGTTAATTTGATCACTTGTGAACCTAAACCTAGTCATTGTTCAATCAACCTTCATAACTACAACAAAGGAACAAAGTCCCCACCAACCTCAGATTGGATCTTATTGAGGGATAGTAACCAAATATTCAAGAATTTGGTGGATTTTGTTCCAATGTATGATTAGAAATATTGATCTAATTAGTTCATAATTGATTAGGTCACTCTTTTCTACATCGCACCCCCATTGAAATATTTTTCATGATAAATTTTGGAGAAAGGATAAATGCCATGAATGAAATTTAGAGTGTAATTATTATGTCTAATATCATAACATACAATCGATAAGAAGATTAGAAGAATGGACATATAAGTGAAAAAGGGTGGGTAATTTTTTCTTATAATTTTGGATATTCACCTACAAGTACTTCTTAGTGAGGTTTTTTATTAGAGAAGAAGGTGAGGTTTATCTCTATCCATGATAAATCTAGGATGTAAGAAAGGAATGGAAGAATAATCAAGAGATGTGAAAATCATATTTACATCCATAAAATTAGGGTATTTAGCTTTAGGATGGAAATATTTGTAACTAAGACTAGAAATAGAGTAATATGGATTAGGATTTATAGGGATATTAGTACCTTTCTCCTTGTGCCACAACCTTTTCCTTTATACTAGTTTTATAAAGAATGTTCAAACCATAGCCATGATGAGATTACAAATTTATGGAAGGTGGTTGATAACCATTAGTGGTATAGTCAATATGGGATTTATAATCACAAGTATCATTAGAAAGAGAAGTGATGGAAGCATTAACTATTTTGGTTAAAGAATTTGTAAATAAAATTTTGGGAATGTCAACATGAGATGAGTTTACTTTATACTTACCAAAAGAGGAGGCCATAGAGTCTAAACTTCCTCAATTATCACTAGGAAATGTACTATAATTAAATGAAGAAATAGATTTATCAACAACATCATCAATAGGATTTGATGATGGTGTAACCAACATTAGAGATGATGAAGGAAATAGATTATGAAATATTGAAGATGAATTTATATGATGTCCAAGATCTATCTATTTATAGTATTAAAAGGGATTTTGATCAATTTTAATTTTATATTATTTGTTACCATGCATAAAATTTATATATAGATGTAAAGTAGAAAATTTTATGCCCATGGAGTGGATCCATAGTCTACCAAGAAGATGATTGTATAATAAGGATCCTAGAATAATTTTGATGAAGTAAAATCCAACCCTCAATAACAAACTCCCAACATCATAAGATTCAACTTAAAAATTGTTTGAAATAACATAAAAAAAATCTGCAAACAGTTTGATTCATTAACTATTCAACTTTTCTCCATATTACATGGAAATCATTACCAAAATGAAAATACATCATATACAGCCATATGGACTGATATAAACTATTACAAACTGAAATAATACTGATATAATTCTATTAAAAATAGCAAAGATCAGTCATGAATTGACCTCGTTCAATCTATCCCCTTCTTTTAGCTTCTAGCTCCTTTAATATGCAATCTTCAATGAGAAGTTCTTGTTGCAATAAAGCAACAACTTTCAAATTTGTTTGCTTCTGTCCAAACACCTTCAAACCTATAATAAAAAACCCTTTCCACCTTCTCCAAGAAAACCCACACCTACAACAACAACCTACACAATCTAGCCAAGAATGGCTACCAAAACCAAGTCCAAATTGCCTATAATCTTCAAAAATAGGCTCCTAAAGCTTCTCCAGAAAAAATCCACAACCAATTTGGGAAGAAAATTCCAAAAAAAATCCATAATATTAAAAATGCATTCATAAACCCACTCACACTAAAATTTCCAAAATTGGAGTCCATTCCTAGATTTTAGGGTAGTTTCCAATGTAACTCTGCCAACTCATCTTGGGTGCCCACTTTTTCATGAATGCTTTTAGGAAGTTTTAAATGCATAATTATAAATTATAAATCCCTCAAAATCCATTTCCAAGAATATTTATTGCCAATTTTTTTCAAGATTATACAATTTTCAAAATCCCCCTAAATTGTCTCCACACCCCAAAATTTCAACAAAATAATAAAAAGGGTAATTATTTAATGTTTAACTTAATATAAATTTGCAAACTACCTCACCAAGATAATTACCTACAAAACCTTAGGAAATTGAATTAAAATATTATTTTGGTTGATGCAAGATTGTTGGTCAATCATCAAACACTCAGGGTAGGAAAAACTTTGTGAATCCCTATTCACAAAATGGAGTTGAGTGGTAGTACCACCCTTTTGAATTGCAAGCAATCCCCAACAAACTCCATCACTGAAACTAGTATCCCTAATTTTTTATTCTTTCTCCTCTTCCAACACTTAGTTGGAACAAGCAACCTCCTTCTTTGACAACTTTGCACTCCATTCGTCTCTCCTCTCGTGGACTTGTATCCACCATGTACCTTCCTCCTCCTAATACCATACATTCTCCTCTTTGATTTTGTGGGATTCAACCCACCATAAATTGACCACCTCCATGAAGTTTCACCTGCAACATCCTCTACAAATTCTACATCCAAATATCTATTATCCAAATAATAATCAAAATCCACTATATTATATATTATCCAAATAGCAATCAAAATCCACTATATCCTTATACGAATCTACAATTACTACTACATGGAAATTAGATATTTCCATTTGCATACTCTCTTCTTGCTTGAAATTGTTTTCTACACTCACCAAAGAAGGTATAGAATCATTAAAACTAAATTTAGAATTAAAATTTACCTCATTCTTGTTCATTGCCCCAATATCTTTTTCCTCATTTTTCACTGCAACATCCATCTTCTCATCTCCAATGACAGTTTTTGCAAACTCCTCTTCATGGTTGTCCATTAGTTCTTCTTCCAAAAACTTGTTGATTCTTTGCATCTCTTCCTTATACAAGAAATCATCTTCATCTTCCTCTCCTACATGCTCATTAAACTTAGGACCATCCATGTTCACAATTTTTTATTGTAAACCTTCTTCATCCACTTCACATAATGCACTCCATTTGCATGCTATCGTTGAAACTTGTAATTATTTATCTTCTCCATTTGTGTGGGATTCCCCCACATATTCTTCCTTTCATTCAACCCATACCAAAGGGCTGCAACATTATTTATTTCTAATCTTCTCTTCATTTTCTTCTTTTATAAAAAAATTCTTCTTCCCGTATCTCTCATCCCATGCTATCATGTCCTCAACCATCTTTTTCAATACATCTACTTCAGCCTTGAGCTTTTCAAATTCTTCATGGTACTTCCTATTTTCCAATTCTTCCCAATATTTTTCCCAAAAAAAAATTCTTACGGGCCTCCTCATGACCCATCCCATCTTATCAAGTATTGACTGTCTCATGTCCGATGATCTATCTACACACAAATCACACACACACCACAAGTCCTGGTGCAAACTGCTTCACATTCGACGCTCTTCCTGCAAACTCAGGAAATCCTTCTCTAATACCATTGATGAGGTAAAATCCAATCCTCAATTAGAAACTCCCAACAACATAATATTCAACTCAAAAATTGTTTGAAATAACACCAAAAAAAAAATGCAAACAGTTTGATTCATTAACTATTCAACTTTTCTCTGTATTACATGGAAATCATTACCAAAATGAAAATACATCATATACATCTATATTGACTATTATAAACCATTACAAACTTAAATAATATTGATATAAGTCTATTACAAATAGAAAAGATCAATCATGAATGGACCTCCTTCAATCTATCCCCTTCCTGTAGCTTCTAGCTCCTTTAAAATGCAATCTTCAATGAGAAGTTCTTGCCACAATAAAGAAACAACTTTCAAATATATTTGTTGCTATCCAAACACCTTCAAACCTGCAACAAAACATCCTTTCCACCTTGTCCAAGAAAATCCACACTTGCAACAACAATCTACACAATCTAGCCAAGAATGGCTACCAAAACCAAGTCCAAATTGATTGTAATCTTCAAAAATAGGCTCCCAAAGCTTCTCCAAAAAAAATCCACGACCAAGTTGGGAAGAAACATCCAAAAATAAATTCCAAACACATTTCATAATATTAAAAATGCATTCATAAACCCACTCCCACTAAAATTTCCAAAATTGGAGTTCGTTCCTATATTTTTAGGGTAGTTTCCAATGTAACTCTTGCCAACTCACCTTGGGTGCCCACTTTTTCATGAATGCTTTTAGGAAGTTTTAAATGCATAATTCAAACTTATAAATCCCTCCAAATCCATTCCCAATAATATTTATTTCCATTTTTTCAATATTAGACAATTTTCAAAATCCCCCTAAATTGTCTCCACACCCCAAAATTGCAATAAAATCATAAAAAGGGTAATTCTTTAATGTCTAACTTAATATAACTTTGAAAATTACATCACCAAGATAATTACCTACAAAACCTTAGGAAATTTAATTAAAATATTATTTTGGTTGATGCAAGATTGTTGGTCAATCATAGATGCTCCTGCATCAAATGTATACTATAGTTAAAAATGTCAAGAGGCCCTACTCAATAGGCAACATTATCATCCAAGAGCTTGACTATCAATATTATCAAATCCATACATAAACAATTTTTTAGGATAAAGATAAAATTTATCTATGTTGATACAATTTAATAGGTCAAAACCACAAACACTGAGATTGGAACCATTATCAATAAGAGTAAATTTGACTCCCCCCATTTATAGGGCTTGTCAGGTTGACCAAACCTTGAACATGCGAAGAGATGTAAAATGGTAACCACCGAATGAGGGTTGAGTCAAATTGAATTTCAATGGAGCAACAAGGGGAAAGCTAGCTCGAAAATGGTGGGGTGTATCATCGAGAATCATGAAGGAAAAACCTTAGTGGAAAATTCCTTAAGGTTGGGAATTGGCACCAAAAATGAAGCAAAAATGCAAGCTACATGGCATGGGGTTAACCTATGTAATCATTTGGGATTCAAGAAGATATTTCTAGAGGGGGAATCACTAATTACATCAATGCAATCTACAGAGGCTCAACTTTGAATTGGAAACTCGACAAGCTGCTAAATAGAATTTTGTAAGAGCTAACTAATTTTGAATATTTCAAGGTGGCACATATATATTGGTAAGGAAATTTAGATAGATAATTTTTCAAAAACAATGATTGAATACAATGATGAGCATGTGGCTGGTAGGGAGTTAATGGGAGCATAAAATTACATGTGGAGGATGGTTTGGAGGATGATTTGGGACTACATCAATTGAGTGAATTAAATAAAGATGACAATATGGCCTCCATGGTAGGATTTTAATGATTGTAAGGGATGTTTAAAATGCCAACTTCCCCCTCTTTCTAATCTACAAAAAATTTGAATATGGAGGAAATAATTTGCTTGGGAGAAAAGGATAGAAAAATTACATTTAGGGGAGTGGTCATGAACATGCATCTATAGAAATTATTCAACACATACAACATGGAGACCTTGGAAATGGTGAAGAGAATTTTGGGCATGAAGGTGCTCATCTCTTCCTATCGCTATCAAGTGAAATTAGACTTGGCCTCTGCTTCAAGCATGAGAGAGGAAGGACTTGGTCAAGTGGCTAATGCGATGATCGCTCAAAGACTGTTGGTGTGAGGGGATGGAACACTATTTATAAATGATGTTAGTTGGTTGGGGGCTTTTCCTTGTAGGCAGAATATGGCCAAAATTATCCCTCCACTACAATGGGACTTGGGTTCCTTTTCTTATCTAGAGCAGCGATGAGGATGAGGCAGCAAGGACAATCAAGGTTCTAGGATGTATCATTGTGCTAAAGGAGTTAACTATTATGCATAGATAAATCAAGAATGGGGTAATGTTGACACTCTTAGCTACCACCAATGGTTGTGAGGATAGGGAGGGAAGCATGGAAGATTGAAGAATGATGATGGGCGAGCAAAGTGAAGCATAGCGACTATAAAGCCCTTTTTTTTGTAAACATTTTGCTATGTCAATTTTTTGTAAAATTTTTGTTGTGTCAATTTTTTGGCAATAGCCTGGTTGATACAATGTAGATTTGGGTTTGGCCCCTTACAACCCTTTTTATATATAAAAAAAGAGTACATTTGATTCCAATATAATTAATATAAAAAATATTAGAGGATTATGTTGCTTTTGGACCTCAAGAGGAAGAGGTTTGTATTATTTTTTATTAGATAAGATGGGAAAAGGGTCCTAGCCCCTTACATAAGTAAAGAGTTAAAAGAAAAACATAAAATATAGTGTGCTAGAAAATAGGAGAAACTAAGAAACACTAGTTGGAAGAACACAACCAGGCTAGATGATAGAAAAAATAAAGATACAACACCATGACAACACAAGGATAATAGAAGACCACTAAGAAAAAGTAGAAGAATAGATTCAAACCCTAAAGTGAGCTCAACCAAGGCTTAGTAATATTTTCATGTATTTTTAAGTCTATCCTTACAATTAGTAGTGCTCGCTTCAATTTGAGTGTCAATATTCATCTTTTGTTTGGGATTTTTTCTAGCTTCCTCTTGAATAATCTTGTGGCTCTATAAATTATCCTTTAGAATTACCATCCCAAACACAACCATTATCATCATATCATCTTTAATATTGAACAATTTATGTGTAGCATATTCAAATTTCATATTATTAGAAGATAATATAATTAGGATTTATTTTTATACAATGAAGAAAGCTAGCTACCTCATTCAACCTAATAGAAGATGATGGAAGGATCTTCCTAAAATCCTCCTAGAGAATGTTCTAATATGAAGGAGAAGTTTGAAAGAGATACTAAAGAGATCTTAGCATGAGGAGCATGGATCTTCTCAATAGTATCATAGTATTTTATAGTCTTTTAAGGAAGATGAGGAGATGATAGTATAATATAAGTGGTAAGATAAATAGGGAAACAATTAGTTTATTTATTTCTTCGAGTATTGTACATGTATGCTACCATATGAAAATTAGTATCCATAGGTTTGTTAGAAGTAATATACTTTTTAATTTAAATATAATAGCCTAGAGGTCAAGGTGCATCAAGAGTACCTTTAATAGTAAATACTAGTTTAGAAAGTTTTAGTTTCTCCTCACAAAGATGAGCACATTTTTAAAAGATCTAGAAATATAAATTGTGTTAATTATATTTTTAGAAAATAAATGAGAAGGAGAATAATAATTGGTAGGAGAAGAAGTAGTAGAAGGAGAAGGAGATGAAGTAAAAGGAGAGAAAGAAAAATTATTATTCATAAGCTCTTCCATAATGTCAACAAAGATGTTTAAATTGTTGGATATTTGCTAGATTGTTAGTGTTGTCATTAATGTCAACCCCTAGTGAGTGGAGATTGTTGGAGTTGTTAAAGAGTTATGGGTCAACCCCCAGTGTGGATGTGTTTTGGTATGATGTCACATTGAATTCAACCTTCACTATGGTTAGGGAGACTATTGGATATTGTTGAAACATTGTCATTGATGAAAATAAGTGTGTTGCACTATGTTTCCTTTAGTTTTTCCACTGATGTCAACCTCTAGTGTAGTGTTGAGAAGGTATTGTATATGGGGATATTGTTGCAATATTTAGTGTGGTAATGTTGAGAAGTGTTTTTGTTATTGAGAAGGTGTTGCAGATGGTGTAGATATGTCGAGTAGGTGTTTGTGGTGTTGTTGATGCAATTGGTTCACTTGGTTTCCAAGTGCTTTTGAGAAAATTTGAATAAAAGAGTGTGTAGTGTGATAGAGGTGTGTTCAGGGTTGTGCTCCACATTTCTTCATGGTTGAATATATGCTTGTTCAGTTTGGATGTGATGATAAGAGGTGTTCAAAGGTAATATATCTAGAGATTCAAGTTCTGGATTGTTTTGCAATGGAAGATGTGTTTGACAGTATGATGAACTATGTATAAGGTTGTCCGGGAGAAATGAGATTGCTCCACATTTCTTTGTAGTGAGGTTTCTTGTCTTGTGGATTTAGGCACATGGTAGTTTTATTTGCATCTACCTTCCCTTGGAATTTTGTGTGTTTAGGTGTTCCATAAGGTTGGTTAGTGAGTTGTATGACTGTGGATGTATTGTTGGTTGCATAGGATGATGGTGTTCTCATTTTCAGGTGGTTGTGACAGTGTTGCAAAATATTTTGATGATGCTTGAATATTTTGGGATGTTGTGTGGATGTTGTGAAGTGTTTCTTTTTGTTTCACATGTTGTTTTTAGACCTAGAGATGCATGTATGTGGTTTCTTTTTAGTGTAGGTTTGACCAACTTGGGTGCTAGCACTAATTTTGGAGATTGTTTATTGTTTATGGAAGCATGGAAAATCATGTTAGTGTATATTTGGGTCCTAGTTAACCCTTGGTGAGGTCTTAATTCACTTATTTCCACCATAGAAGTGTTTGGTGCTATCCTATTTAGTGGTTGCATGTTTGAGGTGCATACATTTCATTATGTCTGACATGTAGAAGGTTTTTGAGGTTGAGTATATATAAGAAAGGATAACTATTGGAGATGTTGTGTGAAGTGCAAAAGATGTGAATGTGATCAACTATGGTGATATGAGAGGGAGCATAAATTCCTATGACTCTGGATGCAGTGAATAGAAGGTGTCTACATTTTTAGTGTGCCTAAAGCTACTAGAGGCAGTGATCCAAAGGTTGTGGATGGTGCAGAGTTGTAGTGGTGTATTTTCTTGTTACTCTAAGATAGTGAATCTCTTTATAATAATATTCTTCTATTCTTCTTTCTTCTAGACAATGAGTCCATTGGGCAGCGATTCCTTGGTAGTGAGCCTTTCTTCTCTTTTTGGCAGTGAGACATTTTGGTAGTGATCCTATTGTATTCAATGTTGCTATTCATATATATGTGATTTAATCCTCACTCTGGTTTTTCCTTGATAATGGTTTTCCATGAAAATATAGTGTTCTTTTGTGTATGGTGATTGAATGTCTTTATGTTTCATATGTTTACATTCTACTGATGATTAATAAGGGTTTGATGGTTAATGAGAGGTTAAGGTTTTAATGTACAACTAATTCACCCCCCCTCTCAGTTGTCCTATGTGTCTAACAATTGGTATCAGAGCTGTGGTTCCTTGGAAGAAGCTTAATTTCTTGAGGTAGATCCAAATGATGCATAATAAGGGTTTCAAAGCTCTTATGTTTGATCGAATGGATTATGCTTATTAGAAAGCCCAGATGAAATCCTTTCTTGTCTCTCTAGGGTTTGAATTCTAGAGATCGGTTGAAACTGGACATATTATGCCTACTATGGTTTGACAAGTGATGATGAAGTCAAAGATTATGAGAATAATGGAAAAGAAAGGAATGCTATCCTGATTGGTATTTCTAATTTTTAACTTGGAAAGGTGAAAATTTTCAAAACTGCTAAAGAGGTCTGGGTGAAGTTGTAGATCATTAATGAAGGAGATGATAAGGCCAATCAAGCAAAGATGCAAAATTTCAAAGCCAAATTTTAAAACCTAAGGATGTCAGAAGATGAAGACATTACAACCTACCTTCTAATACTGGATGAGGTTGTCAATTCCATCAATGGTTTTGGTGGTAAGCTTGAAGAAAGCAAAGTTGTAAAAATGGTAGTGAGAACTCTTCCCAGATCTTATAGTTCTAAAATTTCTGCTATTGATGAAGCTTGGAATTTGGATCAATATACTAGAGATAACATGCTTGGTGCTTTAATTTCTTATGAATTGAGAGATTTTGGTCAAGTTGCTACAAAGAAAGAAACTAACTTTAAATTTAGCAAGGTATATAAAGATGATGAATTAGATCCTAATAATCTTGATGAGGTGGAAGCAAATTTTGCGAGGAGATAGAAAAAGGGAACTGACAAATACAAAGGTAAGCTACTCTTTAAGTGTTTCAATTGTGGAAAGATAGGTCATTATTCTTCTAAATTTCCAATCAAAGTTGCAAATGAAAAACATAAGGATCATAAAGGTAAATCAATGAAAGCTAGCTATGACACAGAAGAATGGGTCACACTATCTTTGATAGCCTAGTGAAGATCAGTTCTACCTATGTTGTGAGAGATCTGCCAAAGATTACAAAACATATCAATGTAATCTACAAAGAGTGTCAATTGGGGAAGCAAACAAAGAAAAGGTACAAAACTAAAGAATATTCTACCATAGGACCTTTGAAGTTGGTGCATATAGACCTATGTGGAACCACCAGAATAAGAAGCTCTCAAGGTGACAAGTATTTAATGTTATTAATACATGATTATTCTAGAATGACTTGGGTAAAATTTCTCAAAGAAAAATCAAAAGCTTTAAATAAGTTTAAAGCCTTTAAATCTATGGTTGAGAATGAAATGAATTTGAAAATAAAGTGCTTGAGGTCTAACAAAGCTGGTGAGTTCACCTCCAATGAGTTTAATAGTTTTTTTGAATATCATGGAATAAAGAAAGTTATCAACTCCTAGGACTCCTTAGTAGAATGGGGTGGAAGAATAGGACAATTCAGGAAGTAGCAAGAACCATGATGAAGGAATAAAAAATACCGGATTTCTATTGAAGAGAAGCAATTCATATTGTAGTGTACATTATTAGTAGAGGACAAGCAAGAGTGAATAGTTCAAAGACTACTTATGAGTTATGGTATGGAAAACCTCCTATTGTGAAATGTTTCAGAGTGTTTGGAAGCAAATGCTATATCAAAAGAGATGAAGAAAACTTAGGAAATTTTGATGCAAGATTTGATGAAGGAATCTTGGATATTCTACAAAGACCAAGGCATAAAGATTCTATAAAAAAATGTTGAAGAAGATTGTTGAAAGCGCAAGTCTCAAAGTGGATGAAGAACCATATTATAGTTTTGTGTTGATAGAAGGATATGAATTTGATGAACCCCCTTGTAGTGAAGAAGAAAAGGATGAAGAGAAAGAAATGGAAATGATAGTTGAAGAGGAAGAAGCTCCAAAAAAGATCACTAAGACTCCTAAGTATGTGCAGAAGAATCATTCTAAAGATAAAATAATTGGAGATAAGAGAAAAGGTGTGTTGACAAGAAGAAAAGATGCTATGACAAAGGAATAGGTATTTTTTTTTTACTTTCATAGGTAGAACCTAAAATAGTAACTGAAACATGCAAGGATGAGAACTGGATCAAAGCCATGGAAGAAGAGTTGAGATAGATTGAGAAGATTAAGACTTAGGAATTGGTCTCAAGACCAACAAACAAGAATGTGATAGGAACTAAATGGGTCTTAGGAACAAACTGAATGAGGATGGAAAGGTTGTTATAAATAATGCTAGACTTGTGTGTAAGAACTACTCAAAAGTGTAAGGAATAGATTTTGAAGAGACTTTTTCTTTGGTGGCAAGAATGGAAGCCATTAGAATTTTTTGGGATTTTGGAGTACATAAAGAATTCAAGGTGTATCAGATGGATGTAAAGTCTACCTTCTTGAATGTTGAGTTGGAAGAAGACGTTTATATTGAACAACCATCATGTTTTTCATTATTAGAAGATTCTAATATGGTCTGTAGGTTAAGAAAGCATTGTATGGACTCAAATAAGCTCCTAAAGCTTGGTATGCAAGATTGGATAGATAGTTGTTGTAGAAAGGATTCAAAAAGGGACTACAAATAACAATCTTTACTTCAAGGTTGAATGAGATAGATCCTAATTATGGTTGTGTATGTTGATGACATAGTATTTGCAGGTAGTGAAGTTATGTGTAAGATATTTTTAGAGCATGTGCAAAAAGAGTTTGAGATGTCAATGTTTGGGAAGATGAATTTCTTCCTTGGGTTACAAATCAGTCAACCAGAAAAAGGTATTTTCATTTCATAGTCAAAGTATGTAAAGGAAATATTGAAGAAGTTTGGAATGGAGGATTCTAAACTAGTGTGTACTCCCATTAATATTGGTTGCAAGTTGAGTGAAAATGATGAATCTCCTAAGATAGATTAGGGAAAGTATATATCAATGATGGGTGGATTGCTATATCTTATTATTACTAGACCTGATATCACACATGCTATTTGTCTTGTGGCAAGATTTAAAGAAGATCCTAGAGAATCGCATGTGGTAGTAGTTAAAAGGATATTTAGATACTTGAAGGGCACTTTAGATTTTGGTCTATGGTATCCAAGAAATATTGATTTCTATTTGAGTGCATATACAGATGCATATTGGGAAGGTTGTATAGATGACAAAAGAAGTACAAGTGGAGGTTCTTTCTTTGTTGAAGTATGTTGGTTTCTTGGTTGAGTAAGAAGTAAGATTCAATGTCATTATCTACTACAGAGACATAATATATTGTAGCAGCATCATGTTGCACACAATTGTTGTGGATGAAGCAAAAATCAAAGGATATCAGATTGTCATATGATGAACCTATTTTTGTCTTATGTGATAATACAAGTGCTATCAACATTTCAAAAAACCCAGTAATGCATTCAAGGACAAAGCATATCTCCATCCGGTATCACTTTCTAAAAGAGAAAGTTGCAGAAAATGAGGTGAAGCTACAATATGTACCTACAAAGGATTAAGTTGTAGATATTTTTACAAAGGCTCTTCAAAAAGATACATTTGAGTATCTCTGACTGAAGTTAGGGGTTATTTCACCTCCTTTCAACTAGATGCATAAGTTGTTGCATTTGTCTAGGTGGGCTATTTAAGACTTATTCGTTTGTCCTAGAACGATGGAGGCTATCTCTCAAGGGGAGAAAGTAGTGGTGTGTTTTAATTGGTGTAGTCAGGGGGAGCATATTTTGTGCCCCTAAGGGAGAGAGAGTAGTAGAGAGAAAGTTGTGGAGAGAGCGCAAAAATAAGTGTGAGAGAAAGTAGTGTGTTGGTGTTTCCTAAAATGAAGCTTTTAGATGATGACAAAGGGAGTGATTCCTACCATTTTCCATTGATATCAAAGGGGGAGAGATAATGTCTAAAAAATATAGAAGTATAAGGAATGTCCTAGTTAGGGGGGGAGACTAAAGTAACATGATAGTTGTTCGAGTGTTGGAGTTGCAGAGTTGTTTCTACTGATTGGTGGTTTTAAATAGCTAGTGTTATCATCAACGACAAAGGGGGATATTGTTGTAGATTACAAGTGTTGAAATTGATGTAAACTCCTAGTGAGTGGAGAATGTTGGAGTTGTTGAAAAGTTATGGGTCAACCCTAGTGTGGATTTGTTGTGGTTTGATGTCACATTGATTTCAACCTTCAATATGGTTAGGGAGACTATTGGAGATCATTGCAATGTTGTCACTAATGAAAATAAGTGTGTTGCATTATGCTTCCTTTAGTGTTGCCACTGATGTCAACCTCTAGTGTAGTGTTGAATAGGTACTGCAAATGGGGAGATTGTTGCAATGTATAGTGTGGTCATGTTGAGAAGTTTTTGTGGTATTGATCAAGTCTTCTAGATGATGCAAATATGTTGATCATGTGCTTGTTGTGTTGCAAATGTAACTGGATCTCTTGGTTTCCAAGTGATTTTGAGAAAATTTGAATAAATGAGTGTGCAGTGTGACAAAGGTGTGTTCAGGGTTATGCTCTACATTTCTTAATGGTTGAAGATATCCTTGTGTAGTTTGGATGTGATGATCAAAGGTGTTTAAAGGTGCTATATCCATAGATTAAGGTTTTGGATTATTTTGTAGTAGAAGATGTGCTTGATAGTATGTTGAACTATGTAGAAGGTTGTCTGGGAGAAATGAGATTGCTCCACATTTCTCTATAGTGAGGTTTCTTATCTTATGGATTTGAGAATGTGCTAATATTATTTGTATCTACCTTCCTTGGAATTTTGAATGTTCAAGTGTTCCGAAAGGTTGGTTAGTGAGTTGTATGATTGTGGCAATGTTGCTGGTTGCACAAGATGATGGTGTTCTCAAGTTTAGATGTTTGTGACAGTATTGCAAAATATTTTGATGATGCTTGAATATTTCAGGATGTTGTGTGGATGTTGTGAAGTGTTGAATTATGGTTTACATGTTATTTTTAGACCTATAGAGGCATGTATGTGGTTTCTTGTTAGTGTTAGTGTTGGTTTGGTTGGCCTGGGTGTTAGTGCTAATTGTGAAGATTGTTTGTTGTTTGTGTAAGTGTGGAAAATTATGGTAGTGTAGATTTAGGTGCTAGTTAATGCTTGGCATGGTCCATGTTCACTTGTTTCCACCACATAATTGTTTGGTGTGGACCTATTTACTGGTTGCACATTTGAGGTGCATACATTTCATTGTGGCTGACATGGAGAAGGTTTTTAGGGTTGTGGAGTATATATAAGAAAGGATAATTGTTGGAGATGTTATGTGAAGTGTGAAAGATGTGAATATCATCAAGTGTAGTGATCCAAGTGCAAGATTAAATTCCTATGACTCTGGATGTAGTCAAGAAATGGTGTCTACATTGTCAATGTGCTTGAGTTGCTGGAGGTAGTGGGCCAGAGTTGCAAATGGTGTAGAGTTGCAGTGGTGGATTTTCTTGTTGCTTTGAGATAGTGAATCTCTCTGTAATAGTCTTCTTCCATTCTTCTTTCTTTCAGATAGTGATTCTTTTGGGTAGTGAGCCTTTCTTCTCATTTCGGCAGTGATCCCTTCTGACAGTGAGCCTATTGTATTCAATGTTGCTATTCATATATATGTGATTTAATCCTCACCATGGTTTTTCCCTGATTAGGGTTTTCCACGTAAATATGGTGTTCTATTTTGTATGGTGATTGAATGTGTTTATTTTTCATATGTTTACATTTTGTTGATGATTAATAAGGTTTTGATGGTTAATGAGGGTTTAAGGTTTTAATGTACAACTAATTCACTCCCTGCTTAGTTGTCCTATGTGTCTAAAAATTGGTATCATAGTTGTGGCTCCTTGGAAGAAGCTTAACCAATTGAGGTAGATCAAGATGGTGCACATAAAGGGTGTCAAAGCTCCTATTTTTTATGGAACCAATTATGCTTATTGGAAAGCCAAGATGGAAGAATTTCTTGTCTCTCTAGGTTTTAGAGTTTGGAGGTCATTTGAAACTGGATATACTATGCCTACTAATGGTCTTACAAGTGATGATGAAGTCAAAGATTATGAGAATAATGGAAAAGAATGGAATGCTATCCTGAGTGGTCTTTATGATTCTAAACTTGTAAAGGTGATAAGTCTCAAAACTGCTAAAGAGGTTTGGGTGAAGTTGTAGAGAATTTGTGAAGGAGATGATAAGGTTAATCAAGAAAAGATTTAAAGGAAAATTTTAAAATCTAAGGATGTCATAAGATGAAGAGATTACAACCTACATGCTTAGAGTGGATGAAGTCATTAATACCATCAATGGTCTTGGTGGTAAGTTGGAAGAAAGTGAAGTTGTAAAAAGGGTATTGAGAACTATTCCTAGATCTTATAACTCTAAAGTTTCTGCTATTGAGTAAGCTCAAAATTTGGATCAATATTTAAGAGATCAGAAGCAAGTTGAACAAGATTCTAATATTGGATCAAATCTAGAGGAAGCAAGCTTTGTCAAAAATCTACAAAGAGGTTTTGTTAAGTAAAGGATAAAGACAAGTTATCTCATAATATTGAGAAAGAAAAAAACATGATCATTGATCTGAAGACTTAGGTGGAAGAGGCAAAAAGTATTGAACAATTTTTGATTGAAATATTACTATAATGAGATAAGGACTGTGAAAAATTGAAGCGAAAGTTGTATCAATAAGAAAAGAGATTGAGAAGGTAAATCATCAGTTACAATTCAAGTTTTCAAAGAGTACTAATACTTTGGATCAAATATTGGGAAGTTAGGGATCACCACACATCAAAACTAGACTTGGTTTTACTGATATACAAAAGAACAAGGTTACTGAGTAGTCTATGAAGTCTACTAATATGAATTTCTAGAAGAGATTGATTCTGGAAGTTTAAATTCTAAGAGAGTTGCTGCAAGTGATGAAAATGAGACATAACATGATGGTTTCATCCAAGTGTAGAAGAAGGACAAAAGATCCAAAAGATAAAGATACAATACTAGGTTCAATTATTCTTTTTTGGTTACAGTTTTAACCACTATAATTTTGGTCATAAGATTGTGAACTATATAAAGGATCTAATAATAATAAATAAATTTGTTAATAGTAATGCACTTGAAACTTTGTACAATTTCAATATTTTTTTCCACAAATGCAATAATTTTGGACACGTTGGATTGCAGAAGAAAATTTGCAAGTCCTTCTCTACCAGAAACAAAAGGAAAGAGTTTAGGATCTTAGAATAATCAATCATATAAAGTTTGGAAGAAGAAATCGGAGGAGAAAAGATCAAAAAAATCCATGGTAGCTCAGACTAAATTACATGCTCAAAAGGAGAAAAATATGTGGATCATTGATAACAGTTGTTCAAGTCACATGAATAGAGACAAAATTAAGTTTATGCACTTCAAGAAGTTTGATGGAGGATCTGTAACTCTTTGAAAAAAAAATATTTCTAAGATTACCAATAAGGATACCTTGATTATTGATGGACGTAAGACAAAAAATCATGATGTTTTGTAGATTGAAGGATTGAAACATAATCTTTTAATTGTTAGCCAAATATGTGACAAAGGTTACAAGCTTTCATCTAGTGATAAAAGGGTGTGAAATAAGAAATGTTGGTACTAGAGAGTTGATTGCAGAAGGAAGCAAGACTGATAGTGATGTATACCATCTCAATGAGCTAAATGGACAAAACTACTTTGCTATATGGAAAGAAGAAAGTTAGCTTTGGCATAGAAGGTTGTGACACATTAATTTTGATGATATTGTGAAGAATAGTTCAAAGGGAATGGTCAGAGACATTCCAAGGATTAAAGAGCCTTAGTTTACTAGTTGTAAACCATCTCATGAAGGAAAATAGACAAATACTATGTTTCCTGCTAAGGAATACTCTACAAAAAGGCCATTGGATTTGATTCATATAGATCTTTATAGACAAATGAGGAAAAAGAGTCTAGAAGGTGATAGGTATTTCATGATGCTTATTGATGATTACTATAGAATGACTTGGATTAATTTCTTAAAAGATAAATTAGAATATTTTGAGAAATTCAAAGCATTCAAGGCTATGGTTGAAAATGAAATCAGAAGAACAATCAAGGTTTTGAGATTAGATAGAGGTGGAGAGTTCACTTCTGACTGATATAGTGAATTCTACGAGGAGCATGGGATCTGGAGGAAATTTTCTGCTCCTAGGACTCCATAATAGAATGGAGCTATAGAAAGGAAGAATTGTACTATATAGGAGATGGCCAAAACAATGTTGAGTCAAGAAATTTTACTAGATATCTATTGGAGAGAAGCAGTCCAGACAGTAGTGTATATTTTAAACAAGACTCAATCAAACCAAGAACTGATAAAGCACCATATGAATTATGGAGAGGAAGATCGGCTTCAGTTAGACATCTCAGAATATCTAGGAGCAAATGCTACATCAAAAGGGATAAAGAAAATTTGGGTAAGTTTGATTCTAGATCAAATGAAAGTATTTTTCTTGGCTACTCTATGACAAGTAAGGCATAGAGATGTTATAAAAAAAAATTGAAATAGATTTTTGAAGGTATACATGTAAGTATTGATGAGTAAATACAATCTACTAATCTTTTGGGATTAGAAGATGATGAAGGACCAATCCTTTGCTATGATGAAGATTCAATAGTTGATTCTAAGAATATTATTACAAAGACTCCAGTAAGATATTTCTAGAAAAATTCACTCAGAAGATTAGATTATTGGAGACATGAATAGTGGAGTTTATACCTAGAGAAGGATTAAGAAATTAAATGAGTAGGTACATTTTACATTAATATCAAATATTTAACCAAGGTCATATATAGAAGAAAGAAAGGAGAAAGGATGGATAGAAGCTATGGAGGAAGAATTGACTCAAATAAAGAAAAATGAAACTTGGGAACTGGTTCCAAAACCTAAAGGAAAGAATGCTATTGGTACCAAATTGGTCTTCAGAGAGAAGATGAATTAAGGTGGACAAGTGATCCAAAACAAGGCTAGGTTGGTATGTAAAGTTTATGCTTAGGTTGAAGGAATTGACTCTTAAGAGACATTTGCTTTGGTAGCAAGAGAGGAAGTAATCATAATGTCTTTTGCCTTATTAGCATTCAAGAACTTCAAAGTATATCAGATGGATCAACTAGAAGAAGAAGTCTACATTGAGAAACTAGAAGGTTTTCAATGTTAGTCAATCTAGTTTTTGTGTGTACATTGAAGAAGGCACTTTATGGACTGAAACAGGCACCTAGAGCATGGTATTCTAGGTTGGATAGGTATCTACAACAACAAGGGTTCCAAAGAGGTAGTGTAGATAGTAATTTATAAATAAAAACAAAGAGCGATCAACTATTGATTGTTGTTGTCTATGCTGACGACATTATCTTTTGTAGAAGCAATGCTGATATGTGCTAAGAGTTCCAGAATGCAATACAAAGTGAGTTTGGAATTTCAATGCTTGGTGAATTGTCTTTCTTTCTTGGTTTATAGATTTATCAATCAGAAAAAGAAACATTCATTTCTTAGAAAAAGTACATAAAGGAAATTTTAAGTAAATTCAAGATGGAAGAATTCAATTTGGTAAGTACACCTATGGTTACTAGATGTAATTTGAGTAAAGATGATAAATCTACTCCAATAGACTAGACTTTGTATAGACTGATGATTGGTAGTTTGTTGTATGTGACTACATGTACATTGGATATAATATATGTAGTTGGAACTATAGCGTGATTTTAGGCAACACCTAAGGAAAATCATATCAAATCTATAAAAGGAATATTCATGTATCTAAAGGCTACAATGAATTTTGGTTTATGGTATCCCAAGAGTGAAAATTTAACTTTGAATGCACATACAAATGTAGATTGGGCAAGAAGCATAGATGATTAGAAGAGTTAAAGTGGTGGAAATTTATTTCTTGGTGACATTCTTATCTCCTAGTTAAGTATGAAATAGGATTTAATTTCTTTATCTATAGCAGAAGCAAAGTACATTGCAACAACTTTATGTTGTACTTAGGTATTATGGATGAAGTAGAATCTGAAAGAGATGAAAATTGAATTTGATGAACCCATTTCCATTCTATGTGATAATACAAGTGATAAATATTTCAAAGAATCCGGTAATGCACTCAAAGAAAAATCACATTGAAATCAAATATCATTTCTAGAGGGAGAAGGTTGCAAAAAAAGAAGTGAAATTGGAGTATGTTGAAACTAAGGAGCAAGTAGTAGACATTTTTACAAAACTACTTCCTAATGATACTTTTGAGTATCTTTAGTAGAATTTGGGATTTTTTGCTCCCTCCTCTTGAATCAAGAGGATAGTATAGGTTGAGGGAGAGTGTTAAATCCCTACCAAAACAAGGCTCAGTGGTCTTGTAGAGTATTTTAGAAGTAGTCTAGTAAGGTATAGGTTTAGGGGGACTATTAACTCACTACTGCAAGAAGGCTTGGTTGTCTTGTAGAGTGTTCTAAAAGTAGTGCAATATGGACTCAGGGGGAGTCTATCTAGGAAATAGGTTTCTAGATTGTGCAGAGTAGTGAAAAAGTAGTTGACCTTTGCCATTGATGTCATAGGGGGAGAAATAGGTCTCAAAATGAAAAATTCTTTGAAGGAGAGAAAGTGGGAATCAATTTTAGGTGGTTTCCTAATCTGGATAACATTATATTTATCTTCATGTGTTCCCAACATTTTTTTGTTTACCATCAATGAAAAAGGCGAAGATTGTTGAACATATGTTGTTATTGATTTCAAAGGAATTTGGTCAGTAGATCAATGAGAATTAAATGTAATGTATTGTCATATCATTTTGAGTTGCAAAATTATATATTGCTATCTATATTAATAAAATCATTTAAGGATTGTTTTTAGTATCATACTACATCTATTCATGTTGATAGAAGTAATTTGGAAGTCTAATATGGAATGTTTTAGGTTATTACTTAGGGTAGAGAGATTTCTCTAGAAATGCATTTATGTTCAATATTTCTTCTTGAAGTTGTGTTTGGCTCTACAGTTTGGATGGAGAGTATGTATACACATGTTCTATCATATTCTAGATTTTTTCAGAAGTTATGTTCAACATGCAAAAATATTGAAGTAATAGAAGGTTCACAATGCCTTTCTATTAACCAATGATGGTTCTGGAACTATGTGGCAATGGCTAATAGTGTGCAAAATTAAAAGATAATATGGGATGATAAAATAGGTCTAGGTTAAGGTTCTTGTGGATGCACATGACATCATGTTGTTTTGGCAGCAACAAATTTTATTTAGGACCTGCCAGTTACATGTTTCATGTAATTTGAATTTAGGTCCACCTTATGTCATTCAGGTTAATTGTGGATCCCTGGCTAACATTAATGATGTATTAATGTGATGTCTTGTATATAATTTAGATCTCACTTCACATGATATGTGGATGAAAATGTAAGAGATTGTGGAAAGTGAATAAAAATGAGTATGCAAGTTTGAGAATCCAGCATGCGAGAAAGTTTTATTCAATGTGAGTTACATCTCACTCATTGTGCACCACTATCAAAAGATCATAAGAAGTTCAAGAGAGTGTTTGAAGCAAGTTCAATTCTAGAGTAAGCTATGTAATCAACATTAAAACTTCATAAGTTTTGTCTTTGTAATATCGTAGGATTGGTGTTCTACTTATTGAGTTGGTTCTCAAATATTTATATTGGGGATTGGTGTCTCTAGAAGGTTGGTGCATACAAAAACAATTGGGGATTGGTGTCTCTGGTAGGTTGACGCCCACTTAATATTATAATTCCCTTATTATATTTTTGCTTTATGAGGTTGGATTTGGATAGTAAATCCAAGTAGCTATTCTCATTGTGGTTTTTCCCATCTTGGGTTTCCATGTATATTTGGTGTTCTCATGTGCAGATGTGTGTGCTTATGTGGTTGCTTGATTATCAGTATTTGTTTTGATTCAAGCTTCATGATTGGCATATGTGTTGAGTTAAAGAGTTTTAAATTGATTTGATCTACTAATTCACCCCCTCTTAGTATATTGTGTGCCCTTTAGTGGTACTATTAGCCACTCGACAATACTTTCCAATTATCATAGCTATACAAAGTCAATAATAAATACATGTCCCTAAACCTTGGAGAGATTTAATAGAAATATGATATAATGGATATGAAATAAAGTAGAGTAATATAATACAATATTATAGTAGAGTACTAAAATATATAGAACTTGGATATATATATAGTAGAGACTATATGTGTAATTGAACACAAGCACATGTTATGTGTGTATCCATTCTTGGAGTATAAGAGATAATGACTGCAATACTTATGATATTAATAAGATATGAATGATTAATCTTTCATGATGTTATGTGAATGGATGGATACTTTATTTTTTTTTTATTTACAATATATTAAGCTAATTCTAGTTTTCCCTATTATGGTATCACATTGGGGTTGAATTTCATAACATAGATAATATTGACCCCAGTTCTATACTTATATCAATAGAGGTACGGGTTTGGCATTTTGGAGTTATGATGTATGAAAAATGATGATTATGGACATATTTTGAGTGAATAGTATACTATGATAAGGGTAGGAATATAGGTTATGATTTTGTGAAGAATTATGATTACTTTACAACACCACTCTTCCCTTCTCAATTTACATGATTGAGACAAAAATTTCAAGGAATATTTTGGGTTCTTTACATCATCAAATTATATTTTCACACTTTAATGAAATCTTCACATAATCAAGACAATATTATCAATAACTATTTTTTATTTTATACAATTTCAATTCATGCTTTCAATATGAAACCTAGAAAATTAGGGGGGTGAGGTTCTATCCTTTTGGGAGATAGAACACTAGGGTTAGGATCCTCCTATTTCACTTAGTTTCACTCAAGGAAACCCTAGAGATCTCAATCCAAGGATAGAATGAAGGAAAGAGATCTACTAAAGGTTGTCCCAGGGTATGATTAAAGACTAAAAGGGGGTTCACCACCAAGATAGGGCTTGGAAAGACAAGTAACATGCAAGATCTAATGACAAGACCTAATGTTATGCAAAACTCAAATGAATGAACTAGAAACTAATGTAAATTAGAATAAAAAATTGAGATTAGGGTTTCTAGGCAGGAACAAAAATTTGGCAATGACAAGTTTGGAGCTCCTGATATCTAGAAAATTGACTATACTGGGACTCATATACTAGAAGTGGCATACTAGTCTTGCTCAATTTTTTTGGAAGGTAAAAGTCTTAATCTACTCTTTTATCTCTGCCATGTCTTCTCAACCTAATTTTTGGATCTAAAATGCTCAATTTTGTTATGTAGATGTCTTCGAGTGATCTTGTAAAAAAGGTGACAACTATGACAAGTTTGCAACCTTGACAACTTCTTCCAGTCTTTCTCTTCAATATGTCTTCAACGTAGATCTAAAAATCACACACTAAAGAGGAAAAAATGTTGTTTTGTTAGTGGATAAGGGTTTTCCTTGGTCAAACCCCATTTTGGTAATCAAACCTTGAAAGGAAATGAAATAGAAAAGAGGAATGATGAATGAACAAATGTGTAATGTTGTAACTCACATAACCCTTGAATAAGATGTTGCAAACATGTATGAGGTGGCTAGCATGAATGCAGATCTTGGCTTGAATGCTTGCTTGAATTATAAAACCCTACATCACCAATGTTAACACAAAAACAAACATGATGCATGATGACTTTGATATGATGCTTGATACTTGAATAATGCTCCAAAATACTTGATAATCACTCTTGAAGGATCATGAAGGATCATGAAGGCTCTTGTAGACTATTGAATTCTCTTGCAAACTCAAATATACCACCAAGAATTTGAATTTAGTTTAGGTCTAAGCTAAGCAGGACTCATATGCCAGTTGTGGTGTATGAGTCCTATTAGGCGAAGCTTGGGACACATTTTTCAAGAAAGGCTTAGTTTAATGTGAAATCTAGATTAGGGCCCCAAAACATAGGTGGGACCCATATGCCCAAGGTGGCGCATGAGTCCTAGATCACTAAATCTAGGCCATACAATCCAAAAACACATGAATTATGATTGGATGTTGGTAGATGTCAGGATTATCCTCAAAAAGATGCATTAATTAAAGCTTGTGGATGTAAATAAGGCCAAATAAGATATAATGAAGCCCAATTAATTAATAAAACCCATAGATTAGTGTGAAAGTGTAAGAAAACACTTTCCAACACCCTAATTAAGTATATTTAGTTCACAAGGGCCCAAAAAAGTGTGAAAATGTAAAGGGATACATTTTTCTACACTACATTTAGGCCTCTCTTTAGTGAGAGGAGGAACTTGCTTCAAAATCACACTAAAATAAATGAAATCGCATCAAGAGGGGTTCAATTGTACCAATTCTAGTAAGATAAGATGACAACAACCAAGAGTGTTGCAAAATCCCCCAGGATCAAGATCCTATGGAAAACCAACATAGACACAAAAAAACACACATGAAAAATAATATAAGGAGCAATAACAAGGCAGAAGCATACACTGCCAAAGATAGAGAGAAAGAAAAAAAAACAAGAAAAAGGGGTAGATCAAGCTTTGACCATTTGTCCCACACATTATGGATTAGATCTAAGCTATTTTTCCAAAAATGCACACTCACTCAGAGGCAATGGAATTTCAGGTTTTCCGCTGTGTGAGTATCCAAAAGGGTGAGGCACATACACACATAATCAATATGCACTCACATAAACAAGAAAGTGGCTATGGGAAAGTCACACCTAAGTTAGGATTCCCATTCAACTAGTCCAAAGCTTTACCTCCTGATAAATTTGATAAGGCACCACACAATAATGAACTTCAAGCTTTATGAGGCAAGGAAAGCTTCATATGCTTGATACTCATGAAGAAACAAGATGACTCCACAAGCAAGCAAAGTATGTTATGCAAGGTAGCCATATAACTAAAAATGTAAATGCAAAATAGTGTAAGGTATGTTCAAAGGAATTTTGCTTAGTTCATGTAAGGTTTTAACTTAGGGGACATTGTGCCTAATATCTCCAAGAGAGGACCAATTAAAGAATAAAAGATTCAAAACTTAGAGAATACAATGTGTCACATCAAGCCACTAAGAGGAATATAATATGCTAAGAGATATCATGTTCTTGAGGGACATCACACCCAATGTTACAAAAAAGAAAAAGACACATCGCATGAAGTAAGAAGACTACACAATGAAACATGAAATGCAAAAGAATAATTCCAATGTATGGCCCCACTTTAAAGAAATTGCTAAACACCATGTTGTGAGCAATTAATTTAAAGTAGAAAATGATAAATGCTAACAATAAAGAGGACATGAGAGCTTACTTGGAAATCCCTATGCCAAGTCATATGTTTCCAAATAAATTTATGCCAAGAAAGGGAAAGAGGGGTTTCCCCCAAAATGAAATCCCAAAAATCACATAAGGGATCCATGGATTTGGAGTTAGTATGTTCTTGCTACAACATTTTTAAGAGAGCCCAGAACTCTCACCATTCCCCAAATACTCATGGAATAGAAAGAATGACACAAAGAGAGTGACAACAAAGAAAAATCCTTCAGGTCAGCATGGAAGAGACCTAAATATCTCTATGCCTTTTGTCATCCCCAAAATGAAAACATAAGTCAAATGAAAAGATAAAGATAAAGGCAAAGCTTTTGGGTCAACATGGAAGAGACATTCATGAATGTCTCAATGCCTTGCATCATTCCAAAAAGGAAAACACAAGACAAAATAAAAGATAAAATGTTTATGACAAAGAGAAGAATGTAGATATAAATAGAGGAATGCCACAAAGAGAGAGAGACAAAAAAAATAGTATGGGGGATCACATTACACACATGCAATCACACATAAAACATTAAAGGAATATAATGCAAAAGACTAGTAAGGCACATGCGAGTCAACCTTTTAGCAGGTTGTCCACATCCCAATCGTGTTCATCATATATAGAATTAGGCAAAGAACTAGCCAAAGGGACAATAGCAAGTGTTGAACTAGGATTATCAGAAAGTTCAACACTCTTCCTAGGAGAATTATCATTTAAGTTCATAGAAGAGGAAAGCAATGTATTCAATTCTTTATGTACTTCTTCATCAAGCTTAGCAACCTCATCATCATCATCATCCAAATTAATCACAACGGGAGGTCGAATGATAATGTCTAAAGAAGGATTTATCTCTTGTTGTGGTTGCGATATTGGATATTTTTGTTGTTGCAACGAAGAGGGAGACTCATCGTGTATTGCTTCAGTTAAGTTTGGATGTTGATTTTCTTTGTTTTTTTTATCTTAGGAATCATACATGATTGTTTTCATTATCTCTTGGTATTTTATAGGAAATAGGAAAAGGATCTATCTTCGGTTGGTCTTGGTTGTTTGGAATGTCTTTAGGTTCAATCATGGTTGCATCAAGGATGGTAGGCTCAGTTATGGGTTGAGGCATGTTTTTAAGGGATAATTTTGCTATCCATTTCACCTTGAAATTTTGATAGGATCTGAAAAATAATTATTCTCAAGGTTTAATAGGTTCCATAGGCTTAGGCCAAAAAAAATCTAATGAAAATTTTCCATGGGAAGATAGAGGATTAAAGCCACCGTGGTGCACAGTGAATATTTCATCAAGTCAAAGGGAAACTTTAAGTATTTATGCATGACCGACAAGATGACTTACATGGAGCATATCCATGGGTAACCAAGCTTCACGCATAATTAATCCAATGTTGATCTGATGGAGAATGAGACATCTAATTTCTTCAGTCCTATTTGCAAAGGAAGCGTGATTGATCCCATCATAGGGCAAGCGAAACCATTATGTGTCTTTATCCATGCTTTTGTTTTATCATATGTTTCTTGATAGAGTTCATGCACGAGTAAGGTTTCTTCAATGATCACATTCTCTCCACAGACATGATCAATTAATATCCCATTAGTGGGATTTCCATTGATTTAGCTAGCTATGTAAAGGGGACCATTCGGTGCATTTCCAATAATATCCGTGGATGAGAAAGAAATGTCAAGAGACATTTTAGTTCTTCCCTTATGAGGTTGAGTTTTGATCAATGCAATTAAACTCTTTTTAATAATATTCATATCCATAGGACTAGTATCCATAATATCTTGTTCATTAGTATCCATGTTGTCATCATCTGTGTCAACATTCATCACATCATTCTTTGTAGTTTCACTAGCTTTGAAAAATGAAATATTATGTTTTGGAATAGGGTTGGTAAAGATTTATAGGTTTTGGTTAGGAGGGGAAACAAACTTATTTCCTTGACCATTAAAACCTCCAACTAAAAGCAGACCAAAATCAATGAGGTCTTACACAAGATGTTTAAGACACTTACAATGTTCTATGACATGTCCATTTTTTCGGTGATAATGGAAATAGGAATTGGATCTAAAGTTTGGAGGTAAAGGCTTTTTAGGATTGATGGTTATAGAAAATTGATTAAATCCATGTAGAATCATGAGCGATAGTGACTGGTGAGGGGTTTGCAATATGTGGCCTATGAGGCTATGACTACATGTTCTTGTCTCTTGGTGCATGTGCTTTCCTAGTGTAGATTGGCGGTGGGTTTCAGAGTTGTGTGTGGGGGAATTTTCACTATGTACATGGGTGGTCTTTTGTTTCCTTGTTCTCATTTTCTCATTGTTTTATTGTGGTCTCCTTTGGCTGGTGTGTGGGTTGGTGGGATTATGGCAGAGCAACAAATTTCTACTATTTTGGTGGTGGTTGGAGGTGGTGTGTGTCACAATGGCTCTTCATTTGGTATGAAATCTCAGCAGTCAGAGTCATTTTATGTGGGGAAGGGCCCTAAATTGAAGAAAGTGAATGGTTGTTTTCCCAAAAGCTAAGATCGTCCAGTTTTGGTCATTTCTCTTGAATCGGTTGTTGACGATGTTTCTTATTGGAGTAGACATGCTCTAATATACAAATTTATTAGGATCCATATACCTATGTCAACTTTGGAAGCTTGGATCAGGCATTTGTGGCTGGTTGAGGGAGACATGGAGCTTATGGTGGCTACAAACAATTATTTTTTGGTTGTTTTTTCCAATATGGCTAATAGGAATTATGTTTTTGAGGGGGAGCCCTACTCTTATAATCATGTTGGATTGTTTATCAAACCCTGGCATATGGGTTTTAATTCAGCTGAAGAATTCTCATCGAGGGTTCCTGTTTGGGTTCATCTTCTATGGCTTCCCCTAGAGTTTTGGAGAGAAGATATTTTATAATGGATTGTTGCTCTTCTTGGCAAGCCTGCTTCAGTTGCTCAACAAACCCTTGAAAAAAAGGTTATTTCTTTTGCTCGTATTTTTTTGGAGATAGATTTGAATAATACCTTACCAGATTCTCTGAAAATTTTTCTTGGTTCTTTGTCTTGGGTTCAGCAGCTCAATTATGAATCCTTTCCTTTTCGTTGTTGGATTTGTAATGAGTATGGACATCTTTAGAGGTAATGTCCTAGGGTTCATACAACTCCCCATTCTAATAATTCCCCTTCATCTTTGGCACCAAAAGTGGTTAAAGAGGACAAAGGGAAATCTTCCATTATGGAGGTTGAATCGAATAAGGAAGGCTTTGTGCCAGTTAAGCCTCAGGATAAGGGTCATGGTCAAAATATATCTTTGAAGGACAATCAAATTGAAGAGGGATTTAATCAGTTTGAGGTGTTGGAAACTTTAACCTTGGAGGAAGGAATCTTGATGGATGTTCCTTTTGATGTTCTTGGTATGGGTTTTAATGTGGCACAGGGATGGGGTCCGGTCATGATCTTCATTTCTCATAGGGTGTGGAAGATCATTTGGTGCCTCCAATGGTCCTATGCACTAGGATGATGATGATATTGTTTTGGAAGTTTTGGAAAAGGAGTGGATAGCTTCTAGCAAGATCAAGATGTCTTCTCCAACCTTGGGGTTGTAGGAACACACCCTTATGAAGGGACCATCTAAGATCTCTTCTAAAAGTGGCCACAAGAAGGATCTTGAGAAGATTAAAATTACTAGAGATTTGTTGGTGGAGTTTGGGTCTATTAAATCCATAGTTTCTCACTTTTCCCATACTCCTCCATGATTATTCTCTCCTAGAATGTAAGGGGGTTGAATAACACATCTTGTCAAAAGGCAATTCATGATTTGGTTGTAGTCCATTCTCTAGACATATTTTGTGTTCAAGAGACTAAACTTTTAGTTTATTTCATGCTTTAGTGTGGTTCTTGTATCTGGTGTTTTGGTCAGTGTCAATGGATTGGTTCTCAAGGGAGCTCAGGGGGTTTGGCTCTTTTTTGGGACCCAAGAAAGATTGCTCCACTTTGGTGGATTTCTAGTCATTCTACTATCTCCATGGTTTCCTCCACTATGAAAACAGGCGAGACTATTTTGGTTACTAATGTTTATGCTCTAACTAATATTTATGGAAAAATTTAGCTTTCAGATCATATAAAGTATGTTAGATCATGTGTTCCATATATTCCTTGGGTCTTAGCTGGTGATTTCAATTCCATGTTGAGTTTGGAGGAGAAAAGAGGTGGGTTGCCCAGGCTAGGGAATGCTTCTGATATTTTCCAAGAGAATGTGGATTCTCTAGATTTAATTTGATGTTAAGCCTTCCAACAGGGTTTTCACTTGGAATAATAAACGGAGTGGAGAGGAAGCAATTTTTGAAAGGCTAGATAGATTTCTTGTCTCTTGTTTTTGGATGGAGGGTAGCTTGGTTACTGGTTATGAGATTATTGATTGGAGGAGTTATGATCATTGGCCAATTAAATTTTCCAGTAACCTCTTTTACAATTCCCAAGCATCCTCTTTTTAATTTTCAGCTTATGTGGCTTTGGGATTCTTCCTTGCATGATCTAATGGCCTAGTGGTGGTGTGATGGAGGCCCTGCTTATGGTACAACTATGTACTCCTTTGTTAAGAAACTTCAATATGTCAAATATCACCTTAAGAGAAGGAATCAATTGTGTTTCAAAAACCTAAAGTCTATGAAGAGGAATGCTCAGGCACACCAATTCGGGATTATGGTTTCTCAAATGCTTTAGGAAGAGATAAATCCTAGACTACAAGTGTAGTGGAGGAGTGGGAGCTTCGAGAGGAGATCTGGAAACAAAAGGCTCAGATTGATTGGATTCAGAAGGGGATAGGAATATTGCTTTCTTCCATCATTCTATGCAGGCTCGTTCTAATAGGAGTTATATTTTCTCTCTGGTTAATTTGAAAGGGCTTCACATATCTTCTCTGCAGAATTTTTCTCATGAGGCTAGACAGTTTTATTTTGCTCTTTTTTTCGAAGATTCACCTCCTGCTGAAGATGAGGAGAATTCGATCCTTGCTTGCATTGCCTCCTTGATCACCAATGAGATGAATGATTTACTCATCTGTTTGATTTCTTTGTCTAAATTGGAAGAGGTTGTTTTTGGGATGAATAAGGGTAAAGCTCCAGGCCCGGATGGATTTCCTGTTGAATTTTTTTTAGGAATTTTGGGATATTATAAGTCTAGATTTGTTAGAGGTTGCTTGAGAATCTCTTCGTAGTAAACAAATGCTTCAAACCTTGAATTCTACTTTCCTTGTTCTCATTCCTAAAAAGGAAGGTGCTGAGAAGCTTGAATTATTTAGACCTATTGCTCTTTGTAATGTGGTGTACAAGATTATTACTAAATTTATTGCAGAGAGGCTCAAAGTTTGTCTTCCTTCTATGATCTTTGAGGAGCAAAGGGGGTTTTATGGCTGGTAGAAAAATCCTGGATGGGGTGGTGGTTTCCTTTGAAGTCATTCACTCTATGATGACTTCTAAAGAGAAATCTATGTTCATCAAGTTGGACATGGCCAAAGCTTATGATAGAGTTAAGTGGTGTTTTTTGTGGAGAATTCTCTTAGGCTTTGGTTTTAGTCTAGAATGGGTTAGTTGGACTATGAGTTGTGTTACCTCCTCCTCTTTCTTTGTTATTATGAATGGGGAACCTTTTGAGCTTTTTGGGGCCTCCAGGGGCCTTCGTCAAGGAGATCATCTCTCCCCTTATCTATTTATTATTATGGTTGAGGGTTTGCGTAGATTTCTTAAGTCTCAGGTTTCCTAGGGAAAGATTCAAGGTTGGTGTTGGGGCAATGGGTTGCCACAACTGTCTCATCTTCAGTTTGTTGATGATACTATTATTATGGGAAGGGATCATTTTTAGGAAGCTATTTCTTTTAAAGGTGGGATTTGGATATTTACCTTGCTGCTTCGGGTCAAAAAGTAAATGAGCACAAGTCGTCTATCTTATTTTTTAATACTCCTCAAGATATTCAACAATGAATTGAAAATATTTTGAGGTTTCAAATTGGGTCTCTTCCCTTTGTCTATCTAAGTATTCCTCTTGCTGTTGGTAGGAAACCCAGGTCCTCCTGGAAGAATTTACTTGATAAGTTGCATAGTAAGGTCACTCATTGGAATCATCATTGGTTATCTACTATCGCTAGAGTGACTCTTCTGAAGTCTATTATCCAAGCTCTCCTTATTTACAGGTGTTTTATTCAGGATTCTCCTTTGTATTTCCTTAGGGAATTTGATGCCCTCTACCAATAATTTATTTGGAGTGGTAACTTGCAGACGACTAAGTTAAGACTTGTTAAGAGGGAAACTATGTGCAGACCATAGAAAGAGGGGGGACTTGACTTACAATCTTCTATTTTGAATGGGAAAGCTCTCATTACCAAGTTATATTGGTGTTGGTGTACTAGTTAGCATTAGGTTTGGGCTCGTATTCTCACCCATAAGTATTTGAAAGATGTTAATACTTTTGATGTTCCTTTCTTCCCTTTAGAGGGAAGGGGATCTATGATTTGACATATTGTAAAAATAGGGGCTTAGTTGGTTAAGAATGGACTATTTTGGATCTATCATATGGATTCTCAAGCTCTTTTTTGGTGGGATTCTTGGGATGGTCGTCCTACTATCATTTCTGCTTATCCTCACCTCTAGTCCCTTTGTGATAATTTTATTGTTGTAGGTTGGAATAAGATTGAGCATTATAAGATTGTTCAGAAATTTGGGTTGGCTATTAGTTTTAGATGGAAGCACTCTTCTAAATGGCTTCCAAGAGGGTCAGAGGAGGATAGGAAAGAGTTTTCTTAGATTCTTGCCTCATGTGATTGTAATACCTTGGTGGGGCATGATGTCTTGGCTTGGAGTAGTAGTGGCTTTTCTGGTAAGTACTCTGTTTCCACAGGATATGGGGAGTTGGTTAGGCAGATGTTTGGGGACACTAAGGTTCCTTGGTGGAAAAACATGTTGAACAAATTTTCTTGGCCTAGGTGTAATTTTTTATGTGGTTGGTGGTTCAAAATTGATGTCATACTTGGGATAACTTGTGCAAGCATGGGTTCCAAGGTCCCTCAATGTGTGTTTTGTGTTGTAGTAGTGATGAGAGTGTCTATCATATCTTCTTCCAATGTTCGTTCTCTAGGGAGATATGGCACTTCTGGTGGGGTGTGTGGAGCCAGGCTTGTTGGAATGTTTCCTCTTTGGCTAAGTTCTTTGCTCGGTGGGGAAAGGCCCTTGTTAAGACTTCCTTTCTTTAGGTTACTTGGGCTCTTGGACTAGACTTTATTATCTAGAATATTTTTTTGGAGAGGAATCGTAGGATTTTTCAAGATGTGAAATAGGTTGTCCAACATTTGTGGTGGAAAATTCTTCATTCTTTGGGAGAAACTGTTTTGGCTAAGTGTGACTTGGATGAGGGTGTGGATTCGGGAGATGTTGCTTGTTGCAATTGTCTCAATCTTCCTCTTCAGAGTGGTGCTACAAAGGGTGTTGGTTAGATCATGAGAAATAGATGTATACATCCTCTTTGGAAGATAAATTGGGAGGGGTGTTGGTGTCCTCCTCCATAGGGAGTATTGAAAATCAACACAAATGGTTCTTCTCGGGGAAATCCTTGTCATGCTTGTATCGGTAGAGTTGGGTGAAATAGTTTTGGGACTGTTTAGTTTATCTTTTTTGTTTATAAGGGTTTGCATACTAACAATTTGATGGAGGCTCTTGCCTTTTTATATGAAATGGAGCGCGGTTGTGCTCTGGGGTGGAGGAGGATCTTTTTTGAATCTGATTCTTAGGTGGTGGTGACTTTGTTGAATAGGCAACAATTAGAAGATGTTAGTTGGCATTTAGCTTTGATTATTAAACAAATTCTTAATCTTTGTGCTTCCTTGGAATTTGTTACTTTATGTAACATTCCTAAAGAATGGAACAAACTAGTGGATTGTTTGGCCAAATGGGCCTCTAATCATCTACAGAATTGGAACATTGTGGATAGGGATCAGTTGCCTCTAGATTTGTCTCAAAATTTGGACCACTTAGTGGAGATTGACAGGGGTGTGTAATGCCCTTGCTTTGTACTTATTTTGTTTTAGTTTGAATAAATTTTTACCCCTCTTTTAGTGTTAAGGCTTATTAGGATCAAGTGTTTTAATAGGAGGCAAGGTGATCATTTTCTATTCTAAAAGTTGTGACATTATGTTATGGAGGGTATCGGGTAAGGGAGTGAATTACCTAGTCAGATCCTCAAATGCGAAAGGAGTCATCCTCCTTATAGTAGCCACTTGGTGTCAACATGTTGATTTATTTTTTGAGGAGGATTTAGTTGAAGAAAGCCTTTATTCTATTTTCTAAAAGGTTGATAATTGTTTTGGTTTATGGATTTAGAATTCTTAGGATGACTAGAGGTGGATTTTGTATCACGACTACCAACCGAGTTTTGATAATCACGAAGGGCAGTGCACAAGTGTATGACGAAGGGGAACTTCATCATGGTAAGTGTATCTTGTATCTTAGTTTTCAAGCTCTCAATTAACATCCTTTAAAGGTGAGGGTCGGAAATCTTTACGTTGATTTGGGAATAAAGTGATTGGTAGTGTGAAATAAAGTTAGTAATCTTTTCATCATCTTTTTTATTACATCTCATTAAATCAGCTAGGGTCATCTTAGGAGTCATATGTACTTGGAAATGTTTTACAAATGCCTCAAAAAGTTCATTGAATGAACGAATTGAGTTATTCGATAATGAGGATAATTATTCTAAGGCAGTATCCTTCAAGGATTTAGGGAAAAGCTTAGCCAAGAGCTTATCCTCAAGAATAAAGTCACTACATAAGGCAGTATAAGTGAAAACATGGTTAGAAGGATCTCCTTTCCCCACATATTTCTCAAATATAGGCACCTCTATACCTTGAGGCATCGGTGTTCTCAATATCTCCAAGGATAAGGGATGGATTCTGACATAGTATGTAGGTTGGCCATTTTGATTTTGGTTTATGGTGGAAACTTCATTTCGAAGGGATGAAATTTTTTGCGCAAGTTGATTTATGAGGGTTTCATTGGTAGTGTTTTGAGATGGAGGTGAATATGGTGGAGGTGTATATGTGTTTGAGGGAGCAGTGAACGAAATGCTTATGGGAGGTAAAGTGGTAGGAGATATGACATGCAATGTCACAAAGGTACTAGGAATGCTAGTGGAAATACCCAAGGAAGGAATGGCATTACTAGTAGGTTGCATTGTTGTTGTAACTTATGGATTGGTATAGGTAGGAATAGAGATAATTGTTGTAGGAGGAGGAATTTGAATTCCTCCTTGGCTTTGGACATTGTTTGAAGGTAAAGCACAACTAGTGGTTGAGGTAATATGTTTTCCAAAAATCTGAACTATGTTATGCACAAGGACAACTCTGTCTTCACTTTTAATCATGCAATGTATGTTATCTATGGTAGGGATAGAGTTGGTTGAAATATTTTCATCACTTATTTGATTTTTTAGGTTTTCTAAGTCTTCATGGATTTGAATTATGTTTTCTTGCAGAATACTAGCAACCATTGTCTCAACACTTGTTACACTACTTGAAGGCAAAGAGTTGTTAAGGGTAAGGTCCATACCTATTGAAGTAGTGTCAACACTAGTAGTGAAGGAGCTAGATAACCCAAGATCCACGACGATTGTGCTATCATGGGATGACATGAGTTTCAAACTTCATCTCATTATAGTATTAACAATAGGACACCAAATTGTAAAGCTCATGCAAGGGACAATCAATGAAATGCAAGATTCAATGAGCACAAGATAAATTCCACACTCTAATTCTGATTCAAATGAAATTAAGCTAGGTGCAATGAAATGAAGAAAACATAAACTTTGCAAACTAAAACATGTAACTAACAACAACAAACAAAAACACAGAAACAAAGTTTTTAATGTTGGAAAATGCAGTTTAAAATGTGAAATGGGACTAAATTTCCTAAAGGGGTGTATGAGTCCCAATTAGGGTTTTTCAAGGATTTGAATGTTGAATAACAGTCACCACAGAATACCTAGAAATTAGGCAAAACCACCTGTATTAGGACTAAATCATCTAGAGGCATGTATGAGTCCCAAATTAGGGTTTTTGCACCGTTTTTAGCAAATTCTATGTGAATTTTATGTTTTCTATTTTGGATGATGTCTAGACTAAGTGCAAATGTAGATTTCAAATGAAATTTAATGATGTAAAAGACAATTTAAATGAAACCTATATGCACTTTCACTAATGCAAGATTTAGAAATCCTAGATGCAAATTAACTAATGCAAGACCTAATGCAAAGTTAATGTAAGCTAGATCTAGGATTATGATACAATCCAAATAAAAAATAAGGTGCTCTAAATGCAGGTTCACCAAAATGAAACCATGGAAATTAGAGGGGGTGAGGTTCTATCCTTTTGGGAGATAGAATAGTATGGTTAGGATCCTCCTATTTCACTTAGTTTCACTCAAGGAAACCCTAGAGATCTCAATCCAAGGATATAATGAAGGAAAGAGATCTAAAAAAGGTTGTCCTAGGGTATTATTAAAGAATAAAAGGGGGTTCACCACCAAGCTAGGGCTTGGAAAGACAAGTAACATGCAAGATCTAATGACAAGACCTAATTTTATGCAAAACTCAAACAAATGACCTAGAAATGAATGTAAATCATAACATAAAACTGAGAAATCAAAGAGAGGTGCACTTATAAATTTGTAGAAGCTCAAAACAAGGTTTGAAATGCTAAAAATGTTGAATTTAATGCACACTGGGACTCATATGCCAGAATGGATGATTTAGTCCTAGATTAGGGCTTCTAGGTAGGAACTGAAATCTAGCAGTGATAAGTCTAAAACTCTTGAAATCTAGAAAATTGACTGTATTGGGACTCATACACCAAAAGTGGCGTACCAGTCCTGCTTAGTTTTTTTAGAAGGTAAAAGTCTAAATTTTCTCTTCTATCTCTGCTCTGTCTTCTCAACCTAATTTCTGGATTTGAAATGCTCAATTGTGTTTTGTAGATGTATTCGAGTGATCTTGTAAACAAGGTGACAACTTTGAAAAGTTTACAACTTTGACAACTTCTTCCAATCTTGCTCTTCAATATTTCTTCAACCTAGATCTACAAATCACACACTAAAGTGAGGGAAAAATGTTGTTTTATTAGTAGATAGGGGTTTTCCTTGGTCAAACCTCGTTTTGGTAATCAAACCTTGAAATGAAATGAAATAGAAAGGAGGAATGATGAATGAACAAATATGTAATTTTGCAACTCACCAAATCCTTGATTAAGATGTTGCAAACATGTATGATATGGATAGAATGAACATATGGATCTTAAATCTTTCTTGAATGATATGGATCTTGACTTGAATGCTTACCTGAATCATAAAACCCTACGTCACTAATGTTAGCTCAAAAACAAACATGATGCATGATGACTTTGACATGATGCTTGATACTTGAATAATGCTCCAAAATGCTTGATAATCACTCTTGAAGGCTTTTGAATGCTCTTTTAGACTCTTGAATGCTATTGTGAACTCAAATTTGCTATAATGCATGAATACTTAAGTTGCTAGGAGAAAAATGAATGAAATAACCTTGTACTTATACTTTTTTATGCCAAATTTCTCAAAATTACAACACTACAAGCCGACATTAGATCTAGGAGAACAAAATCTTGCCAAAAATTTCAATTTAATTTAGGTCTAAGCTAAGCGAGACTCATATGGCAGTTGTGGCATATGAGTCCCATTAGGCTAAGCTTGGGACACATTTTTCAAGAAAGGCTTGGTTTAATGTGAAATCTAGATCAGGGCCCCAAAAATTAGGTGGGACCCATACGCCCAAGGTGGCGTATGAGTCCCAAATCACTAAATATGGGCCATATAATCCAAAAACACATGAATTATGATTGGATTTTGGTAGATTTTGTGATTATCCTCAGAAAGATGCATTAATTAAGGCTTGTGGATGCAAAATAAGGCCAAATAAGGCATAACAAAGCCCAATTAATTAATAAAAGCTCTAGATTAGTGTGAAAGTGTAAGAAAACACTTTGCAACACCCTAATTAAGTCCATTTAGTTCACAAGGGCCCATAAAAGTGTGAAAATGTAAAGGGATACATTTTTCTACACTACAAATATAAGTATAATTAATCATGAAGTGATAAAAATATTGTATTTTATGAACATATTGGAGAGAAGTGCATTGTGTTCAAAAAATCTATAGAAATTTTTGAAATGGTTTGCTGTTAGTCCCATCTATATGACTATTCTCTATATAATATAGAGATATTCTATGTTAGAAAAATATTAATCCAATTTAACTTTTCTTATGCAAATAATTAAAGAGTATTGTATCTCCATCAATAATAAACTAAGTCATGTATAGACAATATACCACTTTATTAACAAGTACATTCAAATCCTTAAATTAGAAACACAATATTTAAATTTGTCTTTATGATAAAAAATAATAAAGCTAATTATAATGTGAAAAAACATATATGAAACATAAAATAAACAATAAAGGAATGACAAGCCACCTTCTATGTACTAGTGTGACCTTCATAATTTGGATTCAATATACTATATTGCTATTTTTAATTAAAAATGGAGAAACATAACACTTGAAAGTGGTTTTTCATTTATTACAATATTGGAGACAAAATTCTAAGGAAAGTGACCAAATAATTTATAATAGTTTTATGTCACATGGTTTGTTGTATTTTGAATTGATTGATCTTCTTTAACATAGTGTGGACATACTAGCACAAAAAATCTTTATCAATTGCTTTGTTCTATTAGTCAAAGAAAAGTTGGCAAATAAACTACTTTTTTGACATTTTAGATAGTTAATCACTATAAGCATATGCTAGAATGTGAAATATTTGTACATTTTCAAACAAGATCAAAGTTGTTGAAATGACTATTGAAATAAATGCAAAGTAGTGATTAATAAAAATTTTCTAACTCATAAATTTTTATAACAAATAATTTTAAGTTTTGTCATTTTATATTTTTTATTTTAATAACGAAACATAAATTCTACACCTTTTTTGTCAAAAAATGTTTTACATAAATAAAAAAATTAAGATTAATCTACACAAATAACCAAACAAACCCATATCATAATGCTCACAATTTCTATCTTTTCATTCAACTAAAACTTAGAAAGTAGTTTTCAATCTCTATACAAATGAACCCATTATGATAATGCTCACAATTTCTATATTTTCACTGAACTAAAACTTAGATTCACTGAACTAAAACTTGAAATTAGTTTTCAATCTCTATCTTCCAGACGTTTGATATATGACATAAATGGCACCTTCAAATGGATCTGCAACAAAAGGACAGATGTTTTAACATTATTGAAGTAAGAAATAATGAGTAAATTCATCTAATTTGCAATATGTAGACTTTCCTCATGACCCACATGACTGATTTGCACTAGGATTTGATGTAACATTGGAATTCTGGTCCCATACCAGGCTTACACCGTCGCCTCACAACATGACAACGAGATTCCGGATGGAACATGAGTGAAGCAAATGCCTTTTTCAACACGTCTCTCTTCCTTCAGACCACATAAATCCCACACTATGCATGACGTTTGTACCAAAAAAAACCTCCACCTCAAATCAATTAGATGGAACATTGGCACTGCTGTTTTCTTAAGCGTACTGCAATACAGTCAAAAATATTAATGGTTTTGTTGGGAAAACATAGTACATTGATGTACTGGTGTTGTAGGGAAAATATTGTGTAGTGATGTATTGGTTTGGTTGGGCAGACATTGTACTGTGATGTATTTGGTTTACATGGTTATAAATATTTGTGGTTATTATAATTTAAGAGTTTGAAATAATTTTGAAGATTGTTATAATTAGAGAGGGAGGGATAATCTATAATGACGGAAGGGATGGAGTTGATAAGTATTGATGATCAGTTTTAAATATGTTTGAGAATGATATTTGAAATATTAATCGTAAAAGATCAATTTTTATAATTTTCTTTTATGATATAGTGTGATAAAGAGTGTTCACTATGGTAGAATAGTGTTTAGTGTTTTGCTCCACATTTCTTCATGGTTGAAGATCTATTTGTGTGGTTTAGATATGTTGATCAGAGGTATTCAAAGGTATTATATCCAAAGTTTCATGTTTTGGATCATTCGATAGAAGAAGTTGTGTTCACCAGTGTGTGAATTGTGATGCAGTGGTGTCTGCGAGAAATGGTTTTTCTTTGCATTTCTTCACGTAGTGGTTTTTGGTCTTGTGGATCTGGGAGTATTCTTATATTTCTCATATCTATCTTTAGTATGAGTTGTTTGAGTTTTGGTACTCTACAAGGTTTGATTCATATGTTATAGTGTGTGGAAGGTTAATTGGGTGTACAAAATGATTATGTACTTTAGGTGTATGATGTTGAGAAGGATTTGTTGGATTTTAGAGTGTTGATAGAATATTCCAGATTGTGTTTAAATGTGTATGGACAATGAGTCATCTTTGGATTTGAGGAAGCGTGCACTTAAACTTTTAATGGTGTTAACATATGTTCGACCAACCTTGGATTTTTACACTAATTGCAAATCTACTTTGGTGTTTGTGGAAGCGTGGTGTGACATGTATATGTGGATTTAGGTATGAGTTAAGGTGTGATGTGGTTCAGTTTCATTCCTCTCTACCACGGGAATGTTTTGGTTTCGACCTATTTTGAATTTGCACATTTGAGGGACCTTGAAGGATGCTTTTAAGATTGTGAATGGTATAAAGGCAAGGTGAATTGTTGGAGAAGTGTGTGTAGATGTGAGGATGTGTTGAAATGTGAATTTAATCAGATGCAAAGATTTGAAGTGTAAGCATAATGCCTATGACTCCAATGTAGTGAGCATAAGGACCTCTACGTTTGCGGAGTACCTAAAGTTTCTAATAGCAACACGAGTTGGAGGTTACTATAGAAATTGTGAATGCACAATCATCCTATGAAGATGCAACCTTCAAAGGATCTTTGCCAAGAAGAAATTCACCCACAAATAAAGAGTTGCAACTTAGGCATGCAAATTGAGATTCCATTATGAGATTGATCTAGAATGATTTACAAATAGATAAATGCCCTGTATATATAGGGAAGAGTGAGATGTAGTATGCTATATGATGTTGCCATGTGTCTTGATCTAACAACATGCGACAACTAACTAACTACCTAGAATGATGTGAAGATAGGATAAGGATTCTAGAAAAGATAACTCATCTTTCTAGAAGGAATCTTTTATCCTAAATACATGTGAATGGGGATGCACCATTATAACTAATTGCCTAGTGAATGCAACCTAGGAATTAACTAAATAATATGCCTAAGTAAACTTATGCAAGTGTAATTAAATATTAATTACACCAACAACCCCCCATAAGTGCAACTTAGGGAGGAAATGAAAATGCAATGATGGAATCCCGACTACATGATGGCCATTTTAGGTACCCATTTACTACTGAAAATGAAATGCAACTAATCTCCCACAAACAGAGCACAGGGGAAAACCTAGTGGGAAGAAAACCCTTCTCTAAAAAGGATATGGAATGCAAATAAGTGAGGAAGGATGGAGGACTCCATGATACCCTCCAAGTACACTATTTGTCACATAGATACAATACAATCAATAGCCCCCCCATAGGAGGGAAAGAGAGAGACTATATAGCCTCCCCACAATATGTACTCTCCTACAAAAATGGTAAGTGCTTGAAAAAAAAAACATGATCCAATGTCAACAAATAATTTGTCTCCCTTTCGGAAGAAACAAAACCAAGTAGAAATATAGGGATGCTTCCCACTCTAGATAGGAATTGAAGGAAGGAAGAATGAATATGGATGCTGATGATGTCTTTGAAAAATTATCATATGTTTCCTTGCCCAAGGAAGATGAAGATGCCACAATCAAATCAGGTACATGCCCAATCAATGAAGAAGGTGGAAAAATAGGATTATGTGAAAACTGGTGTGGAACAAGATCCAAAGAATGCAATACAACATTCCATCCATTGAAGGAATAGATGGAGACTAGATTTGGTGCAGGAGCACCTAGGCTAACCTCCATAGTTTAGGACATTTTGGCTTGTATCTGAAATTAGCCAAGTTAGAGTAAGTGTGTATTTGTTTTGGACATTAGAAGGTTATTGTTGTGGTTAGGTGAATTAGTCATTAGGACTAAGATTCACCAAAGTTTAGTCTTCATTGATAGTTTAGCTTAATTAGCCTTACTAGCTTAAGTTGGAATTTTGAGTCTTAAATGTGTTCTAAACACATCAATGTTGTTAGAAAGATACCATGAGGCAGTTAAGGGAGTTGGTTGTTCAAAATTACAGGAGATAGAGGTCCTAAGAGTTAGGATGATGGCATAAGGACAAGTTGCCAAATGTTGTTGCAAAGTTGTCATGGCAACATTTGCCATTATGGAAAATGTTGCATGCAACTCGGTTATCTTGGATCCCCTAAAAGATAGGAGTGTGGGATCGACCAACATCCCTAAAAACATGGCAAATGGCATCTATGAAAGGAGGTGGCTCGAATGCTAGCAGTTAGTCTTTTGTAATCAAGTTTTTATTTTGTTGGAATAGAAGGAATTATGGAATTTCTGTGTTTTCCGAGTGTTTTAAGTGACAGTGCTATTAACTGAGTTGTATGTATTGATTTGACATTGGATTTGTGATCATAGAGTAGTCTTAAGTGTTTTCCTTTCTGCAAGCAAGTTAATTTGAGCGATTTAGTGTTTTGAATTCATAAGTTAGGGTCTTGAGGGTTTTCTGGTCCTGTCCTGACCAGTTTGTCTTCTCATGGCTCCCCCATAAAATCTAGCCATGGGATCTTCCTGAGATTAGATAGATATGTTAGGGGAGCCAATGATCTGTATATACTTAGTATTAGGAGTGATGAAGAGTCGAGCACTTGTATTTAAAATCAAACCCTAGGCGAGTTCAAAATACCCGGTTAGAGGTTTGGCAGTGGAGAGTTGAAGAGATTAGGTAGGGGAAAGAGGTACAATACGTAACAAGTACAGTTCCAGGGAGGGCATAGACATATCCTAACATGCTAGAAGGATTGAGATTTCTACCAATCCATTTGATTCAATTTTGAGTGAGAAAATAGAGAAACCCTAATAATTAGGTCTTTTAGCCCTATTTGACCTAGATTATAGGAGACCAGTGTACGGAGGAGTCAGGGGTCTGAAACCTTGTGAATCTTTTAGAGGATAAAAAAGGGTATCTGAATGTGAAATTTGTTTTTTAGGTTGTTTGGAAAGTTCGGGCAAGAATGACAAAAAGGTCACTGTCAAGGGCTACAAGGAATTAGGCCTTCTCAAGACAAATTCTTGAAATCGGTAAGAAAGGAGATTGAAGACCATCCAAGATGGATCCAGTTGGAGGTACATGGAATGTTTCAAGTATCTTTGACACCCCTACAATCCATTCAAGGTTTTGTGTGATGTTGGCACTTAGAGTCTTCTAAGTGTAGGAGAGAGTTTGCTAGTTCAAAGTGGTGTTAGTCTTTCAAGGTGAAGCACAAGGTGTGAAACTCTTGGAGAGGAGTTGGAACAGGACTTGGTTAATCATCCAAGCCTAACAAGAACCTAGAAGATATCAGGTTCCAGGAAGAAGACAGGGAAAAGTCTTCTTAGTAAGAGGTGCAAGAAGGCCTTGGAGCACTCACACCATATTGGTATCAAAGCCAAGGTTGATCAGGCTTGTGATTGATGTTGCAACCCACTGAATTAGTAGGAGAGAATACACCAGAGGAAGATAGAACCATGGTGACTAACGCTGAGTTAGCCAAGAAGGTAGAAGAACAAGAAGAGGATAACCGGCTGCTAAGAGAAAGGTTGTCCCGAATGGAGAAGCTCTTGGATGAAGTCCAAGAAAAGGTAGACAAGGTAAAGGATAAAATAGATCTGAAGGAAGAGAAGGAAGCAAAAGAAAAGGAATTAGACTTGGAGGAGGAAGCTCCAACACCTGACCCTGTCCTTTCTAAAGAACCCTTTTTAAAGGCACTGCAGGCCTTAAGTGGCAAAGCTTTAGAAGGTGTGCCACTATTCAGTGGACAAATGGATCCTGATTCAGTCATGGATTGGATTGAAAGTATAGAGAATCACTTTGAATGTGATGGTATAACAAAAGCCCAAAAAGTTAAGGTGGCCAAGTCAAGGTTGAGAGGTTCAGCTCTCACATGGTGGAAGTTTGTGCAAGGTGAAAGAGAGAAAGAAGGAAAGGGTCCTATAGTTACATGGAGAGGCATGGTAACCAAAATCAAGCAGACCTACTTACCTGATGACTATGAAGTCCAGTTGCATAGGAGGAGACATAATCTTAGACAAAAAGATTTGGATGTTCAAGCATACACCGAGGAGTTCCAAAAGTTGTGCCTTAGATCAAAGGTGGTTGAAGATGAAAGCATCAAGCTAGCAAGGTATTTGAATGGACTCAAGTGGTCTATTCAAGAAGACATGAGCCTAGTGAACTTCAAAACTATCCGCCAATGTTATCAAATGGCCTTAAAGATAGAGGAGAAAGGAAAAAGGAAGCAAGAGCAAACCTCCAAGAGTAGAGGTAAGGGAAAAGACAGTAGAGGACAAAGAGGTGGTTATGGTGGAAGGAGTTCAGAATCAAAGGCTCAAGGAGAAGTCAAGTACTCTGAGTAGCAAGAAGGAAGCTCTAGTAGAGGTGGTAGAGGAAGAGGCTCTAGCTCTAGAGGAAGAAGTGGTGGACAAGGAAGAGGCAATTACTTTGCCAATATGAAGTGTTATCACTGCAATCAAATGGGACACCCAGCCTATAGGTGTCCAGAGAAAGGTAGTACTTCCCAAGGAGGTGACAGGAGAACTAACCTTGTTCATGATGAGACAAATATAGTAGACAAACATCCCGAGGTACCATTAAATTCAGAAGAAGGTGAGAACCTCATGATGAGGAGAACTTTGATCAAGGAGCCGGTTAAAGAGGAACCAAGCCAAAGGAGGTCCCTGTTTAGGATAAAGTGTAAAATGATGGGGAAAGTATGTAGAGTCATCATTGACTCAGGGTCTACTGACAATATTGTGTCAGAGGAGATAGTCAATAAGCTAAAGTTGACAAGGATACCCCACACCAATCCTTACAAGGTCACATGGCTCAATAAAGGCCAACATGTCTTGGTAAATGAACAAGCATGGGTGGAGTTCTCAATTGGAAGGTACAAGGACAAAGTATTGTGTGATGTGTTGCCTATGGATGCATGTCACTTGCTCCTAGGTAGACCATGGAAATTTGATCGCCAAGCTATGCATGATGGAGTAAAGAACTCTTACACTTTCAAGAAGGATAAGGTAATATTCAAGATTCAGTCACTGTTAGAGGATGCAGAGGTGAAGACAACAGGTCCTAATCTGCTCATGGTTGGTGAAAAAGAGTTCTTAGAAGCCTTGGAAGAAGGGGAAGGAGTTGGCTATGTAGTGATGTTAAGGCCAAGGGAGGTAAGTAATGACAAAGCAGCTGAGAAGCCAGAGTTACCTAAAGAAATACAAAAAATGTTGCAGACCTATGAGGGCATTGTAAGGAGTAGACAACCAGCAACATTACCCCCTAAAAGAGCCATAAGTCATAGGATAGACTTGATACCAGGGGCTACCCTACCAAATAAGGCAGCCTACTAGATGACCCCTCAACAAAATGAGGAAATAGCTAAACAAGTACAAGAGCTCCTAAACTAAGGTCTCATTAGGAAGAGTATCAGTCCATGTGCAGTACCCATTGTCCTAGCACCTAAAAAGGGAGGGGAATGGAGGCTTTGTATTGATTCAAGGGCCATAAATAAGATAACCATTAGATATAGGTTCCCTATCCCTAGGATTGAAGACTTAATGGATTGTCTAGGTGAAGCTAAGTACTATACCAAGATAGAATTAAAGAGTGGTTATCACCAAATTAGGATACATGAGGGAGATGAGTGGAAAACAACTTTCAAAACCAATGAGGGTTTATATGAGTCGCTGGTTATGCCATTTGGGTTGTCTAATGCCCCCTCCACATTCATGAGACTCATGAATGAAATCCTCAAAGACTACATTGGTAAATTTGTAGTGGTGTATCTTGATGATATATTGATTTATAGCAAAACAAGAGAAGAGCACCTCAAACAGATAGAGTTGGTTTGCAAGAAGCTGCAGGAGGAGAAATTGATGATCAATTTAGAAAAGTGTGAATTCATCAAAACAGAGTTGGTGTACCTTGGATTTGTACTATCACATGGCAACTTGAAGATGGACAGTAGCAAAGTGGAAGCCATCCTCAATTGGCCTACTCCAAAGACAGCAACAGAGGTAAGAATTTTTCATGGCCTTGCTCAATACTATAGGAAGTTCATAAGACAATTTAGTGCTATTTGTGCTCCTATGTTGGATACCATTAAAGGAGGGATGAAGACTAAGTTTGTATGGAATGAGCAAGCTAACAAAAGTTTTGAGTTGTTGAAGGAAAAGATAGCTACCCAACCTGTTTTAGTGTTACCAAGCTTTGAGAAGCTATTCACCATTGAGTGTGATGCAAGCAATGTGGCTAGCAGACTGGTGGCTTTTCATTCAGAAAAGTTAAGTGAAGCCAAGAAGAAGTATTCTTCTTATGACCTTGAGATGTATGCATTGGTCTAGGATTTAAGGAAATGGAGGCACTACTTGCTTCCCAAGGAATTCATAGTGTATTCAGACAACCAAGCACTTAGTTTCCTAAATTCACAAGAGAAATTGAGTCACAAACACATGAAGTGGGTGGAATACCTGCAAGCTTATACCTTCAATATCAAGCACAAGAAAGGAGTACTCAACAAGGTGGCAGAAGCCTTGAGTAGGAGAGCCCTCACCATACAAGAAATTCAGTTGAAGAGCATGGGAATAGATCATTTCAAGGATCTATATGCAGATGATGAAGATTTTGTAGACATTTATAAGGTATGTGCTGAATAGAAGAATCATTTTCATAGTAGATATGATGAATATACTTTACAAAGTGATCTTTTGTTTAAAGGGAATTAGTTATGTGTCCCTAGAGGCTCCATTAGGGAGAATTTGATACAAGAAAAGCATAATGGTGCATTGAGTGGTCACTTTGGGATCACAAAGACTCAAGAACTTGTTCAACGGTTCTATTATTGGCCAAGGATGAATCTAGATGTTAGGAGGTATGTGGAAAGTTGTATAATATGTCAAAAGTCCAAGGGTACTTCTTCAAATGTAGGCCTATACCAACCACTGCCTATTCCCAACAGGCCATTGGAATGCTTGAGTATGGATTTTGTAGTTGTGTTACCCAAGACAAGACAAGGCATGGACAGTGTTTATGTAGTTGTGGACAGATTCAGCAAGATGGATCACTTTGTGCCATGTAAAACAACCAATGATGCCAGTCAAATAGCCTCTCTTTTCTTCAAAGAGATAGTAAGGATACATGGGTTACCTATGAGCATTGTGTCAAATAGAGACACCAAGTTCATGAGTCATTTTTGGAAGACTCTTTGGCAGAGATTGGGAACTAATCTATCTTTTGGATCTGCATACCATCCCCAAACTGATGGTCAGACCGAGGCTGTTAATAGAAGCCTTGGAAATCTTTTAAGGTGCTTGACCAAGGAGTATGGTCAACAATGGGATCAGTTGATTGGACAAGCTGAGTATGCCTATAATGACACTGTGAACAGGTCAACAGGGAAGAGTCCCTTTGAAATTGTCTATGGTCTACATCCTAGAGGAGTCTATGAACTAAGAGACTTAAAGGATGGAGTCAAGGGAAGTGGATATGCTGATGATTTTTCCTATGTAATGTAGAAGATTCATGATATAGTCAGGAAGACATTCACATAAAACAACATGAAGCATAAGACCAAGGTGGATGAACATAGAAGAGAAGTGCAGTTCAATGTTGGAGACTTGGTGATGGTGCATCTAAACAAGTCCAGGTTACAAAAAGGAGTTCCTCACAAGCTGCAGATGAAGAGGATAGGTCCCTGTCCTATCTTGGCAAAGTATGGGAACAATGCTTTTAGAGTAGAGCTACCAGAAGACAGTGGACTGTCCCCTATTTTCAACATTGCAGACTTGGTTCATTACAAAGGACCACCACCAGACATGGATAAAAGTCTCAGTGAAGTCATCCAACATGTGGACGAGCTCAAACTGCCTTCTGATACAGTCAAACAAGCTGACAGTATACTGGATACCAGGGTCTACAAGAAGACTAGAACCAAGGAATACAAGGAACATCTAATTAAATGGCATGGTCAGTCTGATGCTAATGCAGCGTGGATCAAAGAATCAGAGTTCAAGAAGTTGGGCATTGATCTCAACTTACTCAATCCAAGGGTGGATTGAACTCTTTTGTTTTGGGGAGGATGGTGCAGGAGCACCTAGGCTAACCTCCATAGTTTAGGAAATTTTGGCTTGTATCTGACATTAGCCAAGTCAGAGTAAGTGTGTATTTGTTTTGGACCCTAGAAGGTTATTGTTGTGGTTAGGTAAATTAGTCATTAAGACTAAGATTCACCAAAGTTTAGTCATCATTGATAGTTTAGCTTAATTAGCCTTAGTAGCTTAAGTTAGAATTTTGAGTCTTAAATGTGTTCTAAACACATCAATGTTGTTAGAAAGATGCCATGAGGCAGTTAAGGGAGTTGGTTGTTCAAAATACAGGAGATAGAGGTTCTAAGAGTTAGGATGATGGCATAAGGACAAGTTGCCAAATGTTGTTGCAAAGTTGTCATGGCAACATTTGCCATTATGGAAAATGTTGCATGCAACTCGGTTATCTTGGATCCCCTAAAAGATAGGAGTGTGGGATCGACCAACATCCCTAAAAACATGGAAAATGGCATCTATGAAAGGAGGTGGCTCGAATGCTAGCAGTTAGTCTTTTGTAATCAAGTTTTTGTTTTGTTGGAATAAAAGGAATTATGGAATTTTTGTGTTTTCCGAGTGTTTTAAGTGACAGTGCTATTAACTAAGTTGTATGTATTGATTTGACATTGGATTTGTGATCATAGAGTAGTCCTAAGTGTTTTCCTTTCTACAAGCAAGTTAATTTGAGTGATTTAGTGTTTTGAATTCATAAGTTAGGGTCTTGAGGGTTTTCTGGTCCTGTCCTGACCAGTTTGTCTTCTCATGGCTCCCCCATAAAATCTAGCCACGGGATCTTCCTAAGATTAGATGGATATGTTAGGGGAGCCAATGATCTGTATATACTTAGTATTAGGAGTGATGAAGAGTCGAGCACTTGTATTTAAAATCAAACCCTAGGCGAGTTCAAAATACCCGGTTAGAGGTTTGGCAGTGGAGAGTTGAAGAGATTAGGCAGGGGAAAGAGGTACAGTACAGAACAAGTATAGTTCCATGTAGGGCATAGACATATCCTAACATGCTAGAAGGATTGAGATTTCTACCAATCCATTTGATTCAATTTTGAGTGAGAAAACAGAGAAACCCTAGTAATTAGGCCTTTTAGCCCTATTTGACCTAGATTATAGGAGACTAGTGTACGGAGGAGTCAAGGGTCTAAAACCTTGTGAATCTTTTAGAGGATCAAAAAGGGTATCTGAATGTGAAAATTTTTTTTCAGGTTGTTTGGAAAGTTTGGGCAAGAATGACAAAAAGGTCACTATCAAGGGCTACAAGGAATTAGGCCTTCTCAAGACAAATTCTTGAAATCGGTAAGAAAGGAGATTGAAGACCATCCAAGATGGATCCAGTTGGAGGTACATGGCATGTTTCAAGTATCTTTGACACCCCTGCAATCCATTCAAGGTTTTGTGTGATGTTGGCACTTAGAGTCTTCTAAGTGTAGGAGAGAGTTTGCTAGTTCAAAGTGGTGTTAGTCTTTCAAGGTGAAGCACAAGGTGTGAAACTCTTGGAGAGGAGTTGGAACAGGACTTGGTTAATCATCCAAGCCTAACAAGAACCTAGAAGATATCAGGTTCCAGGAAGAAGACAAGGAAAAGTATTCTTAGTAAGAGGTGCAAGAAGGCCTTGGAGCACTCACACCAAGATTTCCCCCCCAAAATGAACTGTCCTCAAAACCACTGAGAGAAGAATAAAGCCAATCCAATGGTAGATGCTAAAGAAACTCCAACTCCATAATGAAAAAGGATGGAATAAGTCTCATATATGAAATATTTGAAGAGGAATCAAGTGCCTCCAAGGTAGTCTCACCAAGATCAATCAAGGTCGAAACCAAGGAATGTGGAGACTCAAGAAGAACCTCTAAAATGGATCTACATAGAGGAGTGATATCCCCTAAAGGATATCCTCCAAACCTATAGAAGTAGCCAAGTCAACAACACCTAAAACAAATCCATCCTGTGATTCCAAGTCTGGAAAACTGAATGTGTCCTAATGAATAGAAATCATGGAAGCCTCAATCAATGACTCTGGACAAGGAATAACTAAATATGAAGGTATATCAATTATCTTTGATGGAGAAGGGGCATCTGAAGAAACCTTGTCAACCTCTTCGGAAGATTCAAAGTATTCCAAACAATCAAACTCCTGGACAACAATATCATTACGGGGTACCTAAACTAAAGAATGAAGAGGCATATGACATTCTGAAACATGATCATCAGGCAATGGTGGAGTATCAGAATCTCCATATAGCTCCCAAATCTTAGTCCAAAAAATGTGAGGAAAATCACAATGATCAATAGCTTTCAAAACATCATCAACAACATGCATTGCAATAACCCCTAGAACATGATACCTTGAATAATTCCAAGCAAATTTTTGGATACAAATATGAGGGGAAACTAGAACATACAAGTGTGAAAATAATTGAAATGATTGAAGATGGTTAATGATACAATCTCTCCATTGTCTACAGTTTCTCATTTCCAATATTATCAATGAAGGATGAATGGAAAACCCCATAACAAACTATGGCAAATCTCAAAAATAACAAAGATATTGACCTTCAACAACAAATAAATACTTCCAAAGATGATATGCAACTCAAGAGATGCCTCCCAAATTGAAAAATCCTTCTTCAAATTCTAGGATGTCCAAGTAATTGAATAAATGCACCAAATTGCAAAAAACCAATCACAATGTCGCAAAATTGCATCTAGGGGCAATTCCACATTTTAACACTTTTCCTAGCATGTCTGACGCCTAAACACATTAATGGAAAAGTCCCATGGGTCAGAATTTCACAATTCTAGCTCCATGTGGACTGGTGGTGAAGCAACAAAAGCTTGATCACACATTTCCTGAAAAACTTATGCTTTGGATACCTGCGTGATGCACATATGTCTGCACGACATGCTAGCATCCTGGCAATTTTTTGAGTTTGAAATGAAGAATCTCGAATCCTGAATCTTAACACGTGTCCCAACAGTCAGGTTTTCAGGTGTAACGACTCTTTTCTACCATTGCATGCAACAAAACCCCTCATTTTCTCTCATTTTTGGGGTTCATTCAATCAATCAAGCTCTCTCTTCAACTTCACTCTAGAATCTATTTCATTCTTGATATAAATACTTCTACAAGCGAGGCTCTACTGGACTGAGGTCCTTCCAACAACCAAAGTTGTCTAGCAAGCATTCAACAGTGCATCTGTTTGTTCAAGAGGAAGTCGAGGCCTATTGGTAACGCTCCCACCTACTCTTTTCTATTTGAGAATAGATTAGATTTCTTGTTCATTTATTACATGGTGGTGCGGGTTCTACTCCTGAAGCGAGTTTTTCTTTCAATACTCCCTTTGTCCATTTCAGTTGCACTCTCTTTCTATTTGGTTGTCCATGGAGATGGGAACACTAAAGTGGGTGTTTTATTGTAATAGGCCCCTATACAACCCCAACATTTCTCCTCATTCATTTTGTGTGTAGGTTGTGATATGGAGCTTGGAGTGAAGATTCAGACGTTTGATTGAGGGTAAGTTTTCTCCAAGTTCTCCTTGTACTTTTCTCATAGTTTTTGTTCTTTGTTTTATTGTTCTATTTAGTAGACCTCAGATCTGATTTAGGTAGTGAAACTCTATTTTTCCCACCTGAGTGCCTGATCTCTCTATTGCTCAGGACGCCAGCATGCCACACTGGCATCCTGAATCCATGTTGTTGTCCTTTGGCTGAGAGATCCTTTGTTGGAGGAAGAAATCTAGAAGTTTCACTCTCTTGGAATCCAAAGTAGTCTTCTCTGATAGTTAACTTGTATATCCTTCCTTTTCAATTTCTTCATTCAACTTATGTTGAGGTGGATAAGGGCAATTCATTCCTTGGGATTCTCTTGAGAATGAAGAGACTTGTGTGCAACGAATCCCTCTTATCTCACATTTTGGTGAAATCTATGTGAACCATGTCAGATCTATTTTTACAGTGTTTCCATGTCTATGATAACACTTTATGTAAGGAGGATTTTGATATGTTGAATTACACTCTAGATGAATTCTTAGAAGTGTCTTCCCCTATCCGTAAATCTTTCGAACAAACCTCTTCTTCCTAGGCTGGAGAGTTGGTAAATGTTGTGGTGGTCTCTATGGTTCCTCCAAGCCCTCAAAGACCTGTCATTTACTTGACCCCAACTATCCCTTCTCCAAAGAAGGATCATTCTATATGTGGAAATTCATATCGAGTTAATTCACCAAATTTGTATTCAAGGTTCGTAAAAGCTACAAACTCTGCTTCTTACAATGTTGTTGGACACACATATAATACGAGAAGAAACAAAGAGAATTTGGATCAACAACCTTTTGTTCCTACATCACAACCTATTCAAGTTCCTACTTCTTTACCACCTTCTCAACTAAGTCTTCCTTCAACACCTAAACCTATGACTAAAGCACTGGGTAATTATGATTTAGTCAAGCAACTTCATGTTACTTCGACTAAGATCTCACTTTGGAATTTGCTTCAGACTGATCTGGCTTATCAGGAGATGCTTTAGGAAGCCTTACAAAATATTCTCTTACTTGTCTCCACTAGGCCAATGGATATTAATAGGCTGATGGCTCATATTCCTACGTATTGGCTAGATATTACATTCTATTCGCAAGAGCTCCCGCCTCAAGATGTGAAGAAGCAAAAAAATCCTTAAATGATTATAGTTAATGTTAATACTATTGGTATTATGTGTACCCTCATTGTCATCGGTTTGATTCTCAACATTTGTGGTATCGACTTACTACCTAAGATTAAAATTGATTCATCTTCTCTAGCTACTTCTTCTTTGTACATTCGTGGGTTCGATAATGCCGACCACCAAGCTCTAGGCACAATAATACTTCCTTTGGAGGTAGGCCCCATTAACTTACCTACTTTGGTTTATGTGATGTTTGGCCCTTTACCTTACAATCTTCTTTTGGGGAGACCTTGGATTCATGCTATGGGAGTCGTAATTTCCACTCTACATTGCTCTCTAAAGTTTGTTGCAATTAATCAAGTGGTTGCAGTTAAAGCTGACCTAGAAGTTGTTCACCTTTGTGAGTTAACGGTTGTTGGTTAAGATTTGGTTGTCTCCACTCTTAAGAATTGTATTCCATCTTTAAATTCTAATGCTATGACATGTTCCTTGATGATACCCTCCATGGAGGTTGTCCTCGAAGCGAATATCATTAAAGACGAACCACCTAAAGCGAAAATTCCTAAGTCTTCCCCATCTACCTCCTCTAAATCAAATGATTTCCTTGGCGATGATTGGGGGTATTTTGAATTCTATAAATTCTTTATTGGAGAATACAAAGTAAGTCCCACTCATCTAAAGCTTCCAATAACCTCGAATGCATCTTGTGAAAAGGCGGATGATACTCTTATTAAGGAGGAAAACTATAATCCTGTTCAAGAGGCTAGTCCTTCCCCTGCTAAGGAGGATAGATCCACTCCCATAAAGGAGGTTAACATTTATAAATTGAGTAAAGGAGATGGTTGTGATCTCGCATTCGATGTTCATTGGTGGAACAAAGCTCTCTACGTAGAACCACCACCTTCTGAAGTTTTGCAAACTCGCTATGGTTTAAGATATAGACTCACTTCTTTGTATGGCTATGGGCGAAAAGGCCTTGGAAATATTAAGCAAGGAATCCAAGTCCCTATACAATTCAAGTCTCATAAGCATTATCTAGGTTTGGGGTGATCTATTGAACAATCTAAGAAAAAGCCTTGGTGGAGTGTTAATATGATTTCAGTTAAACCACTTACTTTGGTCCATCCTAAACTAATAGAGGACATGGTGTAGGACGAGAAGTTCCCTTTAGATGTCCTATCTTTGGATGAAGCACTTGAGAAATTCTTAGGTTCCTACTCCCCTTTTCCTCCTTTCCATCACAAAAGACGATTCCCATATCGCTTGAATGAACAAGAATATTTTGGAGAATTTGTTTTGAGTGTTGATGAGGAGGACCCTCTAGCTAATGTTCAGGATGGAATCCCGATATCATATCTTGGAGATCGTAGTTACCTCCTCAAGGAAGATACTACTGAAATCTCTATGGATCCTAAGTCTTCTAAAAAGGTGATTAAGATTGGGAAGTGCCTTTCTTCATAAGAAGCAGAGGAACATTCTGATCTCAAACATTCTCACCTTGATATCTTTACTTGGATGTATGTCCTAATGCCAAGCCTATTAAGCAAAAATTTTGAAAGATCAATCCCAAGGTCGCATTGTTGGAGAAGCTGCTAAAAGCAAGCTTTATCCATCCAATTGACTATTCCCCTTGGATCTCAAATATTGTTGCCATTAGCAAACCTGATGGTGATATCCGTATATGCATTGACTTTTGTCACCTTAATAAGGCTTCTCTTAAAGATTATTTTCTGTTACCTAATATAGATATGATTGTGGATTCAACTACAAGCCATGCCCTGTTATCTTCCATTGATGGTTTCTCAGGTTATAGTTAGATTTTTATTAATCCAGAGGATCAATATAAGACATCCTTCACTACCCCTTGGGGTAATTTATCTTATGTGGTCATTCCCTTTGGGTTAAAAAATGTGGGAGCTACTTAGTAGTAGGAAATGACTCTAATATTTCATGATTTCATTCATAATATTTTAGAATATTATGTTGATGATATCTTGGCGAAGTCTATAACTCGTCAGGATCATGTGAAGAACCTTCATCTTATTTTTGAGAGGCTTTGACTCTATAAGATAAGGATTAATCCTCTTAAGTGTTTCTTCGGTGTAGACATGGGAAAACTCTTGGGCTTCATAGTCTTTCATCACAAAATTGAGGTCGACACAAATTAAATCAATGCTATTGTTAACATGCCTCCACCCAGGAATATCACTAAGTTGCAAAGTTTACAAGGGAAGATTTAGGAAATTTGAAGATTCATATGTCAATTAGCTGATCATACCCTTCCTTTCACTTGCTTGTTAAAGAAATATGTTCACTTTATATGGGATGAAGAGTGTCAGAAAGCTTTTGAGTCAATCAAAGCCTATTTTTCCAATCCTCCCGTACTAATGCCGACTATGTAGGATAGACCCTTTTTGCTTTACCTTGCAACATCACCATATGCATTGGTAGCTTTGCTTACTTAGTATGATGATTCCAGGAAAGAGAGAGAAGTCTACTACATTAGTCATGTCTTGGTTTTTTTAAATAAACCTAGTAGTTTAGAAACTACATTCAATTTGCTATAGATTCTATTCTTACATAGTTTTTAAATAATATAGATAACTTATTCAAATTTGTACGTCAAGTTGCCTAACTCTGATTTTTCTAATTTTTTCTCCACTTAAGGGCCTATTTTTTCCATGATGATCCTACACATACCCATTATTCCTCCATGTAGAAGTGATGTCTTTCTCTCATCTTTGCTACGCAGAAGCTAAGGAACTACCTTCTTCATGTCGAAACACATATCATTGTAAAAAGCGACCTTCTAAAGAATTTATTCTCCTGTACTTACCTTGCTAGGAGGTTAGTGAAATGGGTGATATTTATTTCTAAGTTTGACATAAAGTTCATTACTCAGAAGTCGAAAAAGGGTCAAGATGTTGCTGATCATTTGGAAGATGCTCCCTTGTCTCACTTCTTCCTGGGCTTGGATTTGTTTCCTAATAAGAAGATTCTTGTAATAAATTATGACCTCAAATGGAAAATGTACTTCGATGGATTGAGATGTCAAACTGGCTTTGGAGCAGGTGTGGTTTTGATATCACTCAAAGGTAAGCCAATACCTCTCTCCTTTTGATTGGACTTTCCCTGTACCAATAACATTATTGAGTACAAATCCCTCGTTGTTGGATTGTGTGTTGCGATTGCACTAAAAATAAGGCACCTCTGTATACTGGGTGATTTTGAGCTTATTATGAATTAGATTATGAGAACCTATCAGGCTAAGCAAAGTAAGTTGTCTCGTTATAGATACCTTGCTTTGTCTTTGCTTTAACAGTTCTCCTCCTTCATAATAGACAATTTCTATAGGAGGGAAAATAGACATGCAGATGCCATGGAAAGCACTGCTTCCTTGGTACCTCAAATGAGGATACAAAAGAATACCACTTCGTAGTTCAGGTCCTTCGGTCTCCTAGTGTTTTTGATTAGTCTAAATCTGATTCTTTTGTGTGTTCTCATGTAGACTTAGGAGAATGGTTTTCTAATATTTACAAAGTACTTGAAGACTAGAAACTTTCTTGATGATGTGATGAAAAATGATTGCACTCCTATATAGAAGCTTTCAGTCCGTTATGTCATCTTGTCTGATGTTCTCTACCAAAAATGTTATAACAGCTTGCTTCTTCGATGTCTCACTAAAGTGGAAATATCCCTTTCCTTTAAAGAGGCCCATTCGAGCTCTGGGGGTGGAAACTTTGGTGGTAAATCGCTGGTGAGGAAATTGATATGTACATGGGGTAGTTTTGGAAAATAATGGAACAAGATTCCTTCGATTTTGTTAAAAAGTGCTTGGAATATCAGTAGCATAGTCATCTTATTCATGCACCTACACAATAGCTATAAAACTAGATATCTCCTTGGGCATTTGCAAAATGGGGGTTGGATATTATTGGACAAATATCACCTCCTTCTAAAGGACATACTTTTATTATCACTACTATAGGTTACTTCACAAAGTGGGTCAAAGCCATCCCGCTTTGATCCATGAACACTGAGGCTTTTTGTAGTTTTCTCTTAAACATTGTCTCTCATTTTGGATTTCTTGCTACACTTGTGTCTGATAATGGTACACCATTCAAGAACAAGGAAGTAAAGCAATTCCTAGAGAAATTTCACATTCAACATATATTTTCTACACCATACTATCCTCAATCCAATGGCCAAGAAGAAGCATCTAATAAGACCCTTGAGCTCATTCTTTGCAAAATAGTTAATGAACACGGTAAGGATTGGCATATTCAATTGACATATTCTTTGTGGGCTTATCGCATGATTATTCATATGACAATGAGAACGACGCCTTACAACCTCGTGTATGGTGCTGAAGCTATCATGCCTTTGGAGTTGGAAATTCTATCCAATTTTCTCTTAAAGGGTTAATTGATGACAAGACTTGTCGAGCTAATCACTTGCATCACCTAGAGATGCTTGATGAGCACCGATTATAGGCCCTTGATCATCTTAAAGTTTATCAACGATCATTATCAAGAGAGTATAATCAAAGTGTGCTTCCTAAAACTTTTAAGGTAGGTAATCTAGTTCTCTATGAGAATCAGAGAAATGTAAATGTGTCACCTAATTAGAGGGGAAAATTCAGTCCTAACTAGTTAGGTCCTTACATTTTCATCTCTGTGTATGGTTTGAGTGCTTATGGATTATTGTCTATGGATGGAATGCCTCTAAAAGAGCTCATTAATGCAATGCATCTTCATCGATACTATGCATAGTGTCTAATGTTTTATATGTGTGGTGTTCACTCTTTAAGGGTTGCAACATTGCATATGTTGACATTATTCATTGACACACTATGAATTTATTTTTGTTATCATGTTATCATGTGTGTGTGTGTGATACATACATGTACCCTAATATGTTGTGTATCCATGCATTACATTATATCTTTTAAGATGTTTAGATCATTATTGTATTTAATTAACATAAATCCATTTGTGTGCATTAAATCATGATAGCATCTAATGTAAGCATAACATCCATAGCATCAACATACATGAAAGTAAAGAAACATACACATTAAAGTACACAATGCCATAATATCAAAATCAGTATCTCGTATATATCTATATATATATAATGTCATGTCCATGTATCAGGGCACTGTCGTCAAAAAATTTGTGGCTACTAGATATGTGCATCAATTTTTGTACAAAAAATATCTACAGATATATATATATATATATATATATATATATATATATATATATATATCGCAACTACAAACTGATGTATAAAATTGAAGCTCTCTATGGCTGAGGCATGTGGCTCCTAGAACCCTCGGGCTTTGGCTGCGGATGTGGCCTAGGTAGGGGTTGCATTGTAGAGATGGATCTGGAGTAGTGTGAGCATGATCTAGGTAGGGCTATGCACATCCCCCTGATCTCTCCCTAAAGAGAGCATATCTACATCCATGCCTACATTAGCTCTTGCTGCAATTGCTGATCACCTGCCAGGATCATAGTTGATGGCTGACTCACAAGGTCATCAATACAACTCTGAAGGAGGTCATGTGCCTGCTCAGTGGCATCAACCTTTGTCATGGTTGTGTCTTTCTCTACAAGTGTCATTTGCAACTCCCTGATAGTTGGTCACACTACCCCTGCGCTATGGTAACATCAGTTGTCCTCTACACCACCTCTACCCATGCCTCCTCATATGTAATCCTGAGATGTGCTACTGACTCAAAAAGGTGGACATGTCATCCCACTGAAGCTGGTCGGTAGGAATCTATAACTGTCCCCTAGATAGGAACAATAGGGGCCACCTTTGATATGCATTGGGTAAATAACCCATTTTTTCCCTGAGTATCCACAACAACCACATAATAAAAAGTACATCAGTATCATGAGGTGTATAAAATTGATACATAATATGTATAACATGAGACAAACACTAAAAATGTTGAAATGAAAAAACATGAATAACTATCATACTTGGGTCCCCTAGCTACCAGAATGGGTCAGGGGGAGGAGGTGCACTCAGTCCTACACCATCAGTGTCAGGAGCTGCCCTAGATATTATAAGGGTTGGTTGGGCCAATGAAACAAGAGTAGCTGGTGGAGGGGATGACATCCTCCACCACCTTCTAGATCTCGGTGGCGTCACCCTAGCCTCCTTGGCCTACTCCTACTCCTCCTGCTGCTCCTCATCATCATCATTACCTTTGTGCCTTCACCTTAGCCTAGGTGGATGTGGCAGAATGTCCCCCTGCAAGATCGGATCCCCCCAGGGGCATCCGCTAAAAAAAACTGGGGGGACGGTGTGCTACTCACCATGTCGAAAAGGCTTGGTCCATGCTGAAATTGTCTGATGAGCCCATCGATGACAGGTCAGTGTCATTGGCATTGTCATTGGAGAGGTCCACATCCACCAGGGCAGGGTGTGGATGGTCCTCTAGCTTCACCGAACTCCACACAACTTAGTTGTATGTTGACACAGGATGGGGAATGGTCTGAACCTTTTTGTGCTGCCACATGACCTAGCTCTAGTAGTATGGCGTAATGATGTAGTTTGTGCACCTGAGGATGAACTGGTTGCACTCTAGGTTTTAGAGGAACCTGCAATCATCCACCCATTGGAAGTACCAGTAGGGTCTCCATTTGATCTTATCTGGCATCAATGTGTCGAACTACAACTGCTAGAACTACAGGTTTTCATGCCTCGATTGTTGGGTAAGCTCATACCAATGGGGTATTAGGACAACATAGTTTCACACCTGTGGATATCCCTTCAGCCTCATGCACGTGATGTGGGTGAAATCCCACACCTGAAGAAGTGTGCATGCTTTGAGCCTATAGTACTCATAATGGACATACTAGCCAAGCTCTTACTAAAGGTGTGCCAACATGCTACACCCCAAGGAGAAAATAGTATGTCACTCCATCATCGCTCTAATAGTGTGGATGAAGCCCCCATGCACGTGAGAGCCTCGTGCATCAATGGTGACCCTCATGGTGACTGTAACCACTATGATGTAGTGAAACAGAGGGGTAGTGGTCTAGGCTTGGTCAAACCATCAGGTGTAAATGTAACCTGTCTTGTCCCCATCATCCGTCCAGTTAGACTAGTATAATACCCCATCTGATCGCTCATGTGCCAAGCATGTATCATTGATTGCCACTCATCAGCCACAGATGAGAAGCTTGAGGATATAGTAGGCATCCTCCAATGTGATGGTCATCTCTCCAATTGGTAAATGGAAGCTGTAAGTGGTGGCGTCCCATCACTCCATCAACGCCATCAACATGCAGTCATGGTAGAGCATCTATGGCATGGTCTATACATGCCAGAGCCTAACTTGTTGTAGGTGAGTGACCTCATCATCTATAATAAAATCCCTCTAAACTCACAAAAGGTATAACACTTGTCCTTTGGGATGCTCCCTGATCTTTGGATAGTCCTACGAAGGAAAAAGTAAATATGTATCAATACACAACAAATTATAGAAAAATCTAAGTAAAAAGTATTTAAGGACGTGCACGCGCCACAGAGGCATCTCAGTTTTCCATTAATGGCATAGGGATGATAGTGTGCCCCTTGGACAATAGCGCGTCCTTAGGACACTAGTGTCGATCCTGGATGCTAGCATGCATTGATGATGTACATGCACGCCCAAGACGCTTGTGCACCTAAGAATTCAAAAACATGCAAAAAATTACTAAAAAATGACTAACAAAGCAGTTTCGGGGCCTACCCGGTCAGCCTCGATGCCCTCAACAATGTTTGCATGTAGTTGATCTAGCCTCAGATCCTTGTAACAACATTTTCTCAGCATTTTGAGGACTTTTCTCTCACAAAAGTCAGCAAAATCCTCCAATGAATAGTATAAATGAACCTTCTCGGGGCCCACCTAGGTATATATAGGCCCCTCAGGGCCCATTTTTCTTGGAGTTTGTGGCTCCCCGGTTTCTTGTAATTTTACCCCACCTAGCTGGGGGAAAACTCTTGAGGGGGCATATAGTCACTTATTTATCATATTTTTCTTCTAAATCATCAATTTTTTCTTGACCATTCTTCTCGCCATTGTAGCTTCTTCAAATTTTTTGAAACTGACTTAAAATTGAGTTTTGCAACGTACAATTTCGCATGATCTTTCAAAACTAGTCTTACATTTATTGTTGAGCTCAGTTGCTAGGGGGCAGCTTCAACACCAACCGGCTTGACCTCGGTGACCTCTGAGGCATTCTCTTTTGGCATGCAAATCTGTAAGAGTTCAAAGTTTGGGTGAAATTTTTTCTTCTCTACTTTAGTGTGGTCAATTTTTCCCAAAATCGAGCCCATTAAAGTGGGGGAAAAACGTAATGTCGCAAAATTGCACCTAGGGGAAATTCAACATTTTAGCACATTTCCTAGCATTTATGACGCCTAAACACATTAATGGAAAAAGTACCATGGTTCAAAATTTCAAAATTCTAGCTCCATGTGGACTAGTGGTGAAGCAATAGAAGCTTGATGATAGGTTTCCCAAAAACTTATGCTTTGGACAACTATGTGGTACGCAGACGTCTACACGATGCACTAACGTCTTGGTGGTTTTCTGAGTTTGAAATGAAGAATCTCAAATCTCGACTCTTGACACATGTACCAACAGTTAGGTTTTTGGGTGTAACAACTCTTTGTCACCCTTGCTTGCCACAAAACCCTTCATTTTATCTCACTTTGGGGGTTCATTATTCAATCAAGCTTTCTCTTCAACTTCACTCTAGAATCTCTTTCGTTCTTGATAGAAACACATCTACAAGTGAAGATTTACCAGACTAAGGTCCCTCCAATAGCCAAATCTCTCTAGCAAGCATTGATGGTTTGTTTGTGTGTTCAAGAGGGAGTTGAGGCCTTTTGGTAATGCTCTCTCTTACTCTTTTCTATTTGCGAATAGATTAGATTTCTTGTTCATTTATTACTTGGTGATGCGGGTTCTACTCCTGAAGCAGGATTTGCTTTCACCACTCCCTTTGTCCGTTTTGGTTACACTCTTTATATTTGGACGTCCGTGGAGGTCAGAACACCAAAGTGGGGGTCTAACTGTAGCAGGCCCCTATACAACCCCAACATTTTCCCCTCATTTGTTTTGTGTGTATGTTGCAAAGTGGAGCTTGGAGTGAAGATTCAGATGTCTGGTTGAGGGTAAGTTTTCTCCAAGTTCTCCTTGTACTTTTCTCATAGTTTCTATTCTCTTTTTTTATTGTTCTGTTTAGTAGACCTCAGATCTAAGTTAGGTAGTGAAACTCTATTTCACTCACCTGAGTTTCTAAGCTCTCTATTGCTTAGGATGCCAGCACGCCATTTGGACACCAGCGTGTCGCATTGGCGTCTTGAATTTGCATTTCTATCCTTTGACCTAGAGCTCCTCTGTCGGAGGTAGAAATCTAGAAGTTTCACTCTCTTAAAATTTGAAGTAGTCTTCTCCGATAGTTAACCTGTATATACTTCCTTTTCAATTTCTTCATTCAGCTTATGTTGAGGTGGATAAGGAAAGTTCGTCCCCTAGGATTCTCTTAAGAATGAAGAGACTTATGTCTAGCAAATCCCTCTTATCTCACACAAATGTAAAGCACCTGGAGCTGAAATTGAACAAAAGGAAAGGACTGATAAAAAAACACTAAAATACCTTTTTGATGTCACAAGAATCACCACTTTTTGATATTCTGATTAGAAGATATTGGCTTTTGAGTCCAAATTAGGGTTTTGACTTCAATTGACTGTATCATTTTTGGAAATAAAATTTTAGAAAATGGATGGCACCATTGGAAAGTACACTAAAAGACCTTTCCAATGGTATCTTGTTGTCGATTTTCAAGACCGTGGTGAAAAGATATGACCCTTGGAAGATCTCTAACCTATTAGGTCCTAATAGGCTAACTAGGTGCAAAAAATTAAGCACCTAGGTGAAAAAAGTTTTCCCTTGGTCCTTGATGTGACTACGGCTTTACTTGGAAATTTAAAAAAAATTGCTATTGGATTAGGCTACGTTGGAGCGACTAAAAGGCGGCTGAAAGCGAGTAGAGCGAGAACTCTAGGCGACACAACCTCCTTTAGGGAGCCCCTCAGTCACCAATGGAATTGTGGGTTGGGGGCTATTGAGTAGACGGGAGTCGAGAGTTTGAGATTGATGACAATGAAGAGATGGTTGGTGGATGGGGCTCAAACGATGATGGCCTATAACAAGATGGGCTCAGATGGATGTGACAAGCCCCCCCAAGTGGCTAAAAATTTACTCACATCTGCCAAAAACACTAAATGTGGCCAACAAGACCTAAGTCTGCAGAAGAATAAGTTGTGGAAAAAAATGAATATTTCCAGAAAAGGAAATTCAAATTTATTTAAAAATTGGTCCTCTAATATATCTGACTACAAATATTTGTGTCGATGGAGGAAAAATATATGCTGCTGGTAAAAAATAAAATAAACCCTATAATTCCGACTAGTAATATTATTGCAGTCGCTCCAATATATTTTTTTTTCCAAAAAATATTGAAAAATCCCAAATATTTTATGAAAGAAATAGCCTGCTAATTAAAAAAAAAAATTCCATAGAGTATGATGGAGGGAGAGAATTTTTTTTTGCAAACCATATGATCCAAATGGTATGAATTTGCAAACCCTAAAGATACCTTTGATGGCTCTCGGTTAGATATCTCCAATTTTGATGAATGAACAAGCAATCCTAGGGTTTTGAGGCCTTCTAAAGACAATGGTGAGCTCGGATTGGACTCAATTTTCTTTAGAATCTAGCTTAGTCCCCGGGTGGTGCCAACTAGCCTGCAATAAAAACATTCAAGCCTTCAATGGATCTCTCTAGCCTAACTTTGTTGATCTTGAGATGAATCTTCAAAGGAAAAGCTCTGAGACCATGTAGAAATTATGGATGCACAATCACCCTATGAAGCTACAACCTTGAAAGGATCTTTGCTAAGAAGAAATTCACCCACAAAGAAAGTGTTGCAACCTAGGCATGCAAATTGAGATTCTATTATGATATTGATCTAGAATGATTTAAAAATGTACAAATTCCTTGTATACATAGGTAACGGTGAGATGTTGTATGATATATGATGTTGCCATGTGTCTTGATCTAACAACATGTGAAACCTAACTAACTACCTAGAATGATGTGAAGATAGGATAAGGCTTCTAGAAAAGACAACTCATCCTTCTAGAGGGAATATTTTATCCTAAATACATGTGAAGGGGGTGGCCCCATTATAACTAATTTCCTAGTGATGCAACCTAGGAATTAATTAAATAATATGCCTAAGTAAAATTATGCAAGTGTAATTAAATATTAATTACACCAACAGTTACTAATGGTGTAGAGTTGTAGTAGTGGATATTTTTTGTGTCTTTGAGATGAATTTTCCATTGTAACAATCTTCTTTCTTCTTCTTTCTACTCTAGCAGTGAACCCTTCTTTCTTTTGGGTAGTGAGCCCTCCAATAGTGAGCCTATTGTATTTGGTATTGTAATTACTTTATATAGTGAGCTAATTCTCATTGTGGCTTTCCCCTTCTTAGTTTTTCCACAAAAAATTGGTGTTCTCATGCATTTGGATGTGTTTACATTATTTTTTCTCATTTTTATATTCTACCAATGCATGATAAGGGTTTAATGGTTGTTAAGGGTTTAAGGATTAAAGCAGATTTGAATGTTAATGAGGTTTTTTGATGTTTTAATGTACAACTGATTCACCCCCCTCTCAGTTGTCTTATGCATTCAATAATTGGTATCAAATCAAGGTTCCATAGAAGAATGCTTAACCCCTATAGGTAGATCCTATGGTGCACAAGAAAGAGGCTCCTCTATTTGATGTATCTGATTATGCATTTTGGAAGACTAGGATGGAAGGTTTCCTTGTTTCCCTAGGGTTTGGAGTTTGGAATTCAATTGAAGATGGATATACAATGCTTTAAAATGTATCATGAATTGATGATGAGATCAAGTCTTATGAGAAAAATGGAAAAGAAAGGTATGCTCTCTTGACCAGTCTTTCTAATTCAAAAATTGTGAAGGTCATGAGCTATAAATCTACTAAATAAATTTGGAAGAAATTGGAAAGTGTTTAAGAAGGATATGATAAGGTCAAACAAGCAAAGATGCAAAATCTAAAGACTAAGTTTGAAACCCTAAGGATGAAAAAATATGATGATATTATAGGGTACATGCATAGAGTGGATGAAGTTGTCAATTTCATCAGACGTCTTTGCTGGAAAACTTGAAGAAGATGAGGTGGTAAGGAAGGTATTAAAAACTATTCCTAAATCTTATAGTCATAAGGTTTTTGCTATTGAAGAAGCTTGAAATTTAAATCATTATTCTAGAGATTAGTTGTTTGGTGCTTTAACAAATTTTAAATTGAGAGAGATTGGTCCAAGTGATTAAAGAAAAGAGACTTCTTTTAAAATTAGCAAAGTAGAGAAGAATGAGGAATCTGATTTGGGTGGGTTTGATGAGCTAGAAGTAAACTTTGTGAGGAGATTGAAAAAGGGCACTCAAAAATATAGTGGTAAGTTACCTTTCAAATGTTTCAATTTTGGAAAGATGGGTCATTATACTTCAAGATGTCTTGTCAAAGCTTCAAATGAAAAATTCAAGGAGAATAGAGGTAAATCAATTAAGAAAAGTTATTATGTTAAAAAAGATGCTAGTATATTTGATGATGAATCTAATTACCCAGATGATGAAAATGATGAATGCTTGTTCATGGATCTAAATGTTGGAACCAATTTTTCTAACTTTGAGAGATGTATGAAGGAAGTTGCTTTAAAAGCAGTTCATAATGTCAAATGGACTATGATGACTACTTTTCATACTATAAAGGATAAAACCTATTGGATTATTGATAGTGGATGCTCAACTCATATGAAAATTGATAAGAGTAAGCTTGTTAAAATAAAGAAGTTTGAAGGTGGTCTTGTTAAGTTTGGTGATGATACATCTGCTAAGATATGTGGAAAAGGTTCAATCAGTTTTTATGGCAATCATAATATAGATGGTGTTCTTTATGTTAAGGGTCTTTGGCATAATCTTCTAAGAGTAGGAACAATGTGTAGCAAAGGATATAATCTTGTATTTTAGAATGATGGTTGTGAGATTAGAGAAGGCTCCTGAACTTTGGTTGTTGGAAGAAGAATGATGGATGAAACAGTTTATTAGATTAAGGGTTCTAATGGTATGTGCTTTAGGACTCAAGTAATGAAATATGGCTATGGAATAGAAGAATGTGTCACATCAATTTTGACAACCTAGTGAGGATCAACTCTGCTCAAGCAGTGAGAGACCTACCAAAGATTATAAAGGCTATTAATGTAGTTTTCAAGGAATGTCAAGTTGGGAAGCAAACAAGAAAAAGGTTCAATATTAAAGAATACTCTACTACATGACCTTTGGAGTTGGTGCATACAAACATTTGTGGACCTACAAGAATAAGAAGTTTTCAAGGTGACAGGTATTTCATGTTATTGATTGATGATTACTCTAGAATGACTTGGGTAACTTTTCTCAAAAAGAAATTAGAAGCTCTAGATAAGTTTAAGGCATTTAAAGCTATGGTTGAGAATGAAATGGATGTGAAATAAAAATTTTAAGATTTGATAGAGGTAGAGAGTTCACCTCTTATGAGTTTAAATTTTTTTGTGAAGATCATGGAGTAAATATGCATTTGTTAGCTCCTAGGACTCCTCAACATAATGGAGTGGTGGAAAGGAAGAATATGATAGTTTAGGAAGTAGCAAGGACAAATATTTCAAAGACTCCCTCTGAGTTGTGGTATGGAAGATCCCCTATTGTTAAATTTTTTTGGGTGTTTGAAAGAAAATATTATATTAGAAGAGATGAAAAATTAGGAAAGTTTGATGCAAGATTTGATGAAGAAATATTCCTTAGATATTCTACAAAGAGCAAGGCTTAGTGGTCCTACAACAAGAGGCTAAAACTAATTGTTGAAAGTGCAAGTGTCAAAGTGGATGAAGACCTACATAAAATCTCACTAATGATATAAGGAAATGAATCATATGAGTCCTCTTGCAAACAAGAAGAGAAATATGATGGTAAGGATAAATAAGTGTAGGTTGAAGAGGAAAAAGCTCTAGAAAGGATCCCTAAGAATCCTAAGTATGTGTAGAAGAATCATTCTAAAGATCAGATTATTGGTGCTAAAAGCATAGGTGTATTGACAAGATGAAAGGATGCTATGATAGAAGAGTAGGTAAAATTATGCTTAATTTCCAATGTTGAACCTAAAACGGTGATTGAGGCATGCAAAGATGAATTTTGGATCAAGGCTATGGAAGAAGAATTGATGTAGATTGAGAATATCAGAATTGGGAACTTGTCCCTAGACCAACAAACAAGAATGTGATTGGAACTAAGTGGGTATTTTGAAACAAATTGAATGAGAATGGAGAATTTATTAGGAACAAGGAAAGGCTTGTGTGTAAAGGATACTCACAAGTAGAAAGAATAGACATTGAGGAGACATTTTTTCTGGTGGCAAGGACGGAGGCTATTAGGATGTTTTTGGATTTTGTAACACATAAGGATTTCAAAGTTTATTAGATGGTTATGAAGTTTGCATTCTTGAATGGTGAGTTGGAAGAAGAGGTATACATTGAACAACCAGAAAGATTTCAGTTATCAGTCATCTCTTTTGTTAATTAAATCAATCCATCTGATCTAATTACCCCTATTTAATTAAATAATCAAGTTTATTTGATTAAATATCTAAAGTCTGTTCATTAAATTAAATAAATTAAAACCTTATTTGATTTAATCTAACACCATCTCTTTTAATTAAATAAATCAAAATCCTTATTTAATTAATCTCTTGTCATATTCCTCTCTTATTTGATTTAAATAAATCCATAAATTTGAGTCAAATAGGTCACATCATCTAACCTCTCTCATTAAATTAATTAATCCTTGATTAATTTAATCTCATCTCATGTCCCATCCTCTAGATAATTCAAGTTGCACATGAAAATAGATTTAATTCATTTATTAAAGCTCTATTTTCCACACAAGGCATCTTTTGGAATATTCTCTCAATTTGAATTCAAAAATTCCAAGTCAACATGTACATCCAACAAGGAAATAAATTCATCTTACATGTCCTTTGCCTAGAGCCAAGTGGCATTTATTGCATTTTCCCTTCCCTCGTACATGTCATTTCGACAAATTTGAAATTCAAAATTATGCATTTATTGGTACAAACCCCAAATCTTGCACATCCTTCATCCATTCATATCTTGACAAGTGGCATCATGCCATTGGATGAATGTTAGTCCCACATTGCTCAAATTTGGACATTCATCCATCTTGACATTCTATAAATAAAGAGCTCATATCCTCATTTCATCATCCACAATTTGAGTAAAGTTACCATGCTCAAATCATTAGCCATTTTTATCCATCATCATTGAGTTCTTAGCTAGGTTTTTTGCAGATTTTGGCTTGGAGCTCTCATTCTTCACCATCAAAGTGGATCAAATCTTCATCAACATATAAAGCTTGCATCTTAGGAATTGGGAAAGGGCCAATTTTCACATCAAATTGACACCAATTCCCCCATGGGATCATGAGTTTGCACATCTAATTAGGATTCAATCTTTATTTTATCATTTCCATTGTGTTCTTTAATATTTTCTTCCTAGTTTGAATGTTGTAAATGGATTTCATGGGAATCCTTGTTTTAGCTTGCAATTCCTTGTTTAACTTGTTTACCCATGTTGTTTTGCAGGTACTAGGAAAAGGGTTTGCACATTTTGCACTAGAAGGAGGGTTGGATATCATTCTTTTTCTTTTTTTCTTAAAATTTCCACATTTTCACTCACACACAGAAAGTTCCAACGTTGGGAGCTCAGTGTCGCTATTTTGGCACCACTGACTCTTCAGCGTCGCTATATGGCACTGCTCGAAACTAAAACTGTGACGTTGGACTCGTCCCACCAAAATATTTGAATTTCAAACTCCGCCACTAGACTCGTTGACTTGCAGGAATTTTCAAAATTTTAAAAATTGCGATGCTGGGCAAAAAGTGCGACGGAGTTGAGTTCTCTATCCCGACATAGAGCGACGCTGTGAGGGCATCGCTCAGAAATCAAATTGCGATGCAGTTACGAGTTGCGACGTTGGAAGACAGTAAAAAGGGAAAATTTAATTTTAGCACGTGCTTTTGATTTATGATTAAAGTGTCTTCTGTTTTCTGCTTTTTAATTTCTGTATTTTCCAGAATCTGACTCATTTTTCTTCCTTATAGGTTGGAAACCGAAATTGAAGAAAGGAGAAGCATGAGAAGGAGGTTCGCCAAATCAAAGTGTTTTTAAACACTATAGTGTTTGCTTAACACTTTTTCATGAAATTGTTATCTTTTTCTTCCTTAAGGCACTAGTTTTCATTTGGGGCTAAAAAGAATCTTTCCATTTCTTACAAAGGCTAAAATGAACTTTAGGATCACAACTTACTAGATTTTGTTTCTTGGATTAACAATTGAACAAACTATATTTCACTTGTCTTTTGGTGTTTAAAAAGAACTCACATTTTGCTTTGTGGATTTAAAAGGACAAGTGTAACTTTGTTTTTCATGAGGGCTTACTTAAACTAAAGCCATTAAAAAATGATGTATGCGCTTCTCTCGCGCTTTATAGCGTTCTTGAGAATCAAAAGGTATTTTTCATGATTTTAGGGTGAGACAAAGCAATCACCTCCACACTTCAATTTGGGTTTAAAATTGAACAAGATCTTGTGCGAGTGTGAGTGGGGGCATTGTTGCATATATTCTCTCTCCTTGTTGCCAACAAGGATTGATTGAGTTACGAATATTGTTCTTCATTCACTTTAGTTTATCCTAGAGGGCCTGCCTTGGGGAAAAAGTACTCACCCAAGGGAATGACTCAACTGCTAACACTCTAAAGCCAAGAGTATTTCCAACTGGTATATAAATGTGGGTATTGGAGTAAACGCCAATATCATGCGGTTGATTCCGACAAGATGGATCCGAAAGGGGACTCTTGCCATATGGGTCAATCTCCACGAACGGAAAGTCCTTATTAAAACCCATGTGCTAGAATTTTCCAAAATCCTTTAAACTATTTGTTGGTGCAAGAACAGTCGTTTTGAAGTCACCCCACACTTTTACAGTCTTCTAGTAGAAATGGAAAACATGCCATGGGAGTTTCATGGGTGTTGATGCTTGGCTGCCTCATATTAGTGAGTGCCGTGGAGGGGAGCCAGTGGGGTCAAGCATCTAACCATTCGCTAAAGATAAGCATAGCTGGACTTATCCAAGTGGGAATCCAACAAATATTGTCTTACACATCCATAGGATTGTACTTATTCTTGGGTTATAAAATGCATTGCTTGATCGAAAACACCATGGAAACAAACACTTGAACCTCATCCAAATTTCAAACCCTTTTGAAGACAAATGCAATTGACTCAATCCATATGTTATTGCTTTCCCTTGGGATTCAAATCCTTAGAGGTTTCTAAACATTGGATTATATCTCGATTTGTCTCCTTAAGTAAACAATAGGAAAACCCTTGCCTTAAGTTCATCAAATTTCCACATAACATATCTTGTGGGGTTTGAAGAAATTAATACATTGGACATCTTAGTTTGGAAACTAATCAAAGAAAGTGTTTTTGGTAAAATAAAGCCATTAAGCAAAGCTAAGCAAAATGAACTTTCATATGTGTTGAAGACTCACAATCCCAAAGCAAAAAATCATTGGTTGGAAATCTGAAAATGAATGTTTAAATGAAATCATTTCTTGGTTACAAAGATCTATAGAAGCATTTGCATGCTCTTCAATACCTAGGTCTAGGCAAACAAAGTGTCTTTTTTAAGGTTCATCTTAGGATCAAAGCAAATCAAAATATTTTTCATCCATCCTTCAAAACATCAAAACAAAATCATCTCACCATCACCTTTTGGAAAATCTTGAAATCATCCCTTAATGCTAGGCCTTTTGGAAAAATCAAACACCATCAAATCCTTGAGACTAAATCCTTGAAAACATTATCAAAATCACCTTTTGGCTAGGTATGTGTAGATGCATCCTTTTGCATATGCTTAGTCAAAGTCATCAAAATCATCTTGTTTAGCTTAGTATACATAGATGCATCCTTCTTTGTATGCTTAGCTAAATTATCATCTCATTTGAATAGGTGTGGGTAGATGCATCCTTCTCCCTACACATATTCAAAATCATCATCCCTCGAACAAAGCTATCCCTTAGATCATCATCCAACATCTTAGGGTCCTTTTGTTCAAAATCAAACCAAATCAAAACCAATCAAGATCAAGGACAAACTCGAAAGGAAAATCAAAATAAAAAATCCGAAACATATCTGAAAGACCAAAAATCCTAGCATCTCTCATCAAGATTGACCAAAAGACCATAACATCCACATCATCCATCCCTAACATCATCATCATATTATCTTCTTTGATCCTCAAGGCATCCTAAAACTTTCTACTTTCGGCATAAAATAAAGATCAATCCAAAGAATCAAGAGATTCATCTCCCATATTCTTGAAAATTGATCCTCGTTTTATGGTTCAAACTAGATCTCAATACAAGAAGAGCATGGAAACCAAAAAAGAAACACCCGCTTCAAGTGATCTTAGCCAAACAAGCATTGAAATAAATCCCGCTGAGTCAAGCAATCTGTTGACCATCTCATCATCCCAAAATCCGCAAGAGGAAAACCAAGGAGAGGATCTTACCCTTGGAATGTCTCACAAAGAAATAACTGAAATGCTCCAAAATCCAGACAATCATAGAATCATCAACATCATGATGAGGCTCAACCCTTTGTTATACATGCTTGAAGTAGCAAAACAAGGGGCCAAACTACCATCGGATTTTGATGTGAGTACCATAGTGGAGACATAATTTCCACCAATCTCATCCACCATCCCCATCTCATCTACACCTCCATCCCAAAACATCGAGCAAAACATTCCACAAATCATGACATCTTTTGCTCCAACCCAACCCAACGTTAACAAGAGAAATGCATTCCTTAATGCTCTTCAAGCACACCCCCTTGTTAATAATCAAAACTTGGATGCAAACACCACCTTGGAACAAAACATATCTGAAAACCCATTACATAGGAATGTTCCTCTCACCTTCCATCATGATCCATCATCATCATACTTTTGTGCAATGCCCGAAACTCCCCTCCTCACAAATTCACAAGGGGAGGGAGATATGTTCGGACCAGGGGGCATCTTTGACACCACAACATTTTCACAAGAACTTGCACCCCTCACATTTCCATCTCTTCCACCATTGCCACCATCATCCACATCACTCCTTGGTTTAGGGCTTCCCCCTCTACCAAATATCAATCAAACCACTATCCCAAATATCAATCAAAGCATTATGCCAAACGCTCAAAATTTTTCGTTGATATCGCAACAACAGACAACAAATGCACAAGCAATTGCAACATCATCAAACACCCCATTAACATCAAAAAGCATGGTCTCTCAAGGACCAATTACATCAACAACACCATCCATCACGCAAAACACCAACACCATCCATCACGCAAAACACCAACACCACCTTCACAAACACCATTCCAAATCCACCACCACCAACTTCCACCACATCAAGCCAACACAATGCAGCATTGCAAGTTGCTTTCCAAAAAGGATACCAACAAGTTCAGAAACAAAAAGTCGAACAACTAGCTGCTCAAGCTACCCAAGCATCCCAAGCCGCCTTACAAGTGCAACAAGCCCAAGCATTATTGCAACAACAACAACAAGCTTCCCAAGCTGCACAAGTCGCACAAGCATTGCAAGCACAAAGGGCTGCTCAAGCACAACTTCTATTGCAACAACAAGCAGCACAAGCTGAAGCACAACTTCTTGCATAAAGACAAGTAGCGCAATTGCAAGCATATCAGCAAGCAATAAAGCAATATCAAGAACAACAAGAAATAGCAGAATTGGCAGCTCAACAACAAGTGTTGTTGGAACAAAAACAAGCACAACAACAAGCACAAATATTAGCGCAACAACAACAAGATCAACAACAAGTGTTGTTCATACAAAAGCAGGTGGAAGCCTACCTCACTCGCCAAAACATATAGATACCATCAAAAAACACACCGACCAACCCACCCATCCAACCCATGATTGAAATACCCCAAAACACTTTTATCCCACCCCTGATCCATAAAATGATGTGACGACACAACTCAGGTTACTCTCGCAACAAGTGCTCGACCTTTAATCAGGGCGAACAACCAAAACACCAAGCAACTTGTGTCCCTGTCCATTTGATAGGAGCTTAATGATGAGACCATTCCCCATGGGATTTGAAATCCCCAAATTTGAAAAATGTTGAGGGATGGGAAACCCTGAAGATCACATCAGGGAATTCCAAGTTCATTGCATGGAGGTCGCATATGACAATACTTATCTAACGCGGCTATTTCCTAGGAGATTGGTAGGCCACGCTATAGAATGGTTCTCTCGCTTACCTTTAGGCATTAGAATATTCCAAGAAATTAGGGATGCATTCATTAAAAATTATGCATGTAACATTGCAATGGATGTTAGTCTCGAAGAAGTCTTAGCTCTAAAACAAGGAAAGGGTGAATCATTCGCCTCATTCCTACAATGATGGCGATCCAAGGCCAATTGTAGAAAGTGGACCATGCCAGAAGAATAACAAGTTTGCACCATCACAGCCAACCTTGAAGGCCGCTTGGAATTTCATCTCAAGGTTCAAGGCGTCACCACATACGATCAATTGATCTCCAAGACACTCAACATCGAAAGAGCCCTCATAACTCAACCTGCGGAATCAACATCATACCACCCACCATCCAATTACAATGATAAACCTCGCACATGGGAAAGGAACAAAAACATTACTAATGATGGTGTTGTTGATGCCAAGGTGGTCATTAGTGCCCCACACCAACATACACCCACACCACAAATCCAAACACAACACCAAAACACTCATCACACAACACACCAACCCAACAACAATCCATCCATCAATAATCTCAATGACCAAAGGGGACCACCCCAACACGAAGGTTATCCCAAATGAAAATACACCACTTTGGGGGAACCACTTGAGGACATAATGAAAAAAATAATCGAGAAAAAACTCATCAAGCCTCCTACATTTGAGAATTACCAAGAACCGGATGTCAAACCCCCTTGGTATAACGAGAATCAACTTTGCGAATTCCATAAAATCAAAGGCCACACCACAAACAGTTGCATGAGACTCAAAAACATCAGCCAAGATCTCATCGATAAGAAAATCATAAACATAGAACAACCTATGGGAAATCAAGATCTTAAGATATATATGAATCCGATGCCGAATCATGGCAACAGAGGGAATAAAAATGAAAAAGGGAAGGGAAATGTAAATCATGTGTATGAAATAGTCATTGCCTCCCTAAATGAAGACTGGATGGTCATCACCATCAAGGGCGCCCATGCCGAAGATTGAGGAGTCACCACAAGAGGCGGCAAAGTAACCATTGCAGGATCATCCCAGCCAAACAGAGTCCCTGCATCTACATCCGTTCCTAATGGCTACAATGTCCTAGATCAACTCAAGAGAATGCCAGCGCAAATATCCATCATGGAGTTGCTAAAAATCTCATCTTCCCATAAGAAAATCCTAGAGGAGGCGTTGGCATCATCCACTATCCCTGCAGATCTTGACGCGGAGCAATTCCAAGCTATGGTCGGAAACATCATTACGCTGAATTTCCTTACATTCTCTGACCAAGATTTCCCCGCCCAACCATCTCACAACCATTCACTTCACTTGGAAGCCATAGTACATAAGAGAAAAATCAAAATGGTTTTGGTGGATGGAGGTGTGGGTTTGAACATCTGTTCCCTAAGCCTCATCAAGTAGTTGAAAATATCAGAAGATTCCATCGACAAAGGAAAGGGCATCACGATAAGAGCATATGATGACCAAGAAAGAGTATCTCAAGGCACAATCAAACTCCCTATTCAAGTAGGGCCTACCATCATGGAAACCACTTGTTAGGTCTTGGACCTCGACTTTCCATATAATATCCTCTTAGGACATCCATGGATCCATGCGATGAAAGCGGTAGCATCAACTTTCCACCAATGTGTGAAATTTACACATAACGGACAAGAAATTACCATCCATGGAGATCCCGAACCTTTCTCATATTGCAAAAAACTTGAAGCAAAGTATTACAAAAACCCCCAAGTGCCAAAAAATGATGAGGGCCCATCCACACCATACATCGACCCCACTACTCTCACGTCCACTTCTGCGACAGAGACACCCGCCACTCCCACCATTCCCACCATTTCCGACATCGAGCTTATCATCCAGGATGACGGTTGTGGAAGCTACAAGCTTCCTAACAATGCTTTTGTGATAGGAGAGTTACCACAATCTCCTAGATCACGGGGACATCCACAAGAAAACCAAGCTTCCACATCACAAACGTCTCCTGAAGACTATCCCAAATTCACAAGATGGGGAGACCTTGGCCAAGAGATTATTGAAGTAGATCCATCTCACATGTTATATCAAGATGAAATACTGACACCTGAATTACCAATGGATGAAAGAAGCAAGGGTCTACAAATGATGCTCGCAATGGGCTACGACAAAAATCAAAGACTTGAAAAAAATGACAATGGCCTCATAATACCTATCATGCTAGAGACGTGACCCATAACAAATCTTGGCCTTGGATGTACCCCTCCAAGTATAACCATACGTGGCCGAAGTCCTCCAGTTAGAACGGTTAATATTTCTCCTCAGCCAATAGCAGCAGAAGTACGCTCACCAATAACCATAGGTAGAGATATACATAACTTTATAATTGAGGTCTATATTAGTAGCGATGACGAGGATACCATGACCAATCTACCTAGGCTATTTTAGGATACCACTCTTTGCATGATTAGCACCCTCTCCTTTGAAACAGACCATCAAAATCATGAGATCCGCTTAGTATATCCCCAACTCATTGACTATGACCAACGAGGACCACCATTTCTTGATACATTCAAAAATGATGAGGCACTCTCAGAATTCATGGGATTGAGGGATAACATTCTAGATGGAGATTATAAGGCAGGGTTTATAATGGAGTTGGACACACGTTCCTATTATGGGGAAATGATTGAATCCTTCAGTCGCAAAAGTGAGAAACTAAGAATCATATCCAAGTCTTTGAGTGAAAACCACACTGTGGCACTCTCTGACAAGAAAAAAGTAAAAAGAAGGGATGTATCCAACGGTGAAAACCTCTCTGAGGCGCTTGAGGATGAAGGATTCAATCTTCCTTTAAGAGCTATTCATTAGGAAAAGTCAACAGTCTTGGCCGAAAAATGCAATCCTGTCAACCTAGGAATAGAGGAGACCCCGCATAAAACATTCTATAAGGAATCACTATTATCAGAAGAGCAAGAACTCCTAGCAGCATTCCTAAGGGAAAGGCAAATAAACTTTGCATGGAGTTATGTTGATATGCCAGGGCTTGACCCAGAGACTGTGGTTCATTACTTAGTAGTGTATCTAGAAGCAAAGCCGGTCAAACAAAATCTTTGAAAAATGCATCCTCAAATTGCTCTGTTAGTCAAAATGGAGCTAAAAAAGCTATTGGACGCAGGATTCATCCGACTAATAGATTATCTAGAATGGGTGTCAAACTTGGTACCTGTTTCAAAGCCTGATGGAGCCATTAGAATTTGCACATACTTCAGAGATTTGAACAAATCATGTCCAAAGGATGATTTCCCACTTCCCAACATCGACATGATAGTAGACATGACAATAGGACATGAGATGCTATCACTAATGGACAGATTTTTAGGATACAATCAGATCATGATAGCAAAAGAAGATTAACATAAGACAGATTTCACTTGTCCATGGGGAACCTACTATTGGAACATGATGCCATTCAACCTAAAGAATGCAGGGGCAACATATAAAAGGGCCATGACATTGATATTCCATGACATGATTCACAAAACAGTCGAAGACTATGTTGACGACATCCTAGCTAAATCCAGAAAAAAGAAAAGATCATATAGCAACCTTAAGTGCTATTTTTAACAGACTAGAGGAGTAAAAGGTTAGACTAAACCCAAAGAAGTTCGTCTTTGGTGTACAATCAACAAAGCTCCTAGGATATATAGTGTCCATGAGGGGTATCGAGGTGGATCCAGTGAAGGTGAAAGCAATCCTCGAAATGGAAGCACCAAATACATTAAAACAATTGAGAGGCCTCCAAGGCAGACTTCAATCCATCTGACGATTCATAGCACAACTGGTAGACAAGCATAACCCATATTCTCACCTACTCCACAAGGGGGTAGCGTACAAATGGGATACAAAGTGCAAAGAGGCATTTAACAAAATCAAGGAATATCTACTGACACCACTAGTCTTAATGCCACCCATCCCAAGAAAGCCATTGATCTTATACGTGTCAGCAACAACAACAGCCCTCTGAACTCTCCTAGCTCAACATGACAAAAATGGAATGGAAAGGGATATCTACTATATCAATAGAACAATGGTCGATCATTAGCTAAACTACTCATTCATCGAGAAAGCATGCCTCGCAGTAGTGTTTGCATCACAAAAATTCAGACATTACATGTTGGCACACGAGATAAAGCTCATTGCCAAAATTGACCCCCTCAAGTATCTATTATCAAAGGCAATGCTCACAGGAAGAATGGTAAAATGGGTGATGATATTGTCATAGTACGACATTGAGTATGTAGAGCGGAAAGCAATTAAGGGACAAGTTGTCGTAGATCAACTAGAAGAAGCACCTATTTATTTTGAAAATCCTCTTGTCTCAGAGTTTCCAGATGAATCCATTTTTAACCTCAACATAGCTGACCACTGGAAACTATACTTCGATGGATCATACACACAGAATGGATTAGGAGCTGGTGTCTTCTTCATCACCCCACAAGGGGATTGCATACCAAGGTCATACAAACTGGCATTTCCTTTCACCAACAACATCGCGGAATACGAGGCTTTGACTATAGGTCTCAGGATAGCAGTGCAATGGAACATCATAGCTCTCAAAGTGTACGGAGACTCTCGGTTGATCATAAATCAAGTCAATAATGAATATCAGACCAAGGATGACAAGCTCATTCCATACAAGAACTTGGTGGAGACTCTCAAAGAATCTTTCATTGAAATAACATTTGAGCAAATTCCCAGAACCAACAACAGAGCAGCAGACGCCATGGCAACAATTGGATCCCTATTGTACATCCCTTATAACGTTCCAAAATATGAATTCTTGATTGAGCAACTTCTCATGCATGCATTTGAGATACGAGAATCAGAATTCGTGTGTGAAATCGTTGGTCGCGGTGATCCTTGGTATCATGACATCTACACATATCTTCGCATAGGAGTCATACCCACTGACCTGCCATCGAACCTAAAATGAACCTTTGTTAAAAAGGCATCCAGATTTGTCATCCTAGGTGATACCCTATACCGTAGATGCATAGAAGGTATCGTACTACACTGTTTAAACGTTGAGGAGGCATTAACTGCTTTAACTGAAGTACACAAGGGTATCTATGGTTCGCACTCAAGTGGAATGACCATAGCCAAGAAACTACTAAGGATGGGGTATTATTGGCCCATAATGGAAAGAGAAGCACATGATCATGCTAGAAGGTGTCTACAATGTCAGCAACATGGGGACCTCATCCATGCTCCAGCTCAAGAGCTTCATCCTATCATCACACTGTGGCCCTTTTCACAGTGGGGACTCTATCTCATTGGGAAAATCACACCCACCTCATCTAATGGCCACAAATTCATCATAACTGCAACTGAGTACTTTACTAAGTGGGTGGAAGCCATACCCATGATGTATATAACTGGGAAGCAGATTTCTAAGTTCATCCTAAACTATCTCATATGCCACTATGGTGTTCCACAAGCCATTATCTCAAATAATGGGACACCATTCAAAAATCAGGATGTCCGTGATTTATGCGAGAAATTCAAAATCCAACATCGCTTCTCCACCCCGTACTATCCCCAAGGCAATGGCCAAGCAGAAGCTAAAACAAAACCATTCTGAAAATCCTTAAGAAAATAGTTAATGATGTAGGTCATGACTGGAGTTTACAGCTTAATCCTGCCCTCTAGGCCTATCGAACCAGCATCTGCACACCCACTGGCGCCACCCCCTTCTCATTAGTCTATGGATCAGAAGCGGTACTCCCCATTGAGATTGAGCTCCCATCCCTCAGAATATCACTGCAAAACCTCATCACTGATGAAGACTACCGAGTGTCAAGATTGAATGAGTTGGAGCTACTAGATGAGAAACGTATAGATGCTTTGAATCATTTGCAAGTTTGTCAGAATAGACTCAAAAGGAGCTACAATAAGAAAATCAGAAGCAGGACGTTCCAAGTTGGAGAATTGGTCTTAAAAGAAAATCAGAAAAATGTCCCAAACCCAAGCAGCAAAGGCAAGTTCAAACCTAATTGGTTAGGACCATTCGTCATAACAACAAGTTACAAATTAGGGGCATATCGGCTATCAACACCCGAAGGGGAACCTCTGCAGGAGCCCATGAATAGCTCCCATCTCAAAAAATTTATGCCTAAATCTTTCAAGGTATAGAACCAAAAAATCCAAAAATCAGAAAATGTCCTGAAAAAATGGTTACTTCGGCAAAAACCCTGCAAACAGGCATCTTGGTGACAATAAAAAAATCAAAAAAGAAAAAAGTCCAAAAAAATCATAAAAAGGATCAAAAAATCGTCCTCTAGTGAAAACCACTTTTGTGGCACTTTGGACAAGTACCTTGGTGAAAACCTGCAAATAGGCACCTTGCGTAAATAAGTAGTTTGCATCCACCAGGATCTGTATGGCTTGTTCTGCATCATCCATCCATTACGCTTCCATCATCCATTGCATCTAGATCTCCATCCATCACTCATCCACTCGCATTCGTACCATAGCTTGGCCCTGTTTTCGTATCATAATCCCTCCTAGTACTACTTGGCCCATCCTCAAGGTCAGTTTGTCCTACCTTTATCGGAGTAGTCTATCGCATCACATTGGGGGCACATTCTCGTCGGATCAGATTCATGTATATTCTTAAAGTCCTCAAATCACAAAATCCAAAAAACATCAAAAAATCACAAAATCCAAAAAAACATCAAAACATCAGAAAATCCAAAAACATCAAAACATCAGAAAATCCAAAAACATCAAAACATCAGAAAATCCAAAAACATCAAAACATATCAAAATCCAAAAACATGTCAAAAAGTCATTCAAAAAGATAAAAAAACAGAGTCATTTTGTCGAACTACGTCATCTCTGAGCTTGAACGTAGGCAAGGTTGATCTTTGATCATCCCCCAAGACACTTAGGTCAGTCCTTTAGGAGTTTGTCATAATAAACTGACATTTCATCATGTATATCATCATTTGTAAATCGGTCAAGTCATCAGTCAAACTACGTGGTATCTGCATGTATAACGTAGGCAAGGCTAATCTGTTGATCAGCCCTCGAGACCCCTAGGATAGGTCTTTAGGTTAGTCTCTTGGTCAAAATCTCGGAAAAAACCAAAAAAATTGGAAAAGTTGAAAATCAAAACATTTGAAAAATCTCAAAAACACCAAAAACAGCCCCAAAACATTGCAAAACATCAAAAACATCCAAATATTTGAAAAAATCCATCCGTCCATCTCGCTTGCACCCGCAATAAACACCATCCATAATAAACTAATCGTCATCCTCAACCTTTGGTGAAATAGTTAGAAACAAGCCTAGTAGGTCGAAAGTAAAAACTCAAAATGTCAAGTCTTAGGTCTAAGTCAAGTGCGTAAGCAAGTTGGTCATCTCTTCATATTGGTAACTCATCATCCAATCAGTCCTATGTCAATCATCCCTTAGAGCACTTTGGATAAACGAAATTACATGCCGCCATCCACTAACATGTCCTAGGATGAATCCTTCCTACAATGGGCATTATCTTTTGGCAATAAGTTTCGGTTCTTATCCTTAGAAAACACATCCTTTTTCCATTAGCGGTATTGAAGAGTATCAATTTGTTTGTTTACTTGGTCTTTATCTTTTCACTTATCTTATTTGCGCTCATCACAAGGTTGTCTTGATGATATCCCAAAATAGAGGATTTAGAGAAATAGGAATGGGGCAACGATCATTATCTTTTGTCTGCTATGCTTGTTGGACGTTCTTGTGATATAACCTCGGCGAATACTTGCTTTGTTAGGTATGTATGGAAGAGGTCTAGGGAAACTTGTTGACTATTGCATGGATAGGTTTACCTTTTCGTGTTTTGGTCTGAGGTGCCTGAAACTTCTGAAGTACATCCTAGTAAGGTTTACGTATGTCAGGTATGAACAAGAATACTCCTTTCTACTTGTCAAGTCAAAGTTTATCTCACTGGGTACAACGCCATCCTGGTTTTCTATACCTTGATGCATTATACCACGTGTGTTATCAAACATAAGAAAATTTGGCCCTTTTGAAAATCCCAATTCCTTGGCAAGCAATCATCATCAGCATCATTTGAATTTGCATCACCTTGTGTCTTTTTGAAATGACTTCTTCTTTTACTAACCGCACTAACAAGGTACTATGACAGTTGATCATCATCACCATCATCGTCATCGATCCTGCATCCACAAATCATTAGCATATTGCATAAACATATCATATAGGAAACATACACATCACATAACCATCATCATATAAACAAGTTATCATAGAAATTCTTCATAGATAGGTGCATCCATGTCATTGGATTTTATCCATTACATTGCATCGCATGCCCTTATATCAATCATCCCATAACACTCATTTGCATTTCATAACCATTTCATATTACCATCTATCATATAAATCATCGCATAGCATCTATGGAAGCATTTCATAATCATTTTTGCATAATCATAAACAATAAATATATAAGCATTTAATTTATTAGGCATACATACTTTCATAACATTAATGACATCATCTCACCACTTTACGTTCACATTACATTATATATTAACATATCATTGCATCACATACATCATCATTTACGTTTAGGATAATAACATTTGTTATTCTAAGCATCTCATAAAACCATCTCATTATGCATTAATACCATTTCATTTGCATCATATCATGACCATCACATTCATATTTCATTATCCATATCATCTCATAAATAACATCATAAAACATTCATTGCATAAATCATTCCACATAGGCATAGACGTATAAAATTCATTACAAACAAAACATATACACATCCATTCATAAACATTTCATAAGCACAATTTACATATCATTTCACATGTGCACCATAGATCATATCATTTCACATATCAGACCATCACATTTGCATTATCATAAATAGACCATCACATTAGCATATCATAGGTTAACATAATATAGAGATCTGTTAGTCATAATCATAACGCATGCATCATGAGAAATAAATACATCCATAAAGACATCATTGCAAGGCATATAGAAATAAACCATCCATGCATAAAAGAGAGCACGGTACATCGCATCAAAATAATAATCAGCTCATATATATATCATCAATAATGTCACTATCATAGTACAAAGAATAAATCGGATCACTATACATATATGTCAATTGGTACAAAAGGCCCATCGGGCTATCAAAAATGAGCCATAAGGCACAAAGAGGTATCATCACATCTCAATCAAGCTCGGTCCCTGTGGATGCTGCCCTTGCCCCTGTCACTGTGACCCTCTGTTGGTCTGTGGCTGGCCTGCTCTGAATACTCTAGGACTTACTCTGCTCTGGGTACGGCCTCATGGTAGGACCGCCGATAATACTCTACCTCTCGGATGGCATCCCTATAGGATCGAACTGACACTGTACCCTGGGAGGAGGAGGTTGTCATGCTCTCTACCTGTTGTCTGCGGCCTAGCTCGGTGGCTGCCTGTAACTCTGCAGCTTGTGTCTGCTATACAACCTGATCTCTCTCGGCTCTAAGCTGCTCTCTCTCGGCCTTCGCCTGATTTCTCTCGGCGGTCACGGCATGGATCTAAGCCTGTAACTGCACAATCAACACATCTTGAGCATCTGTCTGTCCCTGTGGCTGCACCCGAGGCTGATCATCACCTCGTGGTGGCTCATGTTGTTGATCCTGCATATGAACGTCTTCATGCCCTGGCTGGACTGGGGGCACAACTAGTGGATCCTATCAAATCCCAACCCTCTTTCCTTGTCCTCGTCCTCCCCCTTTGCCTCTAACTCTGTGCAGATCTGGGTCATCACCTGGAATAGTCAGCCGAAGTGGAGGTCGAAACCAATCCCTGTAGGACTGAGTGGTGCCTGGATCTGCTAAACCCTGATCATAAGCCCATGGTTGGGCTACCAACTGCCAAAAATTGTCGACGGCCTTTGAGGCAGGAATGTAGTGTCCCCATGACACCTGTGTCATGCTGCGGCAAAGATGGCTACATAGCCATCATTAGGCTGATCCTGCGGCTCTCTGAACTGACACTGCACACGCCCAGGTAGGTACCTCTCAATCATAGTATGCTCTCGCCCCTGCATATACCGGTCTTGGTAGCAATAAAATAGCTGATCGGCATCGTCGGCCCATCCAGGCTGACCAAGGTATGGTCGCCAAGTGAAAACTAGCATCTCATCTAAGACTCGCCTCTAGTAGGGGATCCCGTGCTCACTAGTGTGTGTAAAGGACACACCACCTCTGTATTGCGCCATGAGGGGATCATCTGCCCCCATCAGAACTGGAACGACACGTGGACGTAGCATAGAAATATGCTCCCACACCCAGATGTGAAGTAAAGTCACCCCAGCCCCCAACGCTCTGCCATTCATGTATACGTACTCATGGAGGTCCCTATAAAGCAAAGCTAGAAGAATAGGGCCCCATGTGAAACGAACTGACCTGTCTTGGACCATCTGCTCCCAAAAATACATCTAGCCGGGACTAAAGTATCGCCCTCGTTTGTCTGGGGCAACAAGACTCGAAATGATAGCTGCAATCACCCAACGATAGGGAGGTGCTATGACCCTATATCGCTCTAGCTCTATCTGTCCCTCACAGAAAATGATGTCCCGTGTGGTGAGTACTCTGCAGCAGACCTCACGCCCCTTGTCCATATCAAAAATTGCCCGTCAGCCATGAATCAACAATCGTAGAATACGCCAAATGTCCTCTAGAGTGACGGTAGCCTTGCCAGTGGGGAGATGAAACAAGGACGTCTCCCTGTGCCACCTCTTGGCCAGTGCTGACAACATCCCTAGGTGAGTGCGCACAGGCGCTGAGTATGCAATGTGCCACAACCCCACAACCCTGAGTCAATCCTGGTCCCTATCGCTTAGGTTTCACAAGACACTAGCCAAATCTCGCGACTGGTGCTCCTGAGAGTAGAGCTCCCTCGCCGCAACCTGCATCAAGGAACGTCAACGTGTTAAAAATTTTGAAAAATTTCTAGTCGAACGCTCCAAAAACTTCCCTAGTGGCACAGTTTGTGATGGCATTACAATTTTATTTTAATCAAACTTTGATGCTAGAGCCCAAAAAGAGCAAAACTGCACCGCCGCGGTGCACTTTCCCTTCCAGCGTAGTAGTTTGGTTGAATTCAACGATGCCGCATCGCACTTTTACAAACCATCCCGCCAAACCCGAGCTCAGTGTCAGAGTTTGTAAACTCTGAACTGTATCATTGCAGCGCAAAACAGCACCGCATGGCGCAATTTGAATGCCGAGCAGCACTATATAGCGCCGCTGTAGGCGAGCTGCCCCTTTAAAGCATTAATTAAAGCATTAAATGAAAAGACGAAGCTTGGGTAAGGGTCGCATACCAGTGCCCCGATGCCAGGTGGCCGCTGGTACGTCCGAACTCGATCAATGATGTGTAAGGGAAGCTACTGTTGTGCCATATCGCCAGAAAGTCAGAGCTCAAATCTCAAGGATGCTAGCAGAGGTGTGTGAAAATGACTTGAAAGTGACCCCTCAGGCCCCTTTTAAGCCTAAAATTAGGGTTTTTTCACCCTGTTTGGCTGTCTTACTAGGGTTTTGGACCCTCGAATCTATTTTCATCTGGTTAAGGCTTGTTTTTCATTGCTTTATTGCGTTTAGACGTGTTTTTAGCCTCCTAGAGCCCTTTTGGACCTATTAGGTACTTTGTCATCTTTTTTCGCGAGATCACCCAAAAAAAAAAAAATTCGTCCAATCTCTTGAGGGGGCATTATATTGGCATATTCTCTTCCGCTAGGCAGCAGTGGGGCAATTTTTTAAGTATCGAATTTTTTTGGCTTTGATTGAGATCATTTATTCTTTGAACCAACGCAACGAGTGCATTGCTTCAAAGAGGGGAAAAATGTAGACACGTAAAATATACCAATTGACATTGTGCATTTGATCTTGACTTACTAACATCATTTCCTCCTGAATCATCCCTTAGTCTAACCATTTAATCAAATTCCCCTATCTGATTAAATTCATCAATATTCCTCTCTTAATTAAATAAATCATTTTATCTAATCAAATCATCTCTTTTGTTAATTAAATCAATCCATCTTATCTAATTACCCCTATTTAATTAAATAATCAAGTTTATTTGATTAAATCTCTAAAGTCTGTTCATTAAATTAAATAAATTAAAACCTTATTTGATTTAATCTAACACCATCTCTTTTAATTAAATAAATCAAAATCCTTATTTAATTAATCTCTTGTCATATTCCTCTCTTATTTGATTTAAATAAATCCTTAAATTTGAGTCAAATAGGTCACATCATCTAACCTCTCTCATTAAATTAATTAATCCTTGATTAATTTAATCTCATCTCATGTCCCATCCTCTAGATAATGCAAGTTGCACATGAAAATAGATTTAATTCATTTATTAAATCTCTATTTTCCTCAAAAGAATCTTTTGGAATATTCTCTCAATTTGAATTCAAAAATTCCAAGTCAACATGTACATCCAACAAGGAAATAAATTCATCTTACATGTCCTTTGCCTTGAGCCAAGTGGCATTTATTGCATTTTCCCTTCCCTTGTACATGTCATTTCAACAAATTTGAAATTCAAAATTATGCATTTATTGGCACAAACCCCAAATCTTGCACATCCTCCATCCATTCATATCTTGACAAGTGGCATCATGCCATTGGATGAATGTTAGTCCCACATTGCTCAAATTTGGACATTCATCCATCTTGACATTCTATAAATAAATAGCTCATATCCTCATTTCATCATCCACAATTTGAGTAAAGTTACCATGCTCAAATCATTAGCCATTTTTATCCATCATCATTGAGTTCTTAGCTAGGTTTTTTGCAGATTTTGGCTTGGAGCTCTCATTCTTCACCATCAAAGTGGATCAAATATTCATCAACATATAAATCTTGCATCTTAGGAATTGGGAAAGGGCCAATTTTCACATCAAATTGGCACCAATTCCCCCATGGAATCATGAGTTTGCACATCTAATTAGGATTCAATCTTTATTTTATCATTTCCATTGTGTTCTTTAATATTTTCTTCCTAGTTTGAATGTTGTAAATGGATTTCATGGGAATCCTTGTTTTAGCTTGCAATTCTTTGTTTAACTTGTTTACTCATGTTGTTTTGCAGGTACTAGGAAAAGGGTTCGCACAAGTTGCAAGCTAAGTAAGAATGAATCTAATCTCCTAAGGTTGATCAGAGCAAGTGTAGATCAATGATTAGTGGACTATATACCTAGCTATTACTAGATCAGATATCATGCATGTAGTTTGTCTTGTGACTAGATTTCAAGAAGATCACAGAGAGTCACATGTGGCAATAGTAAAAAAATATTCAGATACTTAAAGGGCACTTCAGAATATGGATTGTGGTATCCAAAGGATACAAATTTATCTCTAAGTGCTTATATAGATGAAAATTGGGTAGGTTGTATTGATGACATAAGAAGTACAAGTGGTGGTGATTTATTTATTGGAGGTAAGTTGGTTTCACGGCTAAGCAAGAAGAAAGATTCAGTGTCTTTATCTAATGCAAAGGCACAATACATTATTGCAACATCATGCTGCACATAGGTATTGTGGATGGAGACATTGAAGGATATCAAAGTGTCATATGATGAACCAATTCCTTTCTTATGTGATAAAATAAGTGCTATCAATATTTCAAAGAATCCATCAATGCATTCAAGGACAAAATATATCTCAATCTAGTATCTCTTTTTGAGATAAAAAGTTGTAGAAAATGAGGTGAAGCTGGTGTATGTGCCCAATAAAGATCAAGTTGTAGATATCTTCGCAAAGGCTCATCCTAAGGATACTTTTGAGTATCTTTGGGAGAAGTTAGGGGTTATTTCCCATCCTTCTTTCAATTAGATGCATAAGGTTATGCATCAGTCCAATGGATTTCAAGATTCATTCTTTGTTTTGGACTGATGTTGGTGGCTACCTCTCAAGGGGGGTGAGTAGTGGCATTGTTGGTTGTTGCAGTCAAGGGAGTAAGTGTTGTCATTGTGTTGTGTGTTGGTGAAACCAGAGGTTACAGTGCAATTTTTTCCTTTGGGGGAGAGAAAGTATAAGTGATTGATGTCAAAGGGGAAGCAAAGAAAAGAAAATATGTGTTTCCCTTTTCCATTGATGTCAAAGGGGGAGAGAAAGTTAGCTAAAAGACCATATGGAAAAAGGGGGAGATAATTCCTATAAAAGAGAAAGTGTTTAAAAGTATAAATTCTTGTGTAAGGGGGAGCAGTGTGCACTAATGTGGAATATATGTTGTTGATCAAAGTTGCTAGTTGTTGTTGATGGTTTTTCATATCATGTGTTGCCATCAATGACAAAGGGGGAAATTTTTGGAAGTTTGTGTTGTCATTGATCTCAATAGATCTTTGTTGTTGCAATGATGTCAACCTATGGAGATGTTTTGATTGGTTGCATCATTAGTACTCACTAATTTCAACCTCTAGTGTTGCTTTGATCAACATGTTTGTGATATTCAACCTCTTGTGTGGTTGAGATGATGAGAAAATGTTTTAGATGTTGAGATGATGAGAAAGTGTTTTAGATGTTGAGATGGTGTTTGTGGTGCTTGGTTTTGAAGTGCTTTTAAGAAAATTTGAAGAAAAAAGGAAACAATGTGATAAAGAGTGTTTAGTGTGGCAAAGTAGTGTTTAGTGTTTTGCTCCACATTTCTTCATGGTTGAAGATTTGTTTGTGTGGTTCAGATATTTTGATCAGAGGTATTCAAAGGTGTTATATCTAAAGTTTCATGTTTCTGGATTGTTTGGTAGAAGAAGTTGTGTTCACTAGTGTGTGAATTGTGATGTAGTGGTGTTCGGTAGAAATGGTTTTTCTCCGCATTTCTCCACGTTGTGGTTTCTAGTCTTGCAAATCTGGGAGTGTTCTTGTATTTATAAAATCTATCTTTAGTTTGAGTTGTTTGATTTTTGGTGCTCCACATGGTTGGATTGATATGGTACAGTGTGTGGAAGGTTAACTGGGTGTACAAAATGATTATGTTCTTTAGGTGTATAATGTTGTGAAGGATTTTTTGGATTTTAGAGTGTTGATGGAATATTCTAGATTGTGTTTAAGTTTTGTGTATGGATTGTGAATCATCTTTGGATTTGAGGAAGTGTGTACTTAAATGTTTAATGGTGTTAACATATGTTTAGCTAACCTTGGGTGTTTACACTAATTACAGATGTGCTTCAGAGTTTGTGGAAGTGTGGTGTGGTATCTATATGTTGATTTAGGTTCAAGTTAAGGTGTGATGTGGTCCATCTTCATTCCTCTCCATTGCAAGAATGTTTTAGTGCCTACCTATTTTTAATTTTCACATTTGAGGTGCATAGCCAAACTTGAAACATGTTTTTAAGGTTGTGAATGGTATAAAGGCAAGGCGAACTATTGGAGAAGTGTGTGTAGATGCAAGAATATATTGAGATGTGAATTTAGTTAGATGAAAATATCTAAAGTGCAAGTTTAATGCCTATGACTCCATTGTAGTGAGTAGAAGGGTCCACATTTACAAAGTACCCAAAGTTTCTGATAGCAATAAGTTGGAGGTTATTGATGGTTTAGAGTTGTAGTGGTGAATATTTATGTTTCTCTGAGATGAATTTCTCATTGTAACAATATTCTTTCTTCTTATTTATAATGTAGAAATGAGCCCTTCTTTTGGGTAGTAAGCCTATTGTATTCGATATCGCAATTACTTTATATTCTGATCTAATCCTCATTGCGGTTTTTCCCTTCTTGGGTTTTCCACATAAATCTAGTGTTCTCATGTGTTTGGATGTGTTTGCATTACTATTTCTCATGTTTTAATTCTACTAATTCATAATAAGGGTTTAATGGTTGTTAAGTGTTTAAGGATTAATGTAGATCTGAATGTCAATGAGGGTTTTGATTTTTTAATGTACAACTTATTCACCCCCCCTGTTAGTTGTCTTGTTCATTCAACATTTGTTGGTTAGAGTCGTAAGAAACTATGCTTCACATTTTACCATCAAAATGATGGATATATTTATTATGTATTAGGGACAAGACATAGGTAAATCCAAGGGGATGATGTTGGTAGGAACAAACCCTTATTAGGACTGTATTGGATTTAGTTGAAAACTTGAAAGCATGGTTGAATCTATCCATATCAGGTTGAAACCTAAAAGGATTAATAAAGGCTAAGTCCATGGAGTTTAATATTCAATGAAAAATTTTAACCAAAAGTTATCACCTCCCAACTAGAAAAACCATAGGTGTGGTACTATTAGCTACTCGACAATACCTTCCATTTATCATAGCTATACAATGCCAATAATAAATACATGTCCCTAAATTTTGGAAAAATATAATAGAAATATGATATAATGGATATCACATAGAATGGAGTAATATAATATAATATTATAGTAGATTAATAAAATATATAGAAGGGAATATGTAATATAGACTATCTATGTAATTGAACACAAGCACATATTATGTGTATATACATGCTTGCAGTATAAGAGATAATGAATGAAATACTTATTATATGAATAAGATATGAACTTTTAATCTTTCATGATGTTATGTGAATGGATGAATATTTTATTTTGTTTGTATTTACAATCTATTACACTAATTCTAGCTTCCCCTATTATGGTATCACATTGGGGTTGAATTTCATGACATAGATAATCTTGACCCGAGTTCTATATTTATATCAATAGAGGTATGGGTTTAGCATTTTGGAGTTATGATGTATGAAAAATGATGCTTATGGAGAAATTTTGAGTGAAGAGTATACTATGATAGGGGTAGGAATACGTGTTACGCTTTTGTGAAGAATTAAGATTACTCAATTTTTGAGCTGTGATTGTAACCTAATCACACATTTAGATACTAGAATTCCATCAAGTTCGGAATTGGTATGTTCTTTGCAACACCACTTTTACCTTCTCAATTTACATGATTGAGAGAAGACTTTCAATAAATATTTTGGGTTTGTTACACCATCAAATTATATTTTTCACACTTTAATGAAAACTTTGCATAACCTAGAGAATATTCTCAATAATTATTTTAGAGTTTGTACAATTTCAAATCAAAATTTTAATATAAGTATAATTAATCATGAAGTGATAGAAAATATTGTATTTTATGAACATATTGGAGAGAAGTGCATTGTAACAAAAAATCTATAGAAATTTTTGAAATGGTTGGTTGTTAGTCCCATCTATACGACTATTCTCTATAAAATATAGAGATAATCTATGTTAGAAAAATATTAATTCAATTTCACTTTTCTTATTTAAATAATTAAAGGGTATTGTATCTCCATCGAATATTAAACTAAGTAGTGGATAGACAATATACCACTTTATTAACAAATACATTGAAATCCTTAAGTTCAAAACACAATATTGAAATTTTTCTTTATGATCAAACATAGTAAAGTAAACTATCGTATATCCAAGCTCCTTGATTTTGATGTGACTAATAATTATGAGATAAAGCTCCTTTTTGGACCTGCGTCCCTTAGCTATCCTTTTTTGGTTAACTATTTTTGGCTAGCCCCTGATAGCTAACCCTTTAGATGTTTCTAAGTTTGGCCCTGCGACCATCTTGCCTAGATTTTTGTGCCTTGTCCACGTAGAAGGAAAACCTTCCTTTCCTTTCACATCCTACTTAGTCGATTGTATGCAAAGATCCTCATTTATGATTCTGCTAAGGTTTCTTTTAGGAATTTATTGGCTCATACGTGTGATATGTCCTTAGCCTTGATAATTGAAAACTATCGTCTGTGGCCTAAAATCCTTAATGTGCAGATGATTTTTCACCTTTCTATTTTCTCTAACCTTGTTTTTTCTCAGAGTTCCTAGATATCTAGTGTGCAGAGTGGCATTATGGGAGATGATAGGGTGCAGATGGAGCCAGATAACTGCAACGAATTCTGAAAGGATCCGCTTGTTTGGCACATTTGTGTCGAGGGTGGTCTTGCTCCTCTTATGGAGAGACTTGTAGGTCATGACCCTAATTTTTCTACCCTGTTTGTTAACTCGTGGAAAGATCGTCATGTGACTGTGGGTGAAATTTCCTTTACGGTGGATGAAGAAGTGACTGCACAAGTAAGAAATCTCTAGCATACTGGTATGAAGCATTTGAAACACACCAAAACCCAGGTTAATGAAAGTATGAACAAGTTCTTTGTGGGGAATGAAGCATTGGTGCACAACCAGTCGGGTTTTGACCTTGAGGCCCTCCCTCCATCGTGGAACCTGGTGTGCCTTTCCCTGATGAAATATGTGATGCTAGAAGGTAGGTACAAGACCTATTACTTCTACCATTTCCCTCTGTTGAATCACCTTCGACAAAGTTTTATTAAGCTTTCCTTTTTCCTGCTTATGGACCTTGAAAATTCTATTGAGAAATGTGTGGAGACCACTGCTCTGAATCCTATTAACCCTACGCCCCTTCCTCTTCACCAGGGCCTCATCTTGAGGCTCTACCACTTCCACCTTGCTCTGTATCCGCCTAAACCCATCTCGGCTATTCACATTGAAGAGATTGAGCTTCCCTCTATGACCAACTTATCCTCGACTGAATCTAAAGGCCCTGCAAGGAAAAATCACTCGGCCCCTGTTGACTCGCTGAAACCCAAACCCGCTACAAAGAAACTTAAAGGAGACGAGGGAGCGGCCTACACTAGCATGGCGGCTAGTCTGTGTGAAATCAAGTCTACCCTCGCCAAGACTCCCAACAAGCCCACCCTAAAGAGGAAAGAAAAGGAGGAAGATAAAAGCCTAAAGGAGCCTCTGAGCAAAGGAAAAAATGTGGTGACCAAGGACTCTATGGGAGATACAATGGTTGCAGAGATGGTGGTTATTGGTTGTGATGCCATCATTAGGCGCTCAGGTAGGTTGGCTAAGAATAGGAACAAGGTGCAGGTTAAAGACCTGGATACAGAAGAGGAGCTATCAGACAACAAAGATAGCAGGGCTGAGGAGGTGTTGAATGGTGAGGAGGAGGAGCTGGTGAGAGGTCTTGGCTCCATCCCTGATTTAGGAAAAGTTTAGAAGGAGGGTTTTTCCTCTCATTCTTCAGAACCTTTGGATGTGGAGCAGGCTGTTCACGGAAACACTATTGTTGGTGAGGAGGACCTCAGTGTGTTGAAAGAAAGAATGGACAAACTAGACAAAAAATTTTATGGTTTGACCTACTTCATAGTCAAGCTGGTTCACTGTGTCACAAGTACCCTATCGGTGGTGATGAAGGACGAGATGGACATGGAAAGGACTGAAGACTGTTAGGAATGGGTGGGCGATGATGTCGTCCATCTTTTGTCTAAGAACTAGGAAGATACTAGATAGTCTGTTGCTGGTCCACTATTCATTTGTGTGTTGTTGTTCTGTTGTGTGTGTTTTTTGGCTTTCTATTTTTTAATGTTTTTATGGACTTGAACTTTATTGGCCCTTGTGGCTCTATGTGAAGGGTACAACACCCTGTAAATGCTGCTTACTTTATCAAAAACATAGTAAAGCTAGCTATAATGTAAAAAATATATATATATATATCAAACATAAAAATAAACAATAAAGGAATGACAAGCCACCTTCTATGTACTAGTGTGGCCTTTGGATTCATTATACAATATTGTTATTTTTAATTAAAAATGGAGAAACATAACACTTTGAAAGTGGTTTGTCATTTATTACGTGACCAAATCATTTATAATAGCTTTATGTCACATGGTTTGTTGTATTTTGAATTGATTGATCTTCCTTAACATAGTGTGAACATACTAGTAAAAAAATCTTTGTGCAATTGCTTTATTCTCTCAGTCAAAGAGAAGTTGGCAAATAAACTACTTTTTTGACATTTTAGATAGTTAATCACTATAAGCATATGTTAGAATGTGAAATATTAGTACATTTTCAAACAAGATCAAAGTTGTTGATATGACTATTGAAATAAATGCAAGGTAGCGATCAATAAGTTTTTCTAACTCAAATAAGTTTTTTAATAATAAATAATTTTAAGTTTTGTCATTTTATATTTCTTATTTTGATAATGAATCATAAATTCTACACATTTTTATCAAAAAATGTTTTACATAAGTAAACAATTAAGATCAATCTACACAAGTAACCAAATGAAACCATTATGATAATATTCACAATTTCTATCTTTTCACTCAGATAAAACTTAGAAAGTAGTTTTCAATCTATATTCAAATGAACCTATCATGATAATGCTCACAATTTCTATACTTTCACTGAACTAAAGCTTAGATTCACTGAACTAAAACTTAGATTCACTGAACTAAAACTTGAAAGTAGTTTTAAATCTCTATCTTCCATACATTTGATATATGACATAAATGGCACCTTCAAATGGATCTGCAACAAAAGGACACATGTTTTGATATTATTGAAGCAAAAAATAATGAGTAAATTCATCTAATTTGCAATATGTAGACTTTCCTCATGACCCACAGGACTGGTTTGAACCAGGATTTGATGTAACATTGGAATTCTGGTCCCAAACCAGGCTTACACCGTCGCCTCACAACATGACAACGGGATTCCGGATGGAAAATGACTGAAGCAAATGCCATTTTCAACATGTCTCTCTTCCTTCAGACCATATAAATCCCACACTATGTATGACGTTTGTACCAAAAAAAACTTCCACCTCAAATCAATTAGATGGAACATTGGCACAGTTGTTTTCTTAAGCGTACTGCAATACAGTAAAAAATATTAATGGCTTTGTTGGGCAAACATTGTACATTGATGTATTGGTTTTGTAGGGAAAATGTTGTGGTGTAGTGATGTATTGGTTTTGTTGGGCAGATATTGTACAGTGATGTATTTGGTTTACATGATTATAAATATTTGTGGTTATTATAATTGAAGAGTTTCAAATAATTTTGAAGATTGTTATAATTAGAGAGGGAGAGATATACATGATTATAAATATTTGTGGTTATTATAATTGAAGAGTTTCAAATAATTTTGAAGATTGTTATAATTAGAGAGGGAGAGATAATCTATAATGACGTAAGGGATGGAGTTGATAAGTATTGATGATCAGTTTTAAATATGGTTGAGAGTGATATTTGAAATATTAATGTAAAAGATAATTTTTTATAATTTTCTTTTATGATATAGTGTGATAAAGAGTGTACACTGTGGTAGAATAGTGTTCAATAATTCAATTCTAATGATAAAAAGGACCCGATCTCAATAAAGTGTGCGTACATCAATATAAAAATAATAAAAATGTAAATCAATCTAATCTAGTCTACTTTATCTCCATTGAAAACACCTAGCCTTACTCCATTGTAAAGTATAAAATTATACAATTTGGATAGTATGTGGATTTCTCAAATACTTAGCTTAACCTTGTTAGCATAAGCATTGTAAAATTGAGTATAGTTCAGATGCAAATTCGATGAAGGATTGAATGGCTAAATGATAAGTGTTTTATAGCTTTAGAGATATCAAATCAATATTGTAGGTTGTGAGATGAGATCGATGGATCATGATTGTTGAGAGATCATGAGGAATGCACATGAACTTGCATGGGTAGATGAAGTGGAAGTGAGTAAGAGTGAAGTGAGGTTGAAGTTCAATCAACTCACTAAATTTAACAATGTCATGAAATTCAGGATTGGAAGAATAAAGATAGAATTGATATTTTTAGGAAATAAATAAAATAATGACTTTATTTAGTTTTAGAGGAATGTGCAACTAAATAAATTAAATAATTCATTTAATTTTGGAGGAATAATTAGCTAATTAAGTAATTAAAAAAATATTTAATTATGTGGATAAAGGAATAATGCAAGATTAAATTAAATAACAAAAAATATTTAATTAGAATGGATGAAGAAAATTTAGAAAATAATTAAATAATCAAAATTATTTAATTAAAGTGGTTGGAGGGAAATGATTAATTAATTGAATATTTAAAAATTATTTAATTAAATATGAGTGAAAATGGTGAAATAATTAAATAATAAAAAAATTAACAAAGGGAAAATGGTTAGTTTAGTCAAATAATTAAAAATTATTTAATTAATGGTGATGAAGGGGTGATGAGTGATGATGAGATGAAATGATGAATTTAGAAGAATGCATTAGACATTTTTAGGTGTGTACATTTTGCCCCTCTTTGAAACGATGTTCTTTATTGCATTGTTTGAAAGACATGCCAGTATGAAAATTTTAAGAGATAACACATCCTAGTGTGCCCCATCAGATGAAGGGATGAAGGTTGGGTGGTAGGTTTACCCTTGAGAGATCGGCTAGAAAAAATGAATTTTGGGTCGAGCTCACGACAGGTAAACAAGGTAGGTTTAGTGAAATAGAAGGGACATGAAATTAGAGTTGGATGGAAAGAAAACTAGGGGACAAGGATGTATGGAATGAAGAAAATGGAGACGATTAAAGCTAGGGATGAAAATTTGGATTTTGGGATGAAAATGAGTTAGTATGGAAAAAGAAAGGAGATAGAATGTAGGATAATGAAGAATGAATGAATTTTATTAATCAAATATCAAATAGTGAAAGCTATGAGTAGATAATGGGGTGGATGAGGGATTGGTGAAGAGGAATCCCCTTGCGAGTTAGAACAACATAAACAACCAGGCCGCACAAAAAAAATTGATTTATTATTGAAATGACATTACCAAGTTACATGTCATCTCATGGGAAACTTCTTACATTCATCTGCTAAATGTAGATCTGAGTTTCTCATATGCCAAAACTTCAACCTTCATTCTCTGTTCACCACCACCCTTAGGCTACTCTGTCATGTCTCTCCCTCTCAGGCTATCTCACTATATAGCATTCCTTTCCTACATGTCGGCCCAACCTCATAAGGATTATCCATGTCATAGTACCATTTATCATCCAATGACCATTGAGCACAAACCTTGGAAATCATTTGACCAATAGCCTTATATTGATTCACAACAAAGATGTGTAATCAACAACTATCATTCTACTACGTGTTACCCTCTAGTTTTCTTGACCATTGCTCATCCACTTTGCCATTCCACTAATCACTACCATCGACCTATCACTGGGATGAAATATCATGTCTACCCAAAGTCTCAATGTCCCCACAATATATCTTATTGTTCTATTGGGGGGACTTTCTTCCACGTCCTATTGATATTCCCAAGTTCTCCCGATGTCATTCGTTGATAGGCTTGATGGCCTATTGGGCTATCGAAGGGACAAAAAATGTAGTCTCGTCAATAAGAGAACCTCCTACTAGCATTGCCTTGTCAGAGGGACAAAGAATGACATCCCACCAAAAAGTTAATCTCCCATCGATGAAACCCAATCACTAAGTTGCAAAGATTAAAACTTATGAACCTCTACTTGGAGGTTGTGGAGTTATAAAAACCTACGACTTGTCGACATATGGCTATCAGGATGTTGATGGGACCTAAAGGAACATTCCGTTGATATGCCAAAGTCCCACTAATAGAACATGATCAACCCTTATTTGAAACAACCAAACACATAAAGTGATGATGCAAGATTGTTCTTTGCCCTGGATGCTCCTTCATCAGACGCTCGGGGTAGATTTGAAAAGTGAGTCCATCACTTCTTAGGAGTTAGAGGAAAACCATGACAGTTAACCTCCGACTCGGACAACCAAGTTGAATCTTCAATTGGCCTTCCCTTCCACCTCGCTAGCTATTCATTGTACTGCCTATTCTCGGTGCTTCATCCCACACGTCTGTCCAAGATCTCTTCAACTTATTCATTGTCTACTGCCATTGTTGGGACACTCAATTATGCCTCTACCAACTCGTGTTCCTTATCTCCTTCATGATACTCTTTTAGATCTGAAATGTTAAATACAAGTGAGACATTAATCCCACTTGGCAAATCCACCTCGTACACGTTTCTTGAGTCATGTTTCTTCAAGATATTACATGGTTTGAACTTCTTCATCTTCAACTTATTGTATGTACCAACTGGGAACCTTTCTGTCCACAAGTGAACCATGACTTCATCTCCAACCACAAACTCCTTATTCCTCCTTTTCTAATATGTCCTCACCTTGTACTATGTATCCATCTTATTGATATGCTTCTTAACTTCCTCATGCACATTCTTTATATGTTTAGTGAATTCCTCAGCTTCAGTACTACGCTTTCCTTCCTTGTCCATCTTCCTCAATTTAGTAGCAGTTCTCAGACTACTCCCATACACAATTTGGAATGGTGATCTTCTAGTGCTCCTATTGACATAATTGTTGTAAGAAAATTCTTCCTGGGGTAAAATCAAATCCCAACCCTTGGGTTTGTCTCCTACTAAGCATCTCAACAAGTTACCCAAACTCCTATTCACTACTTCTGTTTATCCATCTATCTGTAGATGATGTGTTGAGCTAAACTTCAAATCAGTTTTCAACTTCTTCCACAACATCCTCCAGAATTGCCCAACAAACTTGGTATCTTAATCTGAAACTATGCTCTTGGGTAGTCCATGTAGTCTTACCACCTCTTTGAAAAATAATTTTGTAACATGAACAACATCACTAGACTTATGACACAGAATGAAGTGTGTCATCTTTAAAAATATGTCCACCACCACAAATATGGAGTCATAACCATGTTGCGTCCTTGAAAAACCAAGAACAAAGTCCATGTTGATATATTCCCATGGCCTTTTTGGTACAGTAACACCCGGTATAGCTCCATATTCTGACTTGCACCTTTCTCCATTTGTCATATTCTATAGCTTTGTACAAACTTCTTCATTCCTTGCTACAACTATGGCCAATAATAATGTTCACCAACAATGGCAATGGTCTTATCCTGACCAAAGTGTCATTCCAATCCACCACTATGCTTCTCTTTGATCAAATTCTCTCTCATGGAACTTCTGGGAATGCACAACTGATTCCTTCTAAACAACATGCCATCTTGGACTGTAAAATCCAACCATCTCATCCTATCCAATGTGATAAACTTCATGGAAGCTTTCCAAGCTTTTACGAAATCAGGGTCTTCCGGATACAAACTTTTGAGTTTATTGAACCCAACTACTTCAACTTGCAATTCCATTAACAATTTTTTCCTCCTACTCAAGGCTTCTGTAACTCTATTCGGCCTTCGGTTCCTGTGCTTTAACACAAATGTATAACTGTGCAGAAATTCAACCCACTTCAAATGCCTTTGATTCAGTTTTCCTTGACTATTCAAATACTGTAAATCCTGATGATTAGTAAACAAAACAAATTCTTTTGGCAACAAATAATGTCTCCACATTTTCAGAACTTGAACTATAGTGTAGAATTCCTGATCATAAACAAAATATTTCTTCTTTTCATCACTCAACTTCTCACAAAAATAAGCAACAACTCTATCTACCTAATTTAAAACATCTCCAATGGTGCTACCATTGGCATCACAATCTACCTAAAATACTTTATTGAAATCTGGGAGTGCCAAAACAAGCATCTCCATGACCTTCTTCAGCAAATTGAGACTCTTTGTTGCTCATGTACTCCATTTAAATTATTTTCTATCCCCTCTCATTATTTCAATTAGGGGTGCACAATTACTACTGAATCCTTTAATGAACTTCTAATAAAAATTGCTAAACCATGAAAATATTTTACCTTAATAGCACTTTTGGGCGTTGGCCTCTCCATGATGGCTTTCACCTTTTTTGGATCCATTTTTAGACCCTTCGTTGAGATACCAAATCCCAAATACACCAGTTCACGTTTCACAAAACTACACTTCTTCAAGTTGATTAGCAACTTCTCTCTCAACTTCTCAAAAACTTCTTGAATATGCATTAAGTGCTCTTCCAACATCTTATTGAAAATCAAAATGTCATCCAAGTAAACAGTGACAAACTTACCCAAAAATTCTTTCAATACCTCGTTCATGGGTCTCATGATTGTGCTAGGTGCATTGGTCAACCCAAAAGGCATGACTAACCACTCATACATGAATTCTTTGGTCTTGAAAGCCATCTTCCATTCATCTCCTTCTCTGCTCTGAATTTGGTGGTAACCACTCTTCAGATCAATCTTTGTGAAATACTAAGCCCCACTTAGGCAATCCATAATGTTTTCCATCCTTGGTAAGGGAAATCGATACTTGTTGGTAATCTTATTGATGGCTCTTGAATCAGTGCACATTCGCCATTCTCCATCCTTCTTAGGTGCCAGTACTACTGATACTGCACATGCACTCAAACTTTCTCTAATCAATCCCTTTTGCAACAACTCTTGCACTTGTCTATTCAACTCTTCATTCTCTACTGGGGTCATTCGATGGGCTGCCTTATTTTCCAAATTGGTTCCAGGAATCAGATCCATCTAATGACTAGTCTTCCTCACTGGTGGTAACCCTTTAGGCACATTATCAGAAATAATATTATGGAATTCATCTAGCAAACCACACAAATCCACAAGAACTTTGCTGCTAACTTCCTTTTCAGTTCTTAGAATTAATGCAAAACACATTTGCTCATGCTTCATACCTTCCAAAAAATTTCTTCCATCGACCAAACAAATCCTTGCATTATTTCACACCTTTTCTCCTGTATCTTCAGAGGCTTCAGCTTATGATGAACCCCATCCTTTGTCAATGAATAAGTGTTAGCATGTCCATCATGCACTGCTCACCGATCAAACTGCCAGGGTCTTCCTAACAACATGTGATAGATGTCCATAGGTATTTCATCACATAGAACCTCTTCATGATAATTACCAATTTTGAATTTTATCAAGCATTTATCATTGACCAAAGCTCTGTGATCCTTCTGCAACCACACAATTTGATATGGGTTCATATGCCTTTTCCTTTCCAACTACAATTTACTAACCATTTCTCGAGACACTAAATTATCTATGCTACCTCCATCAATGATAACATTACAAACCTTACCTTCACTCTTGCAACGAGTGCGGAACAAATTTTTCCTTTGATTTGGATCCTTCTCATTCAATAATGCTCTCCTAACAACAAGAGTCTCACCTCACTCAATATCTTCACAATGTGAGGACTACACATTTTCATCTTCATAGGAAACTTGAGCATTCCTGTCAGGTCTTCTATTTGTCCTTCTTTGATGTTGAGGACATTCATAAGCACTATGTCCTCCGCATTGGAAACATGTTCCTCTAAAACCTCCTCTTCCTAGTCCATGCCCAGACCTTCCTCTACCTCTTTGATCTCCTCTATTTTGATCATGAGGCTGATATGAATCTTCATGTTTCTGATCTCGACTAGTGCTAGTTCCTTCTTCCTTCCTCTATTCACCACTTTGGTCTCCATATGACTGTCTACCAGCACTTCCACCATGGGTTTGACCACTCTGTTTACTCTCAAATCTTTTGTTTAGTCATTCTTCCACTTTTAAAGAGAATTAATAAGTGTCCTCAATAGTAGTCATTCTTACTAGTGCTAATTCCTCCTATATACTAGGCTTCAAGCCATTGATATATTGAGTAACCTTCTCTTTGTTTGTCTTAGAGTGTCCTATTCAAATAAGAAGCTTGTGAAATTCCTTTGTGTATTCTTTCACTATCCTTGTTCATTGTCTCAAGCTCAGCATCTTCTTGAGTAGTTCCAATTCATAATATATTGGCATGAACTATTTCTTCAATTTTGCCACCATTCTTTCCCATCTGTAGATTTTATCTTTCCCTTGTCTGCCTCTTTCAAGTTGGACCTCTTTCCACCATATACTTGCATGACCCTTTAGTTTTGTCTTTGTGAACTTCACTCTGTGTGGATCTTCAATCTCCTCAAACTCAAAAAATTCCTCCATGTCATTGATCCAATCGATCAATTCCTCAGGATTCAAAGAAGGTTGAAACCTCCATCTTAGGCCTCTTCCCAATGCTTGAAATTTCCTTTAACAATCTAACCTCACTAGGATCCAATTATTCCTATTCTTCTTCTTCATTTTCCTCTTTAGTCTCATCTTCACTATCTTCTCTTTCTCGATGTACATCTCTTCTTCGAACCTCATCTCATAGGTTCTCCATTTCCCTTTTAAGGGCTCTAAGTTCATCTCTAGAAGGACCTCTTCCTCCAACACCTATGCCTCTACCTCTACCACATTGGGCCATTCTTGGAGGCATTTTGTTCTTATCCTACACTCACAGGTCTTGTTGTAACTACCTCATGTTCGGTGCTCTATTACAAACTCAGGACAACTAGCTCTGATACCACTTGGTGAAGGGGACTCTCCTTGTGAGCTAGAACAACATTAAAAACTAGGCCACACAACAAAATTCACTTTATTACTGGAATGACATTACCGAGTTACATGTTGTCTCATGGGAAACTTCTCACATTCATCTGCTAAATGTAGATCTGAGTTTCTTAGATGCCAAAACTTCAACCTTCAATCTATGTTCACCATCACCCTTAGGCTACTCCATCATGTCTCTCCCTCTTAGGCTATCTCACTATATAGCATTCCTTTCCTACATGTTGGCCCAACCTCATAAGGATTATCCCTATCGTAGCATTTGTTGGAGCCTAAAATTTCATGCAAATTTTTGCAAAATTTTAGGTTCCCATGATGAAATTTTTGATTTAAACACTCAAAAGTATAGTTGAAAAATCTACTCAACTGGCCCACTTTGAAAAATCACAAAATGGATCCAATATAGTTTCACACAAAATCACTTTGCAAATGCATTTATCTAACATAAATGAGTGTGGACGCCAATTTTGAGCTTTGTACGATAAATTTTGACAGGGTTTCAATAGGCCAAGTTGAAGGGTTCTACAAAGGTTTGTTGTCTACACAGTATAATCTGTTAAAATGGCCAACTTTGAAAAATAATATTAAGCAACTAGAAGACTTTCAAGATAAATCAATTGGTGTTTTGGATTCTCCCCATCTCAATGTGCATCATGTCAATTTTTCGGATCTTCAAGACATCATTTGATATTTTTTCTAAATCAATTCCAAATGGACTTTACCCAGTTTGAACACTACATTTCCAGAACAGCTGCAAAAGGTCAACTTCGATGCTTGATATTTGGGGAAGAAAATAAAATAATGGAAAACCTTCTCATACACATGTTCACCATGCCTAAGTGAGCTAATATCCAAAGTTATAGCTTCTCAAAATCACATTTGATATTTTTTGGAAAATAGCAAGTCGAAGAGTTTCAGTTGAGTTTGACAAAGTGTAGTTTGCAGGAAATACCAGATAGGCAACTTTGAGCATCGATAGTTTGTAATTCTAATAACTTCATACCAATATATCTTGCAACCACACTCCCCTACCATAAATTAATATACTGATAAAATTTCATGGCTTTTGGAGATAATTTGATCAGTCTTCTAAGGCAATTTTGGAGGCAACCTGATCCATTTTCATCACAATAAAAAATTTCAAAAAATAGATTTGTGAAAAATACCCACTTCAATTTAGAAATAAAGCACCATGAAATCTGATCAATTGGGATTGTGTTCAGAGTAATCTTAGAGAACAGGCATTTAAGAAGCATTTGACAAGGTGGTTGAACTGGGTGACAGTTATAATGGGAACTAGATCTAAAAGACAATACAACTGCCAAAGGACATTAGTGTTTTGATGATGCTCCCAAATTTTGCATGTTGTATACACCATAGCATAAAACATATCAAGTATATCTATTGATTGGATGGAAAAAAATGGCAGTCAACATATTCATAAAAAGATAACACATAGGTGACCTTGCATGATGCCATGAGTGGAAGTGATTATCAAAAAGGGATAAAGCAATTTAAATGGGCATAAGATTAAAGGAACCATGGGACAACATGTTGATGCACAAGAAAAACTTATGCTTAAAATACTAGGGAATACACATGATATTTCTATAGAAAACTGTGGTCGCATTACAACCATTTGGAATGCAAGAGCTGAGAATGATGAAATGACAGATGTTACCTCTAATACCATTAACACAATTGTCAGATGTATATAGGATGAAACAACAATTAACTGCTCACAAAGTGACCAAATATCAACATATATGAATAATACTATGACACAAAATTTTGCTTATATTGGTGACACTCAGCCTTTGGGTACTTAGGAACCATTTGTGCCTCAACTGAAGAGAAGATTTTGAACTTTAGAAATGGAATCAGATCTACAAGTTTTCTTCAAGAAACTGGGTGGGGAATGGGCATCCAAGAGAAAGTAATGTAAGATTGTGGATGCTGAAAACTTTGTTCAAAGGTTTCCTAAAGATTAGAAGGCACTCAAGGTGAATACCATGACACAACCAATCCTTTAAAATCCTTTTATAGATTCAAGCTATCAATAGTTAACATATGTGAAGTGGTGTAAAAGGCATCTATTTGGCATAATATGGTGGCATAGACAAAAGGTGTGAAATGTTAATGGAGATCCTCAAAGAGATGTTGAGAGTTCAAAAGAAAGACCATTTCATGAAGCACAATGATCATGGCATATGCCATCGAAGGAGAATATACGTTAAATGGATCCTAAATAATATTTAAAGAGCCTTTGAGCCTGTGTGATTGGCAGTAACTACACCTACACAAAAATGAATTGTGAGGGGTATATTAAAACCGTTCACCAAAGTGATTGTATCAAGGATATCGAATAAATAAGTAAGAGGCTTCTATGGTGGAAATTTGATAAGATAGGTTAGATCTTTAAAAAACCTCTTGTACAACAAAAATACTATTGATTCTTGGAAATGCACGAGTTACCCCCATTTTGTAAAGGAATTTGATACCTCCAACCACTAAATCATTATGCTGGTGGACTATTCAGCGTAATACATTGATAACAAAATGGGGAGTTTACTATAGAAGCTAGCCAAGTTTGAAAATGTGAAAAAATAACAAGGTTAACAAAAGATATCAAAATGGAATGCCTTTAAATGATAAATAGGTATTTATTGAAAGAAATACACGTGGTTAAATTGTTGATCCACTATAAATCCAGAGTCTGGCGATGAGGGAGTGTTTTGCATCCTAGACCCTAACAAAACGAGTAAAACATAGTGGATTATACCACACAATTAAAGGATGGGGGTCACGCAAGCTTCTGAGGGGTGTTGAAATTGATCGAATCTCCATTCAATCATAGCTAAGCATATTTTAAAATGATACTCAAATAAATTCTTGTCAAGCATAGCACAATCATGAGGAATGAATGATAGATGATGGGCAAAGAAACAAACACAGGGCAGAAACAGAAAAGAAAAAACCTACTATTGATGAAGCATTAGAGTGACATGAATAGTCGAGGAAAATTCCTTAGGTCTTTCCGATTATGAGGGTCTCTCTGATGAGACTTTTGGGGAGAGTTTCACCGATAGCCAAAATATGCTTACCTCATTGACGAAAGGCATGAAATTGGTGGACAAAAAGTAAGTCTTCCCAAGGCTTTATGTCACCCCGATATGCGAAGTGCATATGATTAAAATACAAATAAATTATTGAATAAAATATGATCATAGTAGAAAGAATATTAAGTTGGTAGGAGTCTAAACTTCACATTTTTTACTAAGGGGATTATATGATGGATGATAATTTTACTGAAGGGGTAAAAATTATAAAATATTTCACTTGGAAGTAAAATATTTTCCACCAAAGGAGTTACGAGAGCGAGTAAAGGCATTTATCAGGTGAAAATGCAAGTGTTAGAGATAATCAATCAAAATTAAATTTCACATGCAAGGAAGCAAAATCAAAGGGAGTTAAAAGGCGAGTAATTATTTTTACCCAAATTATATATTTAGTGGGTGAAAAATGGATGTGAGGTTTCCAGCAAAAGAATTACTATGAAACGAAGACAATAAAGATTAAAATATTTAATTTTCCAAAGGCAATAATTAAATATTTTATTTTTGCTAAAGAACGCTGAAGAGTTGAAGCGAACAGATATGAGGGGTCATAACCCTAAAATAATTTATATATGCCAAATGAAATCAAAGAATTATAATTAGAATTAGTAGTTAGGTAGTTGGGTAGGTGGAACAATTGTTGAAACAAAACATTATGCTATGTATCACAAAATCTTTTGAAGTAATATAATGAACAAGAAGATTTAATTTGGTGATCAAATTTTTGGTGTCAATTGTTTGTTGAGAATATACGATTATTTGGTTGTCTCCAACTTGATATTTTCCTTATTATTTAAATTAGTGTATCAAGGATATATTCAATTTATCAAGGCACATTTGTTGTTCTTGTGTGATGTGATTAATTGGTTTCTTTAAAAGAATTAAAATCCTTCTAGTCAATCACAGTAATTTGGAAATATTATTTGGATTGATAAGAAGAGCCCAATAATCGATAAAATTATCATACTGTCTCCATTTTGGTTCTATCTTGTTATTGAAATCAGAAGTATTTGATTTGTCAGGTTGCACTTGCTGCTTTTGTGTGATTCAGTTAACTAGTTCCTTGAAGGAAGGATTAAAATTTCCTATTAATTAATCACAGTAACCTAGTAAGAATCATTTGGATCAATAATAAGAGTTTGTTAGTTACATCCTTGCATGTTTATATGAGGTATAAATAGTCACAAGTTCCAAGCTATTCAAATTGTAGCCAGTAAGTAAGTCACATATATTTCATCTCTTGACTCCATTTACCCAACATAAGTAGGCATTGGTCATACCAATTCCATTTTAATTTCATAAAATATTATTCAAAACATTCACATTTCAAATTTCAGTAGTAGTTAGTAAGCCTTCCTCTATTCCACTTATGCCACTATGGATAGATCCATAAATTCAATTAATTCATACAACTCTAAATCTGCTTCAGCAATCATGGTCTACCTGCCTAGGTTTAACAAAGCCTGAAGTGTAGGGAGTCATCAACCATTTAGGTTAACTCCGTTCATTGGTTCAAAAATGTTGCAAGTATAATCATAGAACCCGACATCCTCTTAGGATTTGTAACCTGCATTTTTTAGATCCAATAGTTTGGTGACTTTGTCGGGGATCAAGCCAAATCAACATTGAATCCAAGCCTTTGGTGGTATAGAGTCATAAAAAATTCGCATTTGCATTCACCTGATTTTGTAGGGGATTCTGCTGGGGAAAAACAAGAACAATTTAAAAAATCCACTTCATTTTCCTACTTTTGGAAAAGTAGGTGGCAACTCTATTAAAAATTGATAGATAATGCATAAATTTTTTGGAACAACAACACTATTTCCATTCAAAAATAAAAGATAAAAATTTGCTGCAAATTTCTTGTCAAGATGTCAGAAGAAGTGAGAAGGAAACAGTTAATAAGAAAGTGTAAAGAATTGGACAAACAACTGCTACAATTGGGGGTCAAATGTGTTCCAAATTCATCACAAAATATACCATTAAGAATGAATATATAAATGAAAGCAGACATTGGACTCCACAAGTGCCACATAATGTAGCTTGGAATTTTGGCAATGTAGGAAAAGCATATCATACACAACAAAACATTTATTCATCACAGGCTTCAAAATAAATAAATGCTTATCCTATCCCTCCTGGACAAAGACTTGTAAGTTACCAAGGTCATCAATACAATCAATATCAAGTGCAACACAATTCCAGCCCACTTGGAAATGTCATTCAAAATCTACAAGGTATATATCAGAATCAACAATCTGTGAAGAAAAATGATGAATGTTTACGCATTCAAGAAAGAAGAAAAAGTATTTTGGATGCATTTTTTGATATAAGGATACATGAAGGAGAATGGGGACATGATTTTTTTAGGAGAATGGTAGATGCCTATATTCGAATACCTTGTGGTTCCCTTCCTGATAAGTCCATATTACATTTCATTGAGCAGTTCATGAGAGTATACCATCCTAATTCCGTTCATTGGCCTGAGTCATTAAAGCCAATTACTCTGGACCAGATGAATGAGTTGATTGGTATCATAGATGAGAGAAGGTATACGAATGGTGATATTACTAATGAGTATGGAAGAACTTATCAAATGATGCAATCAATAGAGGAAACATGTGCAAGTGAAAATGATTGTTATGATAGCCCTCTTGATGAGGATGAACATATAGATGGTCTCTCTTGCATAAAAAATTATGACTGTGAAGAATTCATTGAAAATCTTGATTTTGATGACAAACATATGGATTTGCAATCAAGTGATTCTTGTATCTCTTATGGAGATCACAAGGAAGAAGAAATGGAAAATGTGATAGAAGAAGAAAATCCATTTGACAGTGAACAAATAACACCTCTAGTTGTAGTTGAGTACTATGAAGACACATTGGATGAAGAAGATTGTACACTTGAAAATAGTTTTCAAATTTTTTCAAATCCATTTTATGATGAAAAGATAGAAGAAGATCAGATGACATTTTTCCAAGGTGTGCTAGAACAAGAATTTCATCTGTATTCAAATCCACTTTATGATGATGAAGAATTTTCTAACAATCAGGATGGTGTACCAATTTGTGAAACAATTGAATATGAGATCAAAGCATTTGAATTGCCACTTTTTGATGATGAAAAAAGTGAAGAATACAACTGTAATGAAATGGATGAAGAGGCATGTTCACTCAGCAGTGAACAAATTTTAGATTTGCTGGCAATGAAATATCTGAGATCTACACATAAAAATGATTCAAAAATTTCATCTTTGACATACATTTTCTTTGACAGTGAAAGCACTTTGTGTATCAATGAAGAGGGAAATTTTGAAGATAATCAAGGTTTTGTCTATTGTTGTTCAAGAGGAGAAATATAAATCAAAATTGGGAACCTTTGAGAAAGATATTGGTTCGCATATCAAGGATGTGAAATTCTCAACATCGATTGATTCAAACATACACAGCGATGACTATATGGATCAGAAACATGTGTCACTTCCAATTAGTGATGTTGAAGAAGTAGAAAATACTTCATATTGATTATTCTAAAAGATGATGCGACATACTTTTTAGACTTACATGAGAAACATTTAGATGATGCATGTTCAATGCAGCTAAGGGATCATTTTACAATACATGATAGTGAACAAAATAATGTGAAATGTTGCATTGAATGTGAATACACTTTGTTTGATGGAGATGGCAAAGATTTATCACATGATAATGGGAATTATGAACTGTAGAATGGTGAAAGGAACTTAGGTCAAGCTGAACATAATGGTTTTTTGAAAGTTTCCAATGGTAGTACATGTAGCAGGGCAGATTGCATGAATGTTTTCAAGAGGAATTTAATGAACTCAAAACAAAACAAGGTGTATGACAGGGGAAAATAGGGGCATTTTTGTTTTGGTGGCCTTGTGCCATCAGTTGTGGTGTGGTTTTTTCAAAACCATATCAATTCATGACTGAAAAAAGTTTGAGTTTGTTGCCCAATAAGTCAAGCACTTGGTCAACTCTCCCAAAAACCTGGATTCTTGCTCTGCCCGCAAGGGGAATACATCCTTGGATGGAGCCACTATTGGAGCCTAAATTTTCATGCAATTTTTTGCAAAATTTTAGGTTCCCATGATGAAATTTTTGATTTTAACACTTAGAAGTACAGTTGAAAAATCTACTTAGGTGGCCCACTTTGAAAAATCACAAAATGAATCCAATATAGTTTCACACAAAATCACTTTGCAGATGTGTTTATTTGACATATATGAGTGTGAATACCAATTTTCAGCTTCGTACAATCAATTTTGACAGGGTTCAAAATGCCAAGTTGAAGGGTTTTACGAAGGTTTGCTATCTACATAGTAAGATATGTTAAAATGGCCAACTTTGAAAAATAATATTAAGCAACTGGAAGACTGTCAAGATAAATCAATTGGTGCTTTTGATTCTCCCCATCTCAATGTTCATCTATGTCAATTTTTAGAGCTTCAGAACATCATTTGTTATTTTTTCAAAATCAATTCCAAATGGACTTTACCCAGTTTGAACACTACATTTCCAGAATAGCTGCAAAAGATCAACTTTGATGCTTGATATTTGGTGAAGAAAATAAAATAATGGAAAAACCTCTCATACACATGTTCACCATGCCTAAGTGAGATAATATCGAAAGTTATAGTTTCTTAGAATCACATTTGATATTTTTGGAAAATAGAAAGTCGAGGGGTTTCAGTTGAGTTTGACAAAGTGAAGTTTACAGAAAATACTAGATAGGAAACTTTGAGCATCGAAAGTTTGTAATTCTAATAACTTCATACAATTTTTCTTGCAACCAAACTCCCCTACCATCAATTAATATACTGATAAAATTTCATGGCTTTTGGAGAACATTTGATCAATTTTATAAGGAAGTTTTGGAGGCAACCTGATCCATTTTTGTCATAATGAAAAATGTCAAAAAACAAATTTGTGACAAATACCCACTTCAATTTAGAAATAAAGCACCTTGAAATCTGATCAATTGGGATTGTGTTCGGAGTAATCTTGGAGAAGAGGCATTTAAGAAGCATTTGGCAAGGTGGTTGAACTGGGTGACACTTATAATGGGAACCATATCTAAAAGACAATACAACCGCCAAAGGAAATTAGTGTTTTGATTATGCTCCCAAATTGTGCATGTTGTATACACCATAGCATGAAACATACCAAGTATATCTATTGACTGGATGGACAAAATGGCAGTCAACATATTCATAAAAAGATAACACATAGGTGACCTTGCATGATGCCATGAGTGGAAGTGATTATCAAAATGGGATAAAGAATTTTAAATGGGCATAAGATTAAAGGAACCATGGGACAACACGTGGATGCACAAGAAAAAGTTGTGCTCAAAATACCAGGGGATACACATGATATTTCTCTAGAAAATTGCAGCTGCATTACAACCATTTAGAATGCGGGAGCTGAGAATGATGAAATGACAGACATTACCTCTAATGCCATTAACATAGTTTTCATATGTATATAGGATGAAACAACATGTAACTGCTCACAGAGTGACCAGATATCAGTAGATATGAATAATACTGTGACACAAAATTTTGCTTATACTGGTGACACTCAGCCTTTGGGTACTCAAGAGCCATTTGTGCCTCAATTGAAGAGAAGATTTCAAACTTTAGTAATGGAAGTAGATCTACAAGTTTTCTTCAAGAAACTGGGTGGGGAATGGGCATCTAAGAGAAAGAAATGCAATATTGTGGATGCTAAAAACTTTTTTCAAAGGTTTCCTAAAGATTGGAAGGCACTCAAGGCAAATACCATGACACAACCAATCCTTTAAAATCCTTTTACAAATTGGAGCTATTAATAGTTATCATATGTGAAGTGGCATAAAAGGCATCCTATTTGGCATAATATGGTGGCATAGACAAAAAATGTGAAATGTTAACAAAGATCCTCAAAGAGATGTTGGAGGTTCAAAAGAAAGACCATTTCATGAAGCATAATGATCATGGCATATGCCATCGATGGAGAATATACGTTAAATGCATCCCAAATAAGCTTTAAAGAGCCTTCGAGCCTGTGGCGGTAACTATGCATACATAAAAATGAAATGTGAGGGGTATATTAAAATCCTTCACAAAAGTGATTGTATCAAGGATATCGAATAAAGAAGAGGCTTATATGGTGGGAATTCAATAAGATAGGTTTGATCTTTAAAACACCTCCTGTACAACAAAAATACTATTGATTCTTGGAAATGCATGAGTTACCCCCATTTTGTACAGGCATTTGATACCTCCAACCACTAACTCATTATGTTGGCAGACCATTCAACATAATACATTAATAACTGAATGGGGAGTTTACTATAGAAGTTAGCCAAGTTTGAAAATGTGAAAAATAATCAAGGTTCATAAAAGATATCAAAATGGAATTCCCTTAAATGATAAATAGGTATTTATCGAAAGCAATAGACATGGTTAAATTTTTTATCCACTATAAATCCAGAGTGTGGTGATGAGGGATTGTTTTGCATCCTAGACCCCAACAAAGTGAGTAAAACATAGTGGATTATACCACACAGTTAAAGGATAGGGGTCACGCAGGTTTCTGAAGGGTGTTGAAATTGATCAAATCTCCATTCAATCATGGCTAAAATATTTTAAAACGATACTCAAAGAAATGCTTGTTAAGCATAGCACGATCATGAGGAATGAATGATGGATGATGGGAAAAGAAGAAAACATAGGGTAGAAATAGAAAAGAAAAACCCTAATATTGATGAAACATCAGAGTGACATGAACAATTAGAGAAAATTACTCAGGTCTTTCTGATTATGAGAGTCTCTCCGATGAGATTTTTCTAGGAGAGTTTCACTGACAGCCAAAAGATTCTTGCTTCATCAATGAAAGGAATGAAATCAATGGAGAAAAAATAAGTCTTCTTGAGGCTTTATGTCACCCCGATATGGGAAGTGCATATGAATAAAATGCAAATAAAATATTGAATAAAATCTGATCATAGTAGAAAGAATATTCCTTTGGGAGGAGTCTAAACTTCACATTTTTTACTAAGGGGATTATATGATGGATGATAATTTTACCCAAGGGGTAAAAATTATAAAATATTTGCACTTGGAAGTAAAATATTTTTCACCGAAGGAGTTATGAGAGCGGGTAAAGGCATTTATTAGGTGAAAATACAAGTGTTAGAGATAATCAATCAAAATTAAATTTCATGTGCAAGGAAGCAAAATCAAAGGGAGTTAAAAGGCAGGTATTTATTTTTACCCAAATTATATATTTAGTGGGTGAAAAATGGATGTGAGGTTTCCAACAAAAGAATTACTGTGAAATGAAGACAATAAAGATTAAAATATTTAATTTTCCAAAGGCAATAATTAAATATTTTATTTTCGCTAAAGAACGTTGAAGAGTTGTAGCAAACAGATATGAGGGGTCATAACCCTAAAATAATGTATATATGCCAAATGAAATCAAAGAATTAGAATTAGTTAGGTAGTTGGATAGGTGGAATAGTTGCTGAAACAAAAAATTATGCTATGTATTGCAAAATATTTTGAAGTAATATAATGAACAAGAAGATTTAATTTGGTGATCAAATTTTTGGTGTCAATTGTTTGTTGAGAATATACGATTATTTGGTTGTCTCCAACTTGATATTTTCCTTATTATTTAAATTGGTGTATCAAGGATATATTTAATTTATCAAGGAACATTTGTTGTTCTTGTGTGATGTGATTAATTGGTTTCTTTAAAAGAATTAAAATCCTTCTTGTCAATCACAGTAATCTGGAAATATTATTTGGATCGATAAGAAGAGCCCTATAATCGATAAAATTATCATATTGTCTCCAGTTTGGTTCTATCTTGTTATTCAAATCAAAAGTATTTGATTTTTCAGGGAACACTTGTTGCTTTTTTGTGATTTAGTTAACTGGTTCCTTGAAGGAAGGATTAAAATTTCCTATTAATTAATCAGAGTAACCTGGTAAGAATCATTTGGATCGATAAGAAGAGTCTGATAGTTAAATCCTTGTATGTTTATACGAGTTATAAATAGTCACAAGTTCCAAGCAATTTGAATTGTAGCCAGTAAGTAAGTCACATATCTTTCACCTCTTGACTCCATTTACCCAACATAAGTAGGCACTAGTCATACCAATTCCTTTTTAATTCCATAAAATCTTATTCAAAACATTCACATTTTAAATTTCAATAGGAGTAGTTAGTAAGCCTTCATCTATTCCACTTTATGCCACTGTGGATAGATCCATAAATTCAATTAAGTCATACAACTCTAAATATACTTCAACAATCATGGTCCACCTGCCTAGGTTTAGCAGAGCATGAGGTGTAGGGAGTTATCAACCATTTAGGTTAACTACGCTCATTGGTTCAAAAACATTGCAAGTCTAATCATAGAGCCTGAAATCCTCTTAGGATTTGTAACTTGCATTTTTGATATCCAACAGTATCATTCATCATCCAATGACCATTAATCACAAGCCTTGGAAATCATTTAACCAATAGCCTTACATTGATTCACAATGAAGATGTGTAATCAACGACCATCGTTCCACTATGTGTCACCCTTTGGTTTTCTCGACCATCTCTCATCCACTTTTCCATTCCCCTAGTCACTACCATCGGCCTATCGCTATGATGAGATATCATGTCCACCCAAAGTCTTAATGTCCCCAAGATATATCTTGTCATTCTATTAGGGGGACTTGCTTCCACATCCTACCAATATTCCCAAGTCCTCCTAATGTCATTCATTGGTAGGCTTGATGGCTTCTTGGGCTATCAGAGGGACATAAAATGTATTCCCACCGATAAGAGAACCTCCTATTGGCATCGCCCCATCAGAGGGACAAAGAATGACATCCCGCTGAAAATTTAATCTCCTGCTGATGAAACCCAATCGCTAAGTCACAAAGATTAGAACTTATGAACCTCTACTTGGAGGTTGTGGAGTTATGAAAACCTACGACTTGCCAACATATGGCTATTGGGCTATCAATGGGACCTAAAGGAACGTTTTGTTGATATGCCAAAGTACCATTGATAGAACATGATCAACCCTTATTCGAAACAAACAAACACAAAAATTGATGATGCAAGACTATTCTTCTCCCTGGATGCTCCTGTATTAGGGATATGACATGGAAAAGTCATAATAGGATGGATTTTTTTTTTTTTATTTTTTTTTCGCGCTTTAGGTTATGCTAAAAAATGTAAAGAGCAATCCTTATTTTGATATAGCAATTACTATGCACCAAGGTATGAAAAAATAGTGTGATGGTGTATCTGTTGTATGGAATTTAACTTTGAAAATAAATAGGAGTATCCTTATTCATACCAAATAAACAAAAACCTTGTTTCTAAGATGTGTGAGAAAATAAAACTAGGAGCAAGATAAGCCTATGCACAAAAGGTATGAAGAACATGATATGTAATAGTTGTTTGTTATGCCTAAAGCTACCTTGTCACACACAAGGAAAGGATCCACAGTGGTCATATTACAAGAACATCCCATAAACAAAAAAAATTAAAATAATGACCATGCCTCATTTTGTTCTCCTCTAGACACATCAAGATATAAAAAATATCAAGGTGGCTTCGATTAAGCATTAGAAGGATTCAAAAAGATAAATCAAAAGAAAATACTAACTGAAAAAATATATCACAACCATCATATCTCTTGTCAAAGAGATTGTAATTTTTATCTTGGATTGTGCCTAAATTGTAGGAAAGATATATCCATTAAGGAATTGATTGGGATGATGAATTAGACGATTTAGGTGATAGGTATGTAGGTAGTGGGTTGTTTCAACAATGGTCTTATCTTTTGATTTTTCATGAAAGCTCGATGTTTTTCTGTGATGCATAGTTTTCTTTTGCTTGAGTGTTAAGTATAGGTGGAGATGATTTATTATGGATGGGAAGGATGGTGTTATGTATGTTTATAGAATGAAAGGATATGAATGTGTAGGGATATCAAAGAACCCTTGAGATATTTTTCTATCCAAGCTAAAGTTGATTGATTTTATTGATTGATTGAAGATAGTGATAATATTGTTGACAATAAAAATAATTTGCAAGGATTGTGTTGTTAATGATAATAACAACATGATGATTGGGAAGGATTCATCTCAATAATGATTTCTTGGATAAAATGGATCAAGATTTATAGCAAGGCTAGGAAAAAAAATTGTTAGATAGTTTGATATCACACTGGAATGTAGGCGAGATGTTATTGATGGGGGTTGTTTAGATTATGGGTGATGGATGGTAGTTTGATGGAAAAAAATGATTCATGGGATGGTAGAAAATACTAAAAAGTTTTTGTTTTTTTTCAAGATATTTGATTTTTTTGGAATATGTGATTATTACTTTCAATTTTTTTTTAAATGTGGACACTGAAAAGGTAACCCTTCTACTTTTTTTGTCTTGTTTGGGCCCTCCTTGTGATTTTGGCTTGATTTTTCCTTGATTTAATTTTGTAATGTGGATATAACACATTTACATTTGGTCTTGGGCCCTTGTAAACTAAATAAAATACATGTCTTGTAAAGGTGTTGTAAATCACTTTCACACTTTTCTAGACTTTTATTAAGCATTTAAGTCTAATGAACCTTTTTTCCCTTAATCCAATGTTGTAAAATGTATTTAATTATATTTTCACATTAATCTAGAAGGATTGTAAATTAAACATGGTCTTAATCTAGTGTTATAAAGTGTTTTACACATTCACATTGGATCTTGTGCCTTTTTAGGCTAAGTGGACCTCATTTTAATTTTGTAGAGTGTATTTAAGTACACCTTCACATTGAAATGTGTGTCCCTAGCCCTAATCACCCTTCACATCATCATTATTAGGCCCCTATGACCCCATATTGTGCATCCCAAGGCATATTTGGATCAAAGGCCTCACAAAATCAATATATAAACCTAATTTCTTCACTCCTTGACATCCCAACTGGTAAAATAGCCCATATGGGACCCATTTTCCCAGGATGGCGAATGAGTCCCATTTGAGCTATTTTTGAGGTTAGAGCAGAAAAAGTGGATTTTTAATTCAAATTTCTTCAATGTCGGCCTTGGGGATCAAATTAACGGTCATGTGAGTGGATTGCCTATATAAGAGAGCCTTCAAATCCTTATTTCATCAAAGTATCATATGTTCAAGTCATCAATTCAAGCAAGCAAGAGTTAAGCACTTTGAGTCTTCACAAGGTCATCAAGATAGCATTCAAGATCAATTCTAAGGCATTCAAGGGAAATATTCTTCATCAATTGTTGTAGCAACTCAAGATCCATCATCATGGCAAGGTTCTAATTGCATTATTCTATTTTCATGCTTCATGTTATTTCATCATTTGTTTTAATTACCTAAACGGGGTTTGACCAAGGAAAACCCCTATTCCCTAACAATCAACATTTTCTCTTTCTTTGTGTTATTGTAGATCTAGGTGCTTTGAAAGGCATGGAGATCATTGAAGATTAGGTTCCAAAATTTTTGAAGTCATCTCCCTATTGGAAAGGTCAAAATCTTCACAAAAAGTCACTTACAGCCCCAAAAAATTAGGGTTTCAAATCCAAACACCTAGAGGAATAGATTAAGCAGATAGAGAAGAGCAGATCCAAACTTTGAATTTCTAGAAAAGTCAAAGTGGACTCACTCACCAAGGGTGTTGAATGAGTCCCACTGTACCTATTTTTTAGAGATTTTTATGGATTTGGATACCCATTTGGCTAAAATAGGCTCCGATGTAGTTTTCCAGAATTAGAACTGATTTGCCTAGAATGGCAAATGAGTCCCATTAGGCTTAAAAATTAGCATTTTTAGAATTTCAGAGCTATTTCCAGTCTCTTCAAGGTTTCCAGGTGCACACCATTCACATCTTTACTTTTCTGTTCTACTTTATTTACATTTCTAGGGCTTTTCTTAGGTCATTTAGCATTTGTTTGCATATCACATTGTGTTTTCAAACATTTTATGTTTTCCAAGTTTACACTTGGTGGTGAACCCCTTTCTTGTCTCAATCATCTCGAAGGATACCTTATAGTCAAATCTCTCATATCATTCAATGGGTTGAGATATCTAAGGTGTCCTTGAATGTGAATATTGAAAAATCAAATCCCTATCCTTGTATCCATTTTTTGTACAAGGAAGTGAAGCATCCATTTCCAGTTTCCACATGAAATATGTGATTTTTTTGGATTTTTTTGGAAGGTGTCCATATCACTAAGTGAACTAGAACACATCTATTAAGGGGTGATTCAACAATAGTGGTTTACATTTTTTGGCCAAACTGGACACTGAAATAATTTTTTTTAACTAAATCTTCACTTTTGGGCACCTATAGCGGCTAAACCATGAGGAATTTGAAGATGATGCAAACTAGAGTTTCATGAAATTTTTTTTGTAGATTCTAAATATATTTTTTTCAAAATTTTTGGAATCAGATTGCACTTCTTTTTCCATCTCCCTCAAAAACTAGTTTTTTTCAGAAAACAACACTTTTAAAAAGTGGCTCTCATCGTATAACGCATAATTTTTTTTCCATGAAGGATAAAATTATAATTCTTTCAAATTTAGATTTTTAATTATGATATCTAGTGCTTACACTTGGTTAGATAGTTTTTTATTGAATATTTTTTCTTTAATCAAGTTTCAAAGTCAAACTATTTACAATTCAGACATAGCACGACTGTATAACGCGTAACTTTTTTTGTATGTATCGAAATTAAATTTTTATTTTTTTGTTGGATCAAGAACTTCAATATCTGGTGCACTCATATTTTTCATTTTTTTTTTTGATAATCTGCTATTTTTCCACATGTGGAAAACAAAGAGCTTGATTTTTGGTGAAAAACCTACATTCACAAGAAATGAAAAATAAATATAATAATCAAATAAAATTTTATTAAAATTATACTTTTTGGGAAGATTTTAATAAGGAATACATATTTACAAAAAAATAAATTTTAAATGAAATCATTTGATCCCCCAAAAGGTAAATGAAAAGTGGTTTTTTATCAGCATTTTGATAGGTGTAAAGGAGACTCTGTTTTAGGTATGGTTTAAAACTAGAGGGGTTCTATCCAAGGGGGCTTGGTATAAGGTGATTTGATCAAACCCTATTGAATTGGAATCCTTTAAATGGAACATTTCAAGGCTTAAATCATTATATTTTCTAAAAATATGTGATTTCAGCAAAAATCAGGATCTCCCAGAATTGTAAACCACTATTGTGGCACCACCCCAAGATTTATTCTAAAGAAATATCTAATCACTTGCACCTAATGTATAATAATATATGGAACATTATGAGTGGATTAATGGACTAGTGTGATGGAAATTGATATGTGAAGGATGGGGAGGATAGGCGTTATGCAAATAGCTCTAGGATAAGGGATTTAATTTCAAGGACTATCTTGTTATATGATCTAATATGTTTTACTCAAGATAAATTTTTAGATAGAGCTATATAGGTGATATTATGTCATGGAATATTATATATTCAAAGGAAATGACCATACCAAGATTTTACCAAAACCATGTTTTCAAGCATATGCTCCTAGTCTTTGTCAAGATCAAAGAGGATAAGAAAGATGGATGAAAATGGAATGGATTGGATGAGTAGTGGTGTTAGGAGAAAATAATATGATGTATGGGTTAGTGCAAGATCATGGGGGTCTAAACTAGGCCCTTAAGTGGCAATGAAAATTCAAAAAGATAGAGTTAGGAAATTTGACATAAAAAATTGAATAGGTTATTAACATATTTTGAAAAATATGTAAGAAAAAACTTTGTAGAAAATTGAATGTAGTTTCTAAGATACTAGTCCTTTTTTAGAAAAAAGTAGATCTATTTAGTGAAAATTTGAAATTTCAATGCAATAGTACTAAATTTTCAAAACAAAAAAAAACGGGCGTATGACCAACCTAAGTACAAGCAAAAAAAATATTTTTTCTTGAAAATTTCAATATAAGTAGAGGATACATGCACAAATGTGCCACATTTATTTTGTAATTTTTTTTCGAGTAAATTATTAGTTATGAATTTTTTATTAGAACTTTTTAAAAATATTAAAAATTGTTTATCTGACCACCATAACTTGGTGAAAATTTATGAAATTCAATTTTTACTTTTTTATCCTATAGTATGGGAAGCATAGAACATGTTACATCTTTTGTATTTGAAAAATGTGAAATCGTTTGAGAATTATAGATGTTTCCCAATCAACCTATCAATTAGGCTTTCATCATAATGCATGTAGAAAACCAATAATAATTATCTATTAAATTCAAAATAAGGCATATATTTTATTGTTGGAAAGATAAAAACTTTCTCAATGAAACCTTTTCATTTCATCAAATTTGGATAAAAAAAGTCGTCAACCACTTTTTTGTCATATTGCCACTTTTTGGACCCCCATGATCCTACACTCACTTGTATAAGATACTCTAAACTGAAAGGGTACACATAAATAATCAATTGTACACATGATTCCCATTGACGATGATGCCACTTGCAGTAATAGGGTAGATAAATTCCTCACAGGAAAACCGTGAAGAGCCTATCCTTCTTGAAAAACTTACCGAAAGGCAACCTAGGGGTGTCTGTATAATAGGAAAAGGTTGCATCAGTTCAATCCCAAGTCTTTGGTAGTCAGGTCTTGACTATACTAGGTTCATGTGGTATTGTTGTTAATCTTAAAGGGAATATGGTTATCTTCTATTTCACTAAGAATATCTCTAGTTTTATTAAGAATTATAAGCATTATATATAAGATTTCTAGTTCAATCATAAAATAATATCATGAAATCAAAAGATTTAAAATAATATTTCATGAAAATCAACAATTTTTCTATCACTTAAGTAGATTTACCTTTAAGCATTCAACAATTTCATAGAAAACAAAAGATTTTCAATAAATTTCCATCTATTTTTATATTTTTTGGAACATTTTCAAGAATTTAAACATCTATTCTAAAATAAAGCATAAAAAATAATGAAAATTAAAATTTCTCCTGATTATTCTCCATGCATGCCATAAAGAGTTAATCAAATAAAAGAAAATTGCTTTATACTTCACCAAATTTCTTCACAGCTACATATAAAACGGTGTGAGCTTTTAAAGAGAGGGGTTTTAGTTTCAACACCGAGTAGGTTCTATATGCACCCTTAAACAGTGCAGCACACAGTCTTGTTCGATTGAACTAACAAAACCAGCTACAAAGATTCATGAGAGAGGTAACTATCAAATTGGCTTTGATATTGATTAAATTCTACGTGCATAGAAGTTTTTAGTCCAAAATGATTCAAAAAATAGGAAAAAAGAACAAAAATTAAAGAAGTTTTGGCTCTTCCAACATCCACAAATTCTGAACTTAACTTAAAAAAGAAGTATCCTCTAGCCTTTTATATTCAAACATAGGTAGGATAAGACAAATACATGAGAAGAAATCCAAGGGATGAATCACATCAAGGCACGTGGAATGTGGTGATTGGTAAGAGAATTACAATTGAAGTCAACCAAGGTCAACCTCAATTTTCTAGTTGAAGCACTTCGGGTTTTCATCTTTTTATTATTACCAGAAAAATAACTTGAATCAGGATAGTGTGTAGGAACTTTCCCATATATTTAGAATGATCACTTCATCATCTTGTTCCTAAACTTTTTTCTTGCCTTAAGAGCTTTCTACTCTCGGAAATGAGCTTCATCGAAGGTTGGTGCTTTGATCCACCATATGTGTTACTGGGATTTCCAATATTCTGGTGGATTCAAACTCCTCTGCATATAGCATCCCAAAATAAGCAACCCAATCTGGATATGATTCTATCTATGATTCAAATTTTCCTAACCATCCATACCCAAAATCTGCATCGCAATCTACATCTCCCGCAATCATAAATTCCACTCATTAAATCCCTTTTAAAAGAAAAAAAACATTTATAAAATATCTCATGTAAATAAAACCATCATTAAATAATTAGCATATAAATTTTTAGTAAATAACACGCTTTCCAGCATATCACAAATCCTTGCATGGTTATCTTTTATATACCGGGTTACTGGACTATCACACTCATTGGATAACCTTAAGATTTTAAAACTTCATTTTACATTGTTACTTGGTACACAGTACCCGGTAGTCAACTTTACCCATGAATTTTCCTTGGACTTCCGTTTTACCAAAATTTCCATCTTATCGAACCTCAACTATCAGACCAGAACACTTTACTCAACATTTGCATTACCTTTTTACCTTTTCAATATTCCCAGTTCCTGGTATCTAGTACCTGGAACACTACATTATGAAGTATTCTTTTACTAAAAATTTCTCTTTGCTCTTCACTTCCAATGATCTTTTCAACTAGCCAACGTCTTCCATAAGCATTAGTATTCACTTGGGTCCCCAAGCCTTACAACCTTGGGGCGTGTTGTGAGACCACACAACAACTTGCAACCAATAAAACCAAATTTAAACCAAAACTTAAGATCAAATCACCAGTTGTAAATTATAATTTATGCATATTCTAAAATAATAACTTTTACCTTTACCTAGATTCTAACATAAAAAAATAAAATTTATCCAGAAACATCCATGTGTGCTCTGATTAATTCTAGTTTTTGGAATTCAATGAAAATAATCAATTCATTAACATTGAGCTACATAATTTAGTAATCCTCCAAAGCCAACCAGGGATAGAGCCTTGCTGCCAGTCAACCATCCATAGCCTCGACAATGTGATCTCTGTAATTCCCCCCAAACATAGCTCTACTTCCAGCCAAGCGTCCATAGCCTCGGTAGAGATATTTGGATAGCATAAGAGTTAATTTTTATTTTTATTTTTGATATTTCAAAGATAGCTCATTTTTCTTTTGATATTTCTTTGATAGCTCATTTTTCAACTTGTAGGCAATGAACCCCACTATTAGGTTGGGAATTACAGTGGTAGAAAAGGTTAACTTTTTATTTTTCATTTAATGCAAATCCCTTCATCAATTCACTACTTCCCAAAAACTCATTTAATAATTTCCTGTTGGTGTGTATTTTCGGCTAAACCTTACCACTTTATGTCAAATCCTAGCTAAATACAACTTGCTATGTGTTACAAAATATGCATAAATTAAAATTTAGCAATGAACAATTTAATCACCAAATTTAAATCTAAATTTAGAACCATTAGTTACCACCCTTCTGATTAAATTTTATGGCAACTGCTAAATACTTGGCTAGCGATTCTGATTTGATGACGTTGCACCACATTAATGGATAAGAAATGTCATGATGGTACTAAAACACGATCACATTATTCTGCATTAAATTCACACACCTCAATGCGCACATATTACTTCTTTCAAATTTCCTAAGTGATGACATGTGTTTCCTTATCGGCTCAATTTTCCTTTCTACTTCACACACATAAGAACCTTCATGATTAATACGACTTAATAAAAACACAATGAAATGACCACCATTAATTTTGAAATATTCAACTTGCTTGATTCACAATCTTTGTACTAATAGAATTTGGAGAAAATTATCACCAACTATGTACAAAAATTAATTTGATTTAACATTCAACACTGAAAATTCATCTAGTTGCCACCTTGCTTACAATTTCCAAGACTTCACTCAAGGAAACTATGTACTGCAACTTCTTCATGAATTTCTATAAATTGCGCACTTCTGTCAAATTCTTCACACTTTTACTTAGCTTTCTTGCTCTACTTGTTCTTGCTTGCTTCTGGGTCATGGATACTCCAATTTTCCTGACCTACTCCTGCCACCAGAATGTTTTATTAGGTAGTATCACACCGAAAAGGCTTGAAGTTTTCTTCATTAGGACTTCCAGTTTCACTGTGCCAAATTTGTGCTTAGTCCTTGGAGAAAAGTATGTAGAATCCAATTGCTAGTACAAGTTCTATTCCAACATGGCTTCTCACTTTGTAGCATCACTCTTGGATATTGGGCTTTCTATTGAACATATTCACTCAACTGCTAATCTGATAGTGCGGCCTAAATACTTGGAGAATCTGGATACTATTCTATTTGTTGCACACCCGACCATTAGAATCCCTTGCATGGATGATATTCCTCGATTCCTAGAACACATGGAAGTGGTTCCACTTTGGCCATTCCTCACTGACCTCCATATTCGTGACTTTGAAGTTCACCAGGAACTTGCCTACATAGGGTATTTAGCCCTAATGGATGAGGCATCCCTCATTGATTGAATGACTACTCCTATTTGCAGCTCAGCTACCTCTTTTTTAATTTTTGATTGTTTTCTCTTTTACAACAAGAATTTTGATACTTCAATGTATATATGTGATACACACACACACATATATATAGCTTTTTCATACATCTTAAAGCATGTATTTGTTGTGCATGGTTTTATCATTTTATATTTCATAGAATTTTTTTATAAATGTTTGAATTAAATCTCATGTGTTTGATAAGAAAAATTGGCTAATGCAGAGGCCAAACAGAAAGAAAAGAAAAGCGACAACAAAGAAAAACAAACCCTACAAAAGCAAAACTAACCCTAACTAACCAAACTTCTAAACTAACAAGCGATTAACCCTAACAAAACAATTTATTTTAATTTGATGACTATTTCCATTGTTGTTTTGGTATGAATTATAGCAAGTTTATCCTTAATTTCATTCAAAGAAATTTCAATTGTCCTACTGTAATAATAAATTCTTTTAAATTTTTTGCATTTAATAAACATAAATTCAAAGTTGTACTTACCAATGACTTGGCTCATATGTATGAAAAATACCTCATTAAAGGTCGATTACACACACTTCGTATGATGCGACCATACTCTACCTTCTTTCAACCCTAGTTCATGATTTGTTTCTTTATTTTGTTCAATTCCATGAATGGTTGTGTCCATTTCTCAACTTTCTTCTCCATCAAATTTTTTTGTGTGTTTGGTCTTGTATTCACTTTGAACTTTGTTAGACCAAACAATACCACAATTTATATTACTATCAAAGAGAGAAAAAGTAAAAGCTTCATACTTTGTATCTTGCATAAAATCAAGAAAATTTCCTTTCTTAGCTTGTGAATTTTCAACTTGGAGCAAAAAGCACACGTCTCCTGCTCAATTTTCTTGCTCCTCTTCACTTGCATTTTCCACGTATAAAGAGAATGATGATTCATCAATCTTGTTTCCTCATTTCTAATGTGATGTCTCTGAATCTCGACATTCTTGCCTATTTTCCTATAAAATGTTAAGATCTTCCTTATAACAATTGCAGTTATCAAACCATTTGATGTATCGGCTATTTTTTTAATATTTTCAATTCCACTAGGGTTGAATGTATTTATCATTAACATTTCCTTTCTTCTAGCAGTTAGAACTTCTTTCATTAACATAATCACCTTACATAGCCAAACTTACCCTAGTTAAAAAAATTCACAATCAAGTTCAACATGATCAGTTGTATCATGAATTCTACACTCGGTGACTCTACCAAAGATGAATAAACTCAAAGGATGTAATCTATGGTTAAATATTTTCTAAAGTTTCTCAACTTCCATATTGAAGTACTAGCTTGCATGAGAATTTTTCCTTACAAGCTTTCTTTTAAACCCGAAACCAATACATATTTGTAAACAAAACACAAAGATAAGAAATATATATATATATATATAAGATAATGCCAATACGCGGAGAACACACCATGGCCCCTCCTTCTAGTGCCAATTCCTATTAACGATGATGTCACTCACAACAACAAGGTTGATAAATTCCTCATAGGTAAACTGCAAAGAGCCTATCCTTCTTGAAAGACCTAACCAAAGACAACCTAGGGGTATCTGTATAATAGGAAAAGGTTGGATTGGTTCAATCCCAAGTCTCTAGTAGTTAGGTCTTGAAAGTACTAGGTTCACTTCAGGGTATGATGTGATATTTTTGTTAATCTCAAATGGAATATGGTTATCTTCTATTTCACTAAGAATATCTCCAGTTTTATTAAGAATTATAAGCATCAGATATAAGATTTCTAGTTCAATCATAAAACAATATCACAAAATTGAAAGATTCAAAATAATATTTCATGAACATCAATAATTTTGTTATCACTTAAGTATATTTAGCTTTAAGCATTCAACAATTTGATAGAAAACAAAATATTTTCAATAAATTTCCATCCATTCATCTATTTTTTGGAACATTTTCAAGAATTTAAACATCTATTCTAAAATAAAGCATAAAAAATACTAAAAATTAAAATTTATCCTGGTTATTCTCCACGCATTCCCAAAAGAGTTAATCAAATCAAAGCAAACTGGTTTATACTTCACCAGATTGCTTCACAGCTACATAGAAAATGGTGCGAGCTTTTAAAGAGAGGGGTTTTAGTTTTGACATTGAGTAGGTTCTGTATACACCCTTAAACAACATAGCACACAGTCTTGTTCAACTGAACTAACAAAACCAACTACAAAGATTCATGAGATAGGTAGCTATCAAATTGGATTTGATATTCATTAAGTTCTACGTGCATACAAGTTTTTAGTCTAGAACGATTTAGAAAATAGGAAAAAAGAACAAAAATTAAAGAAGTTTTGGCTCTTCCGACATCCACAAATTTTGAACTTAACTTAAAAAGAAGTATCCTATGGCCTTTTATAGAAGTAAGACACAGGTAGGATAAAAAAAATGCATGAGAAGAAATCCAAGGGACGAATCACATCAAGGCACGTGGAATGTGGTGATTGGTAAGAGAATTGCAATCAAAGTCAACGAAGGTCAACCTCAATCTGCTTGTTGAAGCACTTCGGGTTTTTCATCTTTTTATTATCACTAGGAAAATAACTTGAATCAAGATAGTGTGTATGAACTTTCCCATATATTTAGGATGATCACTTCATCATCTTGTTCCTACACTTTTGTTTTACCTCAGGCTTTCTACTCTCAAGAATGAGCAAGTCATCGAAGGTTGGTGCTTTTATTTGCCACATGTGTAATACTGGGATTTCTAGTATTTCGGTGGATTTAGACTCCTCTGCATATAGCATCTCAAAATAAGCAAATTGATCTGGATATGATTCTATCCATGATTCAAATTTTCCTAACCATCCATACCCGAACTTTGCATCACAATATGCATCTCTTGCAATCACAAATTCCACTCATTAAATCCCTTTTAAAAGAAAAAAAACATTTATAGAAAGTATCATGTAAATAAAACCATCATCAAATCATTAGCCTATAAATTTATCATAAATAACATGCTTTCTAGCATATCACAAATCCTTGCATGGCTATATTTTATATACCAGGTTATTAGACTATTAGACTCATTGGATAACCTTAAGATTTTAAAACTTCATTTTGTATCGTTACCTGGTACCCTGTACCCGATATTCAGCTTTACCCATGAATTTTCCCCGGACTTCAGTTTTATTGGAATTTCCATCTTATCGGACCTCAACTATCAAACCGGAACACTTTGCTCAACATTTGCATTACCTTTTTACCTTTTCAACATTCACGGTTCCTAGTATCCAGTACCTAAAGATTTCTCTTTGCTCTTCACTTCTGGTGATCTTTTCAACTAGCCAGTGCTTGCCATAAGCACTATTTTTCACTTGGGTCCCCATGTCTTACAATATTGGGGCGTGTTGTGAGACCACACTAAAATTCCCACAAATGGGTTTTCATCATAATACTTTCCCAAAGCACCATACAATAGTTTTCACTAGAGGATGATTTTTTCCTCTACTTTTTTTTTTTCTGTTTTGAGTTTTTCTACACATGGCACTCGTAAATAGGTTTTCACCATGGTACTTTCCCAAGGTGCCACTGAAGTGGTTTTCACTAGATAATTTTTTTTATCTTTACTTATTTTCAATTTTTTGATTTTTTGAACGATCATCAACTATGTTAAACCACCTAGTGGTGTTGATGTAGATGTTGTCATAATGTGCCAATAATGTTCTACCTTGAGGATTTTCTTTTCCAAGAACACTTATATATAGCCTATGGATGTTATTGTAATCCTTGTTGATACTAGGGTTGGCTTTAGCTAAATATGCACATCATCATAGAGTATCATTAAAGTCCTTATGATAAAGTGTTGCTGCCAAGACACAGTGAATGTGAGATTTGAGGATTTTAGATTTTAAGAATGATGTTAACTTTTGATGGGGGATGTGAGATGTGGATGAATTATTTATCAATTTTGATGTATTATTTTTTATTTTCCAAACATGGGATGGTGGATGATGGAGTTTGGATGTGGGATCTTTAGTGTCTTTGGGACCAACGATTTTATAAACTTTATGTGTTGGTATTGAAGATTGTTTTGAAATAGGTGCACACTTGTGATAGATGGAAGGAATTTGTTTATGTGGCTCCATAGTTTCATTTATTATGGGATTGGATTTGGATTGAATGTTATATATGCTAAAATTTTCTTTGTGATCCATTTTGACTTTATTTGTCAATTTTGAATTTTGGATTTATTAGCTTCAAAAACTTGACTTTGATCTTTTTCTTTATAATTTTTTTTATTTTATTGGTCTCAATTATTGGGTTGAAGGATTTGGGAATGATTGTTTATAATGCAAGCTTTGATGAAAAATGGATCCTAGTTCTAATACATAGATCACTTACATCAATCCCTTTCCAAAGAACATTAGGATGTAAATCGACAAGGAAATGAGATTAACTTCCAACCTTGAAGGTGACAGTCAACCATGGATCTAATCCTTTTATGACTTAGAGATTTATTGGGAGTAATTTTATTTTGTTGACCTAATTAGACTATGGTACATAATCTAAAAATATAGTCTTTTTGTTATAGTAAAATTGTAAAACCAAGTTCTGAGACTAGATATGAAGAAAGTAGAGTATTGTGCACCTGTAGTTCAAAATTGAGCATGCTTGATTTAGCTAGATGGGGGCACAAGGATTCCCTAGTCCAAGTTGAATTTTCTTGGATCTGAAAACTTTGATCTATAACTCCTTGTCTACCTTCTACTCCTCTTCTCTATAATCTTCATCATTGGACCTGAACGTGCACAAATCTAGAAAAGAGAGAGGAAAGGGTGGCTATATAGGAGTTTTCCTTGGTGAAACCCCTATTTTGGTATTTTTACCTCCACAAAGAGCTAATAAATTGATTGTTAAAAGTATGTGTGCTCCTAATATTAAATGCGTCTAAGTTTGTAATGAGATAAAATGTATAAAATCCTACCTAAGTGTGTTAGGGGAGGATTCCTAAATGATATAATGAGATTAACCCAAGATAAAGTCAAATACCCTTAGGAAAATCTAAAACTAAACAATACCTCACTTTGGGTAGCAAGTAGTCTGAAGCTTGAAGATGAGAAAACTTTGAAAACAATTCATTAGGTTGTGAAAATTTCCAAGAGCACTTTCCAAACCTAGATTCCATCATGTTCTTCTATTGGAATCAAACTCCAATAATTGATTAAATCTGAAAAATCATTGAAAACCTATAAATTTCAATGTATTTTGGCAGAGTACAATTTCTTCAATTTACCTTCCTTTGATTTTGAAATAATAATTCATGTTTATATAATGAAACTCAGGAAAAATTAAAGTTTAGGCTAACATAATTAAATTTGAATTTTTGGGATTAAATTATCACTAAGGCTTGGATTTAAAGTATCATCTCTAAAATTAGAAACCAACAAACATGTGAAATCAAGTTTCTTGTCAGGAAATTAAGTTGGCAAAGGGTGCAAGGATGCCCTAGTTTGGCTCTTTCACACTTTATAAAATTTTCTTTAGATATGTTGGGTCCCTTAAAATCAATAGTTTTACATAGGCAAGGCACTTGTTAGCATAATTTAATGATATAAGTTGATGAAATACCTTTTAGGGTATTGTAGACATATTCTCTTGGGTTGATGGGGAAATTTTAGGGCTTAAGGAGTGTGTAAATGCATTAATGAGAAGGTCACTCAAGCCAGTTCTAAATAGACCATGAAATTAAGCTTTCACCTAAAAGGGAGTACAATTTATGATGCTACATTTATCCCCACTTTAGTGGCCATATGACACTATGTGCATATGCAAGCTAAAGTACTAAATGTAAATCATATTGAAAGGATACCCAAAAGGATATTGTAGAGGATGTAGATAATTTTCCAAATGAGAGAATGAAGCCCCCAATATAGTAATCTACAAAACCACAATGTTAGGAATGTATCTTGTAAGACCAAATTGTTAGAAATCTAAAAATCACCTTGTACATGCAAAACAAACATGTTAGTCCAAAACTTTTAAAGAGAATGAAATTTGAGGGTAGATGTATGCCCCCTAATTTCACTTGATTTATGGAGGTGAAATGAGGGTAACGAACTAGCCCCATCAAATATTTTAGGATTTTGATGAAAAATTCTTGTAATAAGGTCATCATATCATAACACCAAATATCAATAGGCATACAACATGAACAAGAATGGAACCATGAATCCAATGCAATAAACACCATCAAAATCAGAGTTCACTAGCTCAATTTATGTTGATTGTAGTGGAGTATGGTATGAGAAATGTATAACTAATTTTGATTATAAGTGATATCAAATTTAACTTTTTTCCATTCATATTCACAATTGTTGTTTGACAATTGAGAGAGATTCCATCATCCACCCTAGGAGAAAAGATACTACAATGACAAGCTTACTGACCCTCAAGACTCGAGGCCTTGTAAGAGAATGTTGCACGAGGCACGATGCCATGAGAGGTGAGTGATATTTTTACTTTACCTATAATTTATGTATTATTTTATGTTATTTTTAGGGTTTTTTAGAAATTTTTGGCGTTCTTATCTATTGTAACGCTCGAGAGATGATGTTCATTTAGCCACATAAGTTTTCAAAACTCATTACATTCCAAGTATAATAAAAGTAAAGGATGCATATATCAAGATCTTTTCATAAATGCTCAAAAGGAAAATTCAGTAATAGATTTCATTCCATGTATGCAAAAGAAGTAAATTTCATTATCAACAAAGATCATTGCAATGATACATATGTAAATGCCATTTGCATATCAATGAGTTTCCATAAATTCACTCAAGTTTCAATTACATCACTAACTTTGTATCAATACATCTATTTCAATGTTACATCAAAACTTTCTTTCCAATACATCTATTTCAATGTTACAATATTGAATTACAAATAGAATTACATTTACAAGTGGGCTTTGCAAGCCATCCACAATATTACATGAATACATTTATAGCATATAAACCTCTGAACCTCAACCGTCGTGACACCACTGGTCTTCTTGCAAGCTGGGGCCAAGAGTGTGATTAAGGCGCCTTTTCCGCCCAACCACGAAGTACAAGACTTCCCCGGTTTCTCCCTAACTCGAAGAAATCCCCGGCCCTGCATGAGGAGCCTAGCAACCTGAAACAACAACACAGGAGGGAACTCTCGATGCAAGCCTGATGCCTATATGCATTCCTAACATGAGAATCACATATTTCTTGCAAACAGGAGGTGGTAGAGACCTATATTCATTTAGTTCTAGGATTTTAATTCCATCTATTTCAATGGTGCATGTGCTTGGCCAAGCATAAATAAAACAAATGATAGTTTTAGAAAAGGTAAAACTACTGTCTCTGTGGATCCACCTTCAGCATTCTGTCCCGAAAGTTTCCAAAATACAGTAAATAATGAAATTTCCATCTAAGTTCACATTCAATTTTACACATTTCTAATTCCAAAGAAATTTCATCATGTTCCAATGTTCACACAAAGATTATCAAAATAGCTTTTCATGCATACACTCAGTATGAGAAGTTTTTCTATATGTATTTCTACTAAAACAATCCAAGTTTCGTTTTCTAAAATAACTTGATCAAAGTAAATAGACTTAATAGATTTAGAAAAAGAAAACTACTCTTTTCAGAAAATTCACTAGTTTTAAATGTGTTTTCAATAGTCTACATTTGCTATGAAGTTTCATCTTCAGCTTTTAACATAGTCTTATGTGTGTTTCACTAAGTTCTGATATGATATATGGTGATTCACACAATGCATCGATATTCAGAAATATAAACAGTTTTAGAAAAGATGAACAATGTAGATAACCATATTTGTATACAAATACAAGTTTGCTACTATACACAGTGTTATCTATGTGAATTTATTCTACATCTTCTAAGTTTTAACTTTTAGATAAACAAAATTCACCGTACAAATTTGTATATATATATTTGTTTATAATATTTACATATATATATAAAGACATGGTGGACTTATAACTGAATATACATATTGAGCTTGAATACAATGTTGTGTTTTCTGTTTTAAAAAAAAATAATGACAAGTAAAGTTTATTGTAGAAAACAATGATATTTATGTCAGCATATATATATATATATATTTATGTATCTATCTGTGAATATATATATGTGTGTGTGTGTGTGTGTTTATCCATATAACAAAAGGAATTTAAACAGATTTTCAAAATGCATATACCATACTGCTGTGAATATTTTCTGTGTAATTCCATTGACAGAGGTAATATTTTCTGTGGAAAAATAGAGTTTTCAAATGTCAGAGTTTGTATGTATGTGTATATGTTTATGTATATATATATAGTTGTGTGTGTGTATATATTTATATATTGATATATATATTTTATACAAAGTTTTACATTCTACAGACTTTTCAACACATGCATTTCATATATCATAAATCGCTGTTTGTATGTGTATATATATATATATATAAATGTAGCATGTAACATATATGTATATACATATATATATATATATATATATATATATATATATATACAATATATCTATATATATATACAATATATCTATATATATATCATACTATGTAATGCTTATTCCATTTGAAATTCCTCTGGCGAAATGCAGTTTTACAAAGATTATCATACAGTTTTAAAAACATACAATGCTTACTAAGGGCTTACGCCTCCCCCCATATAGGGAGGCGCTGCCTGTGCAAGGCAACACTTCCTCCACAGGCCACGGCTTGTGGAGGGAGCATTGTCTCCCACAGGACAGCCCTTCCCTTATGGGGAGGGCTTGGCTATGGAGAAATCCCAGCCGCCCTTCATCACATTCATTGATTTTTTTTAAAAAAATTGAATTCAATATTTTCTAATAACTATTCCCTTCAGAAATTTGTAGAATATAAAGCCAAAATAATTCAAGCTTGTAAACAAATGTGTATATATTGATAATATATATATATACACACAGAGAAATGATGTGTGCATAATATAAATAGGTATATATATATATATTTTCAGAACTACTGTGAATTGAATGAGCAATCTGGAATGAAATTATAAACTATAGTCTGTAGAGGAGAAAAGCCCCAATCTGGAAGTGGGGAAAGTATGCAATTTATTTTAAAACACACAAAAGAATAGAATATTTTCTCAATCTTTCACAGTCTTGCATACAGTCAAACACTTGGCATTCAAATTCTTTAGTAATATTTTCATATTTCAAACAAGATTTGTGGAAAAAGAATGGAAAACCTGGATATTTTGCTCCTAGCTGGAGATGCTCTTCAGACAACTTCCTCTCTTTGCTCCTATTCAATATGGTTTTTCTGAGAAAGCTTCTTTTCTTCCCTCCTTTCCAGCTGCTTTACCAACTCTTTAATTTCTTACTATCTCCCAAAGAATAATTCTCAAAACTCACTATTCTGAAAGATTTAGCATTTTCTTGGCAGCCATTAAAGCAAAAATTGCAGAGTTTAATTTCAAGAATGATTTCAAGAATGGTTTCTTTCTCGGGAACTCTTTTCCCTTTTTAATAATGTTTTTCCTTTCCATTTCCTACCCTAATCTTGAAATGGATTTTAAAAATAAGAATAATATTTATTTTAATTGCATGTAAATCCCCTTTTGAAGATATTTACCCAATAATAAAATAAATATCTTCTTACTAATAGTTAATTTATTAACTCAAAGATTAACACAAATTAAAAGAAGAATAGAATGCATAAGCATTTAAATCAAAATCTATAATTAACTTTAATTAAAACTTAATTCCTTTATTTTATCATGCTTTCTTTTCATCGTTTATTTAATTTGCAAATAATTCAAAAAAAACACACTAAAATTGACATCCTAAATGCAAACTATATGAATCTAAGTGCTCGTGTGTGTGATCGAGAGGACTTCCTACTTTGTCCTGTCAAGAAGCTAACCTCCTCTCCTTAATCGCACCCTTGATCTTCGACCTCCTGCAACTCAAGTGCACTCAGGCACACAACAATAATTGAATTAGTATCACATAAAGATATAAATAAATCAATATATTACATAAATTAAAATGTTTCTACTCTATTTTGCTTCATTTTCAAAGTAAAACACATTCAATACTATTCAAATTTTCATAATCTAAATAAACACTTTCATTTATCTCCACACCAAAACACCATCATATTAATTATTATTCTACCAAGCACATCAAAACATGTAACAAATCCACACAAAGCCAAAATCAATTTGCATCAGGGTTGAGATGTGACATCTATTTTGGGCACCCTAGTCCTCTATTAGCACCCCTATCCAAAATAGGTGCCCTAGTCTAAAATGGTTCTTATTGTCATTTCATGCCCCCCTTTGATGACCCATCACTGATATCTTATTTGAGTGATCCTCCATGGGTCATCTTGCTTGTGTTTCCCTTGAAGTGTTCCAAATTTGGCTAAATCCTAGATTTCGGGTTTTCAAACTATCTCTTACCTACTTATCTTCATTCTTTCTTTCTCCTTCTCCCCTTCCTTTCCTTTTCTTCCATTGGCTTTCGACCTTTGCTCTTCCCTGTTACCTTTTATTGATCTCTTAAGGTAAGCCTCAAGCCTTACCTCCAACCATCGAAGCTCACCTTGGTTTTTCTCAAAAAATTTCTTTAGTGTCAAAATTTTAGGCTAAGAGGGTCAGTCTTCCCTCCACCCTCTTCCATGCTTCTGTATCCCTCATCTCTTTCCTCCATTTTTTCCCTTCGGCCTTTGGCCTTCACTCTTACCTCTTACCTCTTACCTTCTTTAGGTAAGAGGTAAGGATTTGGTTAGACCTCCAACCTCTGATAGTCCAAGGTCCAACCTCCAAAATCTCTCTTCTTCAAAATTCCACTAAGTGTTAGAATTTTGTAGGTCGACCTTCAGCCTTCTCCATTACCTCTTACCTTTCTTTTTTAAGAGGTAACCCTTCTCTTCAATCCTGATGCTTGTTCAGTGAAGTTTTCCTTGGACATTGCGGTTTCCTTCACCTTCTTCCAAGCATGTTGTAAGCTGCAGACACCTGAACTCTAATGGCTCGATGCCCGAATATGGTCATCACTCATCGCCGTAATACTTCAAAGTTCCACTCATACTCCAGTGATGTGAAGACCTCCAATAGTGCAAAGAAAATAGAAGACTACCACCGTTCATCGCACGTCATAGAGGTTTATTTGAAATGAAAAGATCTTTGGTGATAGGCGATGGTACAAGAAATTGACAAGTGGCCCAACCCCAATAGACATATTTTTAGGGCTTAGAACCATTTTTTCAAAGGCTTGCAGAGCTTTCCTTTTAGGCTCGATGCCCTGACCTTCCACAAATTGGCACATTTTTCTTCACTAAACAACATTAATGCGCAACTACTCCTAGTGGATGAGCTTGACTTTTTAGGGTTTGAGGACTAATTTAATGCATTTCCACGACTTCTCCTAGTAGATTTGTGTGTCATGCTCATTCATTGTTGCTGCTCATCCTCTCTGACCATTCCCATACCTATTTTGTAGATTTTGTGGAGGATCTTCATGAATTTTTTTTGCAAATCTTCATGATAGGGTGATGGCATGCTAGTTGTCTTCTCTAGGTCTTTCTTGGCGTGATTTTCATAGCAGGTATGGCATCCATGGCTCTTCTTGGCATGTATTTTTTAGCATGAATTTCTTGAATAGATCTTGGGGTTTCCTTGATCTAATTTGTAACCCTAGCTGGGTTAGGGTTAGTCATTGTTCATCTCAATTATGCCTGAACTATAAAGGAAATACTTGTATATTTATTTAGGGTTCTTCCTTTAGCTTCTCTAGGGTTTTTCTACTGTAGATACTATAATTTTTTACATTCTACCATTGTACAGATTGCTTCTAAGCTTTTATGTTAATAATGTTTAGCTATTATCATTGTTATCTCTTCCAAGTTTAAGTAAAATATTTTCACATTCATGTCTGAATATGTGTTTAGTTGATTTAATGATGTATTAGGAAGTTTAGAAGCAGGAAGTAACATGTTTCTATCTTGGTGCATCACCTTCCTTTCATTTCATGTTCTCCTTCTATCCCTTTTCCTCTGTGATTTGTCAGATTAGGGTAGTAATAGATTTCATGTGTTGGGTTAGACCAACACTTTTGCACTTAGTTTAGAAGAGGAAGTCGACCTTCTCTGAAGATTCAACCTCTTTCGCATAGGGTCCAACACCTTGAGGTTTTTTCCATTGTGTCATTAGAACATTGAACTCTTGTTTAGTAGGGTGCAATTTTGTGTGACAACAGTTTTTGGCATGCCCAGTGGGACCAACAAGAAATTTTATTTCATTTTGTTGAGAGAGTCATGCTACTCTCAACATTCCATCCTTGAAGAGGCTCTCAAACAGGTACCTAGTGACTTTGTTGTCAAGGGAGACCAGTTCTAGTTAAGCTCTGGAATACCAAAATTTCTACTCCAGTCATAGGCATATAATAACTATTAAAACCTCCGCACTACAACACTTATCACATCACTATATGGGTATGTGCAAGATCATGATGGGCCAAAAAGTGGTGATATGATGGGTATGTGGCTGACAACTTTTTTTTACCCAAAATTGATGAAATGAAAAGGGTTTTGAAAGGAGATTCTCAACATTCCACCAATATAAATTATGCTTTACTTTGAATTTAATAAATTATTATTATTCATTTTCTATTTGAATTATGACTAAAGTCCTGATTGATAGGTGATTGAAAAACATCTATAGATTTCAAATGGTATCACATTTTTTGAATCAAAACTGTGTCACATTCTATGCTTGCATAATATAGGATTAAAAAGAATTTCATGAAGTTTTGACCAAGTTAGGTGGTCAAACATGCGATTTTATATTTTTTAAAAGTTTTAATAAAAATTCATAATTAATTATTTACTTGGAAAAAATTACAAAAATATGCATCACATCTGGACATGAGTCCTCTATTTATATCTAAAATATTATAAAAATATTATCATTTTATTGTGGTTAGGGTGGTCACCACAGACACCTACTTATTTTTCCACGAAGTTCAAGTACTCGCATTAAAATTTCAAATTTTCACCAAATAGATTTTAAAAAATAAAATAAACCTAGTAGTTTAGAAACTAAATTCAATTTTCTACAAATTCTATTGTTACATATTTTTGAAATAATATAGATAACTTATTCAAATTTTTATGTCTAGTTGCCTAACTTTGATTTTTTTGAATTTTTCGCCACTAAAGGGCCTATTTTTTCCATGATGATCCTACACATACCCATATATCATACCATTCCTTCATCTATCTCCTCTTCATCCTCATCAAAAACATATATATATATATATATATATATATATATATATATATATATATATATATATATATATATATATATATTCATCTTTATACATCAATTAGGTCAGCCTAATTGAATGCATAATTCAAAAAGATTTGTCAGCTTAAATCAAAAGTCCTTTTGGTACGCAAGAAAAATAATAACAAACAAAAATTAGTTTGGTCTGGACCTAATAATGAACACTTTAAATACTTATAAGATAAGCAATTCATAACCCTGTCAGCCAAAAGAATGCCAAACTTCTGTCACTTAGATAACTCAACCAGATCAACCAAAATTGTTGAAAGCTCGTTTATAGTTGTAATTGATAATCCTGAGCAACATATCAAAAACTCATAGAATTTCCTTTTACTAAGAGGATTTCCTGATCAAAATACTAGATCAATATAGAAATAGTGTACTTAGCCAGTTACCAAATAGTGTTGGCATCAATGACAAAAAACCTGGAGGTCACCTTCTTCATTCTTCCAACAATCTCCCCATTTGTCATTGTTGGCAACATGTGCCAAAAAAGGAGTATTGCTTCAAAGATATTGTGCAACACTAATGTGCTCAAATCCCCTTATCATATATAAAGGAACACAAAAACACACCAAACATTGAAACATAACATAACATTCTTTATACAGACTCTTCTCCTCTTCTCCCCCTTTGACATCAAGGACAAAGGACTGGGAGAAAAACTTCAAATCAAGAACTAGGGGCACCATGTAATTCCTTGAGAATCACTTCCCAAGCCGGCTTTCCATCATCCAAGACTCCTTTTACCCTGGAAATATTTTTGTGCAGAAATTCTGATTCCATCAGGCATTCTTCTCCTTCTTTTGGAGTGGATGGAACAATGTTCTATTAGAACTATAAAAGTCTGATGATTTTACATATTGATTTTACTCATAATTTCCTGATTTGGTCCTACTGTGTGCAATTTCCACTCATATTTTTCCATATTACCCCTTTGAATCCATTGGGTCATGCATTATTACATTTTGGTTCCTATTGGCATAGGTTCGTGACTGTCTCCCCGACCCAATTGTGTTTTTCTACTAAAATCTTTTGTTTCAGATGTATCGGCGTGACATGTTCTTTGTTGTAGCAACTGGTATTTGTCTACTGGCAGTTATCGGCATTGCATCCATGTTGTTTCGGTGACCGTGGAGACGTTTATCGACTTATGTTATGGCTTTCGGGGCAGTGTCTTATTGAACTCAGTCTATCTCCCCGACTTGTGCATATGGAGGTCTTTGGCTAGATCTTGGCGGTATCGGTGCAGGCTCTTAGCGATATCATTTTTGTCACACCGACTGGCAGGTGAAGGAGCAGCTCGGTGGGAGATGAGGCTATCGTTGTAAGGTCTTGGCGAGTGACCTTTGGTCTCGCCGACCTTACACATGGTTTCTCTTTGAATTTTCTTTCGATGAGACTATGGTGGATTCAGAGTAGGTCTTGACGAATTCAGCGGGGTCTCACCGATGAAACATATGTGGGCTCTATAGGCAAAGGCATGTAATTGCGGTAGGAGGTCATGGTGAAAGGGTTGGGTCTTTCCGATAGTGTTCAGAATGGATTTCTATCGATGAAGGGTTTTCTTTTCGATGAAATGTCATAGTGATATCTTCTTGTCTTGCCGACTCACTTTTGGGAGACTTCGTCGGCAGGAGTTTGTTGTTGTCTCGGCAACTCGGGAGATAAAGGAGCTTTTGGTGGAACATAGGGTGTTCTATATGATGTCTCCCCGATAGTTGCAAGCTACAATGAAGCACATGAGGCATAAAGACTCTGTCGGTGAGAGATCTGCAGTGTCTCGACGAAGACATGTGGAAGATGGTTTTCGGTGAGAGATATCCTGGAATACAGCAACACAAAATGAATTGGGAGTTTTCGGTGTGACTAGGTGAACTCTTTGAGACATCTTGCTGACCATCTATTGTCTTGGCGAAGGTGATGATGGGAATTCGTCAGTGAGAAAAACCTAATGTCACGGTGACCATAATGTATGATGAAGTTTTTTTTGATGAGACATTGTGTGCCGATATGAGGTCCCCCCGATGGCAGAAGGCTACAACGATAATGATGAAAATGATATGAGCACGTCTGATGGTCATTGGTAACACTTTGGGGTCCTCTGTGAGATGTCTCATCGACATCACAGAGTCAAGGAGAAACAGAAAGCGCAGGGGAAGAGATTAACGAGTGAATTGCCTTCGGCATAGCTATACGATGTGTCTCGCCGACTGTTTCACTGGTGATAACAGAATTTTAAACATCAGGACCAACATGTATTTGTTTGGATGACCATTGCTTTCTAGCTCGATTGGAGCCCAAATTTTGTGTTGGGCCGACATGTGATCTAAATATGATATTTTCTTCAAATGCTTGTGTATAAATAGGCATTTTGCAATTGTAAAAAGTAACGAGTTATCAGTTATTCGATACAGTAGGAAAATGTATGGATACAGAACAGTAAATTTATCAAATCAGAGGCTCAGATGCATGTTTTAAACATGGAGGTATTTATGAATGTCAATTGATGATGTTGCATATATCTGGTATCAGTTATCTATTGAATTTAATAAAGAGAATTGCTAAGTTGTCTCCAAGATGGATTCTTTTTGATTGTTTAAATTGATATGACAAGTTTGTATTCACTTTATCAGTGCACATTTGTCGTACTTGTGTGATTGATTGATTGGTTCTTTCAAGTAAAGACTAAATCATTTTAGTTAATCATAGTAATCATAGAGATTCAATTGGATTATTCAAGTAGAACTTAGTGATCACATTCTTGCATGCTTATACAAGTGTAAGCATAATATATGCCAGATAATTTGTGTCATTTCTAGAGAGTGTTGCTCATTTTGATCTCATTTGACTCTGCATACCCAACAAGGCACTGGTCTTTGCACTTCACCATTTGAACTTATTCAATTTTCTTTTCATCTGTTAATTGAGCATTTATTTTAGGATTCAAATCAAAATATTGTATTGTTTTCAAGTTGGATTTCATTTGTTCACCCCCATCTGTCATTGTGAACAAGCTGTTGTAAGAGGATTGATTGCAAGTTAAGTCTGCATTATTCAGAAAGGTACACCTGCCCAAGTTTGCAACACCTAAAGAGTAGAAGGTTGAGTTCTCTTGACCTTGTCTGTTACCCTAAAGTGTATTGAGAGATTGGCAGCTTCTTAAGGCATTCAACTTGCATTTTTGAGAGCTAACAAATTGGCGACTCCACTAGGGAACAATCAGAATCAAAGCCTTACTTATAGAGTCAGAATTATTGCATAGACTCTGCTAGGAACCAGAAGTATCAAACATTTTCTCATTTTTGATAAAAGTGAGTGGCGACTCTGACATAAATTTTACAAGCTATTCACCATGAATGGAAGAAGATCTCAGTACAGGGGAGGTCATACGAGAGCCCCTACTGGTAGTAGTAAGTGGACACACAAAGATGATAGAGCTGATAAAGGGAAGAGGATCAATGAGGACATGTGCATAACAGACAAAGGCAAAGCACCAAGAGCACATTGTGAAACATATAATTTCTATGATGATTCAAGTGCTGAGCCTTGTACCTCTGAAGATCAAAGAAATCCTTTCTCTTCTCTTGAAGGTCAGAAGCAAGCTGAGTTTGAAGCTAGACTTGAGCCTGAACGAATCAAAATTCAACATGAATATGATCAACAGATGGAAGGTAATCACGAAATTCCTAAAGGAAACCATAAGGCCTCAATTTTTGATGAAGTAAAGGCACAATTGGAACAACAAGAGAGGAATATAAAAGAGTTGGAGGCTAAATTATAGAAATCCCAAATTACTAATTAGACGGCTGGTGGCTCAAAGTATGTTCCACCTCACAAGCAGGGTGATCATGGTGCAGGACCCTCCAATCAACATAATCTTCCTCACAATTAGAGTGGGAATCATTACAGTCAGCCAAACTGTCCACGCCATATTCCTACACAGCATACATGTATGCATCCACCTCCAGGTCAGAATTACATTCCACAACATAATGTACAATTTAATAATCCCATGCATCAGCATCAGTATCCGCCTGTTCCTCCCCCTCACCAACATACAACCATGATCAAACAGTTTGATTTAGCTGGTTTTTAGTTGTATCCTTACCCTATGGATGGCAGTTGGAGGAACATGGTGCCTAAATTCACAGGAAGTAATGCAATCATAGCTGAAGAGCATTTAAGGAGTTTTAATATTTTCATTCAAGATATAGATGTGCCATATGAAGATTTACACATGAAGTTGTTCATGATGTCACTTCTTGAAGATGCCAGGGATTGGTTTCATAGCCTACCGGCCTTCTCAATCAATTCTCTCCAAGTATTTCAAGAAATATTCTTAGAGAAATATGGAAATCAAAATGCTCTAGATGCGGCTGTTCATGAATTAATGAGAATTCAGAAAAATCAAAATGATTCAATTTATGATTTCAACCGAAAATTCAACAAGTTGCATACTAAAATACCTCCTGGATCAAGGTTGCCAGATTTTGTTGCATTGAGTGTCTATTTAAATGCGTTTGATCCTAAGATAGGGTATGAACTGAGAAGTAGATCCCCAAGAGATTTGGTTGAAGCACAGAAGATAGCACTGACAATTGAAAACAACAGGAAGGCTACTGGTATGATTAATAAAAGAGACAACCCGAGGCCTCTTCAACAAAACAATAATTATCAGTACAGACAAGAGAGTACGTACAAAAATAAGAACATAAATGAAAGGCCAAGGTTGCATGATATGCCTTACAATACAAACTGGAAAGATGGGAAACCTGTAAATGCTAGGCCTAGAGGCAAGGAGACTCCTGATCCACTGAGCAAAAAGGGAACTTACATGGTGAGTAATAATTACTTCTGTGAAGTTTGTAATCAACCACATTCTCCAGATTATTGTGTGGTAGCTCAAAAGATGCAAGAAGAGGGAATGTTGATGGAAGATAATGGAGAAGATCACAAGATTAATTTAACTTCAAATACCTTTTATCATACTGAGGAAAGAAATTCATCTTCAGAGGATGAAGGTTATGAATATGATGTTTCAAATCAGAAATATAATGTCCATATGGCTGAACAACAGATCTTTTATGATTCTGATGAAGATTACACAAAGCCACCTCTTGTAGAGGTGCCTACTTAGTGTAGTGTAAGGAGACTCACTGAAGATGAAATAGAAAGAATAACTGTTGCTGTAGTTGGGAAACCCAAAAGTCAATACTGGTTGAGAAACAGAAAAGTAAATGAGCGAGATGGAGTTCCTGGGGGAATTTTTATAAAAGATCAAAAGACAACATAGGAAACTGTAAAGAAGCTAGAAAATAGGCAATATAATAAAATCGAAAAGAATCCTGGCCAAGAGCAGAAAGTTGCAAAATTACACAAGGAAATTCAAAAGTCTGATCAGCCTAATAAAAAAGAAAAAGAAGAGAACAAAGGAGAAGCACCAGAACTGAAAAATACTGTTAAGATGGAGTGCTCCTCTTTTGACTTCACACAAGCATTATCCCAGGTAAAAATTTCTATTCCATTACTTGAATTGATGAAAATTAAGGAATACAGAGATAATGTTGTCCAATTGATTACAAATGGAAATTGAAAACATATGAAATCTGAAGAAATCAATAGGCCAGAAAAGATAAATAAATCAGAAGTCTATTTGAGTGATGTTTTATCAACTCCTCCTCAAGTTGATCCTTTTTTCACCACATTGCTTATAAATAATAAATTGATGAGGAACTGCATGATAGATTTTGGTGCTGCTATAAATATTATGCTAGTAGGTGTTATGAAGCAGTTGGGTTTGTGTGTTGATACATATAAAGGGAAGTGCTATGCAATGGATAACAGACCTGTACCTGTGATAGGAATTATGAGAGGAGTTGAAGTCAAGCTGGCTACTTTTCCATAGGTGGCTTATAATATAAATATCACAATGATTGATACTCCTCCGCAGTTTGGTATGCTTTTGTCAAGACAGTGGACAGCTGTTGTTGGTGGAAATGTTCAATTTGATTTGTCTTATGCTACTATTCCAGTGAATGGTCAAGATGTGAAGTTATACAGGGAGCCAAGAATGAGTCAGCTTGTTGAATGTGTGCCACAAGATCAAATTAATTATTTTTGTTATATTGATCTTGGGAATTTTAAAATTGAACCAGCCTAGCCAAAATTAACAAATAGTGATCCAATTGAGAAACATGCTACACAGAATTGTAATGGTGTATGGAAGATGTACTTTGATGGAGCCTGCAGTCAAGAGGGTAATGGCGCTGGGATTGTTTTTGTTTCCCCTAAAGGTACTACTTTTAAATATTCATTTTTGTTGGCATTTGAATATACAAACAATGTGGCAGAATATGAAGCTTTGTTGACAGGCTTGAATATAGCTGTGAAACACAAGATTAAGTTGCTGGCTGTTTTGGGTGATTCTGAGTTGGTTGTTTCATGGATTAAAAAAATATAGGAATGTTGTATGGGACACAATTGAATTCTTTGATGCTTTCTCAATTGAGTGGATTGACAGGTCAAAGAATATAATGGCTGATTTTTTAGCAAATGTGGCGCTCAAAAGAGATGATATTACACTGCCTAGGGTGTCATAGATTGAATTCAAGACAAGGCCTGCTGTTTCTGATAACGTTTATAGCTGGCATGTTTTCAATGATGATACTCACCTTTTGAAATTCCTCAATTGTATAGATCAGTATGAAGCCCAAGAAATTGATTTCAATGCTTTTGTTGAAGAAGTGGATGGGAAGAAAACTATGTTTGGCAAGGAAATATTGCAGCTCAAAACAAATAAATTTCCCAAGGGTCTGGTGGCATTGGAGAGGCTGTATGATGGAAATGATAGATATCTAATGAAACAAACACTAGTTAAGAGAGAAGATATTGAAGAAGTCAACTTGGGGATTGAGATAGCACCAAGAAAGGTATACATTGGAAAAAAGGATCAGCCCTACAATTAGAAGAATGTTGATAGAATTGCTGAGAAAGTACAAGCATGTTTTTGCTTGGTCTTATGAATATCTGAAAGCATACAAGGAAGATTTATTTCAGCATGAAATACCATTGAAGCCAGATGCCAGGCCTTTCAGACAAAAGAAAAGGCCTATAAATCCAACACTGGAGCCTAAGATGCAGGAGGAATTGACAAAGCTTAGGGATGGAGGAATTATTAAGCCAATCAGACATTCAACATGGCTTTCAAATCTGGTTCCTGTGAGAAAGAAGAATGGTGACATCATATTATGTGTGGACTTTAGAAATCTGAACATGGCATCTCTCAAGGATAATTATCCTCTACCCAACATGGAAGCAATATTACATAAGGTGATAGGCTATGAGCTGTTGTCCATGATGGATGGGTTTTCTGGATACAATCAGGTTAAAGTCAAGGAATTTGAGCAATACAAGACAACATTTACAACTCTTTGGGGAACATATGTATACATAAGAATGCCATTTGGTCTCACCAATGCTAGAGAAACTTTTCAAAGAGCTATGGATGTGGCATTTGCTGATTTGATTAATATTATCATGGTAGTGTACCAAGATGACTTGACTGCTTATTCGAAGAAGGCTGAAAATCATGTGCAACATCTTGAAAAGTTATTTATCAAAGCTCTTGAATATGGTATTAGTTTAAATCCAAAGAAGTTTCATTTTGAAGTCACAAAAGGTAAGCTCTTGGGTCATATTGTTTCAAAAGAGGGAATTAGAATAGACCCTGAGAAAGTTGAAGCTATTGATAAAATTCCTATTCCCAAGACTATTAAGGAAATACAGTCTTTCTTTAGACAAATTAATTTTGTCAGAAGATTTTTTTCTAACTTTGCTGAGATCATCAAGCCCATATATAAAATGTTGAAGAAAGGACAAAAAATGGACTGGACTGCTGAAGCTTTGGATGCTTTTATGTCTATCAAAAAGGCTATCAAAGAGGCTCCTGTTCTTAAATCTCTAGATTTTACAAAGCCTTTTCAGATTTTTTCATTTGCCTCAATGCATACTATTGTTGTTGTGATGTTACAAAAAAATGATGATGGCCATGAACAACCTGTGTCTTTCTATAGTAAATCATTACAAGGGTCTGAATTGAAGTATGACATTATGGAAAAGTAGGCATTTGCACTAGTGAAAGCTATTAAAGCTTTCATACCATATCTTGTTGGAGCAAAAGTAGTTGCTTTTGTCCCTCATGCTGCTGTCAAAGAAATTTTAACACAGTCTGAAGTCACATGGAAAAGATGCAGATGGATCAACAAGATTCAAGAATTTGACATGGAAATACAAATCACTAAGTTGGTAAGAGGCCAAGGCTTGGCTAAGCTGATGGCAGAAACTAATATTGAGGCAAATCAGATCTGCAATGTTGAAGAAGGGTCTACAGTTGCAACCATTAAACATACTCCTTGGTATACTGATGTTATGCATTATCTTAAATATATGAAGTGTCCAAATGGGTTAAGTGACAGCCAAAGGAGAACTTTGAGGTTGCAGGCATCAAAATATGTTTTTATGGATGGCGACCTGTTTTGGAAAAATAAGGATGGCATATTGTTGTTATGTTTGGATGAGTCACATGCCAAGCAGGTTTTGAAGGAAATGCATGAAGAATTTTGTGGAGGTCATTATTCAGAAAAGACAACTGCACACAAAATTCTCAGGGTTGGGTATTTTTGGCCAAAGGTTTTTAATGATTCTTTTTCATATGTGAGAAGATGTGAGGCTTGTCAAAAAATTTCTGGGAAATTGAAATATCAGGGTGCTTTACCACTTCGACCTCTACAGGCTGATGCCCCCTTTCATCAATGGGGAATTGATTTTATTGGAAAGATATAGGAGAAGTCAAGTGGAGGACATAGATGGATACTAGTTGTGACTGATTATTTTACAAAGCGGGTGGAGGCAGTCCCAACCAAGCAGGCTACAAGTAAGGTAGTGACTAATTTCCTGATGGACAATATTATCACCAGATTTGGTGCACCATTGAGGAATATCACAGACAATGGGATGTGCTTTAGATCAGATGAATTCAAAAGATTTTGTGATAAGTATGGTATTACTATTTCTTATGTAGCCCCTTATCATCCACAAGCCAATGGTCAAACAAAGTCTAGCAATAAAATTCTCTTGAAGATTATAAAAAGGATGTTGGGATAGAACAAGAGGGCTTGGGATTCAAAGTTAAAAATTGCTATGTGGGCTAATAGGATCACTATGAAAAAGGCAATTGGAAAATCCCCATTCGAATTAGTGTACGGAGCACAAGCCAGGATGCCTTTGTAGAATTTGTTGCCAGTTTACAAGTTTGTCTTACAGGAAGATTTGGAAGTTCCTGAGCCTATGGAAGACATAATGGAACAACTTGCTAAACTTGATGAGGGAAGGAGAGAGGCCTAAAGTCAAAACATGAAGTTATAGGCACATATGAAGTATCTATTTGACAAGAAGGCAAAGGATAGAAAGTTTGAAGAGAATGACTTGGTGTTGATGTGGAATGCAAGGTGTCAGGAGAAAGGAAAGCATGGTAAATTCAAAGCTTTGTGGCTGGGACCTTTTGTTGTTGTTGGAAAAAGAGGTGAAGACTCATATTATCTACAGAACATGGCTAGTGAAGATCAGGAATTGCCTGTTCATGGGCAATTCTTCAAGCTTTTCTTCTCTTAAGCAACATAGAGGATTAGGGGTTTCCAATGCATGGAAAACTCTTGCTTATCCTCTTTAAAATTATTTTCCATGCACAGTAGTCTAGGAGTTTTTCCTATCTCCATTTCACTTTCATTTTCCATTCACATTCATTTTGCATTCATTTTGCATCCATTTCTCTTCCATCTTGCATTCTCTGCATTCATTCCCATTGCCATTCTTTCCATTTCTACTCGCTGGCTCATCATTTTGTGTCTGGTCTGCTCACCCAAAGATTCTGGATCCTTGCAATGATCTAACTATCATTCATCCCTAGATGGAGCCACTGTTAGAACTGTAAAAGTATGATGATTTTACATATTGTTTTTTCTCATAATTTCCTGATTTGGTCCTACCGTGTGCAATTTCCACTCATATTTTCCCATATTGCCCCTTTGAATCCATTGGGTCATGCATTATTACATTCTAGTTCCTATCGACATAGGTCTGTGACTATCTCCTTGACCCAATTGTGTTTTTCTGCTAAAATCTTTTGTTTCAGGTGTATCAGCGTGACATAATCTTTGTTGTAGCGACTGGTATTTGTCTGCTGGTAGTTATTAGCATTGCATCCATGTTTTTTCGGTGACTGTGGAGATGTTTATCAGCTTATGTTATGGCTTTTGGGGCAGTGTCTTATCGAACTTAGTCCGTCTCCCCGACTTGTGCATATGGAGGTCTTCGGCGAGAGCTTGGTGGTATCGGTGCAGGCTCTTAGCGATATCATTTTTGTCACACTGACCGGCAAGTGAAGGAGTAGCTTGGTGGGAGATGAGGCTATCGTTGTAAGGTCTTGGTGAGTGACCTTCAGTCTTGCCTACCTTACACGTAGTTCCTCTTTGAATTTTCTTTCGGTGAGACTATGGTGGATTCAGAGTAGGTCTTGACGAATGTAGTGGGGTCTCACCGATGAAACATATGTGGGCTCTATCGGCAAAAGCATGTGTTTGCGGTAGGAGGTCATGGAAAAAGGGTCAGGTCTTGCCGATAGTGTTCAGAATGGATTTTTATCGATGAATGGTTTTCTTTTCGATGAAATGTCATAGCGATATCTTCTTGTCTTGCCGACCCGCTTTTGGGAGACTTCGTCGGCAAGAGTTTGTTGTTGTCTCGGTGACTCGGGAGATAAAGGAGCTGTCAGTGGAACACGAGGTGTTCTATATGATGTCTCCCCGACAGTTGCAAGCTACAATGAAGCACATGGGGAATAAGGACTCTATCGGTGAGAGATCTGCGATGTCTCGGCGAAGACATGTGGAAGATGGCTTTTGGTGAGAGATATCTTGGGATACAGCGACACAAAATGAATTGGGAGTTTTCGGTGTGACTAGGTGAACTCTTTGAGACATCTCACTGACCATATCTTGTCTTGGCGAAGGCGATGATGGGCATTCATCGGCGAGAAAAACCTAATGTCACGGCGACCATAATATATGATGTTTTTTTCGATGAAACATTGTGTGCCGATATGAGGTCCCCTTGACGGCAGAAGGCTAGAGCGATAATGATGAAAACGATATGAGCACATCTGATGGTCATTGATAACACTTTGGGGTCCTCTGTGAGATGTCTCATCGACATCACAGAGTCAGGGCGAAACAGAAAGTGCAGGGGAAGAGATTAACGAGTGAATTTCCTTCGGCGGGACGATGCGCTATGTCTTGTCGACTATACACTGGTGAAAAATAGAATTTCAAAATGTTGGGCCGACATGTATTTGCTTGGATGACCATTGCTTGCTAGCTCGATTGGAGCCTGGATTTTGTGTTGGGCCGACATGGGATCTAAATATGATATTTTCTTGAAATGGTTGTGTATAAATAGGCATTTTGCAATTGTAAAAAGGGACCAATTACCAGTTACTTGATACAGTAGGAAAATGTATGGATACAAAATAGTAAATTTATCAAATTAGAGGCTCAGATGCATGTTTTAAACATGGAGGTATTTATGAATGTCAATTGATGTTGCTGCATATATCTAGTATCAGTTATCTGTTGAATTTAATAAAGAGAATTGCTAAGTTGTCTCCAAGATGGATTCTTTTTTGATTGTTTAAATTGATATGACAAGTTTGTATTCAATTTATTAGTGCACATTTATTGTACTTGTGTGATTGATTGATTGGTTCTTTCAAGTAAATACTAAATCCTTTTAGTTAATCACATTAATCAGAGAGATTCAATTGGATTATTCAAGTAGAACTTAGTGATCACATTCTTGCATGCTTATACAAGTGTAAGCATAATATATGCCAGATAATTGGTGTCATTTCCAGAGAGTGTTGCTCATTTTGATTTCATTTGACTCCGCATACCCAACAAGGCACTAGTCTCAGGACTTCACCATTTGAACTTATTCAGTTTTCTTTACATCTGTTAATTGAGCATATATTTTAGGATTCAGATCAAAATATTGTATTGTTTTCAAGTTGGATTTCATTTGTTCACCTCCCATTGCCATTGTGAACAAATTGCTTTAAGAAGATAATCACAAGTTAAGCCTGCATTGTTCAAGAGAGGTACACCCGCCTAGGTTTGGTAGCACCTAAAGAGTAGAAGGTTGAGTTCTCTTGACCTTGTTTGTTACCCTAAAATGTTGTGAAAGCTTGGCAACCTTTCGTGGTTCAAACCTGCGTTTTTGAGAGCTAACACCCCCTAAGTCACTTCTCATTATAATACCTTTCTAAACCTCATGGCCATATCATAAAATTTGCAAAACAACTCACTACTAATCATGTGTTACAACAACCAAATTATCACATAGTTGCTCACACATATAACGCAAGAAATAACAAGAAACCAAAACAAACACCAATGTCCATCCCATTACCTCCACCATACCTTCCACCCATACCTAATATTTCTTAGCATAGTGGTAAGGAATATGATCTTGTTGAGAAACTTTATAATAGTCTAGCCAAGATCTCCCTTTGGGACTTGATTCAAACACCACCTGCATACTACAAGATGCTTCAAGAGTCTAAAGAAGATTGATGCCCCAACTTTTGTTAAACTAAATGTTGTAGCTGCCTTGTTTGATTATATGCAAGTGAAAAAGATGGATATTACATTCCATCAACATGAATTACCCTTGCTTGAGATCCAAAGTAAACATGAAACCTTAATGATAATGGTGGTCGTTAACAAAACTGGGGTTAGGCATACCCTTGAATAGAAAATGGATTAGGTCTTAATGTTTGTAGCATCAATCTTCTAGATAAAATTTGTGTGGAAAAGAATATTATAGAACCTATTGATGTTAATATTTTTGGATTTGATAATATTAGTAAGAAACTATTAGGAGTGATCACAATAGTCATTATGGTATGGCATGTGGTTTTTCCTACCCCTGTCCATATCATGCCAGGAACTCTTTCATACAATCTTCTCCTAGGTATATCCTGGATTCATGCCATGAAGGGAGTCCGATCTAATCTTCACCATGAGATGAAGTATGAATATAATAACAAGATACACATGGTAAAATCAGATGAGAAGAGTTACAATTCATAAATCAAAGCCAAACATGAAACTTACAACTCTCTTAATACTTTTATTTCAACTTCAAGGGTAGAACCTATACATATTGAACAAAATCATGATTATATTCCACCTATAACAAAACTCTTAGATGAAGATTGGGGGTCATTATATTTTACACCTTGTTTCAAAGGGGAGTCTAAAATCTTGCCATCAAAGTCTAAAGAGTAAGTAAAAATGATGATCATGATATCAATTTCTTCATCATCAAACTCATATTTTGGTAATTATTGGGGTTCATTAGGTTTCACACCCTAATTTATTGGAGAGTAAAAAATATCACAATCTAAACCTAAAGATTCTTGTGTTTTATCTTGCTCTACATCAACATATTTAAAAACATCACCCCATGATAGTGATGGGGGATCTTTAACTTTCATCCCTCATGATTGGAAGATTCCTAACTTTAAAAAACTTAAAAAGGATTTGTCTACTTGGGAAAAATCCAATTCTTCTCAGTAGCATGTATATGTGACTTTTTTTTTTGGCAAAAGGATAAAAGCCTATATATATATTAATATATAATAAAAGTTGCAAAATAAAGCATGTAGATGTGACTTGTTCATCTGAGTTGGAAGGATTTGATGGGCTTGAATACAAAATTCTTTCTAATAATGGATAAATGAAAACATGGAACAAAATGATAAGGATCAAGTGAAGTCTATACCGTACTTTTTAAGTAGGGTCTAGGTTTCCAACCTTCATCCCCATCTTCATCTAATAGTTTATCATCTACTATATTTATAAAATCTTGTGGTAAGCGATCAATATTTTATTCACAAGAGAAAGAAATGTCTCCTACTACTAAGCAAGAGTATATCTTGTCGAGGCTTCTCAAAGCCCAATTGATTATTCTTCCTCTAAAAAAATGAAATAAATTTTATAACAAATTTTGTGCATATCATTAAGTGCATGGTCATTCTACCAATGAATGAAATGCCTTGAGTAATAAAATACAACAAATTAAGGATTTTGGTGCTCTTTCATGTGTTGATGCACCTAATCACTCTAAACAATAATGACCTTTATTCTATGGTGTTGCTCCTCAATATATTACATTTTTAGTTTCATCATTTTTTCTCATTTCCATTCATGGCCGTACAATATTAAGTGCAACCATACTTTCTATGGAAGGAAGATGATAGCATCTTGTGTGGTTCTCTTTTCCTCTACACTTAGGGGGAAAGGATAAATATTTTTGAAGGTGTGCATTAATTTCTCCTTAAAATACCAACATAGAAAGTATTTTGACATTTTAAGGGGGGCATATATTACCCCTATCCTTTTTTTCTTGTGATATTTGACCTATTTACACACCCCTTTAGTGGTGGTTTTGTTTGTAACACTATTTAAGGTATGGTTATAAATTCATCCCCTATGAAATTGAGCATTTTTTTTTCCCCTTGGATGTTAAATTTCTTGCACCCCCTAAGGTGAGTTCATCCCCTTGGATTTTAAATTATGTGCACCCCCTTAGGTGATTTTTGTGTGCTCTATGAAGCATGGTTTACATAGTCCTAACATAATGTAATTTGTTGGTTTATGAGTTTAGATAAATTTTAACATGGCCACCTAACATAACACAACTTGTTTGCTAGTGGAGCCATGTGTTTCATTAGATACCTAGCTTAACATAGCTTGCTAGCCTTGTGGAACTCATCATATTTCATGGAAACCTAGGATAACACAACTTGCTAGCCAATAGATCTATGTACCTCATGAGTGATTTAACATCCTTGTGAGAGCACAATTGTTTTTAAATAACACATTCAATGGATGATGTTTGGTACTTGATAAAAATTTAAGACTGAGGTATCTTTTCCTTACCGACTCAAATCCTTTTAATACTAACTGTGTATTTTTATTTTGTGATTATTGTATATTATGTGCTTGCATTGTGTTTGTGTTTTGTCTTATGTTTTTGTTATGATTGTATGTTATGTGTCTCCATCATGTATACTTCATGTTTTCCATGTTGCATTTCAGTTCACATGTGTTCCTTTTTTGTCATGTATTTTTGTCATAGGATCTTGAATCTTGGGGGCTTGCACATCCCCCTAGACTCATTTTCATCCTATCTCTTCAATGTTTACACAATTGAACCACTCTTGAAATATTATTCCTTTAGTATGAGTTTGAGAATAAGTTCATACTCTCACTAAAGTGGGGGCTAAATGTAGCATCTTAAATTTTCATCGTTGAAAATTTCACACTACCTTGACACCCTATTTTCCTATAATAGTACTGAAGTATATATATCTTGTACTTCAAAAAAAATTATCCCTTGTATTTGATCTTTTGTCATATGGGTTCCTTGTTGAGGAATTACATAGATAGGTTGAGGCACTTGTGATCTTTATGATTTTAGGATGTAGGTGAATTGTGGGATATGGGAAATCTATTATTGTGAGGTATGGGATGAGGGAGGCCAGGAAGATGAAAAAGGATTATAAGAATTAGTAGATGTAGGAGATGTTGATGAGGAAGGGATAGAGATGGAAGGGATAGAGGTACTAATTTGTGGGATGGTGCTAGGACCTAGATCAGGGATAAATTTCAATGGAAATGAGGATATCTAAATAGGAGTGGTAGAACTTGCATTACTACATTATTCCCTTTCTAAAAACGGCTACCTAGTTATGATGTTATCCTGAAGAAACTTGATAATAACATCTGTGGTGCTATTATTGCATGCCTACACTTCATTCCACCATGTACAATAATCCATTTCCATAAAAAATGAATTTGTGGTGTACATAGTATTTTGGGTTAATTACTCCTAAGAAATCTAATGCCCATTGGGAAAATGGTCTTACCTCATAGACAGGTTGTAGAGGCATGGTGGGATTGTTTTCTTGTGAAGTGACTATTTGACAAGTGTGACAACCACAAATGTGTTTATGTACATCTTGAAAGAGGTGTAGCCATGAATATCTTGATCTAAGGATCTAATGTGCTATAGATTTTATAGACCTATGCCTTGTATCATGTTTTTTATGAGTTAATTTAGGACTTATGTAGCTTGTTTCTCATCTAAGCATCTCAAATATATCGATTTAGAATTATTTGTAAATAAGGATCCATTCTTGATCAAATAGTTTGCACTCTTTAACCTTAACACTCTCCTCTGTGTGGAATTTAGGATTTCAAGACACTTGTTCAAGGGGAAAAAAATCAAATCAGTATACCAAGGATATTTGGTAAAGGATTGCACAGTGTATTGTTGACAATTGATATGAGATTCCACTTTAACCATTGCTCATGATAACCATTGTCCTCAAACTAATTTAATGGGTTCCATATATAGGAAAAAATATTGTAAAATTTCCATCCACTTTGCTCACATTTCCCCAAGTTAACTTTGCATCAAAAATGAATTCACATTAGGATCTAGGACAATAGTTGTGACTTTTCTATGTAAGATGTATGGTAAAATTTATTTAAAACTCTCACTAAAGAAAAGGCTTGTTTCTCCAAATGAGGATATGTAACTTTTGCATTCTTAAAAGGGGAACTCATGAAAGTGATTGGTCATTCATCCCCTTCCTCTTTTCTTTGTGTTAAGACCATTGTGCAAGAATGTTTAGATGTGAATGAATAGATAAAGAAAGGTTATAGATAGTACAAATTGGTCAAGATTGGGGCTTCTAAAATGAAATATTTGATATAAGAGAATTTTTCCTTTGCTTCATTACTCCACTCTATCTTAGCATCCTTCTTCATCATTTAATTGATGGGTTCAACTATTTCAGTGAACCTAGTTATGAACTTTCACACAATGTTGATATTGCTAAAGAACGACCTCATTTATTTCTTACTACTAAGCATGGGTAGCCATAGAATAGACTCTACTCTCTTAGGATTGAAGGAGATACCTTTCTTAGAAATCACATGTCCCAACAGCTTACCTTCAGAAACTCCAAGCACACATTTCTTTAGATTCAATGACATGCCATATCTCTGGCACCTTTCAAATACTTTCATCAAATCTAAGGGGTGATTGTTCCTATCTTTCAAGAAAATTGTGAGATCATCCATATAGATGATAATACATTTCCCTATCATATCTTTAAATTCCACATTCATCAAATTCTGAAATATGGATCCTATGTTAGTCAAACCAAATGACATCCTTTTATAGGAAAACATTCCCCAATTGGTTGTGAAAGTCATCTTCATCTTCTTGATGATGATGCCACTTGCAAGAAAAGTGAAGATAAAGTCCTCATAGGCAGACCATGAAGAACCTATCTTCTTGAAAGACTTAACCAAGGCAACCTCAAGGTGTCCGTGTTATAGGAAAAGGTTGACTTAGCTCAATCCCAAGTCTCTGGTAGTTAGGTCTTGACCATACTAGGTTCACTCCAGGGTATGATGCGATATTGTTATTAATCTCAAGGGGTCTATGGTTATTCTTGGTTTCATTAAGAACATCTCTAGTTTTGTTAAAAATTATAAACATCAGATACAAGATTTCCAATTCAATCATAAAATAATCTCATGAAATCAAAATATTTGCAATAATATTTCATGGATTTCAAACAACTTTGCTATCACTTAAGTAGATTTAGCTTTAAGAATTCAGAAATTTCATAGAAAATGAAAGATTTTCAATAAATTTCCATTCATTCATCTATTTTTTGGAACATTTTCAGAAATTTAAACATCTAATCCAAAATAAAGCATAAAAAATACTGAAAAATAAAATTTCTCCTGGTTATTCTCCATGCATACCCCAAGATTTAATCAAATCAAAGAAAACCACTTTATACTTCACCAGATTGCTTCACAGCTATGTATAAAATGATGTGAGCTTTTAAAGAAGGGGTTTTAGTTTGGACACCAAGTAGGTTTTGTATGCACCCTTAAAAGACACAACATATAGTCTTGTTCGGTTGAACTAACAAAACCAGCTACAAAATACATGAGATAGGTAGCTATCAAATTGGATTCGATAATGATTAAGTTCTATGTGCATACAAGTTTTTATTCCAGAATGATTCAGAAAATAGGCAAAAAGAAAAAAGCTTAGAGGAGTTTTGGCTCTTCTAACATCCACAAATTCTAAACTTAAAATAAAAATAAAGCAATAAATGGCTTTTTATAGGAACAAAGGCTCAAGAGTTCAAACTTAAAGTCTTATCAAGAGAATCAGAAATAACAAATCAAAATGTAGCACATGGCATATGCCATTTGTCATTAGAATCTTCTAGATGAAGTCAAAGCTTTGACTTCTCTAGCAGCAACACATTTCAACTTCAAACTTTGGTGTTCAATACCTCACATAAAATAAGGCCATCAACATTCTTCAGAATATCACACAAGGAACATCCACTAGAACCAAGAACAACCTGCAAAACTCAATTTCAACAAAATGTCTTTGTGACACTTCTGGTATCTGATATCCAGTACTTCCTTATATCACTTAGAGCTCGGGTTCTGGAATATTTTCTTCAACTGATACTCTCAAAAATAATTTCTATTTGATGCATTCACTCTTTTGAAATTCATTGTATTGCCTTCCAACTAAACTTGACCCTAGTGTAATCTTCTTATATCTAGAGTATGTTGGCATTCCTTTGCACTTTCTTTGTTTCATAACTGACTATAGTGTTTATGAAATGTATGATTTCATCAATAACATCCTAGGTTAACAACTAAACATGGTATTTATTTATTCTCTCAATCCATTCCTTGAAAGCTTTTGCTTCTTTACCCTCATGTCCTAATGTTTGAGGATGACAATCTTGACATGCTAACACTTCAATAAAACCTTGATCTTTATCAGTAAACTTATTGCATTTCTCGGTGACCTTTTCAAATCCTTCTATACATTGTAGTAAAGTGTCACCTTCCCAACTTAACTGCTTCTTCCATTTCTCACATAATGGAATTTCTTGTTTTGAAATTATATTTTCTCTTATCAATTCTTGGACATCTATTTGCATGAGAGTTTCTACATTTCGCCTCTCAGCATCAACCTATTCCTAGCAAAATCTACATTCTCCTTCCGATCTTTTGGATTTTTCAAACCAATGGTGTGCTTCCTTGTATTTCCCAATTGCATTTGTAATGAGTTCTTCCCCTTGCCTTACCCAATACTCAATCCATTCTTCAAAGACATTCATCCTACATGGTGAATAGTTGCAATGGCATCCACCTGTTCTTGTGACATAAGTACTAGACTTTGAGGAAATTCAATTTGTGCTTGATCAGATAGGGTTAATGAATTTACAAAATTCTTTAGGCTAGCAACCCATTCTTTCAACTCTCTTTTCTTTTGTTTACTCTTCTATACCCTAGCAACAATTGCATCTAAATTCATATTCATTTATTCTAATTCTTGTGTCCAGGATGAGTTTCCAACATTGATACTTGTTATCTTATACTCCTTTGGAATTATATCATATCTATTTTATTCTGCTACTGGGGTAGCTATATGGATTATTCTTTCTCCATCTACATTCTTTTGTATGACATGATTCATTTTAGCTCTTTTCCTAGGCTTAGGAGTCTCCACTTCATGTATAAAACTTTTCAGATCTAGAGGTACCAACTATACTTCCAAGGGGGAAGTCAATTCTCTAATTAACCAATTAGGTGCATCTTCATCATGTTCTACCTCTATAACACTTCCCTGTTCTTGGTTTTCAGTATACTCAAGAACTTCTTCTTTGACATCTTCAACTTTATCTATTACATCCTCTAAAATAGGAACCTCTTCAATATTCGCTAGCATAGATTATGGATTACTAGGATTCAACACTGTCTCTTCGGTTTCAAGACTTTTATTTTCCTATCTAGCTAGGTTTTCAACATTCATTCCTAGGACATCACTTTCTTCATATCCTGTTACATCAAGATTTTCTTCATCTCTAACCTTTTCACCTAAAACTTGTGAAGGTTCATTATTTTCAATTTCAACCCAGTCCTCCTTTGGTTTCTCAAAGACCTGTGATTGCTCATTATCATTTTGATCATTCCCTAGCAAAGGTTGGGAATCAAAGGTATCTTTAATAACAATATTATCAGTAGGATTATATCCTACAGTCTCCCCTATTTCTATTTCAAGAACATCAGGGTTCCCTACTTCTAAAGTGAGCATTCCTCTTATGAATTCTTCTTCTTCAACATTCATAGGAATTGACACCGTGTCTATAATTTCTTCCATCACTGGCTATACCATGGGTTTATCTTTGGAATTATTTTCTCTTACTTGTTCCCACATGGCACCCCACTTATCCATTTGTTTCTTAATATTAGCTTCATCTTCTTCAGAAACTCCATCCAAAACCATAGGACCCTTTTCACCTTCAACAGATGGTCATGGATTTTGGGTACCCAAGGGTTCTCTTTCATCTAAAACAAAGTTACATAAAGAGAAAACTATGTTATGGCATTAGAGACTTGGCCACATTGGAGAAAAGGGTCTAAGGACCTTGAAAAATAAAAACCTTGTTGAAGGTTTTTCTAACTGTAATCTTGAATTTGATTTATGTGAGCATTGCATTTATGGAAAACAATACCACGTTCAGTTTTACTCGAGTTCTCATAAATATTGTGGTGTATTCAATCTTATTCATTCTAATGTGTTTGGTCCTATAGATGTTCCTTCAATTGGTAAATCCACATATTATGTTTTATTTATTGATGATTATAGTAGGACATGGGTATTTTTTCTAAAGAGTAAATATGAAGTTTTCAGTTGATTTAAAGAATCTAAAGCAATGGTTGAGTTATAGAATGGAAAGAAAATAAAATGTTTGAGGACTGATAATGGAAGTGAATTTTTCTCTAATGATTTTGATAGATTCTGTAAAGATTGTGGTATTCATAGATAGAATACAACTTTGTATTCTCCACAAAAAAATGGAGTTGTAGAAAAAATGAACAAGACACTGATAGAGAAGGCTAGGATTATGTTGAGTGGTGTTTTCCTAGAACAAAGGTTTTGGGTTGAAGCTAAATTTCCACTGCCGATTACTTGATTAACAGGTCTCCTACATCATCTCTTGTTGATAAGAAACCTATAGAGGCATGGTTAGTTTTCATGCCTTCATTAAGACATCTTAGAGTTTTTGGTTGTGAGGCATATGCACATGTGCCAAAGGAGAAGCGAACAAAGTTCGAGAAAAAGGCTATGAAATGTATCTTCATCAGATACACTTATGGTGTGAAAGGATACAAGCTTTTGAATTTTTTTGCTTAAAATGTAATATATAGTATGTGTTATTTTTAGAGAAATTAAGCCTTCTTCTATTACATTCCCACTAGAACAAAGTAAATAAGAAGATGTGATTCAATTTCCTTCTAAACCTAAGAAAGTTGAATTGAGGCCCAAGGATAGACAAGAAGTTGAGGAGAGCTCATTTAGCTCTGGATCTTCAAAAGAGGAGGAAGAACATCTAACTAAACTTGTTCATAGGTCTATAAGGAATAGACAACCACCTGAAAGGTATACACTTGATTATTGGAGATGCATTTTTTCTTTGAATACTAACATGGATGAACCCAAATCTATAGAAGATGCATTAGTTATGAATGATGTAGAATCTTGGAAGATTGCTATGGATGAAGAAATGACATCTTTAAAAAAGAATGATACATGGGATCTTGTACCATTTTCTGAAGGACGAAAACCTATTGGTTGCAAATGAGTGTTCAAGAAAAATATTGGTTCAAATGGAGGTATTGTGAAGTACAAAGTATGATTGGTTACAAAAGGTTACTCTCAAGTTGAGGGTGTTGATTATGGTGAGATATTCTCTCGTATTGCAAAAATGGCATCCATTAGATTTTTCCTTTCTATTGCTACTGCTTATGATTTAGAGGTTGAGAAAATGGATGTGAAAATTGCTTTCCTTCATGGTGACTTGGAGGAGGATATTTATATGACACAGCTAGAGCACTACGTGGTGTAAGGTAAAAGTAAGTTTGTTTGCAAATTGAAGAAATATTTGTATAGCTTAAAATAGAGTCCTAGGATGTAGTACTAGAAATTTGATACATGTGTTGAGTTTTGGATTTGAGCATTCTAAATCAGATAATTTTTTTTATTATAAAAATAATGGTGATCATTTGTTGTTTATTGCATTATATGGCAATGATATGTTATTTATTAGCAAAGGGAAAGGTATGATTTCAGAACTAAAATTTCAACTTACTGCTAAATTTGAAATGAAAGATCTTGGTGTATCTAGACACATTCTTTGGATGGAAATTAAAAGAGATAGAGTGAACAGAAAGCTATGGCTTGGATAAATTAAGTATGTCAATTCAATTTTACAAATATTTATCATGCATGATTATAGAACATTTTGTGTTCCTATTTCAGTTGGAACAAAGTTATCTATTTCAGATTGTCATGGAAGATATGAGCATAGTGCCTTACCAGAGTGCAATTGGAAGTTTGATGTATCCTATGGTTTGTACAAGACCAAACATTTCCCAAGTTGTGGGAGTTCTTTCTAGATATATGTTTAATCCTGGTAGAGTTCATTGGCATGCAATTAAAAGAGTCTTTAAATATTTGTGCGATACCTCAGATTATTCCTTGTGTTATCATAATAATGTGACTAAAGATGAGATTTCCCTTGATATTCACTGTTATGTGGATTTGGACTGGGCAGGTGATATTGATAGAAAATGATCCATCAGTGCCTATGTGTTTACTTTATTTGGTGGTGCAATCAGTTGGATGAGTAAGCGATAGGATGTAGTTGCTTTGTCCACTACTGAAGCAGAGCATATGTCAGCTACTCATGCTTGTAAAGAATCCATTTGGCTTAAGAGACCATGTCCAAATATTGGAATAAAATAAGGTGCGGTGACAATTTATTGCCACAGTCAAAGTGTGATATGTCTAGCCAAGAACTAGACATTTCATGCCAGGACCAAGCACATTGATGTACAGTATCATTTTGTTAGAGATGTGGTAAAAGATGGTAGGGTGAAGTTGGTTAAGGTAGAGAATTTGATGAATTTTGTTGATTCTTTAACTGAGCCTGTGAGCATAGAGAAGTTCAAATGGTGTTTAGAGATTATGGGACTTTTAGCCCCAAGCAATTAAGAGACAATGTTTACTCCCTCTCGATGCTCTTGCAAGGTGTTTGAAAAGTGGGATATTTGTTGGGAAATTGTCTCAACTTTGCAATTATATAAAGGTTATTGTTGATATATATATAGATATATATATATATATCATATATATCCTAGTTACACTAATAGGTGTAATATACAATTGCAGCAAGGGGGAGAGTGTGATGCATGCAAATCATACATTAGATAAATGATACATTGTAAATCTAAACTGTTAATTATTAGGTTTTATATCTAATGGTGGATATTTTGTTGGCCTGTCTTTCCCTAGAAGGTAACTCTATTTTATGAGGGTGTTGTACTACAATTGTAGATGGTGATGTATTCTAATAGTCTAATAGCAGTCATGTTATCTCTAGATATCTAAGTGGTGATACTCCTATAAGAAGCTTTCTCTGCAAGTATATTGCAATATTTGTGATTTATTGAATAATATATTGGGTGGATTTTGGAGTGGGGTTTTTCTCCTGAAAGGTTTTTCCCCATATAAATCACCGTGTCATGGTATGCATGATATTTGTGTTTATTTTTGCTTAAGTTTTTGTAACAGTTAAATATCTATAAAAGTTTTCGCATTATTCCCCTCTCAATATTAGTGTAGGAATTTGTTTCACTACATTAGCTTTCTTACAATCATCACATTATTGAGCAGGACAATGGACTTAGAGACACTAGTAAATTCAAACCCTAGATGTTCATAATCAAATAAAAATTAATGGAAGGACTTGTGCAAATTCATTAGGGTAGTTTTATTAATGAAAAACTACTTGAAAAGATAAAGGTGTTCTCGTAGTCCTTATGGTTTTCTATGTTCTCTTATGTGATTTATTCCTATGCGCTAAGGGAAAATAAAAAAAAGGATTGAATATAGTTGGTACCCTAGGTAGGCAACTAGGGAAAAATTTTATATATGCTCATTTACCCTAGATTACCATCCACAAATATTGAGGGAATTACTAAAGATTTAATCATGTTTTTTCCATGAAGTTGGTAAGGATAATGGAAGGTGATAAAGCTAAAAGGTTGTATCTGGAAGCACATAGTATTATTCAGTAGGTTGGGGGCTAGTACATTCAATTTCCCACTTTCACCTACATTAGGGTGGAAGGATTCAAAGGATACCCCTTCATGTTGCCCAGATATCCAACGAACAAGCTGATATTGTTAGAATTGGTGAGACAAATGAAGCCTTCCCATGCTATTTTCAAGGTATCACACAAGAATTTTTTTTTCAAATTTCCCATCACAATGGGGAATTACAAATGAAATGTGGCTAAATATGCCAATTTGTGTGAAGAAGAATTGAAGACATATAATTTGGAGCTCTTTACACTACAAAGAAAGAATTATGATCCAAAGGGAAATATTGCCAAGCAGATAGCTGGAAAATATGCTCATGTTCATCATCTATAATATTTTTGGCATAATTGTGATGATGAACACTAAGTGATGAAGATTTCATATCAAATATTGTCATTAAAATCAACAAAGATTCTAAAACTCCATGATATTCCAGAGAAGTTGGATACAGATGATGGAGAGGTGTTAAATTTTATAAGTTAGATAAAATTTATGATGAACCTATCCCAAATCCAGATTATGAAAAGAAAGAAATAGTAACTGTTGAGGAGATTTTTGAGAAATTTTTGATGTACAGTCAACATTGGATTAATGATTATTGTAAAGGTTTAAGAAAATCTAGGATAAAGCCCTCATACCTGCTCAATATAGAAAAGAAGAAAAGAGAAGAAGGTGAATCCGGGTATGAGGAGTCTACTAAAAGGAAAGGAAACGTGGTAAAGTAGATGCAGTTGGAAATGTTGAGAGAACTCCTGAGGCCTTGAGCCAGAGAGTTTCATTAGTTCCAGTGAGCCAGTGTAAATAAATTGGACCAAGTAAGGTCAAAGTAACAATAAAGCCCAGGGCAACATTTTCTTCCATAAAAAATCTGAAAGGTCAACCTATGACTGATGAAGAAATCAGAATGAAAGCACACACTCATGCTCAAACAAGGTCTGCATCTTAGAGAGCTATAGAATTATTCACCTCTCCCCCTTCAGTCAATACAGTGGAAAAGAAGAAAACACTGGGAAATACTCCTATGATTCAAGAGGAAAGTCTTGAGCTAAATGAGGATAAAATAAGAGAATAGTGTGAGAAATGGGCTACCATGATGAAACAAGTAGAAGAAAATAAATCTAATTAGAAACCCATGGTACAAAAAATGGTGGAAGAAGTACTAGATACAAGGTCAATTCCTATAGATGTTGAAGAAGAAGAAGAATTCATAAGAGAAACAATTGTGCCAGAGGTAGGAGACCTTGAGAAACTTGATGAAAGAAGAATAGAGGATACTGCACACCAGGATCCCATTGGTAATATAGTTATTGAAGATAAAATTGATTCCAAACTTTTTCCAGGAAGTAGTAGAAATTATGTTGAACAACTATAGTTTTTGAGAAGTCAAGAGAAGACCGGGTTGAGAGTGAAAACCTAGAGCCTTCACAAACCTTAGATGGTGGAGTGAGAAATGAGGAGAATTTTGGTGTACCAAGTCAACAAGAAAGTGATACTCCAAGGAATGGTATTGAGCACATGGCTAGACAGGAAAACATAAGTCTCAAGAATGAAGAGACAATGACAAATCGAGGTAATCCAAAATCCATGCCTGTGAGTACTGAAGATGTTCCCATTTTGGGAGGTGTGATAGGAAATGCTGAAAATTTAAGAGAAATTCCTGAACATACAGATAATCAAGAACAAAGAAATGTTGAAGAGGTAGAACATAATGAAGAAAATTTTGATTTTTTAGTTAGAGAAATTACTTCACCGTTGGAGGTGGAACTAGTGCCTCTAGATTTGAGAAGCTTAATGCAAGAAGTGGAAACCCCTAAACCTAGGTAGAAAGCAAAGAAAAAACATGTTATGCAAAGGAATATAGATGGAGGAAGAAAACTCCATGTAACTACCCTGGTAGTGCATAAAAGAAATCATGAGATGACACCTAAGGATTACAGGGTGACAACTATCAATGTCAGACATTCATCCTAGGGACAGGAGTGAAAAGAAATAAATATGAATTTAGAGACAACTGTCACTAGGGTGTAGAAAATTAGAAAAAAGAAGAGAGATATGAAGGAATGGATTTCCCATCTAGAAAATTTTGTTAAGCAATTAGCCCAAGATGATCAAGCACAAGCTGAGTTTCCCTATAATCTAGTACTTATGTCCAAGGAGCAAGTGGATTCTTTTGCAACACTTCATCATAAATTAAGTGTGTTTGAAGAATGAATAGAGTACTTGGTGAGGCAAGGAGAAGAATTAATTAAAGATTTAATTGAGAAATTTAAGGAGACACACCATTAGTGTGAAAATTCTAAGAAATTAGAAGGGGAATGTAGATTTCTCCAAGAACAAACTGATGTAGAAAGGCGAAGCTTAAAAGCTCTTATTTAGACAAAATACGAGAATTGGTAAATGAGAAGATAGACATGAAATAGGAAGTTTTGATGTTTGAGAAATTGAAGAAACAAGTGAATTGGGAGGATGACACTTTAATACATGTAGAAGAATTTGAAAAAGTCACTGAAAGATATAAGAAGTTACTTGATAGAGATCAAGGTTTTGTTGAAATGGTAGTGTAAGAGAGGGGGACCAACCACATTCAAGGCCCTAGGTCACAGAGGGACAAGAGCGGGAGGCTTCCCTAACTTACCTCAACTTAAAGGGGTTTAGAGATGAAGGATGAGAATGATGAGAAATATAAGGTCCTTCAACCACTTTGTAGACCCGAAACTTGAAATGGGGCTAGGTGAGTTAGTTTTCAGGTTCAATACTATGCCTCAGGAAGTTCTCTGCCCAAGAAAAAAAGCACAATTTTAGGACGATAGCGCAGTGCATTGGCGTCTCTCAGGTGCACTGGCATCTATACAATTAGAGGACTAAAAAGGAAAGGTCAAACGCTAGAAAATGGACTAACAACCCAGCTAATGGTTTTAGGGGAACAAAATAACACTATGAAATAAGAAATGTATAGACGAATATGATAAAACAAGTAGATTAATGTTAGGGTGACAAGAATGATCTCACAAAAAAGCTTATTCTCCAAATAGCTCCAAGAAGCATGTCCACCTACACACAATAAAGAGGAAAATTGTTGGGTGGGTGTATACGGGCCTGCCTTAGTGAGACCCCCATTTTGGTGTTTCCACCTCCATGGACAACCAAGTTTGCAATGATAGAGAAATAGTACGATAAAGAAAGGAATGAAGTAAATAACACTAAAACACTACAAACAGTAATGTGTTACTCAACCAAATAGTACAGGAGAGGAGTAGAAATCTTACCACCTCCACCAAGAGTTTGCAAGCTAATGGAGGAGAAAATGGGAGGACTCAAGCCCCTACTATAATGGTGTTGTTCCACACTTGCTCTACTGAGTTGATGGAGAGATATTGTTGTTGTTGTGGAGTGCAAAGTGTTGTTTGAAGGCTGAAAGTGAATGCTAGAATGCTTGGAGAGTGATCAGAGTGCTTAGAAGGTATACTGAATGCTTAGAGGATGAAATGAAAGGAGTGAATTTGATGGAAGAATGAAGAAAATGACCATATTCAGGCCAGTCAGTCAAAGGGGGCATTACAAGCTGACTTCCAATGAGAAATGTAACACCTCTGCAAGTCCAGATGCGGGAATCTGCTAGGGACATAAGCACATTATGCGGACATCTACATGTCCTGTGGGTGTCCTTGACAGTTATTCCTCTGCCAACACAAAAAATAACTTCCAAGTGGAATGAAGGTAGTGGGCTTATGTGGAATTTAGCCTTATGAATTTGGTTTTCTAACGTGAGGAAGGGAAAAAGGGGAATTTTCATAAGGAGTGCAAATTCACTCCTATACATTTTCCCCCACTTTAGCGAGCATAAATACTGATGAGTGCTTTGGTAAAGTACATTAGATAAGTAGTAGAGTTAGAAATGTATACCTAAACTATCGAGGAGGCAAACCACGATCTAGAAAACTCGAGAGTGTAGGAAAAACAAAGGACTTCATAGCCTCACAAAACTATGATGCTAAAGAAAGAAAGTTCCTTATAGGTCTACAGACCTACAAGGAGGTAATTGCCAAGATCTTTGACATGGAAGAAACTAAGAAAGAACCTTGCAGACCCACAAATCTACAAGGAAGGTGTCCTCCAAGATCTCTCACATGGAAAAAGTTGAGAAAGTGCCCTATAGACTCGTAGACCTATAGGGAAGGTGTCCTCCAAGATCTCTCACATGAAGGAAACCCAAGAAAGCACCCTAAAGACTCGTAGATGTGTAGGGGAGCCACCCCCAAGATCTATTGCATGGAGGAAGCTCAAAGGAAGTGCAATACAAACCCGTAGACCTATAGGGAGGTATCCCCCAAGATCTTTCACATGGAGGAAACCAAAGGTAGACTCTGCAGAGTCAAAAAGTGACTTAACATGTGTAGCTGTGAAGTGACATGTTTACCTGTAGATAGAACATATCAGAAAGCTGCCATACATGCAAGTAAGTGGAAAATCGTGCAGACTAATAACAATTTGGAAAATTTTCAAAGGGGTCCCTTGGGAACCTGGCATAGAGAAGGGGCCCACTCAAGGGATGTGTTGTTCAAAAGTAGGAGTTTTCTTTCTCAAATAGATTCATCATCAAGGAATCACCTCATAAAGGAAGAGAATTCCCCCACATAAGGGGAAGGTTATAGCTGCTCCCACCTTAGGGGAAAATTCTCAGGTTCTTTCAAAAGGATTCCTAATTTTGAATGCTATTTTTGAAAAGGAATTTTTATAAGGATTTCAAAGAAAATATTCGTTGGCAACAAATGTATTTTCTAAAAATCCAAGTGTTTTAGAAGTGGCGTTGTCACACATGAGAGGGAAAACTCAAGAAAATAAGTGTATCTAAGGGTAAATTTTAGGTTAGATTATCAAATCAATAAAGCATATAAACCCAAAGAAAATTATCAAGCACAATGGAAACTAAATAAAATGATTGTACCTGTCATCGAAGCTTCCTTGATTTACCTTCATAGCACCTTCTAACTTGTTGATTGTTGTGTTGCCCTTAGATCGAATGTACGAGCAATGACTATGATGAAGTCCTAAACAAGCTTTGAAGGATTTTAAACATATGTCTATGCCTATGAGAAAATGACTAAAATGCCTATGCCAAGAAATGTCTAAAACTTGATGAAATCACAATACGAAAAATAAAATGCTGCAATATCTACGAATGAGCGTAAGTCTGACTAGTCAAAAATGTGAGCAAAATTGGTATTTTATAGAAAATGCAATTTTGGACAGAAAGACGAGATCGACTTTTGACAGAAATCTAAAATCAGAGGACAAGATTTAATGTGATAATCCCTAATCAGGGTTAGAGAAAAATCATTAAATGAGTGGTCAAGATGTCATCTGAGAAGATCGAATCAGCGGTGGAGAATAAATGAGATAATTAGTCAGAAAAATAAATATTTTCGAAAATCAAGAAGATAAAGACTGCTTGATATGTGAGATTCGAAAAAATCAAGAAGATAAGAGTTGAACTGAAGATCAGATTTGGAAAATCAAGAATCTGCTCGATTGCTTGATTTTTGGAAGACTATTACCATTTTGAATTAATTCAAAATATGGATTTTGTGTGATAATAAATAATCGATTTTCAGATTATTTATTAAAATGAACTCACAGTTAGGAATGTAAGATCATTTTAAATAATTTCATTTATTTAAAATGAGGGAAATGTTATTTTTGACAATTAAATAATTAAAGATAATTATTTAATTTAGAAGATATGATTAATGATTAAATAAATAAATAAACTCATTTAATCATGAGAATTAGTGACATTAAATAAATAAATAAATTTTATTTATTTAATAATCAGGAAGAAATAAATGAAGAAAGGTAATTAAATAAATTAAGAAATTTATTTAATTAGGGGAAGACTTAGACAATTAATGACATATTTAATAAATAAATAAAATTTATTTATTTAATAATCAGGAAGAATAAAAGGACATGAATTAATTAAATAATTATGAATTATTTAATCAATAGTCGAATGTGGACCAAGAACATAATTAAATGTCATAATTATGCTAGGACGAAACTGGTAAAAATAGAGCTTGCAAGTCTAGGTCATTTTTATGTGTCTACATTTTGCACCTCATTGTCATAATGTAGCATGTCGCATTGTGACAAAGAAAATAAGCCAAAGTCATGCCCCAGTGAAGGTATAGAGTATCAATGCCCCTTCAGGAAAGTTTTGGAATTTTGGGCCGATGGCAGAAAAAATTAGAAAGGGTCCCGATAAGTCAATTTAATGACTAGAAAAATAATGGCGTAGACAGTTTCAAATTCTGACATGTTTAAGGTAGCCAAAAGTGTGGTCAAAGTTGGTCAAAAGGGCCTCCAATAATAACCTAGTTGACAAATGTCATTTTGACTTTATAAATAGGTTGACAAAGGGGTAAAAGTCAATTCATTTTCACTATTTACTTCAGCAAATTCGAGAGCTCAGAGCGAAGAGGACTTCTGTGAGGATGGTGATTCTAGTGACTGAGCATCATGGTGAGATCGTGTGGACCTATAGGCGGCCAAAGGCTCAGAGCCATTGGTATGTACCCCTAACCCAATTTGTCATTTTTTTGTTTTGCGTGCCAAAATTAGGGTTTTAGGGCGAACAATGAATGCACCGCAACGCATATGCGTGCGCGTAAGCCATATTTGACTTTGTGTTTGACACATTTGATGCATCGCAATGCAAGTGCAAGGGGTATTTAGGAAAGGCCGAGGATCTGTAATGCATTTTCCAAAAAATGCGACGCATTCGTTATATCGAGCCACATTCGAGAGTTAGAAAGCCGCATGTGTCATTTTGTGATGCATTTGAATGAAGTGACGCAAGTGCTCTAATGCGACACAATTGAGTGACCGAATGACACAATTGATATGCCATGATGCATGTGAAGTACAGAATGACACAACCGTTGTTCACAATGAAATTGTAGTCAAAACAACGCATTTGACTTTCACTTTGACTAGGGCTAATTCTGATGCTTTTCAAATTTAAAATGCTTTTTGATTATAATGACAAGTGCCTAGAAGGTACTAACACGTTTTTTGGCTTTGTGCAAAGACAACTAGCCCCCATATATACGCAAGAAAGAATACCATCAAATTTTTGGTTTGGTGATCAACTGACTCCGCAAGAGCGACGACGGTTGATGCGGCTAGGTCTATTTTATGCTACCTATATGCCTGCTATTCGGGAAAATAAGAGACTATTGACTGCCTTATGTGAGCGATGGCATTCAAAGACATGTTCCTTCCACTTGCCGACTGGAGAGGTGACAGTTACACTTGAGGACATTTACCGTATTCTACGCCTACTGATCTGAGCAGAGCAGATCGTTTATGACCCTCGCCATGGCCATCAGACTTTCACAACATACTATCAGGATGAGGGAGCAGGGCTTAGCATCTAGGGCTATGAGATCCGCTGGGAGTTTATGGTAGAGCATTATGCTCGGTTCGGTGCATTCTTGGCGACACTGATTGGCAGGATATTAATTCCTAATTGACGTGGGCATGGGTTTCCCATTGGTTGGGAGACGTGATAGTGAGGATGAGGCGGGATAGGACAGTATATTCCTGGGGCCTTTGTTTGTTGGGCACACTCTACCACCAGCTTCACAAGGTTTTCTACAGGAGGACAAAGAGTATTTCATGTGGTACCACACTTCTTATGATATGGGCATGGGAGCATATAGCGATATTCCATCCACCTATCCAAAGACCACAACTAGCCGAGGGGATGCCCTATGCCTATTACTATGCTGGTGCTCTACAACAGACATAGATGGGAGAGACAGGTTGGTGGCACCATCGGATTGATACCATGGTGTCATTCATCTGGAGATTGTATAAATACTGCCAGTAGTGGGATGTTGAGGTTGACCATCTCAACCTTTGCAGACAATATCGTTACCTGATTGGGAGGACAATGCAAATCCAATTGATTATAGAGATGTATCTGCCACAGCGTGTCCTTAGATAGTTTGGAGAGTAGCAAGGTGTACCTGTAGGCACAGCTGAGTATGCCCGGTCTTCCAAAGAGTTAGTGTGGGGGCCAACAATTCTTGTAGCTTTTTTTGAGCAGCAGATTGATGGGCTAGTAGCCTAGCAGTGGGGATGGAGAGGTGGGGTGACAGATCCAGGGACTACAACTGATTACAATTTATGGTGGTAGAAACATTGACCAATTCCACTGACAGATCCAGATGGGCCAACACCTATGGACAGGAGGTCAGTTATACCACATGTGCTGAGAGTTAGGGGAGGGGAAAAAGATAGTGATAGAGGCAGAGGCCGGGGGAGGGATGGAGGTAGGGATGGAGGTAGGGGGAGGGATGGAGGCCGGGGTGGAGGGCGAGATGGGGGCAGGGACGAAGGTCAGGGTGGAGATGATGGGGATGATGGAGGAGATGACCAGAGACGGGGGAGAGATGGCTAGAGGCAGCGCAGGAGGGTGCAACCGCATGTGGCTAGAGCGGCACTAGATGCTATCCTAGAGGTGGATGAGGAAAGGGAGAGAGAGGAGGAGGAGCACCCGAGGCAGGAGCAGGAGCCCGAGATGGATGTGGAGGAGTAGCTGAAGTAGGAGCAGGAGGAGGAGAGATAGGAGGAGGAGATACAAGAGGAGCCTGTGGCCAAGGAGGAGGCCAGACAGGAGGAGGATGTGGCTGAGGAGGATGTGGATGTGGACATAAATGTGCCTCAGGACAAGGGAGTTAGTGGAGAGGATGTTGCAGAGGAGGGTGATGATGATGATGATGCCATGGACGAGGCTGAGAGACTCCTGAGATGGATGATGGTGGAGGGAGAGGAGGAGATACCATCTTCCTTGACATTACCCTAGGATGACACAATAGACCAGAGGGTGGCGGATCTTCAGAGGAGGCTAGATGAGAGTGTGGCAGAGGTCAGGGCACTGCGGGCAGAGCTAGAGGTGGCTCGAGTAGAGCGGGATCAGGCAGTGATCCGTCAGTAGGAGTCAACTCAGTGGTGTGTGGACTTTGCAGTTCTATGTTCAGGACCTTCTAGGGATATGGCTCATGAGCTTGCCAGGGTGAGCACTCGGTTTGGGAAATACATGACCCTGTATGAGTAGGGAGTGCCTCCTGAGTGACAAGATCCTACACTATCGCGCTCATAAATGAGGACAAGCAGCGGTCACAGATCAGGGAGTGGGAGCAGTAGCAAGAGTCACACTAGTGTAGGAGGGTCTACCTCATTAGGGTACACATCAAGGAACATGTCCCACCACTCTCACAGGCATGCCTCGAGTCATCATTCGAGCCATAGTCATGGGTCTACCAATTCAGAGTAGAGGTCAGCACAGAGGCAACCACTAGTGATAGATCCATCATCGTCACAGAGTCAGGCTGCAGTGTCATCACAGGTGCCTATTACTTTGGAGATGATTCCATCAGTGTCAGTTCCATTAGGTTCACAAACAAAGGTCGTTACTGTTCAACCGATGATCTCAGTGCTAGTCACAGATCCTTAGCCACCACACTCTTCGCCATGAGGGGATGATGAGAGTCTTTCCTAGGGGCATGTTTGGTACATTTGCTTCTATGTCGTGATACATTATGTATAGACCACCGAGCCTGCGAGCTCCATTTTTGGGATATTTGTTGACTCTATCCTATGACATTGTATATTTTGAGATGATGTTATATGATGCAGTTTTGATGCAGCCTACATGTGTGTTATGGGATGTTATTTGATTTATGCATTATGATATATGTGATGTGATGCTTTATGTATGATGTTGATTTATGATGGATGATGGTATTATTTATATGTCTTGTCATGTATGTCCTATGATGCTTACTTATGATATGATGCCATGTTTATGATTATGTTAATGCAATATGTAATGAAATGTATATGATTTAATGCTATGGATGATGTATGTATGGACCTAATGCAATGTTTATATGATTATGTATGTACTTATGTTTTTGTATGTCATAGGATATCATTGTGGGATGGACAAGAGAAGATGACCAGACCAAAGGAGATGCATGTTAGTTCCTAGACCAAATCCTTCAAAACTTTACCATAGAACTTTAATATTTATTGCTCTTAATCATCATTGGGCAGATTGTTGTAATAGCCAACAAACACCATGATATGACATAGATCAAGGTGTACAAAGTCGTACCATCACATAAGACAAGCAATCATAGACAAAGATGATCATGACTCATACTAAGAGCACAATTGCCCCAGTCTTTTTGTCATAATCAACCACAAGCAGAAAAAGACAAGAAGGATAGTTCATGAAACGACATTACTTTTCTAAATCTTGTTTCCAGGACATCCTTGAGAAACTAGCAGCATGATTTCCAAAATACCAAATAGAGCCTATATCATGATACGTCATTTTTTTTCTAAATCCCAAAATCAGGACCTCGCTGAGAAACTAGTAATCATGCATGTCAAAAGTCAAGACAAACGTCATGATACATCGCTGCTTCTCTAAATCCTATTGTTGGGATCTCGCTGAAAAACTAGTAACATGATAAAAATCCAAAAGATAAGTGCCAAGTGTTTTCCAAGTGTGTCTGAATGCCGAGTGTTTTAATGACAATATTTTAGGTTTGATGATGTTAAGATGCCACGGTGTCAAGGTTTTGATGATGCCAAGATGACAAATGTCGAAGATTGACAAATTCAGGAATGACACATCCTAAATAATGTTGATGTCGAGAGGATTGATCCATAAATGTCAAAAGGGATCCCTTGAAATTCCAGTGACGGGGATGGTGATGATGCCTAGGAAGGACACATCCTAAGGCATAAATGACAGAGTTTGTTCTTCAGAAGGACACATCTGAAGAATATTGATGTCGAGAGGAGTGATCCTTAGATGTCAAAAGGATCCCTCAAAATGTCGAATGACAGTGACAATGCCTAGGAAGGACACATCCTAAGGCATGAATGACAAAGGCTATTCTTCAAAAGGACACATCTGAAAGATAACCAAGAGTTGACAGTTTGACAAGTTATGATCATTTGACTTGTTGTGACCGAGTTTGGCTTGTGTTGACCATATGTCGATTTTTTTGACATGCTGATGTGATTGTCATGTTTGAATAAATGATTGCCATACTTTCTTTTAGGAGTTTTCCCATTTGGAGAAATGATTTTCCTTGAATTGAAGAATTTTGCTGTGTGTGCTAGTGTAATTCCATGAACCCTAATGGACTGACCTAGTGTGGCTTCGAGGGGTCATCGACAGATGGCCTTGCCTACGTCATACACTCAGAGACCTCATAGTTCAACACGACCAATGACTTTGTCTTGATGACTAAATATTGCGCCATGATTTTATTTTGAAAAACCTAAAAGGACTGACCTAATGTCTCGGGGACTCTAAATTGAGTCTTTCCTACATAGCAAATGCGCAGAGACAACGTAGTTTAGACAAATGACAAAGACTTGACTAGTGTGACGGACATGAGAAAATGTGACTTTGTTTTGTGTTCTTCGAGCAATTTGACGTTTGTTATGGTTTTCTTCAGGATATTTTTCAATTTTTAGGTCTTTCTTCAGGATGTTTTATGATGTTTTTGGTCTTTTTTTAGGACTTTTTGTGATGTTTTTGGTCTTTTTTTAGGACTTTTGCGATGTTTTTGGTCTTTTTTTTAGGACTTTTTGTGATGTTTTTAGTCTTTTTTCAGGACTTTTGCAATGTTTTTGTCTTTTTCCAGGACTTTATACAATTGCCATGCCATGTACGATTTCCATTGTAGTCGCATGATCAAAATTTTCCCCTAGTTAGGTTCAAGACTTAGCCAATTTTAAAGGATGTGAAAGGGATGTGCCTGCGGTACCAGATGGATAGTATAGAGGACTTGATATCAACCATTTATCAACCATGAGAGGAAGGGTATGATGTCATGGTGAGTGTCTTGATAGAGATAGGAAATGTATTCCATCCTAGGCCTAGGAAGATGAAGTAACAGTAGATGGCCGAGCAATGATTGACTACACATGGTGCCTGTTTGCCAGTTTTTCACCATGGTACTTATCCAAAGTGCTTGTTTGCCAAGTTTTCACTATTGGACGAATTATTTTTCTTTACTATTTTTGTCATTTTTCTTAATTTTTTAGTGCCGCCAAGATGCATGTTTGCCAGGTTTTCATCAAGGCAACAATTTTTTACCATTTTTCAATTTTTTTTTGTATTTTAAGGTTTTCAGCTCGATCTTCTGATGCTATGTGTAGAAATTTTAGGGATGTAGACTATTGATAGGCTTTGTTAGTTGTTCAACATCTAGAGTAGCTAGTTGATATGCTCCATAACCAAAATAAGATACGATGACATAAGGACCCAACTAGTTTGGTTCAAACTTGCCCGACTTTTCTCTTTCAGCCTAGTTCTTAGGGTTTTGCATGAGGACTAAGTCGCTAATGCCAAACTTCCTGACCATAACCTTCTTGTTGTAACTACGACAAAGATGGTTTTGATACGCTTGTAGATGGTTCAGGGAATTTTTCCTTATTTTCTCTAACATCTCCAGCTCGTGTAGAAATGACTGTCTATACTCCTCCTCATCAGTTAAACCCTTCAGGGAGACTCATAAGGAAGGAATTTCAACCTCGATGGGCAAGATGGCCTTAACTCCAAAGACTAGAGAAAATAGAGTGGCTTTTGTGGGTGTACGAATGCTAGTACGATAAGCCCACAAAGTAGGGCTGAGTTGAATATGCCAGTCACAGCCAACATCATAGACAGTCTTTTTCAGGATTTTAATAATGGTTTTATTTGATGCCTTGGCTTGACTATTTCCTTGCGGGTAATATGGAGAGGAAAAGTGATGTTGGATGTGAAATTGCTCACATAACTCATGAACGTCTTGGTTTTTAAATGGATTTCCACTGTCAGTGATGATGGATTGCGGAAGGCCATACCAGAAAATGATATAGTTAAGAATGAATTTGGATATTTGTTTGTCAGTTATGTATGTTAGAGGGATGGCTTCAATCCACTTCGTAAAATACTCAGTGGTGGTGATGATGAATTTGTGGCCATTTGACGAGGTAGGATGGATCTTACCCATGAGGTTGAGTCCCCATTGTGCGAAGGGCCAAGGAGAAGTGATCGGCCGAAGTTCCTATGCTGGAGCATGGATCAAATCACTGTGAATCTGGCATTGGTGACAATTCCTGACATATTCTAGTGCATCTTTTTCAATGGTCGGCTAGTAGTACCCAACTCTTGTTATCTTCTTAGCTAGAGTAGGACCACTCAAATGAGACCCGCATATACCCTCATGTACTTTGCGTAAGGTTGTACATGCTTCATTGGTGTCGAGACATCTAAGGAGGGTGTCATCAAAGCTACGGTGGTAAAGGGTGTCGTTGATGATGGCATATCTTGTGGCTTTTCAGATAAAGGACTTCCTCTGGTTATTGGAAAAATTAGGTTGAAGGGTTTGGGACTTAAGGTAGTCATGGATGTCTTGGTACCAGGGAGAATGGGGACCAACAAGTTTGTAGACCATCTCTGACTCTGGAATGTCATAGGCGGGGACCAACAATTGTTCTATTAGGAATTCCAGTTGAGGCATATGCTTGGAATGTCGAGGAGAGAGCCTATTGTAGCCATTGCATCTGCTGCCTTGTTCTTTGTTCTCGAAACTTGTTCAAAAGTCACCATATGAAAGTACGTTTGAAAACTAGTAACAATTCATTTGTAGGGCATGAGTTTCTCATCCTTTGTGTCTTATTCATCGTTAACCTGGTTGATGATCAGTTGAGAATCCCCATAGACATGCAGTGTTCTGATTTTCCATTTTATTGCCATTCTAAGTCTTATAACCAGTGCCTCGTATTCCACCACATTATTTGTGTATGGGAAAGCTATGCAGAAAGACTTAGGAATGGAGTCTCTTTGAGGGGTGATGAACAAGATTCCTGCCCCCGAGCCATGATTTGTATGTGATCTGTCAAAGTAGAGTCTCTAAGGAGACTTAGGTTCTGTATGGAATATCGACTCATCTAGAAAATTTGCCACTAATGAGTGATCACTTTGTAAAGGTGCATCTGCCAGCTGGTCTGCTATGACTTGTCCTTTTATTGCCTTTCTTTCTACATATTGAATATCATATTCGCTTAGATTCATGAACCATTTTTCCAGACGTCCTATTAATGCTGCTCGACTTAACAAATATTTGAGGGGGTCGATCTTTACTACTAGTTGTGTCTGGTGGCTTAACATATAATGTCTTAGCTTTTGTACTACAAAGACCATGGCTAGAAAATCCCATTCAATTGATGTGTAGTTCAGTTCATACCTGACCAATGTCCGGCTGATGTAATAAATAGCTCTTTCTTTTTCTTCTTGGTCATTTTGCGCTAGTAATGCCCCTAGTGCTGAAGTAGTGGTAGAGATGTATAATATCAAAGGCTTTCCTTGAATGGGAGGCATAAGGACTGGCAGGGACAATAGGTAGTCTTTTATTTTCTGAAAGGCTTCTTGGCATTTATCTGGCCACATAAAGGGGATACCTTTGTGCAGAAGATATTGGAATGGTTGGCATTTATCAGCCAATTGGGCTATGAAGTGTCGAATAGACTACAACCTACCTTGTAGGGTTCTGATTTCACTGATTCCTCTGGGTGGAGGCATGTCTATGATGGCTTTTACTTTTGTTGGATCGACCTCAATGCCTCGTCGAGAAACTATGTATCCCAAGATTTTACCTGATGTTACACCAAAGACACATTTCTTAGGATTCAGTCAGACTTTGTAATCTTCTAGTCTCTTGAAAATTGTTTCTAACACCTTCAGATGATCTTTTCTTGTTACTAATTTAGCCAATAGGTCATCTGCCTAATCTTCCATTATTTTATGCATCATGTCATGAAAGATTGTAGTCATAGCCCTTTGATATGTGGCGCCTGCATTCTTAAGACCAAATGGCATGACATTCCAACAGTATGTACCCCAAGGGCAAGTGAATGTTATTTTATGTTGGTATTCTAGGGCAATGCGAATTTGATTGTAGCCAGAGAAACCATCCATGAGGGACAACATCTTGTATCCTACTGTGAGGTCAACTATGATATCAATATTTGGTAAAGGAAAGTCATCTTTTGGGCATGCTTTATTTAGGTCTCTAAAATATGTGCAGACACGGATCATCCCATTTGGCTTTGTTACTGGCACCAAGTTAGATATCCATTCAACATAATCAATAGACTGTATGAACCCAACGTCTAGAAGTTTCTTCAACTCAGCCTTGACCAATAGATCGACCTAAGGATGCATTTTGCGTAATTTCTGTTTAATTGGTTTGGGATTAGGCAATAGTGGCAGATGGTGCAAAACCAGTTCTGGGTCTAATCTTGGCATGTCCACATAGGACCATGTGAAATTGATTTTATGGTCAGCAAAGAATTTGTGAAATTCCAATTTCTCTTCCTTAGTCAGGGATGCTGCAAAGAGGACCATTTTGGGATCTTCTGTTGTTGATATGTTGTCTTACATGGTGTCTTCTATAAGCATAGCTGATTTCTCTTGAGTTACGGGAAGAAAGTCTAGTCCTCCATCTTTGGGCACCTCAGAGAGGTTTTCACCCGTAGATACGTCCTTTGTTTTTACTTTTTTGTTGTCAGAAGGTGCCTTTTAGTTTTCACCTAAAGACGTTTCATTTTTTATTTTATTTTTATTTTTAATTTTGCGACTGGAGGATGGAGCAGTATTTCCGAAGTAGGCTACACAATCTAGGTCAATGGCGAATCCTGCCTTGTGATCACCACTGGGTATGCCCTCACGTAATCCCATAAATTCTGCAATAGCCTCATCATTCTGAAAGGTGTCCAGGACTGGCGAGCCTTGTTGGTCCCAATCGATTAATTGTGGATAGACTAAGGAAATTCCATTGTCAATGTTGGTGAATTGAGCGGAGGATGTAGAAAGCATGCAGATGGATTCAGAGATATTGTAGATGAAATTATCATCATCCAATTCCACATCAGACTCTATCCAATATTCCCCTTCACTTGTTTCATATTCATTGTCAAAGTAAGGGGTGAATGACTGAGAGTCGTTGTTTGTGTTATCTGGCAATTCAAGTGGTGGGTCTTGTATGTCATGGAGAAGGGAAATGGAACTATGACTATTTGGTGCCCGATCGATTTTAAATATTTTCCAAAATTTTTGTTCAGGTGTAAGCTCCCCCATTTCGACAAACAAATCATCGAGGCAATAGTCACTTAAGGATCTTTGAGAGCCAAATTCCCACTCTTGGGAGTTAGTTTCGATGAAGGTTTCCTTAGTGGTCTCGACACTTTCCGAAGCATGCACATGCTCACTTGAAATCCCAATGGTACGTTGGTCGGCATTGTTGGGAAATCCATACCCCAATCCAAGATACTTTGGTATTTTGAAAAATTCTATGGGCTCTCTTCATCCAGTTTTATTTCTGCCTAGGCCACTAGTTCCATCATAGCCTTTAGCCTTCATCATGTCATATCCCTTGCCATATTTCTTAACTAGTAATGGGGGTAGTTTGGCCATATCTTTATAGAGCCATCCTATAATATCGGCCAGGTCCTCATTACTTGAATGTCTCCCCATTTTATGAAAACTATTTTTGGTGGAACTTTGAAAATTTCTTTGGGTTCCATTCTAAAACATGGTTGACCATAGACCTTCGGAGACTTGGGTATTGTTGTGATGCTATATGCCGTATGTAGTTTGAATTCTCCATAGCCTAGGTCCTGGATCTTGACACTAGGTTCATCCTTAGGAAGTGTGGAAGATGATGGTGTAGCAGAAGATGTGGACATAGTGGACATGGAAGGTGATGCGAGTGTGGATGGGTCAATTTATTTAGAAGAAAAGGAGCTAGGAGCTTCTCGATTGATTGGCACTCAGTTTGCAGAAATACCCCTTAGGTTGGTACAATATTGAAAAGGGTCAGGGTCTCCATATATGGTGATTTTTGTGTCATCAAATGGGAATTTTAAGCATTGATGATATGTGGATGAAACGTATTTTAAGGCATGAATCCTTGGATGGCCAAGCAAGATCTTGTAAGGTAATTCTAGATCCAGGACCTAGCAAGTTGTATCCACAATGACTAGTCCTACTCTGACGGGCAGAGAAATAATGCCTCGTGAAGAGCGTTCTTCATCATCATATTCTTTTATGACTATACTCTTTGTAGGGTACACACATGCATCAGACAATCCTAGAGCCTTAACCAATTTCAAAGAGCATATGTTCAAACCTGCTCTACCATCTACTAAAACTCTTCTGACCTTGTGCTTATGGATGAAAGTTTCAATGTGTAATGCATCATTATGGGTCTTGGGTGAAGAGTAGTCTTGATCAGAAAAGGTGACGTGGTGAGGAGTAGTGAGGTATCCCACCATGGCCTCAAATTGGTTGACATCAATATCCTTAGGGACTGACGACTCTTGTAGGGTTTTATCCAATATAGCCTTATGCGTGGGAGAGATGCGAAGCAACTCGAGTATAGAAATTTGTGTGGGATTTTTTACAAGCTAGTCGATAAGGTTAAACTGACTCTTGGATTGCCATTGCTTTGTGGTCAAGGTGGGTTGTGATTGCCTAGGAGATGGACCAGGTATGGTGATCTTAGGTTGCCTAACGGGAGGTGGACCAGCTATGGTGACCTTGCCACTTCGAGTAGTAGCATTGCATTGGGGTGCTCTCTTGATTGTGATGGTATTGACACATTGAATATCAGTTCGGATATTGTTTATAGTGGTTCCACCAGAATAGTCATACTTGGCTCAGGCGAAATTGGCTTGATTATTGTTTATCTTTGGACTTGACATGGAAGCATTATTAGAACCATGGTCTTGCAGTGGGTTCTTATGAATGGTATGATCTTAATTAGAGGAAAATTGTGGTCCACCTACCTCAATGATACGATTCTCGATAAGGTCTTGTACTAGATTTTTTAGTTGTCGACAGGTAGAAGTTTTATGTCCTTTTGCTCGATGATAATCATAAAATGCATTATCATCCCACCATGCTGGTTTGAATTGTCCTAGGTCATATGGTTTTGGTTCTCGAAGTGTGATCACACCATTATGAAGGAATTTCTTGAGGACTTCCTCAATGGGCTCACCCAAAGGAGTGTATTTGCGACCCCTGGGGAATTGTCACATTTGATGGTATTGTCCTTGATTATTTTGGCTGCTTTGGTTGTTTGGGGGGACATTGGTATGGGGTTTTGATATCGCCATTGATTTTTTTTGCAGTTGAACCCCTTTTAGAGCCAGTACAAGACCCATAGTGTTGGTAGCCTTGGCATCCACAACACCATCGTTGGTAACATGTTTATTTTTGACCCAGTACTTATTTTTGTCAGTGGGAGGATTTTCATTTGTGTTTTTAGGACCGTATCTCAGCTCTCCCTTTGTAATAAGGGCTTTCTCAATCTGGACACGTTTTTTGACTAGGTCCATGAAGGTTGTGCAACAATGTACTTGTAATGCATATTTTAGGGGTTCTAGAAGTGTTTGAACGAACATGTCCACCTTTTCCTTTTCGGGTATGTTGATGTGGCAACGACTAGCTAGACTTCTCCATTTTTTAAAGAATGGGATGAATGTTTCACAAGCATCCTCTTGCGTGAGATTGCATAAGCTAGTAATAGAGGTGTCCATGTCAATGTTGTACGTGTAATTTTTTATGAATTTGTGTTTAAGCTCATCCCATGTTTGGATATCCTTTTGAGTGGAGTACCATTCAAGGGAAGGACCTGCAAGACTTTTAGAAAAAAAATTCATCAAGTATGTTTGTTCATAGGCAACGTCCATACAGTTGGCTGCAAATTCGTGAAAATGTTCGATGGGGTTTGTCTTTCCTATGTATTTGGTAAAATTAGGTGACACATATCCTGGAGGAAATGGTGGCATGTATAAGTTCATGTTGAATGGATATACAAATAGATCATATGACACTTTTGATTTTTTGCCAGATATTTGTATGTTTTCTATGGTCTTCTCTAGACCCATTAGTTTTTCTTGTAAGGCATTGATTATAGGGTCATTTGTGGTCCCATAGATTGGTACACCATAGGTCCCCATTTGTTGTGAGTGGATGTTGGCATGTTGTTGAGGGATGGATTGTTGTGACATGTATGATGTGTTTGGATTTGCGTGTTGTTGGTATTGAAAGTTTAGATTGGGGGTATGTTGGTGAGTATGAATATGGGATGAGTATGTTGGGATGTGTCCCCCAGCCATTTGGGTTGATATTTGGGGAATATGGTGACCATGAACATTTTGATGTGTGAATGATGCCATAGGTTGTGTGTGTTAACTTCCTTGTCCAAATTGTTGGGTTTGGACAAGGGGAATGTTCGTATTTTGTCCTTGGGATTTGATGGTATTGGACTGTGTTGAGGTGTTAACATTTTGTTGTCCTTGAATAAAGATACGTTATTTACCTCCACCTAAAGGATTTTGTGAGATACCAATGAGAGGATATGATGATGATGTATTCATGGTACTAGATGTAGTTGTCAATGGAGGATTTGTATGATTTGATGATGCCCTCATGGCATTTACCGTAGTGGTAAAGAGAGGATTGGAATAACTTTCCCACATTGTTGAGGACCCAAAGGTGGTTCCAGCCGATTGTGACGGTGTTGTGGATATTGTGGGCACTATGACGGATTGTGATCCTCCAATGGATGTAGCGTTTATTGAATTGGAGTTGTTTAGAATGTTGGAGGTAGCACTCATGGTCGTTGTAGCATAAAAAAAGGTATTGCTTGTGGTGTTTGGAGGTTGACCACTATTTGACATGTTATGCATATTGTTGACGTTATTGGTAGGAGATGTCGATCTCAAGGTATCAATGTCGAACCCATGAGGTAGTTTAGCTCCTTGACTTAAGAGTATGGCCAAATATCTATCTCTATCATATAAGACCATTTGTTCTACAAAGTAGGCCGCCTCTGGATCTTGTGCTGCTACCTCTAGATTTTCCTCAAGTATTTGTCCATATTCATCCTTACATAAGAATGGTTCAAAAGGACTGTTTGATGATGATGGTATGGTCGTGAGAGGTTGATTATTCGTGTTGCCAAATGGGTCGTCAAATGTCCAATTTGGGTCATACGTGTGATTGTTAACATTGGAAGTGGAGTTTTGTCCAAAATTTGCCATTTTTCGTTTCTATCTTTGGAGTCTAGTTTCCACCATAAAATGAGATTGCTCAAATGAAAATGATGAGAATGACAACTAAATGTGAGGATGATGTTAGCCTATGTTTTTTTTTCTTATTTTTGGATTTTTGATAAAGGATGACAATGCAAGACTATGTTTTCTAAATAAAATGCCAACTAGGATGACTAGGTGATGATGACATTTGTCTAAGGAAATGATTGATGTAAGATGATGAGGTTGTCAAAGCCAAAATGTCGAATAAGGACTAAGATGATAATGTTGACTAAGGACTTAATATGATAAATGCAAGGTCTAGGTTCAAAATGACGACTAGGATGAATAATATTTTTGTATTTTTGGGAATAAAGTATGCAAGGTATAAAATAGAATGCAATTTGGAGAAAAGGATACCTAAACACTTCTAAGCTCAATCTTTGTTTTTGATTTTGGTTACTAAAGGACTTGTTGAAAATGACAAAATGACAAGGTCAAGATGACTAGTGATTTTTCCTAACTAGACTATTGAGTTGGAAACTCTCACAAAAGGGGCAATGGTCGATAAAAAGAGAGGATGATTAAGTCCAAGATAACCTAGTTTCAAAAACAATGATGTTGCAAGTTATGCTGAGATTAACCTAATCCAAAGTATGCAAGGATGAAAACCTAGGGTCAAGCTAATGCCTAATGTATGCAACTGACATTTGAAAGATTAAGCCTATGGTCAAGAATATGAACTAATGGTTAAATGATAATAAAAAATAAATGAGCAATTTCAAGGTTGGTTTGTGATGGAATCCTCTTGGAAACAGTGTCTGAAAAGAGATTGACAGAGTTTAGACTCAGTTTGGACTTGGTATGAAGATTTTATTTCTACCAAGCAAATGCATCATTTGAGACCTCAGATGCGTCACAGTATTTCAAATGCATTTCAGTTTAAGCAAATGCGGCTCTGGAATTGACAAATGTGGTTTTGTGAGACTCAGATGCGTCGTAACGCAATAAATTGTGGTGTTTTTGAGATCAAATGTGGTTTAACAGATCAAATGTGTTGCGATAGAGCAATTGTGTTTTGTCAAATGCAGTGCAGAATATTAAAAGGTCAATTTTTTTTATGTTTGTGGTAAAAAACCTGAATTGTTGAAATGTTGATGATTTGTTTCCTGATGTTTGGGTGTTTGTTTTGTTTAAGTAACCAACAAACACTTGGAAAGCATGATGTTTTAGTGTATGCAAACACACATGAGATAAGCATGATCCTAATAGGCCAATAGGCCAAGGGTTTGTATACTTGATATAGCCCACTGATATACCCTAGTTTGGTGCTAAACACCTTTCCTTCTCGAGATTGGATAGCTTAGAAGTTTGGTGGCATAGGCTCCCTTCTTTGCACGCACTTATACAGGCACACCAAATTTGGATTCTTGGGTCATCACTTCCCAAGAATTGCTATCTCTACTCAAGGGGATCAGTAGTGAGTGTCTTTGGGCATGATATTGTACCCTGCACTATACCAAGCAATGACTAAAAAATGGTTGGCCTCTAAAACAATAGGTGTTTAGTAAGGGCATTTTGTTCATAGGGCATGATCCATGCGACGAGAGTCCCCTTTCAGATCCATCTCATCAAAACCATATGCATGATTCTTGGGCTTTCCTCAAGAATCCACTTTTATATACCGGCTGGAAGTCCCTCGGGTTCAGGGTGCTACCGGTCTGAGTCGTCCTGGGGTGAGTAGTTTTTCCCACCAAAACAGGCCCAAGTTCTAGAGTCAGTAACCATTTCTCTTACACCCAAAATTGCCTAAAAGCGCAAGGGGAGAGGATACTTTGATTACTAAGTCTTAAGGGTGTATAATAGATAAAATGGGTCTGGTTTTCTAATCACTAAGTTTTCACAAGGTGAGAGCATAATCACCTAGCATTTGTTCAAACACAATCAAACACTTGCAAACAAAGTTCATTTTAGAGCACCAAAGGAAATGTTCCTAAATTAAAAATTGCAAACAAGTTTTTTGAGAGATAAATCTTCGACACACGTAGCTACAAAATCACATGTCGGTAGATTGAATATATGCCTTTGACCCATGAAAAATTCCAACACCACATGCTACAAACCTGGATTAGTAACACGAAACACCTATGCTAGAACAAAAAAATAGAATGTGAAACATAAAATAACAGAACAGGAAAAAAAAACAGAAAACAAAAAGCAAACAAAAAAAGAGAGAAACCAGAAAGTCAAAGGGAAGAAAAAAAAGTTCACCAGGAAGATGCGTCGTAGCAAATCAAATGCATCATAGTTTGAAAGGAAAATGTGTCACGTTTCTATCGAATGTACGAGAAATGACTATGATGAAGTCATAAACAAGCTTTGAAGGATTTTAAACATATGTCTATACCTATGAGAAAATGTCTAAAACTTGATGAAATCACAATACGAAAATAAAATGCTGCAATATCTGAGAATGAGTGTAAGTCTGACTAGTCGAAAATGTGAGCAAAATTGGCATTTTATAGAAAATACAATTTTGGACGGACGAACGAGATCGACTTTTGACAGAAACCTAAAATCAGAGGACAAGATTTAATGTGATAATCCCTAATCAGGGTTAGGGAAAAATCATTAAATGAGTGGTCAAGATGTCATCTGAGAAGATCGAATTGGCAGTGGAGAATAAATGAGATAATTAGTCAGAAAAATAAAGATTTTCAAAAATCAAGAAGATAAAGACCTGATTTGTGAGATTCAAAAAATCAAGAAGATAAGAGTTGAATTGAAGATCAGATTTGGAAAATCAAGAATCTACTCAATTACTTGATTTTTGGAAGAATATTACCATTTTGAATTAAATTAATTCAAAATATGGATTTTGTGTGATAATAAATAATCGATTTTCAGATTATTTATTAAAATGAACTGACAGTTAGGAATGTAAGATCATTTTAAATAATTTCATTTATTTAAAATGAGGGAAATGTTATTTTTGACAATTAAATAATTAAAGATAATTATTTAATTTAGAAGATATGATTAATGATTAAATAAATTAATAAACTCATTTAATCATGAGAATTAGTGACATATTAAATAAATAAAATGTATTTATTTAATAATCAGGAAGAAATAAATGAAGAAAGGTAATTAAATAAATTAAGAAATTTATTTAATTAGGGGAAGACTTAGACAATTAATGACGTATTTAATAAATAAATAAAATTTATTTATTTAATAATCATGAAGAATAAAAGGACATGAATTAATTAAATAATTATGAATTATTTAATCAATAGTTGAATGTGGACCAAGGACAATTAAATTTCATAATTATGCTAGGATGAAAGTGGTAAAAATAGAGCTTGCAGGCCTAGGTCATTTTTATGTGTCTACAAGAAGAGAGAAAGATAAAGGAAAAGAAAAAAAGGAAAGAAAAAATGAATAGAGGGTGTAGGGGTAGCTTGATATTTCAGGTTCAAAACTACTCATAAGTATATATATACATATATGCATAATAATAGTATATAAAATGAACTATCATCAACCCCCTACTATATCAGGCCATGTGAAGAATGCACAAGAAGACAAAGTAAAAATAAAAAATTGGGTCAACATGGAAGGGAAGCCTAAATACCCCCAATGCTTTGCATCATCCCCAATTTATCAAAAATCAAGTCACAAACATGGAAGAATGATGGTACAAATAGAGGAAAGTTTACGACACAAAAACCATGCCTGTATCCAAGCACCAATAGGGGTGACGAGGGTCATTTGGGCACACATAGCATGATCATGGGGGAACACATCACAACACACAGACACATCTAACCTAAAGATAAAGAAGGGGCATCCCCCTAACACTGATCGACCAAGAGGTTGTTTTCTTCCAACTCTAAATCATCATAGGGGTAAGGACGATGAGCTTGCAGTGGTGGAATGTTAAGAGGAGGAGCATCTGACCCTCCCACAACAAGGACTAAGGAAGAGGGCTCCGCAAGGTCCTCTCCACTGAGCTCTTATGGAGCTAAGTTCAGTGACTTCGTGAAGATCACCAACAAGGTCAGAACCTCATCCAAAGAGTTAAACATGCACTTCATAGGAGTGCCATGTTTCGCCTCAACAAATAGAGAAGGTTGCACTCGAGATTCATTGCTAGGCCCACCAAGTGATTCAGGAGTTGTGACGAACTCAGGAGAAGTTAGGACTAGTTCCATCACTTGAACAAAAAAAGTTAGCACATGACCACCTTTCAGAGAAGGTGGGATCCTCTTATGTCCTCCATTGCTGGAAGATTCACTCTCTACCTTCTGCTTCGTTAGAGGAGGCTAAATCCCCATAGACGAGGCAAGAGGTGTAGAGGAAGAGGAGGGGGAGAGAACTACAGTAGATATGACTGAAGTGTTTGTCATATCTATGGGCTTTGGGAATGGTTGGAATCCAAGAGGGACATCAGCAAAGGAAGCTCCACCAAAGGAGTTATGAACACCTACACCTTTTTAGGGTCAGTCATATTCATACTCACAACGAAAGCTAGAAGTGAGACAGAGCTGGTTTTAATGAAGGCAGAGGGAAGGAGGGAAGGACATGATATGAGGCCTTGATATAGGGGTAGTTGTCTCCTCTTCCTTCCTCTATAAGGTGGCCTACTCAGCCATGAGATCCTTTTTCCAATGCTTGTGCTTGCGAACAAGGTGGTTCCTACAACTCTTTGAACTGGAGGCCGAAGGATGTGAAGGAACATAAGGCTCCTGCTTAGCCATGGGAGTATTTTCTATAATTGTTTCTAGCGGAGTAACAAACTCTTGAACAAGAGCAGGAGGAGTAGGTTGAGAAACAACATGGGGAGTCGGCTCAAGTGCCTCGATAGCGGGCCTCTTCCCACTTACTGCTTTGGGAGTAGGAGAGGTAGGAGGTCATGGATCAAATTACCTTCGAGAACCTCTCTTTTTGCTATATAGATAATACTAGGGACCATGAGGCTTGTTAGGGAGGTCTGATATCCTGATCTTGGGCCTACACCAAGGAGGGATCATTGGATGCAATGGGTAAAAGACAAGCTTTCTCATCCAATGCTCCTCCCAAGAGAGGGGAGTGGAAGAGTCATCCTAAGGGGAGGTCACCTTCTCCTTCCCTTTTTGGGAAAAAGAGGTAGCTGACTGTTGTGCTACAGGAAGAGCCAATTTTGGTTTTCCCTTGCCCTTGGTCTTGTAGTTTACATAGTTCTTGTAAAGTAGGTTTATTCTTGGAAGAAGCAGACCAATTGGGGTAGGCCAAAAGTTGTCTAGTGACTATCCCCCATGGGACACCAGAGGCTGGTATCTAGTGACATGCACTACATGCACGACACCCTCATGAGATAACTTTAAGCATTTATGAATAACAAAGGTAATCCCATTCATGGAAGCTAGCCAAGGTATGCCTAGCTTCATCTTGAATGGATTTGACTCCAGAATGACATCGAAAACTATGCCAATGGCCCTAGGTCCAACCAAGATGGACAAAGTTATCAAGCCATATGACTTTAGACAAAGACCATCATGCGTGCAAATGGTAGATTTAGTTTCTTCATATTCTTTTCTATGTAGCAAATTAAGCTACAATATCTCCTCTATGATAACATTCACTTGACTCGTGGGATCTACTAGGACCCCTGTCATAATGTTTCCACTGAGGCGAGCAAGAATATAGAGGGCAGAGGGCTTGTTGTTAGAGGGAAAGTCCTGTGACATGAATGTCACATTGGGGGAACTAGGTGTAGGTCGTGTGGTAGGAGAAACCACAACCATGTTAACACAGGCCTCAGGCTAAGTGATAGAATTAGTGGGATCGACAATCATGTTAGTAGAATGTGATGGAAACAGGTCTGTGTATATCTTCAATTCACTATTCACTTTTGCCATTGATTTTTTTGTATTATGCTTGTTTCCATCGAGATGAATAGTACCATCCTCTATGCAATCCTATATCTCATGATGTAGACACATACAACATTTAGTATCATGTCTATTAACTCGATGGTACTGATAGTAGGTACTTCCATCATACCAATTAGGGTAAGGTTCCTTAAGAGGCTTAGGGTTTGGCAAAGTTACAATCTTATCCTTCAACAACTTTTGCAAGGCAAAAGAATAATATTTTGATAGCTTTGTGAACTTCCAGTTTCATCTAAGGCCATTGTCATATGTAGTAGCTACTACATTCACAATGGCTTTTCCTTTCCCATAGATCAACATAATGGACTTTCCTTGATAACGGGAGCATGAGGAGGATCCCTCAAAGTGAACCACCGTCTGCTAATACTCTCATAGGGTTGCACACAAATGCACAAAAGAAGGGTATTTCATAAGGGAAAAATTATTTTTCCAAGGCCTTTGTAAGTTCCCTGTGAATACCTTCTTTACATTAGAATAAAGCAGCGGGTCCGAGATTTGTGAGAAGAGCGCTTGATATTGCGATATAAAATCAATAATTTTTTCATTATCTCCTTTTTTACACTAGATGGGATCCAAAAATGTCATCTTCGGCCTAATGTTAGCTTGGAACTGTTGTAGGAATTGGTTTACAAGTTGATCAAATGAGAAAATAGAATTATCAGGCAAGGAACAATACTATTCAAGTGTTGTATCCTTGAGAGATCGAGGGAATAGTTTGGCCATCAACGCATCATGATGGAAGAAGTATGTGCACAAGGTGTTAAAGGTAGACACATTTGTTTATGGGTGCCCTTTTCTGCCATATTTCTCAAATTTAGGGATCTCCATTCCTTGAGGGAAGGGAGTGTTCAGGATTGCAACTGACAACGGGCTATGCTAGAAGAAGGGTTGGAAGATAGGCTGGGTAGAGGCTTGAGAGAGACTCGCTAACTGGATATGCATCTTACCCATATTCTGAAGAGGAGTGTTCAAAATAGGGTCATTAGAAGATAAAGGGCCAAAGGAATCTCCTCCAGAACCGCCACCAGAGCCACCACCAAAACCACCACTAGAGCCACCACTAGAACCACTGGTGTGACCACCGCCACCAATAGGGCCTCCGCTAGAGCCACCTCCACTTCTGAAGCCACCAACATGGCCTCCATCAAAACCACCTTTTCCAACACTGATTCTATTGCTGAAGCCACCACCACTACCAAAGCTTGCACCTCTCATCCTCCCAAAGCCTCCACCGCTAGAGGTGATAGGAGGGGTGAAGCTAAAACCCAAGGGGATTTTTTTCACTTTGATAGTTTTGGATCCCTAAGAGGCAGAGGGGATACTAATCATGGATATGACATCGACAATGTACACTAATGGAGGGGGCATCGATAGTCCTATTTGTCTCTCATGGTCTTTTAAGGTGACTCCTTGTACAATGTTAGGATTGTTCAGATGAGCACATGTGTCAGTCAAAATATTGAGACTAGCCAGGAGATCTATGCCTGTTCGATCATTTCCAACCATATACTTCAACTCACTAATGACTTGAGTGGCCCTGGCCATCTTCGGGTTTCTTTCCAAGTGATTTTTTAAGTTTCCCAACCCTTTGCTAAGGGCAAAGACATATTCTGAAGGAATTTGAACAACCTCATACTCATACACTGATGATGGTGTAGGAGATGCAGGAGGATTGGGGATGTGGTCAATCTCATTAGAGGATCCTATCTTTCCCCTCAAAAATTGCTCTTGCATAGCTAGACCAATGGCGGGACCAGAGAAAAGTCCTATAGAGAAACAAGTAGTGACCTTCATCCTTTCCATTGGTAGGTGTCATATACTTCTCCTAACAATATATCCAGAGGTTTTGGACTAGGTTGTGATGCTCATAAACTTTCACAACACTCAAGAGCACAACAATCCCAAGGTACAAGAGGAAATTCTTAACACCAACAGATGAATAGACGTTGGTTCACATCAAGTTTACCAAAAATGTAAGAGAAGGGGACCAACCACATTGAAGGCCCCAGGTCATGAAGGGCCATGAGAGGAAGGCTGCCCTAACTTACCTCAGCTTAAAGGGTTTTAGAGATGAAGGATGAGAATGATGAGTACTATAAGGTCCTTCAACCACTCTACAAACAAAAAACTCTAAAAGGGGCTAGGTGAGTCAGTTTTCAGGTTCAACACTGTGACTTTGAAAGTTCTCTGCCCGAGGACGAAAGTGTGATTCTAGGACAACAGCATGTCATGTTGGCATCTCTTAGGTGTGCTAGCATTTGTATGATCAGAGGACTAAAGATTCAAGGTCAAACGCTAGAAGAAAGACTAATAGCCTAGCTAATGGTTTTTTAGGGGAACAAAATAACACTATAAAATAAGAAATATATAGACGAATATGATAAAACAAGTAGATTAATGCTAGGGTGGCAAGAATGATCTCATAGAAAAGCTTGTTTTCTAGCTAGCTCCAAGAAGCATGTCCACCTACACACTATAAAGAGGAATTTTTTTGGGTGGCTATATAGGGGCCTACCTTAGTTAGACCCTCGTTTTGGTGTTTCCACCTCCATGGACAACTAAGTTTGAAATGATAGATAAATAGTATGATAAAGAAAAAATGAAGTAAAGAACACTAAAACACTATAAACAGTAATGTGCTACTCAACCAAATAGTAGAGGAGAGGAGTAGAAATCTTACCACCTCCATCAAGAGCTTGCAAGCTAATAGAGGAGAAAATGAGAGGACTCAAGACCCTATTGCAATGGTGTTGTTCCACACTTTCTCTACTGAGTTAATGGAGTGATATTGTTGTTGCTATGGAGTGCAAAGTGTTGTTTGAAGGCTGAAAGTGAATGCTAGAATGCTTGGAGAGTGATCAAGTTGAGTGCTTAGAAGATAGACTAAATGCTTAGAGGATGAAATGAAGGAAGGAGTGAATTTGAAGGAAGAATGAAGAAAATTACCATATTCAGGTTGGTTAGTCGAAGGGGGCATTACAAGTAGAATTCCAATGAGAAGTGTAACACCTTTGTAGGCTCCAGATGTGGGAATCTTCTAGGGATGTAAGTGTGATGCACAGACATCTATGCACCATGTGGGCATCCCTGATAGTTATTCCTCTACCAACACACAAAACAATTTCCAAGTGGAATGAAGGTAGTGGGCTTATATGGAATCTAGCCTTCAAATTTGGTTTTCTAAAGTGAGGAAGAGCAAAAGGGGAATTTGCATAAGGGGTGAAAATTCTCTCCTATACAGTGAGTATGGAAGAGTTGTGATCCCTAGACTCTAGGGTAGGGTGATGAATAGATAAAACCTTTCAAGGAGTGGTTGAAAGAGTAAATAAGGATCTTGTTCATTCACTTAACTGGGAAGTTATCGATGAAATTATAGAGTGTAGGAATTCCATGGTAAAATATGAAACAAAGAAAGTGTAGAGGAATGAAAATATCATCTAGATATTAGAAGTTTATACTAGGATTAAATACAGTTGGAAGGCAATTCAAGAAATTTCAAAAGAGCGTATGCATCAAGTATTAGTTACTTTATGGGAGTATCAACAAATAAAGGTGAAGAAGGATCTTCAAACTAAAAATTCATTGAAGAAAGATAAATAACTGAATACTGGATACCTGAGGTTGTGTACAAATATATGCTTTTGAAATGAGTTTCATAGGTTGTTCCCTATACCAGTATAGGTGGCTTGTTCTAGAGTTTTGAAGAAAATCGATGGTCTTGTTTTATGTAGAGCATTCGTGAATTGGAGTTGAAGTTGAAGAACAATGTTGGTGAAGAACTCAAAGCTTTGAATTTATCTAGAATATTTTGATGATAGTTGGCATCTACCACATGCTACTTTTTAATTTGTTGTTTTTGATTCTCTTTGATGGACTTAAGTTCAAACTTTTGGGCCTCGTTCCTATAAAAGGTTGTTTACTACTTTACTTTTATTTTTAAAGTTCAAAATTTGTGGATTTCGGAGAATAAAAACTACTTTAAGTTTTGTTCTTTTTATTGTTTTCTGTTCCATTCCATATTAAAAACTTGTATGCACATAGAAGCTAAACAATATTGGAGCCAATTTAAAAGCTACCTCCTGATATGAAATCTTACATAGTTGATTGTTTGTTCTTGCTATAAAAGAGTGTGTGTTGTGTCATTTGAGGGTGCATATAGACCCTATCCGATGTCAAATAGTCCCTCTCTCTTTAAAATCTTGCATCATTTTGTGCTTAGCTATGAAGCAAACTGGTGACGTATGAAATGATTTGCTCTAGTTTGGTTAATTCTTGGGGCATATGTGGATAATACTTGGGAGAAAATTTATTTTTTCAGTACTTTTGATGTTTTTATTTTAGAATAGATTTTTAATAGAAAATGTTTAAAAAAAAAGATAAACGAATGGAAATTTTATTGCAAATATTTCTAATCCATGATATTTTTTAATGCTTAAAGCTAAATCTACTTAAGTGAAAGAAATTTATTTGAAGTTCATGAAATATTATTACAAAATTTGTTAATTTCATGAATTTTTTAAATGAACAAACTGAGATTATCATTTACCTATCCATATGATTCATTTGAGAACTGGAAAAAACCATTTACCTCTTGTGATTAACAACATTATCACAACAAACCCTGATGTGAACCTAGTATGGTCAAGACATGACATAAATGAGCATTGGGATTATGTTGTCTTGGTTCAATATTTCAAGTAAAGATAGGTTCCCACAATTTTCTATGAGGATTTATCTGCATTGTTGGTGTGCGGCTAACATCATGTTCAATAGAATTGTGGGGAAATAATGAAGGAGAAAAGGAAAGAAAAGGAAACATTAGAGATGGTAGAGGAAGAGACCATAGAGATGTCATCTTATGATTCTTAGGAGAATATTCCCCCATCATCTCCTTATTCCACTCATAATCCATCTCCTCCTGCATCTAAAAAAGAACCAAACCTTGATACTACTTTGGTCAACAAAGCACTACATTTTTCTCAAAAATGAGCCTCCTACAATTGTAGTTCCTTGGTTACAACAAGCATTAACCAAAAGGGAAAGATTGTATAATTAAGCATCTGATATGATGATATTGCTTCTAGCCTATTCCAAAGGACTCCAAAACCAAATAAATTGAAAATTACTTCTAGGTTGATTATCGACTCTACCTCTAGAAGTTTATATGTTGAAATTTCTCATCCTTCTACCTAAAAAAGTGTTAGTGAAGTGACAGGGCAAGATTTTAATATCACCAAAGTGAAATTAGGGCCTTCTTCTTGGGAGGGTGATACACAATACTTTTAATTTTCAATAGTAAGGTTGGAAGAGAGGACTAAGAAGGATAATAATTAAAATTAAAATTTTTAACTCAAGTATCAAGTAAAACTTTTGACTTTTTGTTTGAAATTTATTGTTGATGATTTTTCTCAACCAATAGGGTAGATTGATTCTTCCTTTGACCCAAGTTTAGTTAGTGGAATTTTTTTCATTGAAAATGTTTAAAAACACAAGCACTATAGGAAAAGCATTAACAGTTAGGCTAGTGAGATTTCAAACAAATATTTAAAATTTATTGAAGAAGCTAATAACTTACTAAACAACATAGAAGATAGAAAAGAGGAGATCAATAATGATATCATATCTTCAAAATATAAAGAAACTAATTACCTCAAATTGGGAAAAAAATTGAATTAAATGATAGATCTAGGATTGAACAAGTTGGTGGCTAAGAAAATTATACCTCTTGCCATTAGAGAAAGAGCATTAAATGGGAAATAATCACTTTGAGGAAAAACATGTTGTAAGAATGGAAATAATGAAGGTGTTGTCATTGATGTCAACTGGTCAATTGGTTATCAACTGGTTGTTGTCATTAATTTCATGGTTGTATATTATTGGATGTTCATGACGAGGATATTAAGAAAATTGTATTAAAGAAAGGTTGCAAGTGTTCAGTGGTTGCTTCGGGTTTTACTCTGAGATTTTCTCCTATATTTGTGTGGTTCAAATATGTTGATCCTGGTTGTTGGAAACTGTTATATCCATATTTTTTCCTGTTGATTCATTGTATAGTGCAAGTTATGTTCACCGATTGTGAATAGTGATTTTCTGTGTTTCTAGCTAAGGTCCGAGAGAAATACTATTGGTCCATATTTCTGTTTGTTAAATTCTTATGACTTGCGGTTCTAGAGTTGAGTTGTTATGATTGTATTGAAGATAATTTCAGTATCTAGAAGGATTGTGCTTAATTGTTCTATGTGTTTTACATTAGTTTGGTTGACCTTGTGTTGAACACTATCTTTGATGAAGCATGTTGGATCTATTTGGGTCCTCACCAAGCATGTGTTTGGGTCGCCCTCATTCTAATACCACCTTATGATGTTTTGGTGTTGACATAATTTTAATTTAATGTTGGATGGATGACTTTGGATATGTTTCGAAGTTGAAGATGGTATAAATGTAGAATGAGTTAGTGGTGAAATGATGTACAAAGAAAGATAAGTGTAAAGAAATATATCAGATAGATGTGAATCAGTGAGTTTGTACGATACGAGTGTGGAAGATTAGTGTGAAGCCTAAATGTTGAGTTTCTGGATGTAGTGAGTTGAAGGTGTACTCTATTATTCATGCATGTCTGCAAGTGATTGAGAAAATTGTGATCGATTTCTTTGTTGCATTGATATTTTATTCTCTCTATAACATATCTCTTCTATCTTCTTTGTATCTCTATGGTAGTGAGCCCTTCAATTTGTTAGCCTTGTTAGACAGTGAGTCCTTGTTTTGGCAATGAGCCTTGTTTCTCAAGCAGTGAGCCTTTTGTAATCGGTTATGATATTCTCTATAGTGTGAGTTATACTCACCATGGTTTTTCCCTTATTGGGTTTTCCACATAAATCTAGTTTTTTTGTGTTTGTGTGATGGTTTTTAGTTCCTACACTTGCACTTAATGTTTAATCATTTAAACAGTGTTAATGATTAGTTTTGATGAATGATTTAAAAGTTTAAATTTGTGAAAACTAATTCACCCCCCTATAAATTGTCTTATTCAACAATTGGTATCAAAGCTTGGTTCCTTGGAGTAGAGCTTAACCGCTTAAGGAAGGTCTAGGATGGCTAGAAAAGTTACTTAGGATTTTTGAGGTTTGATGCAACTAATTATGCTATCTGGAAAATACTAATGGAAGAATATCTAGAGTATTGCGGATATGATGTGGAGAAAGCTTACAAGAATCCTTACACTGCTCTTGCTAATGGCCTAAGTACAAATGATGAGATCAAGGCACATGAAGTGAACAATAAGGAAAAGTACATTTTGAAGAACAATCTTGTACATTCTGAGTTGATTAAGGTTCATAATTTGAAGACTGCTAAGGAGTTTTGGGATGCTTTGGAAAGGGTGCATGAAGGTGATGAAAGGGTCAAAGAGGAAAAATTGTAGAATTTGGAAACAAAGTTTGAACTCCTACATATGTCTGAAGATGAGAATGTTATATCTTATGTATAAAGATTGGATGAGATAGTAGATATAATGTGAGGACTTGGTACTATTGTAGATGAAACCAGGATTGTAAAGAAGATTCTTAGAACTCTCCCTATTGTTTACAATGAAAAGGTATGTGCTATTGAATAGAGTATAGATTATAAGACTTATACTAAAGATCTGTTGTTGGGATATCTGACATCTTATGAGATGAGGAAGCCAAATTTGAGAAATGGATTCAAATCAGAGACTCCTTTTAAGGCTACAAAAGCTAAAGATCCGGATGAGGAAAATATTTATGAAATAGAAGCTAACTTTGTGAGAGTGATGAGGAAAGGCTCTGGAAACTATGAAAGTAAGTTACCCTTTAAATGCTTTAGTTATGGAGAAATAGGTCATTATGCTACAAAGAGTCTGGAAAGAGCTAAGAGGAATAAACAAAGATATGAGAAAGAAAAGAAAGGTAAGAAGATCAATAGAGATTATTATGTGAATGATAATGCTAGTATATCTTATGAGGATTCTAATTATGAAGATCTTGATGACAATGAATGCTTGTTCTGGGATATAAAGGATGAACCTACTTCTGCTAATTCTAAAAAATAGGTGACGGAATGCCCTCTAGAGAAGGAGAAAAATGAAGGTATTGTAATCTCTTCCCTACATACTAAACATGAAAAGAAATATTGGGTTGTTGACAGTGGTTGTTCACATCACATGACTAGTGATAAGAGTAAGTTTTTTAAACTTAAAAAATATGATGGAGGCTTGGTTATGTTTGGAGATGATATTGGTGCTAAAATTTTTGGGATAAGTTTAGTAAGTTTTGATGGAAAGCATAATACTGATGATGTCTAATATGTTAAGGGTTTAAGGCATAATCTCTTGAGTTTTGGACAGATGTGCAGTAAATGATATAATCTTGTGTTTGAGGATGAGAGATGTGAGATTAGGAAAGGATCTAGAATAGTGATTGTTGCAAGAAAGAAATTTGAAGGAAATATCTATCAACTTAAGGGTACTGATGGATGATGCTTTATGAATTGGATTAATGACAGTTGGTTGTGGCATCATAGAATATGTCACATGAATTTTAATAACTTAGTGAGGATTAGTGCAGTTCAAGTTGTGAGAGATTTACCAAGGATTACAAAGCATTTTAATACTATTTTCAGGAATGGTTAGTTTGTAAAGCAAGCTAGAATCCATTACAAATCAAAGGAACAATCTACTACTAGACTACTAGATTTAATTCATATAGATCTCTATGGTACTACACGAGTGATAAGTTTGCAAGGTGAAAGATACTTTATTCTTTGGATTGATGATTATTCTAGATATACATGGATTGCATTTCTTAGAGAGAAATTAGATGCATTAGATAGATTCAAGACATTCAAAGCTATGGTTGAAAATGAAGTGAATTTGAGGATAAATTGCTTAAGGTATGACAGAGGTGGAGAATTTACCTTCCATGAGTTTAATATGTTTTGTGAAGTGCATGGAATAAAAAGACAATTATCTGCTCTAAGAACTCCTCAGCATAATGGAGTTGTTGAAAGAAAGAACAAAACAGTTCAAGAGGTCACTAGATCAATGATTATTGAGGTTGGTTTACCAGAAGTTTACTAGGGAGAAGCTATAAGGATTTTCTTAGCATTTTCTACTCATAAAGATTTCAAGGTCTATCAAATGGATGTAAATTCTACATTTTTGAATGGTGAGTTATAAGAAGAGGTCTACATGGAATAGCCGAAAGGATTTCAGTTGTCAAATCAACTGGATATGGTGTGCAGATTGAAGAAAACTTTATATGGATTGAAGCAAGCTCCTAGAGCTTGGTATGTAAGGTCAGATAGGTATTTGATTCAACAAGCTTTCAACAAAGGTACAACAAATAGTAATCTATATTTTAAAATTGAAAATGACAAAATCTTGATTGTAGTTGTATATGTTGATGACATTATTTTTGAAGGAAATGAAACTATGTGTGAGTTGTTTGTGGAAGAGATGCAAAAAGAATTCAAAATTTCTATGTTTGGAGAGATGAATTTATTTCTTGGGCTGCAAATTAATCAAACAGAGAAAGGAATTTTTATATCATAGTCTAAGTATGTGAAAGAGATGTTGAAGACGTTTGGGATGGATGGTTCCAAACTGGTATGCAATCCTATGGTGACTGGCTACAAATTAGGTAAAGATGATGATTCACCTAAGGCTAATTAGAGAAAGTATAGATCCATGATTGGAGGAATATTGTATTTGATTTCTACTAGACTAGATATTATGCATGTTGTCTATCTTTTGGCTAGATTTCAATAAGATCCTAAGGAAACACATGCTATTGTTGTTAAAAGAGTATTCAAATATTTGAATGGCACTCTGGATTATGGGTTATGGTATCCTAGGGATACTGAATTTACACTAAGTGCTTATATAGATGTAGATTGGTTTGGATGTGTAGATGACAAAAAGAGTACAAGTGGTGGTGCATTCTTTCTTGGTTGCAGATTGGTGGCATGGTTGAGTAAAAAGAAAGATTCAATTTCCTTGTCTACTATTGAAGCTGAGTATATTGCTACTGCATCTTGTTTTACACAAGTTCTATGGATGAAACAAACATTGAGAGATATCACAGTGGTGTATGATGATCCTATTTCTATCTTTTGTGATAATACAAGGGGAATTAACATTTCAAAGAATTCAGTAATGCACTTGAGGATAAAGCATATATCTATTAGGTATCATTTTTTGAGAGAGAAGGTCATGGAGAATGAAGTAAATTTTGAGTATGTCCTGCCAAAGGATCAAATTATTGAATATTTATGAAGGATCTTCCTAAAGATACTTTTGAGTATCTCCGAGAGAAGTTAGGAGTCATTTTAATTCCTTTCTTAAACTAGATGTATATGGAGATGCATTAGTTTGGTGAATCTATGGATCTATATTTCTTTTGTACTGATATTTGGTGGCTACCTCTCAAGGGGAGCATGTAGTGTCATGTGTTGTCATTGTGAGTATTATGTTTCTTAATGTCAAAGGGGAAATCAATGTAAAATATATTTTTCATTTTCTATTGATGTCAAATGGGGAGAGGAAGAATGTGGAAAGAGAAGAGGAAGAATGGGAAAAATATTATCTTCTAAGGGGGAGAAACAAAAATAAAAATATTGAGAAGTGTATTCAGAGCTAGTATGTTGTCTTTGATGGTTTTTCACATCATGTGTTGCCATCAATGAAAAAGGGAGATATTTTTGCAAGAATGGAAAGAATAAAGGTGTTGTCATTAATGTCAATTGGTCAATTGTTTATCAACTAGTTGATGTTGTCATTAATGTCATGGTTGCAGATTATTGGTTGTTCATGTCAAGGATATTCATAAAATTGTATTGAAGAAAGGTTGCAGGTGTTCAGTGGTTTCTCTAGGTTTTTCTCCATGATTTTCTCCTATGTTTGTGTGGTTCAGATATGTTGATCGTGGTTGTTGGAAGCTATTATATCCAAATTTTTGGCAGCTGATTCATTGTACAGTGCGAGTTATGTTCACCAATTGTGAACAGTGGTTTTATGTGTTTCTAGCTGAGGTTCGGGAGAAATATTTTTTGTTCAAATTTCTCTCTAGTAAAGTCTTATGACTGGCGGTTCTAGAGTTGAGTTGTTATGATTGTATTGAAGATAATTTTAGTATCTGGAAGGATTGTGCTTAATTGTTCTATGTGTTTTACATTGGTTTGGTCGACCTTGTGTTGAACACTATCTTCAGAGTTGATGAAGCATGTTGGATCTATTTGGGTCCTCACTAAGCATGTTTTTGAGTCTCCCTCATTCTAATTCCACCCTAGGATGTTTTGGAACTGACCTAATTTGAATTTAATGTTGGATAGCAAAGTTTGGATATGTTTCAAAGTTGAAGATGGTATAAATGCAAGATTAGTTAGTGGTGAAATGATGTACAAAGAGAGATAAGTGCAAATAAATAAAGCAAATAGATGTGAGATTGATGTGAATCAGTGTGAAGCCTAAATGTTGAGTTTCCTAATGTAGTGAGTTGAAGGTGTACTCTATCATTCATGCATGTTTGCAAGTGGTTGAGAAAATTATGGTGGATTTCTCTATTGCTTTGAGATTATATTCTCTTTGGAACATATCTATTATATCTTTTTTGTATCTTTGTGCCAGAGATCCCTCCAGGTTGTTAGCCCTATTGGACATGGAGTCCTAATCCAGACAGTGAATCCTTGTTTTGGCAGTGAGCCTTATTTCTCAGGTAGTGAGTCTTTTGTAATCGATTATGATATTCTCTATAGTGTGAGTTAATCCTCACCATGGTTTTTCCATTATTGGGTTTTCCACGTAAATCTTGTGTTGTTTTGTTTGTGTGATGGTTTTTAGTTTATGCACTTGCACTTAATGTTTAATCATTTAAGTAGTGTTAAGGATTAGTTCCGATGAATGATTTAAAGGTTTAAATTTGTGACAACTGATTCACCCCCTCTCAATTGTCTTATTCAAGATAACATTCAAGAGAAAATTAAATTATTGAGAGATATGAATATATTAAAATAAAAATAAAAAATGACCATTTTTCTACTAATTTGGAAGATCAATTGAGTCTACAAGTTATAGAAGTTCAATCTTGTAGACACTAAAAATGTCTTGAATAATATCATGCAATTGAATCAGGTATAATAACATCATTTCCTCTTGAAACACATCCTCTTTTTTCTTAATTGATTAAACTAGCCTAGCTATTTGATTAATTGCATCATTTGCATCTATTAACCTAATGCATCAAATCGGGTTAATTCACCCCCTTTCATGCTAACATTTCATCTCATTAAATTAAATAAATCAAACTATTTAATTTAATTCCCTAAGTCTTCTTAATTAATTAAATAACCCTAAGCTTTTTAATTAAATGTCATTTCCCCTTTTCCCCATTCATTAAATCATTTAATTTAATGAATATCATTTTATTCTTCTAAATCCCCTAATTGCATGATTAAACCTTGTTTAAGTAGCAATTATCTAATTAACCCAATTCCTCCCACTTGCAAAGGAATATTCCAAAAGAATATTCCTCCTTTGCACAATTAAACTTAGTTTTAATTAACTAAATAACCTTTTTCCTCACCCATATGAATATTCTAAAAGATTATTCCTTCTCCAATCATTTGAAAAGGGAATATTCTCACTTGGCTTCTTGAGCAAGCTAAAATTGAAACCTCTTAAGCAAGTTGACTTTTGACCTCTTAAACAGGTCAAAAGTGTGTTTTTTTGAAAGGAATGAGAACCCTTGATTGAATCTCATCTTACATTCTCACCCGTTGATGAGAATCCATGATCCATACCTCCCATTTCCTCTATCCTTGATTGTTGATTAGATTTTTCAATCTCAACCATCCATTTCTCATTTGCTTTCCTATAAATAGAACACTATTTGGAGACAAATGGATCCATCTTTCATTTGCAAACTTATGTTGTTGAAATCACTCACTCACACTCATCTATGTTCACATTTAGCATATTTTAGTTCATTTTTAGTTTCATATTACCTTTAAGCTTCCATTAATGGCTTCCATACATCCATTTAACTTGTTTACACATTAGTTTTTGAATCTTTTTGGTTTAAATATCATTTAGATTAGCTTAGCAATTACATATTTAGATCATTTTTAGCATAAAATCATATTAATTTAGCTTTCATCATGTTCAATTTAGCATAAATCATGTTTTCATCCACATATCACAATAGTTTCATCTATTCTCTTCAATAGAATCGATTGGAACAAGCTCATTGATCATGGTATTGGGAAAGGGTCATTGTTTCACATCAATACGACACCAATTCCAAAATGGGATAAGTTTTAAATGGGTTAGAGTAGACATTTAAATGTTTTCATATTTAGAATGCTTCATCTCAATAAATGTTTAGTTTATCTTTCATTTGAATGATCTTGTTTAAGATTGAGTATTAGTGGCTACATTATGCTTCAATTCTTCATGGATCAAGCATAACTGGCCTATACTAGTATCCTCGGTCTTACATTCTGGCACTAGAAAGAGGGAAAACTGATCAAATTTTATTGATTTCTAGCTCGAATTCCATTAATTTTAACTTTAACAGGAAACAATGACACCCAAAACAATTTTAGCAATGCACTTTATTGGGTGTTGCCATATAGTGATGCTATTATCATTTCAAACAATGACACCCAACTTTGGTAAAAAGTTTAATGATCATTTTTCAGCTTGTGTTTTAAATTTTTTGATTCGTTAGGGTAGTAAAATGCCTCTAACATTGTTTTGGTTTTTAGACTAATGTGGTTTTGCAGGTTGGACGACATGAAGTTAAAGTGAAGAAGCATTTTCTTATCAAAATTTTATGATTGTAACAAGAGTTTGACACTTTGGGGCAATTATAACCCAATTTCTTATGCTTTTTTCTTTATGTTTTAGGACCTCACTAAATTTCATTTGGGTTTAAAATGAACGCTCAAACGGGACTAAAATTGAACCCTCATCTCATCATTGTCTTTTGGGTTTAAAATTGAACAAAAAAACTTAACATTTCATTTGGTGCATAAAATGAATTCATCTTAGCTTTAGTCAGTAAAATGAATTGGTGTCTACTTTGTTGTGACACACTTGTAGTGCGTATCCAATCCCCATGTGCTTCATGTGATCTTGGGTGAAGAGAAACACTCCAAGTGCACTTCATTGTTTTTGTGCACTTATAGTACGTATCCAATCCCCTTGCGCTTCGTGCGATCTTGGGTGAAGAGAAATACTTAAGTAAACTTATACTTTGTGTCACCCTTAAGAGAGGACTTACTATGATACACACCCCATAAAGAGAAATTCATAGGAAACTACTTGCAAGAACATTTATCGAAAGGCCATATTAAAGGTTGGGAAATCATGATAAAGTACCTTCTATCTTGGATTATATAACATACTACACCTAGTACCATGCCTTAAGTGGCAAAGAGGGCGTGTATATAAATGGGTGTTCTCAGTTTGTTACTAAGAGAGAAACTATTTAGTTTCCAAAAATCCTTAATGCTTATTAGTGCAAGAATGGTCATTCTAAAGCTACCCCACATTTGTACTATTCATTATTGAAATGGGAAAATCCTTAGGATCTTCCGGATTTTGAGATTTGGTGGTCCTGAGAAGTGTGTGTTGTGGAGGGGAGCCAATGTCGCCAAATATCTAATTGTTCGCAATGTCTTAGTGTTTGGAGAAATCTGAGTGGGGACTCAACAAGTATGGCCATTTCAACCTAGGATTGTAAATGGTTGTGAATCAGTTTAATGCAATGCTTGGTTCCAAAATGTTACAAAACAAACAATCACTATCTTCCTCAAAATTTCAAACACTTTGGCTTAAATATGGATACCTTTTGAAATAGCCTTGATATTATTGCTTGTCCTAAGGATTTCTATCCTTAGAGATTTCTAAATATCTCGAATTATATCTCAATCCATATTTTCCAAAGACAACATAGGAAATTATGGCTTCAACCTCATGATTTTTGCAAAATGGACATTGTGAAGGTTATGATGTTTTTGACATAAACATTTAGTTTGAAATCATAAGAAAGACACATGTTTGTGGTAAAATAAATTCACTTAAGCAAGATAAATTGACACAATTGAACACTACATGACTATTCAGAGACTGATTTCTCCCATTGAACAACCTGATATTAAAGGCGTTATCATTCATCCAAACTTTGAACTCATTAATGGGGAACAAACCAATATCATTAGTAGTTTGAGAAGCTTCACTTTTTTAACAAAATAAACACACTTTCAGTGGAGAAACACTACAAAAATCTTAGATGAAGAAGAGGAACAAATTGATATTGAGGCTGGATGACCCATATTACCACCACCTACGTGGCAATAAATGTCTTCTTTTCTTCCATAAAATTGATCTTTACTAAATTATCTCACACAAAGTTAGGATCCCCAAAAGAAGGTCTATTGGTTATCACTTTCAACTTAGGCATCTTAGTTCAAAAGCAATCAAAAACCATATTTCAACACTCTACCTCAATAGAAACAAATTTTTAGTATACTTTAATGAATACACATTGAGGAAACATCCACACATGTACATGTTATTTATGAGTAAAAACCCAGGTCTTTTTCATGATAATCAACCTATCTAAAACCTTGGTCCTCTTCACAGTTTTGAACTCCTCTAAATGATCTATCACACAATCAAAATTTGTAGAGGAAGATTTACATGTTTCCATTATAGACATAGGTATTGTAATTCAAAGTTCTTTAGGAAGTGGGCCTTAATACTTTATCACAATCATAACCTCTTGTTAAGAAACTAATATGCTTGATCTAGGAGGAATGAATCAGATTTGCATACCCACATCTATCCTCTCATTTAGGTCAACATTAGTCTTCAAGATTGGAAAAATTTAGAGGTCTAGCATCATTCCCACTATTTTGGTCTTGGAAAAAAAAGGTTCACTTTAAAGTTAACATTGGGTCAAAAAATTTGTTCACCCCTACATCAAATTTCATCCTTCACTTCATTAAACTTTGCAAAATTTTCAATACACCAACATTTTTTGACTTGGACATCAATCAACCCAAAACTCTAACTTAGCTATTTTGTATGTGAAATGTATCCTTCTCCATGCATTTAGTTAAGTCAATTATCATATTTTTAACTAGTCTATCGTGAAGGTCATGAGTCTACCCTAAATATTTACATGTTCATCAACATCCTTTATCCCAACATCAAAACATCAAACTTGAGTCAAAAGTGTTGTCCCAAAATGTTTGCAAAGTTCACTCTCCACATCGCCCATCTTTTCATCCCCCAATATCATCATTGCTCCAAAAATACTTAGAGAATCCCCTTTTCCTAGATTTGAGTCAACAAGAGTGTTCAAACATTAAAAATCCCAAAAAAACTCTCGCAAAGGTGACACAAAATTTATGGTAAAGATGAGATCACAACACAAGAGAATCATGGAGAAAACTGAAGTCACATTTACCTCAAGTGATCCAAATTCTTTAGAATTTGATCCAAGAATTCAAGTTACCCCATCACAACAACCATCATCTCCATCAGGACCATATGAGATAGAAGACATCACGAACAATCCATTTGAACTTACTAGGGAGGAAATCATGGAATGTCAAGCTTTTAAAATGTAGCTTCTATTTCCCCATCATTTTTTGCACAAAATTTGACACAAAACTTCAAAACTCCATCGCTAGGGCTAACTCAAACATCTACTCCTAGTCCTACAACTAGCCTTACCAAGGACTTTGGTCTAACTCTTCCATTTGAGAGTAGAACACTTGTGGGTACCCTCGATACCAATTCTCCATCCTAAACAATCATGTGGACACCTACCTTTGGTTCTCCCATTCCCAAAGATCCAAAATAACCATATAAACCTCTTGAACTTCGTTATTCCACCACAACCTCCACATATCAAGGAAGCCCCTCTTCATCCATACCCATGAGTACCACAAGTGGGCCCACCATAACACAAAGCAGTATAGACCAAATGACTCAAAACAATACCCAAGGGAATATCAATACTATACCATAGAGTCAACCCATAATGCATATTAGAAAATATTTACCCAATCCTCCCATTGGTTCATCCATACCATTGGTATCGCAAATCACATCCACCCCATCCATCATCAACCCATCTTAGAATAATCTCTTGATCACGAATCCCACCAACCTAGGTAATACCTTTTTTACATCTCTAGCACAAGGAAATCCTCAAGACATGGGACAAGGGAATATTTTTAATCAATGGACTCAAGGTCATAGTGTGTCATTTCCATCACAAGATCTAATGGCACCATCTTCATCTTTTCCCACAGTCCCCTTTACCATGAAAAATCAAATGGGACCTCAAACTTACGTTCCCCCACATCAATCCACCATCTTACAAGGGATATTAAACCAAGGGAAACCTCCACCTCTCATCAACAATATGCTACCCATTCAAAACATCAACACTCACAATCCATCTCAGATATCAAAAAAACCACCTGTTCCTACATTACAAGTGCATGCCCTATCTTTACAACAAGCACAACAAGATTATCAGCAAGCCATCCAACAACAAAAAAAATAGCAAGAAGCCCTAGCAACCCAACAATAGCAACAACAACAAGCAACACAAGAAGAAGAAGAAGAAGAAGAAGAAGAAGCAACCCTAGCAGCACAATAATAGCAGAAACAACAAGTAGCACAACACGCAGTCTTATCCCAGCAACAACAGCAAGCCCATCAAGCAAATTTAGCATCACAATAACAACAATGAGCCCAAAAAAAATACTTCATGGTGAAACAATAACAATAGGCACAACAACAAGCCCTAGTGGTGCAACAACAATAGCAAGCCTTACTAGCTCAACAATATTCCCAACAACAACAAAAACAACCAAGTTCCTAGTATAATCCTCAATAGAACATCATCAATACAAACACGTTAGGAACATATACATCAACAACACAATCACTCTCATAGAATATCACACCACCTTACACCCCATACAACACCTTATCATATCAAAATCCTACTACAACGCATTCATCATCCCACCATATGTTCCTCCACCAAACTCACATGATGATCTAGCATCTTAATTTAAGGCGCTATCACAAGAAATGTAGGATCTTCAAATGGGAAAGACAAAGAAGCCCCATACACATAATCTATGTCCCTATCCATTTGATTAAAATATCACAATGGTACCATTTCCTCCCAGCTTTGAAATCCCAAAATTTGATAAATACAAAGGGAGAGGAAGTCTTGTGGACCATTTCAAAGAATTTAACATCATGTGTATGGAGGTGGTCCACAATGATTCTTATTTAATGCACCTCTTCCCTCAAAGTTTAACAGGTCCTGCCATGGATTGGTTTTCTCATCTACCTCTTGACATCAAATTTTTGTAGGAAATTACTGATAAATTCATCAATCACTTTTCCTTCAACCTTGACATGGGCATAAGTCTAGAAGAAATGTACACTTAGGAAAAAAAAAGGAGAAACTTTTACTAATTTCTTACAATGATGGAGACAAAGATATAGTAAGAGAAAGTGGCCTCTCCCTAATGAACAACAAGTAGGAATCATCATAGAAAATCTAGATCTAGATCTATCATTCCAATTTACAATGAAGTGCATCACATCTTATGCTGAGCTTGTACCTAGATCCCCTAACATTGAGAGAGCTCTAATCTCACAAGAAAATACTCAAGATTACAAATATCATCACCCATCAGCTAGTCCAAATGAAATGCCTCATGTCTGGGCTAAGAACACAAACATAACAAATGATGGTGCCGTAGATGCTAAGGTAGTCCTAAGAGCCTCTAGGCTAGACAATAATCACATTGCTAACATCCAACCAACTGTACAACAAACAACACCTCAGAATAATCAAATCAACAACACCAACATGCAACAAAGGTGAACCACTGACAAGAACAACTATCCTAAACACAAATACACACAGTTAGCTGAACCTATAGAAACCATCATGAAAAAGTTGGTAGAGTCAAATATTATAACACTTCCCAACTTGAAAAACTACCAAGAACCACAAGAGAAACCATGTGGTACAATGAGAAGGACCTTTGTAACTTTCACAAGATTAAAGGACACAAAATAAAAAACTACATGAGGCTCAAAAACATTATCCAAGACCTCATAGATAATGACACCATATCTATTGAGGTACCAACCGAGAATCAATATCTTAAGATATACAAGAACCCTATGTCGGATCATAGCAAAGGGAACAACAACAAAAAAGCTAAGGATTACACAAACATGTAGCATACCTATTCCAATGTAGTTGCTTCTTATGATAGCATCATTACCATTGTCACCATCAAAGGGCCTAGTACAAAGTGTGGAGTCACCACACGACATGGAAAAATTACCATCCAAGGAGTCTCATCTCAATCTATGGCACAACCTACTTTTCCAACATCCAATCCTAATAGGTACAATCTCCTATATTAGCTTAAGAAAACCCCTGCATAGATATCAATCTTAGAACTATTGAGGCTATCCCCCACACATAGGGAGATCTTGGAGAAAGATTTGTCAAAGTCATCCATTCCTGAGGATATTGATACAAATTAGTTTCAAGCTATTGTAGGCCATATCACTAATCACCTTCTCACCTTCTCTGAGAAAGACCTATCATCACAACCATATCATAACCATGCTTTACAACTTAAGGTTATCATTCATAAGAAAAAGGTAAAAAGAGTCTTAGTAGATTGATGTTTTGGATTGAACATTTGCACCCTTCAATTCATAAAAAATTTGGGCTATTCAGAGGATACTATTGAGAAAGCAAATAGCACCACCATCAGAGTATATGATGGCCAAGAGCAAGTATCATAAGGCATCATCACATTACCCATCCAAGTGGGTCCCCTCATTGTAGAAACCACATGTCAAGTGTTAGACCTTGATCTTCCCTATAACATCTTGCTTGTTCGACCATTGATCCATGCCTTAAAAGTTGTAGCCTTGACTTATCATCATCAATGTGTGAAGTTTCCTTTTGAGGGTAGAGAGATTACCATCCATGGAGATCTTGAGACTTTTTACTACTATAAAAATATTGAGGCAAAGTTCTATAAGATCCCCCAAGTACCCAAAAATAATGAAGGGCCTACACCTTCCACCCCATTTATTGACCCATCATCCCTTGCATCTACCTCTCAAAAAGAAGCACTCATTATGCAGAACATACCTGATATCAAAGTAGTGATCCATGATGACGGTTGTGGGAACTATAAGCTAATGAAGAATACCTTTGTCTTAGTAGAGCTACCTATTTCTCCTCAATCTCATTGTAAATCCACATCTAGCAACAAAGAGCCCAAAACAATCAAGATGGAAACTGGTACCTTCACCAAGTGGGGGTATTTAAATCAAGAAGATGTCAATGAGGATGATATCTCTAAACTCCTCTATCAAGATGAACAACCTATTCCCACTCTTCCCTTGGAAGATGAAAATAAGGGCTTGTAGCTAATGAAGCAATGGGGATATGACAAGAATGTGAAACTAGGACAGAATGATAATGGTTTACTAGAACCCATTGTTCCTAAGAAATGACTAATTAATCTTGGCCTAGGTTGTACTACTAGCAAGGTCACCCTTATCGGAAAAGGTACTTCCACTAAACAGGTTGAGGCTTCCTCTTGGTTACCTACATCACATGATACAACCTTAGATGACTTTCCCCTTGATGTTGCTGACCAATTTGAGAATAACTCCCTCTTCATGATATCCATAACATCCTTCACTCTGAGTGATCAATCAACTAAAATATACCTAGTATACTCCCAAATCATTGACATGGACCAACAAGGACTGCCAATTCTAGATTTATTCAAAAATGATGAAGTGATCTTAGAATCAATGGGACTCCTCAACAACTTACCATGGGTAGTGTTGTATAGTTTTTGCACACACACCCCGCTGAAAGCAGGGACCCTCTTTTGCTTTCGCTCTTGTTCTTTTGGCCCTTTTATTTTGGGGATTTACATTGCCTTGACATGAGCTTAAATTTTTATCTTGCTTGCCCAAGTGTTTTCCCCAAGTTGCATATTGAAATCTTAAGTTCTGGGTGAAGTTCGGGTTTTGGCCCTAGTTTAGGATTTTCTACCCCATCTGAATTTTCCCGGATTGTGCTTGAAGTCTGGCTCTATCTACTTTGCACTGTGGTTCAAAGATTTCTATCCTTTGCATAATTCTACCTGGGCCAAATTTTTTTGGATTTTTGCCAGGCCGTCGGGTTTTCGAGTTTAACTGGTTTTTTTGGGGATTCTTACCGTTTTTCTTATCATTTGTGTTCTCTTAAGTTGGGATATTTGATCCTGGGGTACTTGGCATGCTGTGGCATTCTGAATTTGTGAATTATTGATCTGGTTGTGATTCCCTTGGCATTTTTATCATTGTGGCTTGCTTGGGCGTTTGAATTGTTGTTTGTCTTTGCTGGAGTTGACTGGCATTTTATTCATGGTATGTACATGTTGCCTTGCTTTCGATTGATGAATGTGAGTTGTGCTTTGGAATTTTAGTTTTTCTTGGAGTTTGAATTTTTGTGTCCTGAGCTTGCTTTGTGTGTTCATGGTTAAAATCTAGGGTTTCATGTCTAGGGCGTTGCCATTTCTTTTCGATTTTCTTTAGATTGAACCTATAATTCAAAGGAGATCTATTGGAGGTTCAGGTTAAATGGTTTCGTGCCCAAGGTCCTCAAATTTGTGATCATTCGATCAATTTGAGTGAGATTGTGTTGGATGTCGATATTCGGGTTTTCTGCCAACGTCGGGATTTTCCTGTCTAGTCGGATTTTCCCGGTTTCTCCTTCTTCCCCTCATTTTTTCGAAGTTCATGCAGTGTTATCATTTTTATGGAAATCCGGCCCGATCGAATTTTTTCGAATTTTTTGGGAAGCTTGGTGAAACTTGAAAATTGGTTGAATTGGATGATTTTAATGATGAATTCTTAACATTCCATGATTTTAATTGATAAATTGCACAAAGTTATCTACATTTTTTTGGAATTTTAATGAGCAATTGTTGATTTTGTACCTTCTTCGCTAAAATCCGCCTGGGTCGGATTTTTCCAGAATTTCTCTTCTGGCCTGGATTCTGCGGCTGGCTCGAAATCCTAGACTATGTAGATTGTGATTTGGACGGTGTTTTTGGGTTGATTTTGATTTGTGTCTAAGCTTATTTGGATGATGAATATGTTATTTGTGATGGGCTAATCTTATTCTTCATGCCATAACGGATATTATTAATGGTGGTTTTACTGAGTGTAGGCTGAAGTTTTGCTAAGTCGTCAAGGAAGTTTTGGAGATGAAGTTATATTTGTGGAAGAAATTCAAAATATTGGCTACTTCCCCTTGGCTGACTTGGTGAGGTACGCTCAGGCTGGAGGGGGCAGTTAATGCAAGGCTGCATCGAATTTTGTATTTCCCTCTCATTTTCCTTGCTTTGGTTTGAATTGCATTGAAGATCCCAGGACAACCTGGATTGAGTTCAAGCATTTAATGCCAATTCATTTTATTTTGAATTCTCCTTGGCCGACCTGTTTTGTGGCCATTTATTATTGTAAACATTTGTTGAGGCTGACTTGTTTTGGCTATTTTATTATTATATAACCTGGCTAGGACGACATGCTTTGGGGTTCCTATAAATTGGGCATTTCACCTCATTTGTAACATATAGAATAGAATACACAGATAGAGATAGTTCTTAAAGTGAATTTGGTAGTAGAGTAGAGTTAGAAGTTAGTCAATTTCTAAGAAAGTGTTGTAACAGAACATTGGAATTGTTGCTGAAATTTGGTGATTCAATACAATTGAAGACATTGTGATTTTTTGGTGATCTCTTTTGTGTTGACTTATCTTGCATGGTTCTTATGCTTCTATCTTTCAAATTGCTCAAGGTTATTAGATGAATGCTAGATTTAGATTTAGATCTGATTCAATGGTGTTTATGATTTAATGCTTGAAGTGTTGCAACAATTCTTGGTCCATACTTTTTGCAACTAGTTGATTGTTAGTTGCTTTGCAAAGTTAGCCTGGACCTTTATATTCATTGTGCTTAGTTCAATTGTGGAGATTTATTCATTTCAATTGCAATTGGGTTGTCTTGGATGAATGTTCATGATCTGAAAATATTAATACCTTAGAAGATTGCACTATTTCTGTGAGATTGTAGATTTATCTTGGTTGAGCAGGAATTAGTTTATGAGGGATTGGTCCATTTCAAGTATTTCATCATCTGCATTGTTAATCTTAGGAGTAATTAAATTTAGGAATCTCTCTGAAACCCTAATCTTTTGTTATTTATTTATCATTTGAGTTAGATTTAGGATTGAAGTATCATTACATTGCTAGATCTGATAAGTTCAAGATTCAGTCTTTGCTTGTAGTAAGGTCCCTTTCTGATTACCAACATTTTCACATTTATCACTGAGTTGTTTATGCATTGTTAAGACCTGACATTAGAGACCTTGGGGTTATCTCTTGAAGCTTGCTAATAGAGATTTACCTTTCAAGAGAGATAGGATATTATATTTTGTCTGAGTTGTTGTTGTGCAGAAAACATCATCAACAGGTAGATCAAAAAGAAGGTTTTGACATAGAGCTTGACATAGGGGCATACTATGGGGAGACGTTGAATCCTTCAGTCACAAAATTGATGAAATGCAACTAACATGTAGATCCTTGAGTTAATACCACACTATGGCACTCTCTGATCCTAAAATAGTAAAAATAAAGGATGCATCCGATGGTAAAAACCTCTCTGATGCACCCAAGGATGGGGGATTCAATGTACCCCTTAGTGAAATACATCCAAAAAATTCAACAGTGCTAGTAGAAAATGCCACACTATTCAATGTGGGAACAAAAGAAGCACCTAAGATCACCTTCTATATCGAATCTTTGTTGGATAACAAACATAATAACCTAGTAACATTCCTAAAAGAGCATAGAGCTAACTTTGCATGGTCATACCTAGTAGCATTCCTGAAAGAGCATAAAGCTAGCTTTGTATGGTCATACACTAATATGCCAGGGCTTGACCCTAAAGTAGTTTTGCATCACTTAGTAGTTTATCTAGAATCCAAGTCAGTGAAGCAAAAATTATGGAAGATGCATCCTCAGATAACACTTCTAGTGAAACTAGAGTTACAAAAGCCTCTTAATGTTGGACTCATTTGACCAATAAACTATCCTGAGTGGGTTTCAAACCTTGTACAGTCTCAAAACCCACTGGTGGCATCATAATTTGCAATGATTTCAAAGACTTAAACAAAGAATGTTCGAAGAATTATTCCCCTATTCCTAACATTGACCTCATTGTGGACTTAATAGCTGGGCATGAAATGCTATCACTCATGGATGGTTTTGCAGGCTACACTCAGATCATGATCACCAAGGAGGATCAACACAAAACTACATTCACTTGTCCATGGGGAACATATTGCTAGAATGGGATGCCATTCGGGTTAAATAATGTAGGGGAAACCTATCAAAGAGAAATGACCCTCATATTTCATGACATGATCCATAAAATAGTTGAAGATTATGTGGACAATATTTTGGAAAAATCAAAGAAAATAAGTGAGAACATAGGAGTCTTAGGACCCATCTTCGACAGACTTGAAGAGTACCAGGTACGATTGAATCCAAAAAAGTGTCTTTTGGGTTACATTAGGGAAACTTCTTGGCTTTATCATCTCGCAAAGAGGGATATAAATTGATCCAGAAAAGGTAAAATCCATCCTCGACATGGAACCACTACAAACACTAAAGCAGATGAGAGGGTTACAAGGAAGATTACAATCCATCAGGAGGTTCATAGTCCAGCTATCAGATAAAATCCACCCCTTTTCACATCTTCTCCATAAAAAAATAACTTGCAAGTGGTATGAGAAGTGTGATAAAGCTTTCCAACAAATAAAATACTATCTATTGGCACCTTCAGTGCTCATGCTACCAATACCAAACAAACCATTGATCCTATATATCTTAGCAATATTAGCAACACTAGGAGCTCTTTTGGCACAACATGATGAAAACGGAAAGGAAAGAGCTATCTACTACATCAATAGGACTTTGCTAGGCTATAAAATGAACTATTCACCCATCGAGAAAGCATTTATAGCAGTATTTTTTTCTTCACAAAATTTTAGACATTACATGTTGTCCCATCAAATCAAGCTCATTGCAAAAATCACCCCACTCAAATACCTATTATCTAAAGCAACTCTCACTAGGTGAATTTCCAAATGGATAATGATCTTAACTAAATTTGACACAATTTGTAGAATGCAAGGAAATCAAAGGAAAAGTGATCACATACCAACTAGAATAGGCACCTATTTATGCAAAGAACCCTTTAATATATGAGTTCCCTGATGAATCAATGCTTCTTATCAATATCATAGCTCAGTGGAAGATGTACTTTGATGGATCGTTCACCCAACATGGATCAACAACAGGTATTCTATTCATCACCACTCAAGGTGATTGAATTCCAAATTCATACAGGTTATCATTCAATTGTACTAACAACATTATTGAGTATGAATCCCCAATCATAGGTCTAAGGATAATGGTTCAATGGTAGATACAAGAGATGAAAGTCTATGAAAACTCACAACTGGTTATCAACCACATCAATGACGACTATCAAACTAAGGATGATAAGCTCAATCCTTACAAAAAGATGGTATAAAGTCTCAAGGACCTTTTCATAGACATAACCTTTGAGTAGATTCCTCACATGAACAATAGAGTGGTAGATGCAATGGAAACAATTGGATCATTGTTATACATGTCGAACAATGTCCTACAATGAGAATTCTTGGTAGAATAACTTCTCGTACCAACTTTCAAAATCCCTAAATATAAATTCACATGTGTCATTGATGGTTTTGGATCCCCATGGTGTCATGACATATTTATCTACCTTAGTAGAGGAATCCTTCCATCCAATATCACATCAAACCTTAAAAGGACCTTTGTGAAGAAGGCATCCTGATATGTGATACTAGGTGATACTCTTTACCGCCGAAGTATTTTAGGAACTTTACTACAATGTCTTAACCAAGAGGAAGCCTTGAATACTTTAACAAAAGTTCACAATGGAAAATGTGGTTCCCATTCTAGCAGTATGACTTTAGTTAACTGTTGAGGATGGGGTACTATTGGCCAACCATGGAAAGAGAAGCTCATCCGTACATGTAGAAGTGTGTCTAGTGCCAATAGCATGGAGATCTGATTCATGCTCCAACCCAAGAATTGCAACCAATGATCACACCTTGGCCTTTTTCATAGTGGTGACTTGAGCTCATAGGAAAATTCACTCTAGCCTTATCCAATGGCTACAAGTTTATTATAACCACCATTGAGTACTTTACTAAGTGGGTTGAAGCCATTCCTACGACCTACATAATGGAGAAATTTTTTTCCAAGTTTATCCTGAATTACCTCATTTTCCATTATGGTGTTCCTCAAACCCTTATCTTAGAAAATAGAACACCCTTTAAGAATCAGGATGTGAAAGAGCTATGCTAAAGATTCAATATCCAACATTGATTCTCTACCCATATTATCGCCAGGGAAATGGTCAAGTTGAGGCTACAAATAAGACCATTTTGAAGATCTTAAAGAAAATGGTCAATGAAGCTGGCCATGACTGGCATCTACAACTAAATCCCACTCTCTGGGCTTATTGAACTAGTATCTGCATGCTAACAGGTGCAACCCATTTCTCCCTAGTTTATGAATCAAAATCCATCTTTCCTATCGAGGTTGAGCTCCCATCATTGTGAGTGTCAGTACAAAACATGATCACCAATGAAGAATATAGAGTATCTTAGATGAATGAGCTATAATTCCTTGATGAGTGTCATCTTGATGCCCTTAATCACCTGCAAGTATATCAAAACTAACTGAAAAAAAACTATAAAAAAGAAGATCAAATGTTAGTCTTTCTAGGTAGGGGATCTAGTCCTAAAATAGAATCAGAAGAATTTTCCAAATTAGGACAATAAAGGAAAGTTTGAGCCTAACTAGTTGGGTCCCTTTGTCATAATAGCAAGCTATGGATCAGGAGCATACCAATTTCCAATGCCTAAAGGAGAAACCTTGCAGGAGCCAACTAACATCTTGCATCTCAAAAAGTTTTATGCCTAGTCTTGAAGGGTGTGAAATCATAAAATACAAAAAAATCAAAATCCAAAAAAAATAGAAAAAGGATTGAAAAAGTAAAGAAAAACAATCATCCTCTACTGAAAACCACTTCGGTGGTGCTTTGGGAAAGTACCTTGGTAAAAACCTGGCAAACAGGCACCTCACATAAATAGAGAACCTTCGTCTATTCTTTGGCTCTTTATCCTACCATTTATCCATCACCTCATCATTTATCCTATTTATTCGTCCATCACCTTATCTACACCCTTATCATAGCTTGATGTTGAGAAGTATCTTATCCCCTTAGTACTACTTGTCCAAAGGTCAGTTTGTCTTTCCCATATTGAGGTAGTTTATCACATGTGACGCTGGGGGCATTTCATTATGAATCATATTGGGTTCTTGTATATATTAAATTCTTATCTAAAAATACAAAACATTCATAAAACTTCATCAAAATCCAAAAACATTTACAAAATCCTATATAGCTAAAAACCAAAAACATCCAAATCTTGTAAAGCTAAAATCCAAAAACATTCAAAAAATTGTAAATTCAAAAATTCAAAACATCCAAAACACATCAAAAACCCTAAAAAGGTTGAACATCAAAAATCCCAAATGGTGTCATGTTGTCGAACTATGGGTCTCTAAGCTTGAACGCAGGTAAGGCAATCATTGATGTGCCCTCAAGACACCCTAGGTTAGTATTTTAGGAGTTTGTCATAATAAACTGACCATCCCTCAACTGTTAATATCTCATTGTTAATAAGTCGAGTCAGTCAAACTATGTGGTCTCTATGTTTATAACGTAGGAAAGGCTAATATTTGATCATCCCCTAAGGCCCCTAAGATAGCTCTTTATGTTAGGTTCTTGGTTGAAACTCTCTCAGAAATTCTCAAAACATCCAAATATCTTAGAAAATCCCAAACCATCCAAATAATCTCCAAAAATACAAAAACATTTAAAATTTTGAAAAATTTGAAAAATTTCTAAACATTTGAAAAAAAAAACACGAAAAAACATTAGAAAACATTCAAAAGACCTAAAGAGCCTCAAATAATCAAAAACATAAACATTCACATAAACTTTCAAAAAGACCAAAAACAACCTCAAAACATTTTCAAAATATCAAAACATTGAAATATTCCAAAAACTCCAAAACCACCCATCCCATTCCGCTTTCACCCAAAATAAACATTTAGCCATAATAAATCAATCGTCATCTTCAACCTTTGAAAAAAAAATAGAAAACAAGTATAGCAAGTCGTAAAGTGAGAACCTAGTTGTCAAAATCTAAAGTCTAAAGCATAGGTAAATGTGTTAGTGAAGTTTATATCAACAACTTATCATTAGCATCATCATCCTAACATCAAACCATCTGATAAACATGTCCTAGGATGTATCCTTCTTGTGATGGACATTAGTATCAAAAGTCACCTTAGCTAAAATTAAACAGGCAAGAGATATAGATAACACTGACTGTTTGTCTTTGATTTTTTCTTATGATTTATCTTAATGACCCATTACAAGGACCTCTCGATGATTTCTATCAAAATGATTTAGAGAGAAAGGAATGGGGCATCAATCATTATATTTAATTTTTTGTGCTTGTGGGTATTCTTGTAAAATAATCTTGGCGCATGGGTATGTGCAGGATCATCATGGAAAAAAAAAGCTCCTAAGTGGCAAAAAATTTAGAAAAATCAAAGTTAGGCAACTTGACATAAAAATTTGAATAAGTTATCTATATTATTTCAAAAATATGTAAGAGTAGAATTTGTAGAAAATTGAATATAGTTTCTAAACTACTAGGTTTATTTATTTATTTTTAAATCTATTTGGCAAAAATTTCAAATTTTAATGTAGTAGTACTTAAATTTCGTGGCAAAAATAAGAAGTAGGTGTCCGTCTGACCACCCTAACCACAATAAAATGATAATATTTTTTATAATATTTTAGATATAAGCAGAGGACTCATGTCCCGATGTGATGCATATTTTTTTGTAATTTTTTCCAAGTAAATAATTAATTATGAATTTTTTATTACAAATTTTAAAAAATATAAAAACTCGTATGTCTGACCACCTTAACTTGGTCAAAACTGCATGAAATTCATTTTTTTTTAACCTATAGCATGTGAAGCATAGAATGTGATGCATGTTTCAGGTTCAAAAAATGTGATACCGTTTGAAGGCTATAGATGTTTTTCAATCAACCTATCAATTAGGACTTTAGTCGTAATTCAAATAGAAAATGAATAATAATTATTTATTAAATTCAAAGTAAAGAATAATTTATATTGGTGGAAATCTGAGAATATCCTTTAAAAACCCTTTTTGTTTCATCAATTTTGGGTAAAAAAAAATTGTCAGCCACACCCTACACATACCCATCATATCACCACTTTTTGGCCTATCATGATCCTGCACATACCCACATACTTGCTTAGTTGTGTGTATGAAGGTTGTTTGGAGTACGTTGTTGACTATTGTGTATGATTTGGTCCAATATATTCTAAGCTTCTAAATTACATTCCAATGAGGTTTTTGTATGTAAATTTTTGAACAAGAACTATCCTATATGTTTGCAGAGTCAAAGTCCATTACACTAGATATAGTGCCATCTTGGTTATTAATAACTCAATGCATCGTGTCTATGTGTTATATCAAACAATAATGAATAACAAAAAATCCCAATCCAAAGACATGAGAAAATCATCATCATGCATTCATCATCATCATGCATTTCTCATCACCATCTCTAATAAAGTCTCGGTGGATCATATACTTGTTGGATCATTTAAAGCAATCATCAAAATCAATGGTCAAATCATCTTGTTCCTTCTATCTTCTCTCTGTGCTAACTTGGTATCATGACAGTCAACCAAAAATGTCATCAATGCATCCATCATGCATACACAAATCGTTAGCATGCACAAGTCATCAACATGATCATTGCATATCACATCATACATTTTGTATCATCATTATCATTTGAGTTGTGATGAATAATATAGATTTGTTATTCTAAACATCTTAAATCTTTGCATCACATATCATAAACATACATTGAATTATCATATCATAAGCATAAACATCTACATTAACCATCCATACATCCATATGCATACATGATCATCTCATAAAATTGCATAGAAAATACATAAACATAAATGCATCCATAAAATTTACATACATAATCATAGCATAACATTTGCACATCATATTATCCATCCCATAGCATATCATGAAAAAATACTAAAAAATAATCTAACATTACATCCATCCATATCATTGCATCTCATGTATCATCACATATCACATAAGCATAAGTAAAGTGCATCCATACATGATAACATATAAGCATATCACATCATATGCATCCATACAATCATAAGCATGAAATAAGATGAATATATAATATCAAATCCATATTTGTATCATATATATATCAAAAAATGAAAGTCATGGTACAATATCTGGATTAGTGTATGTATATTGATCATAAATACAATATCCATGAGGCTATCAAAAAGGATCCCATGAATGTATATCTATATCAAAGAATGGGGCAACAATATCAAAAAGTGTCTATACAATCGAGCTAGCCCTGATGGTTGCTCCCCTCTCTAGCCTGTCTCATTGGTTGATCCTCAGCCCTGGGTTGTGCATCACTCCTCTATGAGTAGTCAGGATATCTGAGTGGTGCTGACACATCTCTGTGGTAATTCATCCTATAATAGGATACCTCAGTCACAACCTCTTTATACAACCTGGCGGATACAGTCCTACCCTATGTAGTCACTATCATCACCTCCAACTTTTGGTGGTGACCAATCTCCTGATCTCTCTTAGCAATCACAACCTACACCTGCTGCCTCGCATGGTCTCTCTCTACTGTAATGGCCACAACCTGCCATTTGGCCTAGTCCTACTCAGTAGTGATCACCAAAATCTATTGGCATGTCTGATCCCACTCACCTGTGAGAACCTGCACCTACTGCTGCAATTGCTAAATTTGTATGTCTTTGAGATCTGGTAGTGGTGGCCAAACTGGCTGCTACTCTATGGGATGTTGCTGCATTGGTTGTTACTAAACACAAGGTTGTTGAGGAGGTTATTATCCCACTGGTGGAACCCTTGGAATCTACCCATCTTAACCATCCTGTCCATCTTATCCCCTGCCTCTACCCCTGCCTACTCCCCTCCCTCTAGGTCTCCCTCATGGAGGAGCACCTATTGGATCTATCAACCTGCAAGGGGGTGTAAACCGTGCATCATATGTCAACATCATCTGCACATCTACCTGACCCTAGTTGTAATCCCATGGTCATTCCACCAACTATCGAAAACCCTCAACCACCTCAAGAGCTGGGATAGTGGGTCCCCATGTGGGAACCTCTCGAGATGATATCATGAATATAGCTTTGTAGGCATCATCTGGCCTATTCTATTGCTCGTCGAACTATCACAGAACTCTATCTAGAAGATACCTCTCTATAATGGTATTCTCCTAACCTTGCATGTATTAAGTCTATCTGGCGAAGTGGAGCTGCTGCATGTTGTCGTACCATGTTGGCATTTGTAGCTAGGGTCACCATCTAAAAAATTTCATATCATCTAGTACCCATCACCAGTACGGAAGCCCAAGCTTCCTTGTGTGCTAGAGAGTGATGGTGCCTCAAAATCGCCAAACTATAGGATCATTTGGCTTGATGTCAACCATCTTTTAAATCAGTCAGAGTGCAACAATATGCTCCTAAGCCCAAATATGAAGCAAGGTAACCCCTATGCCAATCACTCTGTCGTCATAGTAGACGAAGTCATGAATATCATGATATAATGAGGTGATCACTAGACCCCATGCAAAAAGAGTCCTTTTGTAGAGCATCCTATGCCATGCTAAGCTCCATCCTAGGCTGAATCCTCTACTCTGTCGGTCAGGAGCAACCAAACTAGAAATGATGGCTGAAAAAATTAATTGGAATGTGGGAACTCAACCTCTATAAATCTCAAGGTCGATCTGTGAAGTGACTAGAACAATGTCCTCGATTTCCATCACCTCATGGAAAGCATCATATCTGTCTTTGACATCGTAAATCACATGCTCACCATGTATCAACAAACATAGAATCTGTAAAACATCCTCTAATGTCATCGTCGCCTCACCTGTCAGAAGGTGGAATGACAAAGTCTCACTATGCCATCTCTCACATAGAGATGTCATCATAGCCAAATCTGTCTAGACGGGGGGCATGTTTGCAATGTACCATAAGCTAATCTCTCCCAGATTCTCCTAGTGCAACTCAGATAAATCACGTAGTCTCTCCAAAACTATGGGTTGGTGCTCACGAGACATCAAGGGTGGAATGACCTCCTGCACCCACAAAGCGCATGACGTCAAAATTTGAAAGAATATTTGATTTAGTTTGGAATTTTCAGCTCCAAAATGACAATAGCATCACTATTTACAATAATATCACTACATTTCAATTTACAAATTGCAAAACCCGAAGGCATTTAAATTGCAAATCACAAATCGTGTCACCAAAAACATATGCGTCACAATTTAAACTTTGGAAACCCTAACCCTAATTTTCAAATCGAGAAGTGCATCACTATAAATATATGTGTCATGATTTAAAACTAGAAACCCTAATTCTAAATTGTGAACTACATTGCAATACACATATGCATCACTAAAATTCATTTTAGCATTGCAGATTCTAATTTTAGCTTCTCTATATAGCGACGCCACGAAATTTTAAATTTTAAAGTGCAATAAATGCATCAAAAAGTCAAATTTCAAATCAAGTTTCGAGTTACGTACTGGTGGTCCTACACCTAGAAGCCTTTGGTACTCTCGAACCAGTTGGAAATGTGTCGTGGGAGCTCCCATCATGCCATTTCATTAGAGGATCAAAGATCAAACTAGCAAGAATTCTCTAAGGTGTGAATGCACAAATGAATTAAAAGTGACCCTTCTTGGCTTATTTATGCTAGAAAAATAGGGATTTTTTACCTAATTTAACCTTGAAGCGAGTGTTTTTTTATCATTTTCACCAATTTTTCCAATTGGAACCTTATTTTGCATCATTTTTTACATTTTTGGCATCTTCTAGACCCCTGGGGCAACTTTTCACCTTTATCGAGAAATCAACCCAAAATTCAAAATTTTCACTTGATTTCTCGAGGGGGCAGGGAATCAACTTTATCCTTCAATAGTGGAGCATCTGAAAAATAAAATAAAAAATATTTTTTGATCTAAGTAGCAATTTTTTAATTCAAGGAGCATTAGTCTTCGAACCGAAGCAGCAGGTACCTCACTTTAAAGAGGGGAAAAATGTAGACACTAAAAAATGTCCTGAATAATATCATGCACTTGAATCAAGTATACTAACATCATTTCCTCTTGAAACCCATCTTCTTTTCACTTAATTTATTAAATTATCCTAGCTATTTAATTAATTTCATCATTTGCATCTATTAACCTAATTCATCAAATCGGGTTAATTCACCCCCTTTCATGCTAACATTTCATCTCATTAAATTAAATAAATCAAACTATTTAATTTAATTCCCTAAGTCTTCTTATTTAATTAAATAACCCTAAGCTATTTAATTAAATGCCATTTCACCTTCCCCATTCATTAAATCATTTAATTTAATGAATATCACTTTACTCTTCTAAATCCCCTAATTGCATGATTAAACCTTGTTTAAGAAGCAATTATCTATTTAACCCAATTGCTCTGACTTGCAAAGGAATATTCCAAATGAATATTCCTCCTTTGCACAATTAAATTTAGTTTTGATTAATTAACCTTTTTCCTCACCCATATGAATATTCTAAAAGAATATTCTTTCTCCTCCAATCATTTGAAAAAGAGAAATTCTCACTTGGCTTCTTGAGCAAGTTAACTTTTGACCTCTTAAACAGGTCAAAAGTGTGTTTGTTTGGAAGTAATGAGAACCCTTGATTAAATATCATCTTGTATTCTCACTCATTGATGAAAATCCATGATCCATGCCTCCCATTTCCTCCATCCTTGACTTTTGATTAGCTTTTTTAATCTCAACCCTCCATTTCTCATTTGCTTTCCTATAAATAGAACACTATTTGGAGACAAATAGATCCATATTTCAATTGCAAACTTATACTATTGAAATCACTCACACTCACACTCATCTTTGTTCACATTTAGCATATTTTAGTTGTTTTTTAGTTGCACATTAGCTTTAAGCTTCCATTAATGGCTGCATCCATTTAGCTTGTTTATAAATTAGGGTTTGAATGTTTTTGGTTTAAATATAATTTAGATTAGCTTAGAAATTACATATTTAGATCATTTTTATCATAAAATCATATAATTTATCTTGTATCATGTTTAATTTGGCATAAATCATTTTTTCATCCACATATCACAATGGTTTCATTGATTCTCTTCAATATAATTGATTGGAACAGGCTCACTAATCCTGAGATTGGGAAAGGGTTATTGTTCCAAAATGGGATAAGTTTTAAATGGGTCAGAGTATACATTTAAATGTTTTCATATTTAAAATGCTTCATCTCAATAAATGTTTAGTTTATCTTTCATTTGAATGATCTTGTTTAAGATTGAGTATTAGTGGCTACGTTATGCTTCAATTCTTCATGGATCAAGTGTAACCGACCCATAATAGTATCCTCTATCTTAAAAATCCAATATTGATAAGCTCAAGGAAAACATTAAGGAACATCTCAGCCCACCATCCTTCTACATCAACAACTTGGAAAAATCAAGTGTGATCAACACAACATTAATATAGAGGATTGGCCATATTTATGTTCATCGTACTAAGCAAAATCAGATAGGAGGGAACAAGGCTTTTTGGAGACTAAGAAGTGACAATGCTATCATTCCTAAGAATAATAATTTGGGCCTAGTCATCAAACCATTTCAAGCATTTAATTATGAGAGTGCTACTCTAGCACCTTAGTCTCCTCAAAAGATAAAAGATGTCACAAATGCTAATGCTGTCCTATCTCAACTAGATGTTTAGTTTCCTTGACATTTTTTAAGTGTTAGAATTCCCCTAAATTTTAAGGCATCCCTTTGTATTCTCAAGAATAATATCATTTAAAAAGTTTCAGTTATACTTTTATGAGATATATGCTATGAAAAGACATTAGGGAGGCTTTTATAAGAATGATTGAAGTGTGTGATATCTATGATTTTAAACATATTGAAAAAAATAATCTTTGAAGTTTGTGTGCTGCTATAGATTTGTGTTTTCATTTCATGTGTGAATCGTAACTATTTTGTGGTTTTGATATTCTTGTAGTAATTATCATTATCGAATAGTGTTATTCTGATAAATCACAAAGGGCAGATCATTGTAGCAACAAGTAATTTTTTTTCCTAATTGTTCAAATAATCTAGCAAAAATTAAAGCTCTAAAATTAGGTTTGAATCTATCCTTGAAAATAAACATTCAAAACCTATAAATTGAAGGATATTATATCGTAATAATTAACATTATTTAATGGAAACATTCTAAAAAATGGGAATTAAGCTATATCATCTAGACCAAATTAAACAAATTCTATAAAAAAAATTATATTATGAAGTAAATCATTGTTATAGAGAGGTCAATTGTATTGTGGGTATGTTATCAAATTGGGCAATTGATATAAATGTAAATTATATTGAGTTTAATGAATAGGATTTTGGGAACAATTTTTCTATTTAATGTCTTTAGCCCTTTTGGAATAGCCATGAAATTGATTTTAGATGATTATTGACTCATCATTGGTGGCATTGGATGGATTCCAATAATTTTTTATAGGAATGATGACTCATCATTGATGGCATTAGCTAGTTTCCAAGTTAGGTCATTTTTTTATAGAATGGTGATGTGGCAAGGAAGGCTCTTGTCAAATTGGAAAAGGAATACCTACACTGTCAAATATGTTATTAACTAGTATTCCATATCTAGGCTTACTTGAAGGAAAGCTTTTTTGGCATTGATACACATCATCATAGATCAAAGATTCATCCTCTAGAAAATCCTTCACACATAATTTTTATAAACTAACTCCTTTTTTTTATTTTTTAGGATTTATACAATACTTTTAAGTGTGCCACATATCCATTTGTATTCATCACACTTAGACTTCACCTATTATTTCCTCACATTTGGAGATTGGATTAAATATATTGTAACATCTACTCACTACAATTCCTAATTCTCATCTTGTCATTGTAGGTGTTCTCTCCTAACATGTACTCTATTGAGGAGCTTATGCTATCTAAAATCACTCTTTTTAGGTGTTAGTTTTGGTTCTTGTGTTCTCTATATTTATTTGGCTTTGGAAGTCATTTCTTCATCACCATACAAAGGTTCTTATCATTTATAATCCACATAGTTTGAAAACTACAAAATCCTCATCACTGTCCCCAAATGGATGCCTTCTGAATGAGGTCTATATAAGGTTGATAAACTAAGAAATATATTTAATTTATTTGAGAACTTATCAAATAATTGATTCGTGCTTTTATTCGGGATGAATATCTCATGGATCTTGAATGTTCCATGTCTCTTCTAGAAGTGGATTCTTGTTTCGCTTCAAACTTAATGGCTATTCTAAAATTTCATAGTCTTTTAGATCTAATGTTTAGAAAATATATACATGAACACATTGTGAATGATGGTCAATTGCAACAAGAATTAACCCACTATGTTCTAGTTGAGGTTCAGGCTCTAGTTGGAGGAGTGTTCTCAATATTTTCTATTGAAAACTATTATGAAATCTGTTGGCACTCTCAAATTTTGCAAATTTGAAGTGCCCATATCAAAAAATTTTCCTCTCCACTTTCAGACGTGCACCTAAGAAATCTTCCTAAATGACCTACTTTGAAGGGTCATAATTTCAAGCCCGTTGATTTCCAAGAAAAACCCATTTGCAGACACACTCAGCTGTCCTATGTGAATGTGCATGTCAATTTTCAGCTTCTTACAATGAGTTTTGTGAGGGTTTTGAAAAGTGAAGCTGGAGGGTTTTGGCACTTTTTTGCTGTTTGCAAATTTGCAGTTTTGCAAAGTTGCCTCCCGTTTGAGCTTGCATTTTGCAACTGGTTCATTTTCATGTTAGAATGATTGTTGTTTTTCATTCTCTATACCAAAATGAGCTCACATGTCAGTTTTCAAGCCCTTATGAGTTGATTTTCTATTTTTAGTAGATCAAACCAAATGGAATTTCTTTAGTTTTGCACTGTAACCTTTCTGAGATGCCAACTTCGAGCGTCAATAAATTTTGATGGGTGATGATTCAAGCTAATCCCTTATGTGCATGTGTTCTCTATACCAAAGTGATCTACTGTGTCCAGTGGCAACTCACTAGGGGCTGATTTGATATTTTTGCAACGAGCTGATTTCATCAATTTCAATTGGTTCAAAACAGTTGTTTATTGCAGAAAGTTTGAGTAAGCAACTTTGACAGCGAATAACTTTCTCCCTGTTATGTGTTTCTCTAAGCCGTCTTTTTCATTGCATTCTTGGGATGAATGGATACATGTCTGCAAGTTTTTGTCTCTAGGAGGTCATTTGCCTAGTTTTCAGAGCTGATTCCAGAGCCCACTTGGCTAGTTTTGCTCATCTTCTAAATGTGCCAAAAAACATATTCTAATTGCAACCTAGTTCATTTTTCAATTTCAGAAGCATTCAGAGGCCATGACTGATCAATTTGAGCATGAAATTTGTTTAAAAACAAAAAAAAAAAATAGTCAGGCCCCCAAGGGGACCCGACGAGCTTTACACATCTATGAGGTTGAAATGTCTTTAAATTGTGAGTGCATTGGTGAAAAAAAAAATGAAAGTTGGGGTTCAATTGTGAATGGACAAGTTTTAGAGGTTTACATTGGTATAGTGAATTCCAGTCAGAAAAGATATGTGCAACTCATTAACTCATGGCCTCGTTTCAAAGTGTCGATGGAGGATTGTGACAATGCTTTATCATGCTCTTTGAAGAGATAAGTAAAGTGTCAGAAAAAAGAGAAATAAAGTAAATTCCAAATTTCATCCACTGATATCAAGATGTAGAGAAAGCACATCTACAGAGTTTGATAATAAGGGAAGGTTGAAATCCTTGAAACTCATCACTAAAATCAAACATGGCACATAGCAAATGTGATCTCAGGAAATGTTATAATTGTTGCATAATGCACATAATGGATCTTTTGAAATGTTTTAGAAGCTTTTGAGTAAAGGGTACGCTAAAAAAGAGTGTTGAAACATATCAAAGCATAAATGATTAAGGGATTTTATTAGGATTTATCATGCATCTTCAAAATCTTTAACCTAGTACTATGAGGTTGCTGCGTGGGTATCTTTGTTGGATATTAATGTGTAAATGATCAATGCACCTTGGGATGGCTTTCATCTTCAAAGTCACTCACCTTTATATTGCGGAATATAAGGGGCCAGTTGTGGACCGTTAGCGCAGTTATACCTCTAGAGGGATATAAACTCACATTGTGGAATGTTTGTGTTGATAAAGAAGAAAACATTCAAATTCCATAGATCAGTATGTTGATTGATAGAGGTTGACTTATTATTGCTGATGAAATTTTAAAAGATCAAGCACTAGTTGTTGTGAAAGCTAAGACGCCAAGGATTGACCTAAGGTCAATACGTAACAACATATACAATGAATGAAATTTGTTGAAAACAATATAGAAACTTGAGGGCAGTACAATGCGCACTCCATGGAGGAAACAACCCATTCCTCCTCAAGGGCTTGGCCCATTGAAAGAAAATAGTCTAGAAGGAGCTAGTGCACAACATATGGAGGGATCATGAATTTAAAAATAGAGCACATTTTCAAGTAGGTCAGAGGAGAATCCAGAGCTCGTGCTAGATGCAGATGCTAAGAAAGATGCCAAGGGACAACCTCTCCACAAAGCCCATGCCAATAGAAATAAGGAGGACGCCTATCAAAGGGGTAAAGCTTATCAATTGCTCTATCTATGTTGGGTGACATGAGGTTGAGGACCAATGCATGGCTTGGAGAAAAATAAACACTAAAGCCTCTACTCCAGAGGAATGGAAACAAAGCACGTGTATTGAAGACCAAAGGTCTTTTCCACTGTGGTCTCAGGAAACATAATGAAAGTTGTGTGGTATGCACAATGTAGGTTTATTGAAATCCCTAGTAACCTTCAAATGAACGCAGTTGGCAATGCTCTTGGAGAAGGTGTGCGACCTGTAGAAAGAGGATTTGATGAAATGCTTTAGAAACTTTCTAATAAATTCAATTGAAAAGTTGTAAAGCTTGAAATATGTAGCAAGATATCACTGTTCATTTAAAGACAGAGGGAAACCCATGAACATGATACACACACCTAGCAAAGTAGAGGGAAATCAATATCAAATAGATATGGTTTCATTGAAACACCATGGCTGCACTTTACACCAAAGAGACATGAGCACCACGCAATAGGAGAAAGGATAATGTAAGTGTTTGATGTTGTGAATAGAGCCATAAAAGAGGATATCATGGAGGCCGATGGAGGGTGATGTTTAAGATTGTGTAGCCATAGCCAAACAAGTGCAGGAACGAGGAAGCACAAAATATTAGGGTAAACAACAATGGGGTTGAGAAGTTAATCCATTAATCCAACGGTGGAAAAAGAGAAGCAAAGTGCAGCATGATCATAGCCCTTGCCCACTATTTCGCAATCAGAAGCTGCTCACTCTTTAAAACCCGCGAGATTGCATGTTGTTGCCACGTGGCTTGTGGTGGGCTCAAGAGGAAAATGAAAGCACGGGTATATATCCAAAATTCCTGATGAGAATTTTAAAGGCTCATATTTCGAAAGCAAAACATTTAAAATAAAAGGAAAAAGTATTTAAAATGCCCGATGAGAATTTTAATGGAATATGTCTAAGAGGTGAAAGAGGGGCCCATGAAATTAAAAGCAAATGCCCGATAATTTTATTTTTAATGTGCCTCATCTTTTTTAAAATAATGCATTTTAAGGAGTGAGGTGGGCCAAGGGCATTTAAAGGGAAATATATCAGATAGGGTAATGTGCTTTGCCCGTGAGGAGTTAAAATGCTAACATTGGTAAATGGAAAATTTTATCTAATAAAGATAAAATAATGCATGTGAAAGTGAATGTGCACAGGAATGTTTTATAGGGTGAATGAATATTCACTGTGTTGAATATTTTATTGGCTCAAACATAATATAATATAATATTTTATTGTTGGATGTAAATGGAAAGACAAGTAAAAGTGAATTTTATATTCATTATACATATGAAAATAATATATTTTGCTTTGCATAAAGTTAGAAGGAAAAATATAAAGTGCAGAAAATACAAAACAAAATTTTCAAGGGCAGAGAGGAAATTTTTATGCAGCTGGGTAAAATGAAGAGATTTTCACATGGGTATTTTTTCTATTGCTTGGCAACTAACAACAAAGGCAGATTTGGAGAAAAAGTTTGTTGCAGAGAGGGGAGATTCTTTTCAGTTTGATGATCAATGGTGGATGATGTTTCCAGATATTATCTATGGATCAGATTGATCTTAGGGATTCTTCTCTTCTCTTCTCATTATTCTGGTTTTGGAGTTTTGTATGAGGCTGGGGTAGATAAAGAAATGTCAAGTTCTAAGTCATAATTTGAGTCTGTAAGCTGTAATTTCTGATTTTATGAGCAAATAAAACCAGTTTGTGCAAATAAATCATGAAAGTGTGTGCACATTCATGAATATCTTCAAATTGTCTCCATACTTGTATAGTTTAATTATATGAATTCAATAATACAAAGTATCTTTGAGTTTGTCATCTCAAAGTTCTTGAGATTGTGTTATTTGTTTGTGGGTCTATTTCAAAGAAATGGTTAAATACTTTGAGTAGATAATAGTGATTTCAAGTGTGCAGGCTGGATTTGGTAAGGAGAATTTGATTGATAATAGGAGTGGGATTGTTGGTGTAAGGCACTAACTGTTGATGCAAGGCATTAACAATTTAAATCCACTGGTTGAATGTCATTTGTTGATGAATTCTTTTTATGTGTTTGACTCCATGGCCCAAAATTAGGCACTGATTTATCTTGCAGCTTAGTGCATCTTAGATACATTTTATAAATTCAAAATCATTTTAAATCCCTATGTGTTGTAGTTATCTCATGCTCGAAATAGTTGATATTATTGATGAACAACCAATTCTATTCTGTATTATCCTATTATGTTGAGCTATTAAATGAGATTATTTGTTGTTGTTAATGTTGTTTATGATAATGGTGCAAAGATTGTAAAAGCATTAAGGGATCCACCTCCCGGGTCTTGCAGAGCCCAAAGTGTAGGAGGTTTTTTAAAGTCCTCATCAGTTGGTCTAGGTCCTTCGAGCTGCCCTTGATTGGAATTGGCAATTCCATTGGTAGATTAAAAGACCAACCTGGTTACAGTAAAAATAAACCAACAAAATGGCGACTCTGCTGGGGACAATTCTTATTGTCCTGTTGCAGCCGGTTACCTCATAGAGTCATATTATTGTTTTTCATTTTGAATTTAGTTCAAATAATGAAGGATTTCAATCCTGGAGAGATAACTGTTACAAGAACCTAATTATATTATGATTTGTGGTGCTCTACTGGGGAAAGGAACTCAGAAAGAAAATTACATGTGAAAGAACTTCCTGTTGTTTGAAGTTCAGTCCTCGACAAAGAGAGATGGAAACTCTGTTACAAGAACCTGATGAAGAGGTCAATACAATTCCAGATCTATAATCAGAAGACAATTTGCAGCAGCTGCAACATTTCCAGGTATTCTTCATTCTTGGTTTTCAAGAAAATTGTATATGAAAACCATATTTGAACATCTTAGAATAAACCTTGCTTCCCTATTAAGTGATTAGCACTAAGAGATGGAAAGGAACAATATATTTAGTTTGCATACTTTTGAATTGTAATTTGCAGCTTATGTATTATGCTAGAAAAGTATGCTAGTTTTTAAGTTTCCCTATTAAATAGATCTTAGGCATAGATGCATTTGCATTATGTATTGTAACATTCTAAGATCATGATAAAAGCTAGACATAGGGAAAATGAATGAACGACTTTAGAGTTGATATGTGAATTGTGAAAGAGGCATGTTAAAATGCTTCAATATATGCATCCTAGTATGGTTCCAGATGGAACCATGGTTTGTGATCAGTCCCAGCCAGATGGTCGAAGGAGTTTCATCACTGAAAGGTATAGAGCCATCAATTTCAGTGGATTTATTGGTTACCCAAATGACATTCCAGCTAAAGTCAGAGATAAGTTACCAAGATTCACTGGTGACAAGTTTGAATCAACAAATAGACATCTCCAAGAATTCAATAATGTGATGGAAGATTATGAGGTTGATTATGAGGATGTGATCATGAGACTATTTGTTCAGTCCTTAAGAGGAGATGCAAGGGAATGGTTCTCCTATCTGCCAACATCCTCCATTCATTCATGGGAAGAGTTCAAGGTAGTGTTCATGGAGCAATTTGGAGAAAGGATTGACCCTGTTTTGATAAGGAAAAAGTTCATGAACATGGAAAAGGGAAAAGATGAGTTAGTCTCGTCTTTTAACCTCAAATTTTCAAAGATCATAAGAGAGATTCCTAAAGACATAAGACCAAATGATGCTGAATGTTTGGTCGTGTACTTGGGAGCATTTGAAAAGAAGATGGGTTTCTTATTGAGAGACAAAGAGCCTATAACCCTACACCAAGCATATCAAATTGCTATGGATATTGAGAACAATTTAAGATACTTAATGATGAAAGGACATAGGGTTGTGAGTGCTAGTCATCCTAGTACATCTCATGCATATAGAACACATGGAGCAGATAATAGAAGTGCTTGTCAAGATGCTAATTCTAATGCTCTGATTTCTCCATCATCACAACATGTAGATCATAATGAGCTTCATGCTAAATGTCATCAAGATTTGAGCAATGTTGATCAATCATCTATTGTTCAAGGATTGTCTCAAATGAAAAGACTCAAAGGAGAGTCATTACATGATTTATTTTCAAGGTTTTTGAATGCTTTGTTGAAGATTCCCACAAACTTTAGACCTAAAGATTCAGTGTGCATTGACTTGTTTTGTCAGATCTGTGAGTCTGGACTGAGTACTTTATCAGAGGATTTGAAACCCCATAGCTTTGATCAAGTACTTGATTGGATAAGGATGGTGGAATCAGCCAAATGTGGTTATACACAAAATGTAGATTCTCAAAATGAAGACAACATCTGTCCTCTTGAGGAAAATTAGGAAACAATGCAAACAAGTGAAAAGGATATGGTAGAAAATGAAGTTCCATGTTGTATGGATGAAGATGAACAGTGTAATAATCTTACAATCAGAACATGTGCAAATTCTTGCAACAGTGAGGAAAATGATGACACATGGGATGATGACAGAGTAGATATGCAAGAATGTTTCTCTTGTGATATCTTAGGTGATGGAAAAGTAAATAAAAAATAGAATGCTATCCCATGTCATGATGTGATTAATGATTACAATGTATGTGTTGTTGATACACCATTACAAAGCAGTGATTATGATTTTGAAAGTGTAGCCTCGGGTATTTATTTTGAAGATTTTGAACATGGTTCAAGTAGTGATAATTTTTCTTGTGATGAAAATCATGATGAGGTTGATATCTCTGACTGCTCCTCTAAAGATTGTGATTGATTTCCTAAGGATGATATGGAAGTATATTCCTCACTTGAAGAATACAATGATATAAATGCTCATGGTGAATACACAGAATGTGATTTAGATTCACTATCAGTAGAGCAAGCTCATTGTGAGAGTGATGTAGAATTTGAAGACAAACATGTGTGTGATCAATATGTCAAGTCAAAACATAATGTTGAATATGATGAAGATGATAAGTTTTCTTATGCCCCTGCTCTTCATGGTTGTTTGTATGAAGCAAAAATGGAAAGGTTTGTGTTACATGAAGAGCATGATGATGAAATAATGGATTCCTTTTGGAATAATCAAGTGGCACACTGCAACATATATATGGATCTTAAATTAACATCATTATCCATTGATGATATTGAAGAGGTTGATCTATATGACCGTAAATTTTCAAATTGTGTTGACACTACAGAAACACTTGATCCATGTGTGGAGCAGCCAAGGAGTGAGAATAATGGTGAATTTCATGTTGATGAGTGTGAAGTTGAGCACAATTGCTTCTTGTTTGACCCTCCTGATCTTTAGAGTGTGAGCATTGATATGTTTCCATCCTATGTGAAAGGAATTTATGTGAAAGATAATGAAGATTCTAGTCATATTGCTAATGAGGATTTTTCAACTAGCAATGAATCTTTCACTTTTGAGTCAGCACATATATCAACTAACATTGCACATGCAAAAACCAATGCACATAGTTGTATTCATGTTGTCCCTGTTGATGTTGAATCACTTGAGCCTACTTTTGAAGTATTTGGTTTTGAGCTGAATAATGATGACATGAATACATCAGAATATGTTCTCAAACCTGAGATGAGTACATTTACTCATTCTTTAGAAGTTAATTTTGCACCTGATCCCTATCTCCATGATGCCAAGGTATGTTCTGATACACCTGAACCGAAGTGTCAAAAGATGTGCCTATGTTGTAGTAATCAGTATAAGGATGCTCCAGAATATGCATCTTTTGTCTTTGACATATGCCAAGATGGTTTGCATGATGAACAAGATCTTTTGTTCAATTCTTGTGATGGTTTTACCATTGATGTGCAAATTAATGACCAAATTGAACTTGATAGTTCTAGCCATATAGCAAATTGTGAGTGCTATTTTTGTCAGCTGGAAGGAGTTTTCATAGAATGTGGCAATGTGCAAGATACCGAGGAATGTTGTTTTCAGTTTAAGAATGATGTAAATGATGAATATGATAGCTTTTTGCCACATGATAATCAACATTTGGAAAGTATGTCTGACTTTCAAATGCATAGTGATTATGAACATGTTGATGATGTTGTATATGATGGCCTATTGAGAGGTACCAGCATGTTCAATCAGGAAAATGGTTGTGATCAGACTGTGCTTTCATATGGTCTTGATCCACATTTTCAAATCTTGCCACTTGATGCAAAAACAAAGAATGAAGAGAGTGGCAATGATGAAACCTATTTGATTTGGTTGCCAATTGATGACAAATCCAAACAGAGAGCAAGTTCTCACTTGCACAAAGGCATCCTAATCCTTATGTTTGCACGGATGCAATAACCTATGTTGTTGTGGTTTGACAGTGACAAGCATGAGTTGAGGGAGATTAGTTTTTTTTGCAAAATTTTGTTTGACAGAGGTAAATGTTGACTCCCCTTTTTTCATTTTGTGGCCTGGTGTCACCAGATGAAGTTGAAAAAGAAAGATGAATAAAAGAGCAGTTTGAGGACACTTGATTGACTCAGCATTTGGTCTACTCCCTAGAGATTTGGAATCTTGTTATGCCCACAAGGGGCATACATCCCCAGTCGGAGCCACTGTTGGCACTCTCAAATTTTGCAAATTCGAAGTGCCCATATCAAAAAATTTGCCTCTGCACTTTCAGAGGTGCACCTCAGAAATCTGCCTGAATGACCTACTTTGAAGGGTTACAATTTGAAGCCCGTTGGTTTCCAAGCAAAACCAATTTGCAGAAACACTCATGTGTCCTATGTGAACGTGCATGTCAATTTTTAGCTTCTTATGACGAGTTTTGTGAGGGTTTCAAAAAGTGAAGTTGGAGGGTTTTGGCACTTTTTTGTTGTTTGCAAATTTGCAAAATTGCAAAGTTGCCTCCCATTTGAGCTTGCATTTTCCAACTGGTTGACTTTCATGTCATAATGATTGTTGTTTTGCATTCTCTATACCAAAATGAGCTCACATATCAGTTTTCAAGGCCTTATGAGTTGATTTGCTATTTTTAGCATATCAAAACCAAATGGAATTTCTTCAGTTTTGCACTGTAACCTTTCTGAGAGGCCAACTTCGAGCGTCAATAAATTTTGATGGGTGATGATTCAAGCTAATCCCTTATGCGCATGTTTTCTCTATACCAAAGTGATCTATTGTGTCCAATGGTAGCTCATCAAGGGCTGATTTGATATTTTTGCAATGAGGTGATTTGATCAGTTTCAATTGGTTCAAAACAACTGTTTATTAAAGAAAGTTTGAGAAAGCATCTTTGACAGCAAATAAATTTTTCCCCATCATCTGTTTCTCTGATCTGTCATTTTCATTTCATTCTTGGGATGAATGGCCACATTTCTACAAGTTTTTATGTCTCTAGGAGGCCATTTGCCTAGTTTTCAGAGGTGATTCCAGAGCCCACTTGGCTAGTTTTGCTCATCTTCTAAATGTGCCATAAAACATATTCTAATTGCAACCCAGTTCGTTTTTCAATTTCAGAAGCATTCAGAGGCCATGACTGATCAATTTGAGCATGAAATTTGTTTAAAAACAAAAAAAAAAATTAGTTAGGCCCCCAAGGGGACCCGCCAGGCTTTACACAACTTTGAGGTTGAAATGTCTTCTTTAAATTGTGAGTGCATTGGTGAAAAGAAAACCAAAGTCGGGGTTCAATTGTGAATGGACAAGTTTTAGAGGTTTACATTGGTACAATGAATTCCAGTCAGAAAATATATGTGCAACTCATTAACTCATGACCTCGTTTCAAAGTGTCTATGGAGGATTGTGACAATGCTTTATCATGCTCTTTGAAGAGATAAGTAAAGTGTCAGAAAAAAGAGAAATAAAGTAAATTCCAAATTTCATCCACTGATATCAAGATGTAGAGAAAGCACATCTACAGAGTTTGATAATAAGGGAAGGTTGAAATCCTTGAAACTCATCACTAAAATCAAACATGGCACATAGCAAATGTGATCTCAAGAAATGTTATAATTGTTGCATAATGCACATAATGGATCTTTTGAAATGTTTTAGAAGCTTTTGAGTAAAGGGTATGCTAAAACAGAGTGTTGAAACATATCAAAGAATAAATGATTGAGGGATTTTATAGGGATTTATCATGCATCTTCAAAATCTTGAACCCAATACTATGAGGTTGTTGCGTGGGTATCTTTGCTAGATATTAATGTGTAAATGATCAATGCACCTTGGGATGGCTTTCATCTTCAAAGTCACTCACCTTTATATTGCAGAATATAAGGGGCAAGTTGTGGACTGTTGGTGTAGTTATACCTCTAGCACATTGTGGAATGTTTGTGTTGATAATGAAAACATTCAAATGCCATAGATCAATATGTTGATTGATAGAGATTGACTTATTATTGCTGATGAAATTTTAAAAGATCAAGCACTGGTTGTTGTGAAAGTTAAGACACCAAGGATTGACCTAAGGTCAATTTGTAATAGCATATACAATGAATGGAATTTGTTGAAAACAATATAGAAACTTGAGGGCAGTGCAATGTGCACTCCATGGAGGAAACAACCCATTCCTCCTCAAGGGCTCAACCCATTGAAAGAAAACAGTCTAGAAGGAGCTAGTGTGCAATATATGGAGGGCTCAGGCATTTTAAAATAGAACACATTTTCAAGCAAGGAAGAGGAGACTCTAGAGCTCGTGCCAGATACAAATGCTAAGAAAGACGCCAAGGGACAGCCTCTCCACAAAGCCCACGCCAATAGAAATAATGATGATGACTATCAAGGGGGTAAAGCTTATCAATTGCTCTCTCTATGTTGGGCGACATGAGGCTGAGGACCAATGCATGGCTTGGAGAAAAATAAACACTAAAGCCTCTACTCCAGAGGAATGGAAACAAAGCACGCATATTGAAGACCAAAGGTCTTTTCCACTGTGGTATCAGGAAACATAATGAAAGTTGTGTGGTATGCACAATGTAGGTTTATTGAAAGCCCTAGTAACCTTCAAGTGAACACAGTTGGAAATTCTCTTGGAGAAGGCACGCGACTTGTAGAAAGAGGATTTGATGAAATGCTTTAGAAAATTTCTAATAAATGCAATTGAAAAGTTGCAAAGCTTGAAATATGTAGCAAGATATCGGTGTTCATTTAAAGACAGAGGGCAACGCATGAACAAGATACACACACCCAACAAAGTAGAGGGAAATGAATATCAAATAGATATGGTTTCATTGAAATGCCATGGCTGCACTTTACACAAAAGAGACATGAGCACCACGCAGTAGGAGAAAGGATAATGTAAGTGTTCAATGTTGTGAATATAGTCGTAAAATAGGATACCATGGAGGCCGATGGAGGGTGTAGTTTAAGATTGTGCCACCATAGCCAAAAAAGAGCATGAACGAGCAAGAAAAAAATATTAGGGTAAAAAAAATGGGGTTGAGAAGTTAATCCATTAATCCAGCAGTGGAAAAAGAGAAGCAAAGTGCAGCATGATCATAGCCCTTGCCCGCTATTTTGCAATCATAAGTTGCTCACTCTTTAAAACCTGCGAGATTGTAGGTTGCTTCCATGTGGCTTGTGGTGGGCTCAGGAGGAAAATGAAAGCACGGGTATATCTCCAAAATGGCCGATGAGAATTTTAAAGGCTCATATTTTGAAAGCAGAACATTTAAAATAAAAGGCAAAAGTATTTAAAATGCTCGATGAGAATTTTAATGGAATATGTTTGAGAGGTGAAAGAGGGGCCCATGAAATTAAAAGCAAATGCTCGATAATTTTATTTTTAATGTGCCTCATCTTTTTTAAAATAATGCATTTTAAGGAGTGAGGTGGGCCAAGGGTATTTAAAGGGAAAATATATCAGACAGGGTAATGTGATTTGCTCGTGAGGAGTTAAAATGCAAACATTGGTAAATGGAAAATTTTATCTGATAAAGATAAAATAATGCATGTGAAAGTGAATGTGCACGGGAATGTTTTATAGGGTGAATGAATATTCACTGTGTTGAATATTTTATTGGCTCAAACATAGTATAATATAATATTTTATTGCTAGATGTAAATGGAAAGGAAATTAAAAGTGAATTTTATATTCACTATACATATGAAAATAATATATTTTGCTTTGCATAAAGTTAGAAGGAAAAATATAAATTGCAGAAAATACAAAACAAAATTTTCACGGGCAGAGAGGCAATTTTTATGCAGCTGGGTAAAATGAAGAGATTTTCACATGGGCATTTTTTCTATTGATTGGCAACTAACAACAAAGGAAGATATGGAGAAAAATTTTGTTGCAAAGGGAGGGGAGATTCTTTTCAATTTGATGATCAACGGTGGATGATGTTTCCAGATATTATCTATGGATCAGATTGATCTTAGGGCTTCTTCTGTATTCTTCTCTTCTTCTATTTCTTCTCTTCTCTTCTCATTATTCTGGTTCTGGAGTTTTGTATGAGGCTGGGGTAGATAAAGAAATTTCAAGTTATGAGTCATAATTTGAGTCTGTAAGCTGTAATTTCTGATTTTATGAGCAAATACAACTAGTTTGTGCAAATAAATCATGAAAGTGTGTGCACATTCATGAATATCTTCAAATTGTCTCCATACTTGTATAGTTTAATTATATGAATTCAATAATACAAAGTATCTTTGAGTTTGTCATCTCAAATTTCTTGAGATTGTGTTATTTGTTTGTGGGTCTATTTCAAAGAAATGGTTAAATACTTTGAGCAGATTACAGTGATTTCAAGTGTGCAGGTTGGATTTGGTAAGGAGAATTTGATTGATAATAGGAGTGGGATTGTTGGTGTAAGGCACTAACAATTGATGCAAGGCATTAACAATTTAAATCCACTGGTTGAATGTCATTTGTTGATGAATTATTTTTATGTGTTTGACTCCATGACCCAAAATTAGGCACTGATTTATCTTGCAGCTTAGTGCATCTCAGAAACATTTTATAAATTCACAATCATTTTAAATCCCTATGTGTTGTAGTTATCTCATGCTCGAAATAGTTGATATTATTGATGAACAACCAATTCTATTCTGTATTATCCTATTATGTTGAGCTATTAAATGAGATTATCTGTTGTTGTTAATGTTGTTTATGATAATGGTGCAAAGATTGTAAAAGCATTAAGGGATCACCCTCCCAAGTCTTGCAGAGCCCAAAGTGTTGGAGGTCTTTTAAATTCCTCGTCAGTTGGTCTAGGTCCTTCGAGCTGCCCTTGATTGGAATTGGAAATTCCATAGGTAGATTAGAAGACCAACCTGGTTACAGTAAAAAAAAACCAACAAAATCAAATGCATGTATAATTCTATGATTGTAAGCATAAAAAATGATTGTCCTATGGTATATAAAAATGCAATCAATTCTTAGAAAAGTCAAGTGGATCAAACCTTTCTTTAACCATTCAATTTTCATATAGAGCTCTACACATTCTTATCAAACACCTACCCCATGTTCTTGTTCAAAAGTCGCTAGCACTCAAAGAAATCAACATGGTTTGTGATGAATAAATCAGCTCTGAGAATAACAATACTTTTTCCAACAATTGCTAGTGGGTTCCTTCACTCTTTTTTCTAGTCTTGAACTATCTATTAGGAATCTTTTTGGCTATGGAAATTGACATATTATTGCATTTTTCTTTCATGTTTAAGATGTTTTGATCTTCCTCTATTGTTTAAAGTTATATATATGTTGTCTCACAAACTCTATTGTCTATAAATAGCCTATATATCATTTTACTCAATTTATTTTATCAATATAATCCTTATGTGGTATACCCCTTTATTTAAAATAATAAAAAAATGATGGAACATCACTTTTATTTTAACTATTTATCTAAAATAGAAAATATATACCAAGGTGGAAGTAAGAAGTTGGGTTCACTTTTAGGGGAAGCATCGAGAAAAAAATCTTGACAGGAGCAAGTACCTATTTCAAAATGATAGGTGCCCATTTAGGATCAAGACCTTGACCATAAATTTCTAGAATGGGTACACATTTCTAATTACATCATATTCTCACTCCTTTTTAGAATGGGTACATGTTTTAGAGTACGTAAGCTAAAAGGAATAATAAATTAAATAAATAAGATAAATGGAAAGTACTAATCCAAGAGTAATTTTTTGAAGTAAAATATTACCATCAAGATGAGAATCATGAGCAAGAACGCCAACATCCAAGAGGGGACACAATATTTTTTGAGGAAAAGCAAAAGAAAAAACCCCTAATATCATGAATATGGCATAAAGCCTAAATAATATTAGAAAGAGAGAATGAGAGAGAACTCAATCATAGAATGCTTCATGTGAAGAATGATAGAACCTCAAATAAATAGAGGTGAGAAGGGAGTTGCATAAGTAACTCTCATGTCTATGCATGCCACCTTTCATTCTATGTGTGTGAAAGGTGTCAAAATCCTCAAAAGGAGGCTACACCTAAGCCTTAATATTACTTCAAAAAGGAATTATAAAAATGAGTCATTCTCACACATGTGTGAGAATACTCAAATAAGACAAAATACTTGTAGGTATTCCTTTGGAATATTCCTACATGTATTTAAATAATATAAATTAATAAATAATATTCACCTAAGTAAATATTAATTAATAACACCCTCCTTAAGCTTTACTTGGGGAGTTTAAATCAAACCCTTCAATAGGTTGTAATCCTATATTTTTACAATAAAGAATATTTTTTTCTTTACAAAGAGGTTTGGTAAGAATATCTACAACTTGATCTTCACCTTTACAATACATAAGAGAAATTTGTTTGTCTTCAATTTTCTCTCTAATGAAGTGATGTTGGAGATTAATATGCTTGGTCCTTGCATGAAAATATGGATTATTGGACCAAGCAATTACATTTTGATTATCACAATATAAGCATGCAGGATCCTTTTGAGGTAGATCCAAGTATTCAAGTAGTCTTCTTAACCATAGTCCTTCTTTGAATGCATTGGTACAACCTTTATATTCAACTTCTATAGAACAAAGAGAAGTATATTTTTTCTTCTTACTATTCCATTATATTGTACTTGATCCAACAAAGAAACAATAACCACAAGTGAATCTCCCATCATTGGGATCACCTCCTAAATCTGAATCAGTACAACCTTTGGAAGAAAATTCACAATTTGCATCATAAAAAAGACCAAGATTAAGAGTATCTTTAACATATCTAAAAATTATTTTTGCAACTTTAAAATTAGTTTTTTGTGGTTTCTAAATGTATCTAGAAACTAAAACAACACTATAAGAAATATCAGGTCTAGTAAGAGTTAAGTAATTTAAACTTCCTACTAATTTCCTATATAAAGTAGGATCAACAAAAGGAGTTTCCATATAAACCATTAATTTAGTTCCTAATTGACAAGGAGAAGAAACAAAATTTTCATCATTAATTTTAAATTTATCTAAGAGATCTTGAGCATATTTATGTTGATAAAGAAAAATACCTTTAGGTGTTTTCCAAATTTGAATTCTCACAAAATAATGCAATAAGCCTAAATAGTTCATTTGAAATTGATTATTGAGTTGAGAATTAATATAACTAATAAAAAATTTAGAACTACAAGCGATAATCAGATCATCAACATATAAAATAATGATCTATTGAAAGTTTGTAGAGTTTTTCATTGGCAACATGAGTATGATCATGAGTTGTATAGTATGCAGTGTTGTCATTGATGTCAACATTGTATGGAGATTGATGTGTGGATCATTTGGTGAAGCATGAGTGTATATATAGATGATAATACAATGTATAGTTGTAAGAAGGTTTGATTTGGTGCAGACAGTTGAAGTAGAAAATTGGCTAAGTGATAGAACTATGTTTTCAGTGTATAGGACATCTGGTATTCTAGTCCGCATTGGTCCACCTTGAGGAATCAAGATCTATGATTCTAAGGAATTTTTTTTGGATGTTAGATGAGTGTAAGTCCAAGTTTTCACATTGTTTTGACCTCTAGTGAAGAATTTATGAATGACAAAAGTTTTGATCTGCTAGTGACAGTGGTTACTAGTAAAAAATGTATATTTTAAAGAATCCACACTTCACCATGGAAGAGTATTTGGTCTTATAGATTTTTGAAAGTGTTTACAGGTGTCAAGTGCACCTATGTTCCAAGTGGCATGAAGTTTTGAGGTCCGCATGTCAATTTTGTGGTTGTTATGATGATGAATTTTGATGTTAGGTCACTAGTGATGTTGACCTAATATATTTTGGGTATTATGGAGTTTTGAGAAAAGTTGATCTATTATAATGATGTTATTATAGGTCCACCTCAACCTATATTATGTGTTACAAGTTAAAATTAAGGTTTGAGGTGTGTATGTTTGTATGTTTTCACCAACAAGTTATATTTTATATCATACATCTAATTAGGTTGACCTAATTGATGTTTGAGATTGAGATGGATATATATGCGAGTTCATTTTTGGTGTTTTAGTGATATGATAAGTCTAGTGGGGTTCTATCATCAATTGGAATGCTTTAAATGGAACTTTTAAAGGCTTAAATCATTATATTTTCTAAAAATATGTGATTTCAGCAAAAATAAGAATCTCCCAGAAATTGTAAACCAGCTTTGTGGGATCACCCATATAGATGATAATCCTATGTATAGTTGCAAGAAGGTTTGATCTGATGTAGCAAGTTGAAGTGGAAAATTGGCTAATTGATAGAACAGTGTTTTCAGTGTACAAGGCATCCAGTATTTTGGTTTGCATTGGCCCACCTTGAGGAATCTTTCTTTGCAGTTTTAAGGAAGTTTTTTTGGATGCTAGAGGAGTCTAAATTCAAGTTTTCACATTGTTTTGGCCTCCAGAGAAGAAGTTATTAATGATAAAGGTTCTAGTTTTCTAGCGATAGTGATTACTAGTACATAATGTATTTTTGGTGAATCTGTGTTTCACTGCAGAAGAGTATTTAGTCTTACAGATTTGCGAAAGTGTTGATAGGTGTCAAGTACACCTATGTTCCAAGTGACATGAAGTTTTTAGGTCCACATGTCAGTTTTGTGGCTATTTTGTTGATGAATTTTGATGTTAGGTCACAAGTGGTGCTGACCTAAAATATTTGGGGTATTGTAAAGTTTTGAGAAGTGTTGATCCATTATAAGAATGCTATTATAGGCCCAACCTGACCTATCTTATATGTTACATGTTTGAATTAAGGTGTGAGGTGTGTATGTTCGTATATTTGAGTCGACAAGTTATACTTTATATATGATACATCAAATTAGGTCAACCTAATTGATTTTTGAGGTTGAGATGGATAAATTGTGTGAACCCCAATCCTAATACCTGCAAAAAAATATGAAAAAACACATTAGAAGGTGAAATGCAAGCAAGAACAAGGATTCCTCAAAAAATTCATTTGAATAGAAAAAGAGATAGAATATGAAATGAAGAACACAATGAAATTTAAAAGCATATCAAATCCTATTCTAAAGCAAACAAACTCCTAATCTCTTTAGGGAATTGGTGCCAATTTGATGTGAAAATTGGCCCTTTCCCAACTCCAATGATGCAATGGTGATTTGATGAAGAAATTTGATCCACTTTGTTGATGTTTGATGAGTATTCCAATGGAAAAATCTACATAACCTAGCTAAGATTCAATGATAATGGATGAAATTTGCTAATGATTTGAGCATAGTAAGTTTACTCAAATTGTGGATGTTGAAATGAGGAGATTAGCCTCTTATTTATAGAATGCTAAGATGGATGAATGTCCAAAATAAAAAAAATGTGGGACTAAATTTCAACTAATGGAAAAATTCCACTTTTCAACCTATGAGTGCATGGAGGATGTGCAAGTTTTGAGGATTGTGCCAATAAATGCATATTTTTGAATTTTGAATTTGTTGAAATGACATGCAAGAGGGAAGAAAGAATGCATTGAATGCCACTTAGCTCAAGGAAAAGGACATGTAAGAGAGAGTAAATGCCTTGTTGGATGTACATGTCAACTTGGATTTTGAATTCAAACTTGGAGAATATTCCCAAAAGATGCCTTGTTGAAGGAAAATAGAGATTTAATAAATCAATTAAATCTATTTTCATGTGCAAGTGGTAAAAACTAGAGGATGGGACATGAGAGGAGATTAAATTAATCATAGTTAATTAATTTAATGAAGGGGGTTAAATGATGTGACCTATTTGACTTAAATTTGTGGATTTATTTAAATCAAATATGAGAAGAATGTGATAAGGGATTAATTAAATAAAGATTTTGATTTATTTAATTAAAAGAGATGATGTTAGATTAAACAAATAAGGTTTTAATTTATTTAATTTAATAGATAGACTTAAGAGATTTAATCAAATAAAATTAATTATTTAATTAAATAGGATAATTAGATCAAAATGGTTAATTTAATTATCGAGAAAAGGTGACTTAATTTAGATAACTGATTTATTTAATTAAGAGAGGAATATTGATGAATTTAATTAGATAAAGGTATTTGATTAAATGGATAGACCAAGGATGATTTGGATGAAACAATGTTAGTGGTCAAGATCGATGCACAATGTCAATCAGTACATTTTACGTGTCTACATTTTTCCCCTCTTTGAAGCAATGCACTCGTGCGTTGGTTCAAAGAATAAACGATCTCAGTCAAAGCCAAAAAAAAATTGTTTTCAAAATCTTGCCCCACTGCTGCCCAATGAGAGAAAACATGCCAATATATTTCCCCCTCGAGAGATTGGACGAAAATTTCAATTTTTGGGTGATCTCGCAAAAAAAGAGGACAAGGTGCTCGATAGGTCCAAAAAGGCTCCAGGAGGCCAAAAATGTGTCTAAATGCAATAAAACGATGTAAAACAGGCCTCAAATGGACAAAAACGAGCTCAAGGGTCCAAAACCCTAATTTTCAAGCTTAAAAAGGCTCTGAGGGGTCACTTTCAATTCATTTTCACACAACCATCTAGCAACCTTGAGATTTGAGCTCTGACCTCCTGATGATATGGTGCAACGACAGCTCCCGATGCACATTTCCGACCGAGTCCGAACGTACTAGCGGCCACCCGGCATTGGGGCACCGGTAAGTGATCTTTACTAGAGCTTTATTTCTCATTTTTAGCATTCATTTAATGTGTTGAAAATTAGTTTTTCTGCAGTGGTGCTATATAGCGCTGCTCAAAAATCAAACTGTACTGCTTGGTGTCAGATTGCGCTGCGGTGGTGGAGTTTGGAGTTTGGAAATAAACTCCAAACTCTGACACTGAGGTCATGGCCCACGGGGTTATTTCCAAAGTGCGACGCGATGGTTCTTTATCGACAAGAATCTTCTCAAACTACACCGCTCGGAAGAAAAGTGCACCGCAGCAGTGTGTTTTTGGCATTTTGTACTCCAACGTCGCAGTTTGATAAAAAAATCAAACTGCAACACCTTCACGGATAGCGACGCTGGAGTGGTTTCTTGGACGCTCGACATGAAATTTTTCAAAAAATTTAACATGATGACCCTTCCTGATGCAGGACGTGGCAAGAGAGTTGTATTCTCGAGAGCACAGGTCGCGGGATCTATTTGGTTATTTGCAAGACAGTAGTGATAGAGAGCAGGATCAGTTACGGGACATGGGGTTGTGGCACATCGCATACGCAGCGCCCGTGCGTACCCATCTTGGGATGATGTCAGCGCTTTCCAAGAGATGGCACAGTGAGACCTCATCTTTTGACCTTCCCACTGGTGAGGCCACCGTCACCTTGGAGGACATGTGGCACATCCTGAGATTGTCGATTCATGATCGGCGCATTATTTTTGACATAGATGCCAAGCGGAACACCTGTCACACAGTCCTTGCCACAAAGGACGTTATCATTTGCGAGGGTCAGATTGAGCTTTGGCGTCATAGGGCTCTCGCCTCCCCCTTCTACTTGGTTGTTGTGGCCATTATTTTAGGTCTCGTTGCCCCAGATCGATGAGGCCGGTACTCCAGTCTTGGTTGGGGACTCTACTGGGAGTGCATGGTGATGCATGACATGCCTACTCATTTTTCTTGGGGGCCTATTCTCCTTGCTTCACTGTACAGAGACTTACACGAGTATGTCTACCTCGATGGAAGAGCACTCGGGGCAGGTGTGACACTTCTCCACGTATCGCCGTGGGAGAACATTGCTATTTTTCGGATGCAGGTTGTTGCAGTACCAATGGGGCTTGATGATCCCCTTGTATGGAGTTACAGAGGTGGTGTGTCCTTCACACACATAGGTGAGCACAAGATTCCCTACTAGAGGAGAGTCCTGGATGAGATGCAGACTTTTACATGGCATCCATACCTTGGTCAGCCCAGATGGGTCGACAATGCAGATCAGATTTTATTTTCCCGCCAGGACCGGTTTATGCAGGGGCGGGAGCATTCTATGATGGAGAGGTACCTGCCTGGGCACGTTCAACGACAATTCAATGATCCACAGGACTCATCGGACAATGATTATGTGGCCGTATTTTCCCGCACCATGTCACAGGCTTCATGGGGTTGATACATTCTGCTTCAAAGGTCGTGGACAACTTTAGATAGTTGGTGTCTCAGCCTTAGGTTTACGATCAGGGGCTTGCGGATCTAGGAATCACATAGGCATACAGAGACTGGTTTCAACCTCACCTACGGTTGACAGTTCTAGGAGAAGTCTTCGTTTGACGAAGGACAAGGGGTAGAGGGGGAGGACGAGGATGGAGAGATGACGCATGGCAGGATCAGTCGATCAGGCCCCCAGTTCAGCCAGTTCAGCCAGGTTAGGCTAATGTACAGATGCAGGTTCAGCAACAGGTACCAGCTAGGTAGCAAGAGCAGGCAAGTGCACCACAACGAGGTGGGGGTGAGGATTAGCCTCGGATACAACCTCCACGAGCATAGCCAGCAGGGCAGGTGGATCCTCGAGATGCATTGATTGTGTAGTTGTAGGCCTAGGTTCAGACTGTGACAGTGGAGAGGGATTAGGCCAGGACTGAGAGAGATCAGATCAGGGCTGAGAGAGAACAGTCCATTTTGTAGAGGCAGGCCACAGAGCTATAGGCGGCCGTAGAGATGGGTCGGTGATAATAGCTGGAGAGCATGGTAGCCTCCTCTTCTCAGAGCATAGTGTCTATTCGGTCCTATAGGGAGGCCATCTGGGAGGTGGATTATTACCGCATGCATTATCATCAGATCGTGCCTAGAGCAAAGTGGGCCCCAGACTGCTCACAGCGGACCAGCCACATACCAGCAGAGGATCACGGTGATAGGGGCGAGGGCAACAGATAGGATGGGTAGACTTTGTTTTGATCGAGATGATATTTTTTTGTGCCTTATGGGCTCCTTTTTGTACTTATTGACACACATGTACAGTGATCCGATTATTTTGTACTATGACAGTTACCCGATGATGATATATATATGAGATGACGATTTTGTTATGATGTTATGTGTACCACTTATTTATGTTTTTTTATGGATGATTCTATTTCTATATGCTATGCAATGATGTTTATGATGTGATGCAATTGATGCATTTCTTTCTGATGATGTATGCATTATGACTAGATTTTATATTAAAGATTTTTTATTCATGATATGCAGATGGATTTATGAATGGATGATGATGATGATTTATATGATGATCTATTTATGTTGATGCAAATGATGATATGAAATGCAATATGCAAAATAATTTGGAAATGATCTATGGTGTATACATGAAATGATATGTGAACCGTGCTTATAAAGTGATTATGGATGGATGTACGCTTTTCATGTAATGAATTTTTATGTTCCTATTTATGCTTATAATGATGTGGAATGATTTATGCAATGAAATGTACAAAATGATTGCGATGCTATTTATGAGATTATATGGATGATTAATGGATGCAATGTAAATGTAATGGTCATGTTTTATATGATGTGTATTGATGATGTGAATGAGGTGGTTTTAAGATGCTTAGAATAACAAATATATTATCCTAAACATGTAATGTATGTGATGTGATGTAATATATAAAATGATATGTTAATGCAAAGTGGTATGATGATGTTTAATGAAAAATGAACGTAATGTGGGAGATGAATTTATAATGTTCATGTGATGTGTTTTGAATGTTTTTGGATTTTGCTGATTTTTTTGATGTTTTTGGATTTTTTGATGTTTTGATGTTTTTGGATTTTCTGATGTTTTGATGTTTTTGGATTTTCTGATGTTTTGACCTTGAGAATATACAAAAATCTGATCTGATGAGAACATGCCCCCAGCGCGATGCAATAGACTACTCCGATAAAGGCAGGACAAACTAACCTTGAGGATGGGTCGAGTAGTACCAGGAGGGATCATGATACGAAAACAGGACCAAGCTATGGTGCGGATGTGGGTGGATGAGTGATGGATGGAGACCCGAATATAATGGATGATGGATGATGCATAACAAGCCATAAAGATCCTCATGGATGGGAAGTTCTTATTTACACAAGGCGACTGTTTGCCAGGTTTTCACCAAGGTACTTGTCCAAAGTGCCACCGAAGTGGTTTTCACTAGAGGACGATTTTTCTCTTTACTGTTTTTAATCCTTTTTCTAATTTTTTTTCTTTTTTTCTTTTTTTCTTTTTTTTGTTGTCACCAAGATGCCTGTTTATCAGGTTTTCACCAAAGTAACCATTTCTTCAGGACATTTTCTAATTTTTTTTAATTATTATTTTTTGGTTCTATACCTTGAGAGATTAGGCATAAAACTTTTTGAGATGGGAGCTATTCATAGGCTCTTGCAGAGGTTCCCCTTTGGGTGTTGATAACTGATATGCCCCTAACTTATAACTTGTTGTGATAACAAATGGTCCCAACCAATTGGGTTCAAATTTTCCTTTACTGCTTGGGTTTGGAACATTCTTATGATTCTCCTTTAATACCAATTCTCTGACTTGGAAAGTCCTGCTTCTGATTTTCTTGTTATAGCTCTTCTTGAGTCTATTATGGTAGACTTTCAAATGATTTAAGGCATCTATACACTGCTCATCCAGTAGCTCCAACTCATTTAGTCTTGATACTCGGTACTCTTCATCCGTGATGAGGTCTTGCAGTGATATTTTGAGTGATGGGAGCTCGATCTCAATGGGGAGTACTGCTTCTAATCCGTAGACCAGGGAGAAAGGGGTGGTGTCGGTGGCTATGTGGATGCTGGTTCAGTAGGCCCAAAGGGCGGGATTGAGCTGTAGATGCCAGTCATGACCTGTGTCATTGATTATTTTCTTGAAGATTTTCAAAATGGTTTTATTAGTGGCTTTTTCTTAGCCATTGCCTTGGGGATAGTATGGGGTAGAGAAGCGATGTTGGATTTTGATTTTTTCACATAAATCATAGACATCCTAATTTTTGAATGGTGTCCCATTATCTGAGATAATGGCTTGTGGGACACCATAGCGGAAAATGAGATAGTTCAGGATGAACTTTGATATCTTCTTCCCAGTTATATACGTCATGGGTATGGCTTCCACCCACTTAGTAAAGTACTCTGTGGCGGTTATGATGAACATGTGGCCATTAGATGAAGTGGGCATGATTTTTCCAATGAGATTGAGTCCCCACTATGAAAAGGGCCATGGTGTGATGATGGGATGAAGTACTTGAGCTGGAGCATGGATGAGGTCCCCATGCTACTGACATTGTAGAAACCTTCTGACATAATCATGTGCCTCTCTTTCCATTGTAGGCCAATAATACCCCATCCTCAGTAATTTCTTGGCTATGGTCATTCCACTCGAGTGTGAACCATAGATACCATTATGTACTTCAGTTAGAGTGGCCAATGCCTCCTCGGCATTTAAGCAGTGCAATAAGGTTCCTTCTATGCTCCTACAATATAGGGTATCTCCTAGGATGATGAATCGGGATGCCTTTTTGACAAAGGTTCGTTTTAGGGTTGAGGGTAGGTCGGCAAGTATGACTCCTATTTGAAGGTATGTATAAATGTCATGGTAGCAAGGATCACTAGGACCAATGATTTCACACACAAATTCTGATTCTGGTACCTTGAATACGGGAATGAGAAGCTGCTCTATCAGAAATTCATATTTTGGAACGTTATGGGGGATGCCTAGTAAGGATCCAATTGTTTCCATGGCGTCTATTGCTCTATTGTTAGCTCTGGGAATCTACTCAAATGTAATCTCGATGAAGGATTCTTTAAGAGTCCACCAATTTCTTGTATGGAGTGAGCTTGTCGTCTTTAGCTTGGTACTCATCATTCACTTGGTTTATTATCAATTGAGAGTCTCTATATACTTTGAGAGCTATAATGTTCCACTGCACTACTATTCTGAAACCTATGGTTAAAGCCTCGTATTCTGCAATGTTATTGGTGTAGGGAAACACTAGTTTGTAGGACCTTGGTATGCAATCCCCTTGTGGGGTTATAAAGAAGAAACTGGCTCCTGATCCATGCTGCGTGTATGAGCCATCAAAGTACAGTTTCCAGTGGTCGATTATGTTGAGATTAAAAATAGATTCGTCTGGAAACTCTGAGATGAGAGGATTCTCTGAATAGATTGGTGCTTCTGCAAGCTGATCTGCAATGACTTGGCCTTTGATTGCTTTCTGCTCCACATATTTAATGTCGTATTCTAATAGTATCATCACCCATTTGGCCATTCTTCTAGTGAGCATTGCCTTTGACAGTAAGTACTTGAGGGGGTCGATTTTGGCGATGAGTTTTATTTTGTGTGCCAACATGTAATGTCTGAATTTCTATGATGCAAACACTACTGCTAGGCATGCTTTCTCAATGAATGAATAGTTTAACTCATGCCCAACCATTGTTCTGTTGATGTAATAGATGGCCCTTTCTATTCCATTTTCATCATGCTGAGCTAGGAGAGCTCCAAGGGCTACTGTTGTTGCTAACACATAGAGAATTAATGGTTTTCTTGGGATTGGTGGCATTAGGACTGGTGGTGTAAGTAGATATTCTTTGATTTTATTGAAGGCTTCTTCACACTTGTTATCCCATTTGTACGCTACTCCCTTGTGGATTAGGTGAGAATATGGGTTCTGTTTGTCAGCCAATTGTGCTATGAACCTATGAATGGATTGAAGCCTACCTTGGAGACCTCTCAATTGCTTTAATATTTTTGGTGCCTCCACCTTGAGGATTTATTTTACTTTTGTTGGATCTACCTCGATGCCTCTCATTGATACTATATATCCTAGCAGCTTTCTTGATTGTACGCCAAAGACACTTCTTTGGGTTTAATCTGACCTTGTACTCCTCTAGCCTATCAAAAATGGTACTTAGGGTTGCTATGTGATCCTTTCTCCTTCTGGATTTGGCTAGAATGTCATCAACATAATCTTCAAAAGTCTTATGGATCATGTCATGGAAGATTAAGGTCATGGCTCTTTGGTATGTTGCTCCTGCATTCTTTAAGCCAAATGGCATCATGTTCTAGCAGTAAGTCCCCCATGGACAAGTGAAGGTTGTTTTGTGTTGGTCTTCTTTAGCAATCATTACCTAGTTATAGCCTAAGAAAATTTCCATTAAGGAAAGCATTTCATGTCCCGCCATCATGTCTACAATCATGTCAATATTCAACAATGGGAAATCATCTTTCGAACATGCCTTGTTCAAGTCCCTAAATTCTATGCAGATTTTAATTCCCCCATCGAGTTTTGAGACGGGAACCAAGTTTGACACCCATTCTAGATAATCTATCAGTCGAATGAATCCTGCATCTAATAACTTCTTTAGTTCCATTTTTACTAGCAGGGCAATTTGAGGGTGCATTTTCCTAAGCTTTTGTCTAACAGGCTTTGCTTCTGGGTATACTACTAAGTGGTGAACCATGATTTCTAGATCAAGCCTTGGCATGTCAGCATAGCTCCATGTGAAGTTTATCTATCTCTCTCTTAGGAAGGCTGCTAGGAGCTCTTGTTCTTCTGATTGTAGTGATTCTGCATAGAATGTGATGTGCGGGGTTTCCTCTATTCCTAGGTTGACCGGATTGCATTTTTCTGCTAGGACTGCTAATTTTTCTTAATGAAGAGCTCTGAAAGGAAGATTGAATCCCCCATCCTTGGGCACCTTGGAGAGGTTTTCACCATTGGATGCAGCCTTTCTTTTTACTTTTTTCTGGTCAGAGAGTGCCACAATATGGTTTTCACTCAAGGACTTGGAAATTATTCTCAGTTTTTCACTTTTGTGACTGAGGGATTCAATCATTTCCCCATAATAGGCATGCATATCTAGCTCAATTATGAACCCTGCTTTGTGATCCCCACATGGAATTTTATCCTGCAGTCCCATGAATTTTGAGAGTGCCTCATAATTTTTGAATGTATCAAGTATTGGTGCTCCTTGTTGGTCATAGTCGATGAGTTGGGGGTAAACTAGGCGGATTTCATGATTTTGATGGTCTGATTCAAAGGATAAGGTGCTAATCATGAAAAGAGTGGTATCCTCAAATAGCCTAGGTAGGTTGGTCATAGGATCCTTGTCATCACTACTACTACAAACGTCGGTTATGTCAAATGTAAAGTTATCTATGACTCTACCTGTAGATACTGGTAAGCGTAGTTCTGTTGCAGTTTGCTGAGGAGGATTATTAACCTTTCTAACTGAAGGACCTCAGCCACGTATGGTTATAATCATAGGGGTACATCCAAGGCCAATAATTCTTATTCGCGTCTCTAGAATGATAGGTATTATAAGCCCATTGTCTTTTTTCCCAAGTCTTTGATTTCTATCATAGCCCATTGTGAGCATCATTTGTAGACCCTTGCTTCTGTCGTCCATTGGTAGATTGGCTGTTGGTCTATCATCTTTGTATAGGATATGAGATGGATCTTCCTCTATGACTTCTTGGCCAAGATCTCCCCAAGTTGTAAAGTTGGGATAGTCTTCAGGAGACATTTGAGATGTGGAGGCTTCATTTTCTTGTGGACGTCCTCGTGATCTAGGAGATTGTGGTAACTCTCCTACTACAAAATAATTTTTAGGGAGCTTGTAGTTTCCACAAATTTTATCTTGGATGATGACCTTAATGTCAGAGATGGTGGGAATGGTGGGAGTGGTGGGTGTCTCTGTCGCAGAAGTGGAAGTGAGGGTGGCAGGATCAATGTATGGCGTAGATGGGCCCTCATCATTTTTAGGTACTTGTGGTAATTTATAGTACTTTTCCTCGAGGTTTTTGCAGTAGGAGAATGGTTCAAGATCTCCATGGATGATGACTTCTTGTCCTTCATATGTGAATTTGACACATTGATGGAAAGTTGATGCTACTGCTTGCATTGTGTGAATCCATGGACGTCCCAGGAGGATGTTATACGGTAAGTCGAGGTCCAAGACCTGACAAGTGGTTTCCATGATAGCTGGCCCTACTTGAATAGGGATTCTAATTGTGCCCTGGGACACTCTTTCTTGATCGTAATATGCTCTTATTGTGATACCCTTTCCTTTGTCGATAGAATCCTCTGAGATTTTTAATTGTTTGATGAGCTTGAGAGAATAAATATTCAAGCCCGCACCTCCATCCACCAAGACCCTTTTGACGTTGCTTTTTTGTACTAGGACTTCTAAGCAGAGTGCACGGTTGTGAGATGGTTGGGCGTAATGATATTTCCAACCATAGCTTGGAATTTTTTTGCATCAAGATCTATGAGGACAGTGGATGAAGCCAACGCTTCCTCAAGGATTTTCTTATGAGCAGATGATATTTTTAGTAACTCCATGATGGATATTTGCACTAGCATTCTTTTGAGCTGATCAAGGACGTTATATCCATTGGGGACAGATCTAGGTGTGGGGACTCTGTTTGGCTAGGATGATCCTGTGATGGTAACTTTGTCACCTCTTGTGGTGAGTCCACAATCGACATGGGCTCCTTTGATGGTGATGGTAGTGCAGTAGTCATCCAGAGATGCAATGACGTGGTCATACACATGATTTACATTCTTTAAGGTTTCTTTCCCTTTATTCGTGTTATTATTCCCTTTATTGCAATGGTTAGGCATCAGATTCGTGTATATCTTAAGGTTTTGGTTACCTGTTGGTTGTTCCACGTTTATAATTCTTTGATCGATGAGATCTTGAATTGTTTTTTTTAGCCTCATAAAACTATTTGTGGTATGCCCTTTTATTTTATGGAAATCACAGAGTTGATTCTCATTATAACAAGGAGGTTTCACATCCAGTTCTTGGTAATTTTCATAGGTGGAAGCTTTTATGAGTTTTTCATTTATCAGTTTCTTCATGATGACTTCAAGTGGTTCCCCCAGAGTGGTGTACTTTTCTTGGGGTAATTCTTGTTCTATTGGGGTGGTCCTCTAGTGTGGGAGCACCTAGGGAACACTAGGCAATTACACTAGGCAATTAGGAAAACTAGGATGAATTTTTGTTTTTGATGTGTTACCATGAAGGTCATGTTGACCATTGAGTAGAGGGGATAGCTTAGGGATATTTTTGATCTCTAGGATAGAAATTGAGGAAGGGTGGATGAGTTTAGAAACTCATTTTACTTAGTTTACTAGAAATTGGCAAAAGTTGCAAAATGGTGCATTTTGCAACTTTTCCACAATGTATCTGACATGTCCGACCAAGGGGAGGCATAACTACTTTTGTTGACCTATATAGGGTGTGCCTCGACCTGAGAGCAAGGTTGGAAGCATTTTACTTTGATTGGAGTTTTTGAATTCAATAAAAGACAGTGGTGTTTTAGTGTGAATTTCTGGTTTTGTCTCAAAGTAGAGCTTTAATGGATTGAAATTGTTATTGTATTGTACATAGGATGTAGTGTACTGATAGGTTAAGCCCTGTGTGGTAGCAATTTATATTTCTAGTTCAGTTTCAAGCATTATAGTAGGTAGTTGTTTCTTTGCATTTGCTGATTTAACAGTTTGTTGGTGGAAAATGGAGGTTTAGGTCACATTCCCGCTATACATAATGTACGACCTCTTGGGAATTGTGACTAGACTCCATGATTGTAAATATGGTAGGGTTAGGATTCATTAGAAGTCAGGGTATCACTATGGAAGTCTTCTCCTAGGCGAGCCTGGAAGTGTCCGGCAAGGGAAGACAAAGAGTGCAAAGAACTTTGATTTGCAGGGGTGATCATTTCCTGTCAACTCACAGTGTGGAGAGGGTAACTAGATGCCTTGCAAAGCCTTAGCATGGAGGAGGAAGCTCCACCAATCCATTTGGTGAGAGAAACTCCTGATAGTCTGCTGTGTGGTCAGGAAATGGCTTAAAAAAAAGATGCCTAATTTGCTAATTGAGGGTTATGGCTATGTACAGACAGTTGAGGGTTAAGACCTCTAAAATCTTTGAGGGATGGGAATGAGGATTAGGAACCCTAAGGGAATATTCTATGTTCTTTTGGAAACTTAGGAGAACAACCCTATTTTCTCGGAGAAGAAGACCTAATTGGGGGCTCCTAGGCTAGTAGTCTTTTTAACCCTAAATGAGGGTTTGGTGGAAGCGATGAAAAGATGGAGTTAGGAGGATCCTCCAGAGCCATGATGGGATGGAAAGAACCTGTTAGAAACCTCTCCACACCCCTGCAAAGCTAAGTTCAAGGTTTGGAGTAGAATAGCCTTTAGGGTGGATTAAGGGCTAAGGAAGAGTTGGAGACATTGCACCAAGGTTGACTTGGTAGGTTGATTTGTGATGGTAGTGGGGTTGGCAAGGAAAAAATAGGGGATCCTAAGTAAAGAAAGGTCCTCTAGGTTGAAGTGGTGGTGAGAGACACCATAGAAGTCTTCCAATAAGACTTAGAGCATGAAACTATGATTATTTCATCCAACCTCCCTATCATCCTCTTTGATCATTGAGATTGTTAATTGCTTGATTATTGTTTGATTGTTGTGTTGTTTGATGATTGTTTTGGTGTTGGATTTGGATTTGTGGTGCTGGTGTATTTTGGTGAGGCACACTAATGACTACTTTGGTGTTGAAGACACCATCATTAGTAAAAAAAATTTCCTTGCCCATGTGCGAGGTTTATCGTTGTAATTGGTGGGTGGGCGGTTGTTTTTTTGTTCAAGGTATGAAGTTGATCTCATGAGTTGCGTCATAAGGGATCGTTTGATGTTGAGTGCCTTGGAGATCAACTGGTCATACGTGGTGATCCCTTGTACCTTGAGATGGAATTCCAAGAGGCTATCAAGGTTGCATATGATGGTACAAACTTGTTGTTCCTCGGGCATGGTCCATTTTCTCTGATTGCACTTGGATCGTCATCGTTGTAGGAATGAAGCGAATGATTCATTCTTACCTTGTTTAAGAGCTGGGAGTTCTTCTAGACTGACATCCATGGCGATATTGCATGCATAGTTTTTAATGAATGCGTCTATAATTTGTTAGAATGTTTTGATTCTTGTAGGTAGGCGAGAGAACCATTCCATAGCATGGAGAGCCAAACTCCTAGGAAATAGCCGCATCAGATAGGTATCGTCGTATGCGACTTCCATGCAATGAACTTGAAATTCCCTGATGTGATCTTCAAGGTTTCCCATCCCACGATATTTTTCAAACTTGGGGATCTCAAATCCCTTGGGGAATGATTTCATCACAAGGCTCCTGTCAAATGGATAGGGACACAGATTGCTTGGTATTTTTGTGGTTCACCCTAATTGAAGATCAAGCACTTGTTGCAAGAGCAACCTAATTTGTGTCGTTACATTGTTTTACAGATCAAGGGGTGGGATGAAGGTGTTCTAGGGTGTTTCAATTGTGGGTTGGATGGGTGGGTTGTTTGGTGTGTTGTTTGATGGTATTTGTACATTTTGTCGAGCCACATATACTTGCACTTGTTGTATAAACAATGCTTGTTGTTGATTCTCTTGTTGTTGTGCTAGGATTGCCTCTTATTGAGCTTGTTGTTGTGCTTGTTGTTGTTGTGCTAGGATTGCGTGTTGTTGCTTCAACAATGCTTGTTGTTGGGTTGCTAATTCGGCTGGTTCTTGTTGCTCTTGATATTGTTTTATTGCTTGCTGATATGCTTGTAGTTGTGCTGCTTGTCTTTGTGCGAGAAATTATGCTTGCGCTTGTGCTTGTTGTGCTTGATATTGGGTGTGTGCTTGAGCTTAAGCTTGGGCTTGTGTCACTTGTTGTTGCAATAGAATTTGGGCTTGGGAAACCTTTTGTGCTTGTAATGCGGCTTGGGTTGCTTGAGCAGCTTGTGTAGCTTGTGCGGCTTGTTTTTTTTGCTGTTGCAATAAGGCTTGGGCTTGTGTAGCCTTTTGTGCTTGCTGTGCAATTTGGGCGGCTTGAGCATTTTGTGCTGCTTGTGCAGCTTGTTGGGTAGCTAGTTGCGCAGCTTGTTGAGCAGCTATTTGTGCAAATTTTTTCTTTTGCATTTGTAGGAATTCCTTTTGATAAGTAGCTTGGTGAGCAGCTTGCAATGCCATGATGTATTGGTTTGATAAATTGGAGTTTGGTGGTGCTAGGGGTGGTGGTGGATTCAGAATGGTGTTCGTGGTAGTGGTGAGTGGTGATGTCATGTTGGTGGTTTGAGTGGTGGATGGTGCTATTGATGTGATTGGTCCTTGAGAGACCATGCTTTGAGATGTTAGGGGGCTAGTTTATGATGTCACAATTGCTTGTGTAATTGTCATTTGTTGTTGCAATATCGATGAAAAGTTTTGAGAGTTTGGCGTGATGCTTTGATTGGTGTTTGGAATGTTGGTTTGATTGATATTTGGTAAAGGTGGGAGTCCCAAGCCAAGTAGAGGTGTGGATAATGGTGGTAATGGTGGAAGAGGTGAAAATGTGAGGGGTGTGAGTTCTTGAGAAAATAAGGTGGTGTCAAAAATTCCCCCAAGTTCGAACATGTCACCTTCTTCTTGCGAATTTGTGGAAGAGAAGTTTGGGGTGTTGTGTGGAAGGATGATGATGATGGATCATTAGGATTATGTAAAGTGAGAGGGACATACTTATGTAATGGATTTTGGGGTATGTTTTGTTCCAAAATGGTATTTGCATCCAAGTCTTGATTGTTGACAAGGTGGTGTGTTTGAATAGCATTAAGAAATGCATTTCCCTTATTAACATTAGGTTGGGTTGGAGCAAAGGATGTTGTGATTTGTGGAATGTTTTGAGTGATGGTTTGGGATGGGGGTGTAGATGAGATGGGGAGTGTGGATGAAATTAGAGGCATGATCTCCAAAGATGGTTCCACTATAGAGCTCACGTTGAAATCATAAGGTAATTTGGCCCCTTGTTTTGCTAGTTCAAGCATGTATAGTGAAGGTTTAAGCCTCATCATGATGTTGATGATCTTATGTTTTTCCAGATTTTGAAGCATTTCAGTTATTTCTTCATGCGACATCCCAAAGGTAAGATCTTCTTCTTGAATTTCCTCTTGTGGATTTTGTGATGATGAGATAGTCAAAGGATTGCTTGATTCGACATGATTCATTTCGGTGTTTGTTTGGCTTAGGTCACTTGAAGTGGGTGTTTCTTTATCGACTTACATGTTGTTCTTGTATTGAGATCTAGTTTGAACCATAAAACAAGGATCAATTTTCAAGAATATGGGAGATGAATATCTAATTCTTTGGATTGATCTTATTTTATGCACAAAAGAGAAATTTTTAGGATGTCTTGAGGATCAAAAGGTGATATGATGATGGAAGAGATGGATGATGTGGATGTTTTATCTTTTGATAAATCTTGAGGGGAATGCTAGACTTTTAGGACTTTTGGATATGCTTTGGATTTTGATTTTGATTTTTTGGATTTCCCTTGACTTGATTGATTTTGGTTTGCTTTGATTGAACAAATAGACCCTAAGATGTTGGATGATTATCTAAGGGGTAGACTTGTTCAAAGGATGATAATTTGAATATGTGTAGGGAGAAGGATGCATCTACCCACACCTATTCAAACAAGATGATAATTTAACCAAGCATATGAAGAAGGATGCATCTACATATACCTAGTTAAATAAGATGGTTTGATAACTTTGACTAAGAATATGCAAAAGGATGCATCTACACATACCTATCCAAAGATGATTTGATAAATATTTCAAGGATTTTGTCTTAAGGATTTGATGATTTTTATTTTTTCCAAAAAGCCTAGCATGAAGGATAGTTTCAAGATTTTTCAAAAGATGATGGTGAGATGATTTTTGGTTTGATGTTTGAAGGGTGGATGAAAAAAGATTTTGATTTTTTTTATCCTAGGATGAACCTAAAAAAGACACTTTGTTTAGCTAGACCTCAGTATTGAAGAACATGCAATGCTTCTATATACCTTTATAACTAAGAAGGGGTTCAATTTGAGCATTCATTTCCAGATTTTGAATCAAGGACTTTCATTTTGGGATTTTTACTTTCTTGGAAATCGTGAGGTTTCAACACATGTGAGTCCATTTTGTTATCTTTGCTTAGTGACTTTATTTTACCACAAACACTTCTTTGATTAGGTTTCCAAACTAAATGTCCAATGTCTTAATTTCTTTGAATCCCACAAAGTATGTTATGTGGAAATTTGATGAATTCAAGGCAAGGTTTCCCTATTGTTTAAATTTTAGTAGACAAATTGAGATGTAATCCAAGTGTTTAGAAACCTCTAAGGATAAAACCCCAAGGGAAAGCAATAACACATGAATTGGGTCAATTGTATTTGCCTCCTTAAGGGTTTGAAATTTTGATGATGATGTTTAAGTGTTTGTTTCCAAGATGTTTTCGAACAAGAAAAAAAAATTGTAACCAAAAATAAGTACAACCCTATGGATATGGAAGACAATATTTGTTGAGTCCCCACTTGGACAAGTCCAACTATGCTTATCTTTAGTGAATGGTTAGATGTTTGACCCCACTGGCTCCCCTCCACGACACTCACTTATATGGGACATCCAACCATCAACACCCATGAAACTCCCATGGCATGCTTTCCATTTCTACTAAAAGACCGTAAAAGTGTGGGGCGGCTTCAGAATGACCGTTCTTGCACCAACAAATAGATCAAGGATTTTGGCAATTCTAAAACATGGGTTTTAATTAGAACTTTTAGTTCGTGGAGATTGAACCATACGGCGAGAGTCCCTTTTCAAATCCATCTCGTTGGAGCCAACCGTGTGATATTGGCGTTTATTCCAATACCCACATTTATATCTCAGTTGGAAATACTCTTGGCTTTAGAGTGTTACCGGTTGAGTCGTTCTCTTGGGTGAGTACTTTTTCCCCAAGGCAAGTCCTCTAAGATAAACAAAAGTGAGTAAAGACAATATCCGTAACTCGATCAATCTTTGTTTGCCACACAAAGAGAGAATGTATGCAATAATGCTCCACTCACACTCGCACAATGTTTTGTTCAATTTTAAGCCCAAAATGAATTATGGAGGTGATTACTTTATCTCAACCTAAGATCATAAAAAGGACTTTTGATTCTCAAGATCGCTATAAAGCACGAGAGAAGCGCATACATCATTTTCGATGATGTTAGTTTAAGTAAGAAATCACAAAAGAAAAGTTGCACATATTCATTTTAACTTTTCAAAGCAATTGTGAGTTCATTTTAAAAACACCAAAGTAAGTGTGAAAAATTGCCTTGTTCAATTTTTAATCCCAAACAAACTCTAGTAGATTGGAGTCCTAATGTTCATTTTAAGCCTTTTGTAACAAAATTGAAAAGTTATTTTTAAAGCCCAAATAAAATTAGTGGGTCCTAAGCCTAAAAAGATGACAAATTTTCCTTAAGAGGACTAATGAGTCCTCAAAATGTGTTAAACAAACACTAAAGTGTTTAAAAACACTTGTTTTTGTGAAATGACATCATCATGCTTTTCTTCCTCTTTGTCTTCTAATCGATTCAACCTACAAGAAAAATTAGTTATATTCTGCAAAACAGAGGTCAAAAAGATAGAAAATAGATAGAAGAAGCAAAATTTGAAAAAAAAGCACATGCTAAAAATTAAATTTTACTCCATACTCCCCTCCACCGGTGCAATCCGTGAAGGCGTCATAGTTTGATTTCTCCAATGATGTTGTATAGCGTCACTTACTAGTCAGCATCACTCTGTAGTCAGACCAGTGAGTGTGAATGCATCGCCCTTTTTCCTTGCGGTGCAGTTTGATTTTTTTGAAAATTCTCGTGGGTCTGATTGGTCAAGCAGTGCAATTTGAAATTCAAAATCTTGGGCAGGAAGACTTCAGTGTCAGAGTTTGAATTTCCAACGGTCCTGTATAGCGACGCTGGAGAACCAGCGGTGTTGAACAACTACATTGAACCTGTAAACAAAGAAAAATGCGTAAATTTGATAAAAACGTGGTTGAAATGTGAGATGGCCCTCCTTCTAGTCCCAAATGTGCGAACCCCAAATCTAATACCTACAAAACAACATGAACAAACACATTAGAAGGTGAAATGCAAGCAAGAACAAGGATTCCTCAAAAAATTCATTTGAATAGCAAAAGAGATAGAATATGAAATGAAGAACACATTGAAATTTAAAAGCATATCAAATCCTATTCTAAAGCAAACAAACTCCTAATCTCTTGAGGGAATTGGTGCCAATTTGATGTGAAATTTGGCCCTTTCCCAACTCCAATGATGCAATGGTGATTTGATGAAGAAATTTGATCCACTTTGTTGATGCTTGATGAGTATTCCAATGGAAAAATCTGCATAACCTAGCTAAGATTCAATGATAATGGATGGAATTTGCTAATGATTTGAGCATAGTAAGTTTACTCAAATTGTGGATGTTGAAATGAGGAGATTAGCCTCTTATTTATAGAATGCTAAGATGGATGAATGCCCAAAATAGAGCAATGTGGGACTAACTTTCAACCAATGGCAAAATGCCACTTGTCAACCTATGAGTGGATGGACGATGTGCAAGTTTTGAGGATTGTGCCAATAAATACATATTTTTGAATTTTGAATTTGTTGAAATGACATGCAAGAGGGAAGAAAGAATGCATTGAATGCCACTTAGCTCAAGGCAAAGGACATGTAAGAGAGAGTAAATGCCTTGTTGGATGTACATGTCAACTTGGATTTTGAATTCAAACTTGGAGAATATTCCCAAAAGATGCCTTGTTGAAGGAAAATAGAGATTTAATAAATCAATTAAATCTATTTTCATATGCAAGTGGTAAAAGCTAGAGGATGGGACATGAGAGGAGATTAAATTAATCACAGTTAATTAATTTAATGAAGGGGGTTAAATGATGTGACCTATTTGACTTAAATTTGTGGATTTATTTAAATCAACTATGAGAACAATGTGATAAGGGATCACTTAAATAAAGATTTTGATTTATTTAATTAAAAGAGATGATGTTAGATTAAACTAAATAAGGTTTTAATTTATTTAATTTAATAGATAGACTTAAAAAATTTAATCAAATAAAATTAATTATTTAATTAAATAGGATAATTAGATCAAAATGGTTAATTTAATTATCGAGAAAAGGTGACTTAATTTAGACAATTGATTTATTTAATTAAGAGAGGAATATTGATGAATTTAATCAGATAAAGGTATTTGATTAAATGGTTAGACCGAAGGATGATTCAGGATGAAACGATGTTAGTGGTTAGGATTAGATGCATAATGTCAATCAGTACATTTTACGTGTCTATAGATATATATGTGAGTTCATTTTTGGTGTTTTAGTGATATGCATGTGGTAGGGAAAACTTTAGTGGAAAATCTTCACCAATTGGTAAATTCTAGAAATTAGCCAAGTGAAAATTGGCAAATTATTCACACCCAACAGGGTGTCCAAATCACTCATATTTTATGAACTATCAGTCCAATGCATGTCCATTCGCCAATGATTTTTTTTTAATGAGGCATATTTATGAAACAAATTCGCCATAACAAACTACACATTTCAAATGGACTAACTAATATTTTTGCCTAGAATCCTGAAAGCATGTAATAAAACACCTACATATTCACCAATTCTATTAAAACAACATTCTATTAGGACCCATTTCGCTAATTAAAATTTACAAATAGTTGCTTGTGAAGACCCATTTTGCCAATTAAAATTTATAAATAGTTGCTTATGAGGACCTATTTCACCAATAACATAAAAAAAAAATTACATTTGAGGACACATTTCGCCTTGAAAATTATAACATATCGTTGTATAAGCACGTGGGATTCGCCAAATTTTTAATATACCATTTAAAAAACCCATAAAATTCACCAAATATGGATTGATATAAATACAATTGAAACTCTCATTTATTCTTACACATTTTGTTTAGTTCTAAGGTTCTACTTCTCAATTCAGAAGTCAGTGAAAGCCAAAAACATAGATTTGAAGGTGAGTGATCATTTCTTCATAGTGTTATTAGTTATAATAATAAGATTTCTTTATCTCTTTTATATTCTTGCTTCAGTCTTAAAGATGATATTGAGTAGAGAATGGGATCTATATTCTCTATCCTTCTTAAACAAGAAGACATTTTTTTCTAGGTTTTATTCAAAGTGAGAGATCAATATGTCAAGCAGCAAGGGTAAGACTCCTAATCCTC